>CM077158.1:126127220-126727220 GCA_039583875.1 Platanthera guangdongensis | reverse complement strand
ATTTCTCTCATCCAGAGATTTGGTGAATATATCAGCTCTTTATAAATCAGTGTAGATATAGACAAGATTAATTTTGTTTTTGTCTATACACTCTCTAATGAAGTGATGCCTAATGTCTATATGCTTAGTCCTACTGTGATGGATTGGATTTTGTGCTATTGCTATAGCACTTGTGTTATCACAAAAGAGAGTTGAATTATTAAATTGAGACCATAGTCTAGGAGTTGGTTTTGGATCCACAGCATCTGAGAACAACAACTGCCTGCTGCAATATATTCTGCTTCAGCAGTTGAGGTACATACAGAAGATTATTTCTTGCAAAACCAAGATACCAACCTCATACCAAGGAATTGATATGTCCCTGAGGTGCTTTTTCTATCAACCCTGCATCCAACAAAGTCAGCATCTGAAAATCCAGTTAAATCAAATTTTGACTAAGCAGGATACCATAGGCCTAGACTAGGACAACCCTTTATATATCTCAAAATTCTTTTTAAGAAAATTAGATGAGATTCTTTAGGGTTCACTTGGAACCTAGCACAGAGGCATGTGGCAAACATGATATCAAGTCTGCTTACTGTTAGATATAGTAGGGACCCAACAATGCCCCTATATAATTTATGATCCACAGGTTTCCCATGTGCATCAGAGTCAATAACAACATTAGTAGTCAGGTATTTTCTTTGCCGAAACATCAGCCATCCCAAACTTCTTTATAAGCTCTTTAGCATACTTAGCTTGAGAGATGAAGATGCCATCAGAAAACTGCTTCACTTGGAGACCAAGGAAGTAAGAAAACTCACCCATGCTACTCATTTCAAATTTTGAATGCATGAGGTCAGAGAACCTCTTGCATAATTTGGAATCAGTAGACCCAAATATGATGTCATCCATATATATTTGCACTAACAATATTTGATCCTTATGATGTCTAGTGAAAAGTGTTATGTCTACTATGCCTCTAATGAATTTAAGCTCTATCAAAAAGATGTCTAGGGTCTCATACCATGCTCTTGGAGCTTGCTTGAGACCATAAAGAGCTTTATGCAATTTGAATACAAGATAAGGGTGAGTTGGAGAGAAAAAACCTGGAGGTTGTTCAACATAAACCTCTTCTTTATGTACTTCATTCAGGAATGCACTCTTCACATCCATCAGATACAACTTGAATCTCTTGTAGGCTGCATAGGATAGGAATATTCTGATTGCCTCTAACCTTGCCACAGGTGCAAAGGTTTGGTCATAATCTATTCCTTCCTCTTTCTAATATCCTTGAGCAACAAGCCTAGCCTTGTTCCTCACTATTGTACCTTGGGCATCCAATTTATTTCTGTATAACCATTTGGTTCCAATGACTGGATAGTCTTGGGGTCTTGGAACCAAATCACAAACTCTACATCTCTCATTTTGATTTAATTCCTCCTGCATTGCAATTATCCAGTGGGGATCTTGCTCAGCATCATGGATGGATAGAGGTTCAACCTGAGAGAGAAAACAGGCATGCATCAAATCTTGGTTGAGTTGATGACTGGTCTGTACACCTGCTGATATGTCTCCAATCACTTGAGATCTGGGGTGATCCCTTAGTGTGACAAGATCAGTGGGTGGAGTTGGTTCTGCAACAATATTAGGAACTAATTCCTTTTGTGGAATTATGTTTGCTGTTGGGGGAATATCAATCCGTTTAGTGCCTTCATATTCACTATCTTCATTGAATTGTGGAGAAGGATGTGTTGGAACCTCTTGGGTAAGGTTTAGTACATCCAAATTCTCACACAAGTGAGGTACCTGCAAATTGCTTTTGGTAGAAATCTCTTTCTCCTTGCAAGACATGTTAGCTTCATCAAATGTAACATGGATAGACTCTTCAATTATTAGAGATGATTTATTAAAAACCCTATAGGCTTTGCTTACTTGGGAATATCCTAGAAAGATTCCCTCTTCAGCCTCGGCCTCAAACTTTCTAATATATCTTTTGTTGTTGTTGTGAATATAACATATACATCCAAATACTTTAAAATAATTGATTTTAGGTTTCTTCCCTTTAAGTAATTCATAAGGAGTCCTATTCTTTAGTTTATGAATTAAAATCCCCTTTAGGACATAATTTGCTGTGCTCACAGCCTCTGCCCAAAAGGTTAGTGGCATGTAAGCATCTACAAGAAATGTACCTGCAGCTTCAATGAGTGTCGTATTCTTCCTTTCAGCTACCCCATTTTGTTGAGGAGTTCTAGCAGCTGAGAAGCAATTCCTGATACCTTCCTTCTTACAGAACTCATGCATAAGAAGAGACTCAAACTCTGTGCCATGATCACTTCTGATCAATGCAACATGAGTAGAGAACTCAATCTGTATGGTCTTTAGAAAATCTTTAAGAACTTTGAAGGTGTCTGACATAGATCTCAGAAAGGATACCCAAGTGAACCTTGAGAAGTCATCCACAATAACTAAGGTATAGGATTTCCCTCCTAGGCTTTGTATAGCAATGGGTCCAAATAGATCCATATGTAGCAAATACAAAATCCTAGGTGAATCACTTTTGTTAACAGATTTAAAACTATATTTAGTTTGCTTGCCTAGTTGGCAAGCACTGCAAAGGCCTTCCTTCTTGTAGGGACCAGAAGGTACACCTCTAACAAGGTTGTCTTTTGATAGCCTAGCAATGTTTTTCAAGTTTACATGACCTAGCCTTTTATGTCATAAATCATTCTGATTACTAGTTATATTAAGTAAGTAGATATCAGAAGTGGCAAATAGAAAATGAACTAAGTATATGTTACCTTGTCTATTCTCAATTAAAATAGTTCGGTTTTCTTTATTAGAAATAATGCAAGAAGATGAGTTGAAGTGTAACTGATAACCTTCATCATATAACTGACTTATGGAGATGAGGTTATGCTTGAGTCCTTTGACATAAGTTACTTTCTTGAAAGTAACTGCTGCAATCTTCACTTCTCCAAAGCCTTCTGACTGGCCACATTTGGAATCCCCAAAGATAACCTTTGGCCCTAGCTTGGACTTATAGTTGTGAAAGATGTCCTTGCTGCCAGTAATGTGTTTGGAGCACCCACTGTCCAGGTAACATGTTTGATTATTTGATGGACAGCTCTTCACCTGTAGTGAAATATAATTAATTGTTCTTGACCCAGGTTACCTTGGGTCCTTTGTTTTGCTGGTATGAGAAGCTAGATATAACAGAAAATTCTGGTTGAGATTTGTATCCTAAAGGGTGATATCTTCTAGGTGTTATAACCCAATCAGCTACAGATTAAAAGGTATCCTTCAATTATTTGAGTTGCTGTTGAAATTATAATTTATGTTGAGTTTTTTTGGGTTCGACGAATTTCTGTGAGTTCGTCGACCAGAGTTCGACAAATTGGGTTAAGATCGTCGATCTCTGCCTAGAGAATGAACATATTCATTTTCTGTGCCCCACGTTCATCGACCTCTGCTCGACGAACCATATAGAGTTCGTCGATCGCAGTTAGACGAATAATTATAACTATAGTTTTCGTTCAGAGTTCGTCGATCTGGGTTCAACGAACTTGCTGCATTTCGTCGATCTAAGTTCGACGAATTCTGCTGAACCTTGTTTTTACTTAAGGTTTTCTGATTTTTGATTTTCAGACCTATTGATTTGGGAACATTTTCTATTGTTTGTTTATGGTTTATTTTCTCTTTCCCCTTAGCAGAAACAAATTTGATTGGGGTTGTCAGTATGTTTTTCTTGAGGATGGGGGGCAAACTGATGAAGCACCTAAGCCTAGCTTGTCATTAAGTCTGGCATTTACAGTGCTTGTGATGTCCATTAGCTTGAGGCTTCTTCCATTAAGAGTTTCCTCAAGTTGTTTAGCCTCACAAAGCTCAGTCTTTAAAATTATTATTTGTTCTTTAGTTAAGGTTAATTCATCTTTTAACCTATTGTTTTCAGAGTTGACATTCTATAGGTTTCCTAATTTTTCCCTAAGAGTTTTAATCTCCTTTTCTGAGTTTATTAAGTCTATACACATTGTTTTAAATTCAAATTTAAAAGAATCAGAACTGTAATCAAAAGAAGACAATACCGTGTCAGTTTCAGAATCTGAAACTGCTTCATTGTCTGAGTCCTCTTCTTCTGAATGGCTCCTAGAAGCATCAATTGCCATGAGGCAAATCTCCTTGGATCTTGCCACTTCCTCATCTTCACTGGAGCTAGAAGTTATTGATTCTTTTTTAGTCTCAATCCAGGTTTCAGCTACAAAACCCTTCTCCTTCTTCTTGTATTTGCTGGAAGAAGGTCTGCTGTTGTGTTGTCTTCTGGTATCTTTCTCTCTTCTCTTTTCTTTCTTCTGATTCTCTGGACACTCAGAGATGAAGTGTCCAGCTTTCCTGCAACCAAAGCATACCACTTCTTTGGTTGGTGTTTTATCATACCTTGGTTTGTCATCCTGTCTGGATGACTTAAATCATTTCTTGCCAACTTGTAGAATCTTTTGGCAAAGAGACTCATGAGTTCTTCATTTGTTGAGGGAGTCTCTGTCTCTTCAGCTGCCTTGAAAGCAATGTTATGCTCTTTTCTTACTAGAGGGGGTGTTCTCTGCTCAACTGCCTCCCTAGATTTAATCAGCTGTTCATAGGACTTAATTTTGCCTAATAGAGATTCAGTGGATATCTCATTTAGGCTTCTGGCTTCTTTGATAGGCCAGATCCTTGAATCCCATGGGCTTGGCAAGTATATTAGGATCTTGTCATTCACCTCAGTGAGGGTGATGTCCTTATCCAAGGTTTTTAACTCATTGATGATTGAGCTTAACCTATTATACATTTCAGCTACTGACTCAGCTTCCTTTTTCTTGAAATTCTCATATAAGGATATGAGGTTGGATCTCCTATCCTTTCTTTCATCTGCTGATCCAGCCACCATTTGGTTTAGGGAATCCTAGATGGCTTTGGCAGAAGTGCATTCATCAACCTTTTGGAAGATATCATCTGACATAGTCTGTGCCAGTATGTTCATTCCCTTGGCATCAACAAACTTGGCCTTCTTCTGAGCCTCAGTCCACTCAGGTGGTGGAACTGCATTTGTGCTTGAGTCTGTTGTAGATGTAGAAGCAGTGGCTTGAGGAGGACCTGTCAAGATGGAATTATAGATATCTTCATCAATAGATTTCATATACAATTTGATTCTTGCCTTCCAAATGGCAAACCTATTTAGGTTGCAAATTTGAGGTCTGGTGCTTGCATAGTCTTTGTTCTGTGCCATTGTTGTGTATATAATCTAAATAAAAATAAAGATAAAAGATGAAATCTGATCTAACACAGGATCTTTGGTTCGAGGGTTAGCTTGTCTGCACCAAGGAATCAAAGCTCAGATTCTATTTGAAAGTGAGCTGTTAGATCATGAATACTCTAAAGGGGGGGGGGGGGGGTGAATAGAGTATTCAGGGTTTATAAAATTTTCTTCTGATTTAATCTAGCTCATGAAAAAAATTAAAACAACAATCCTAACAAACAACCATAGCACAAAAACAAAAGAAATGAGCAATCCAGACAACACAAGAATTTATAGTGGTTCCACTAAACTTGGGTACATCCACTCTTCTACCATCCTGGTAGGAATCCACTCAGATTTTTGATCAGTTGCTTGACACCAATGAGCTTTTGATCAGGTGCTCAAAAACCAATCCTCAAGTCTTTTGATCAGGTGACTTGCAACCAGGAATTACTTTTGAAGGGAGTTATAACCCTTTACACAGTGGGGGGTGAGAGATGATTGTGTCTTCTCTTTCTCAATATACAACTGAGAAGACTGGTGGATATTTGATTTTAGCACAGGCTCCCCCTGAGATATAGAATGGTTCAGGTCGAGGAAGCCTTGCTTCAGGGTGATAGGCCTTCAGTAATACAGCCTTGATCAGCAGCTATTCAGGAACTTCTTTGACAGTTTGTGACGTAGTTGTCCTTTGAAGTATCCTGGAGTGTTGAAAACAGAAGATTCTTGATTTTGATTAGGTGTTCTTCTTCAGATAGCTGATGATCTTCAGGAATATGGCTTCTTGTTGTGTCAGAATTCTGTGTTGACATAGAGCAGTGAATCTCTTATTTCAGACTGACTATTTTCTGCATCTATTTTCTCTGTATTGTGTATCTTGTTCTATCTCTCTATCTTTGTATGTCCAGGAAGAAGAGAAAAAATCTCTTTTATATTTCCTATAAAAAATGGTCTTGTGAAATTTTGAAATCCTGTGCAATCAATGTTGACGGCCTTGAGAATAAACGGCATTGAATTATTTCCCCAACTGTCCCATGGAAAAACGGCAAGCAATAATCCTGGAGAAGACCATAATCAATGCTCTATCTAACGGTTATATTCCAGGTAATATTTGAGCATTAATATCTCAGGAATTATTGCAGTAAGAAGGGGACAGAAGGATGGAAAAAAAATAAGTCTGGATTCATCGAACTGATAACAGAAATATTCGAGCTGAGTTCACAGTTCGTCGAGCTGAGTTGCTGAGTTCGTTGATCAGATGACTTCTATTCGTCGAGCTGAGTTCCAAGATCGTCAAGCAGAGAGCAGAACTATAATCTCTAGAAAGTTTGCCTTTTCTGTGCATGGAGTTCGTCGAGCTGCTATTTGGTTTCGTCGACTGAAGCTCAGTAAAATATTTCTGGACTTAAAATAATTTCAGATGCTTCTGGATGAAGGTGTTGAAGTGAAGTATCCAGAATTTATCGACCTAAGAATTGGTTTTGTCGAGCTGAGGACCACTTAACTACTACTGGATAACTCTAGCTATTGTGGTCACAGTTCGTCGAGCTGAGAATCAGGTTCATCGACCTAAGTCTGACTCTGGACTTAGAATAAAGAGATGTTTTCTGATCTTGAAGTGTTATAGTATAGTGTCCAAAGTTTGTCGACCTGAGTACCAAGTTCGTCGAGCTCAGCTCAGAGAATTTACACTAAGATCGTCGAGCTGAGCATGAGTATCGTCGACCTGTGTTCGATGAACGTCAAACTAATTTTACTTGGTATTTAGAAAAACTCTAAGTCTTGAGTCTCTTACAGTCTTGTTGATAGCTGATCCATGTGATGTTGATTCTAAGGACTTGGCCTAGACTCTAGGACACGACCATGACGCTGGCTATACATTGTGGGTCATATGATCCTAACTTAGTGAACCTAGCCCAAATCTTACTAGGGATCCAACAATTATGTTTGCTACATGCCTTTGTGCTAGGTTCCAGGTGAACCCTAAAGAATCTCACCTTATTTTCTTAAAAAGGATTTTAAGATATATAAAGAGTTGCCGTAATTTAGGACTCTGGTATCCAACTGAGTTAGAATTTGAGTTAACTGGATACTCTGATGCTGACTTTGCTGGATGTAGAGTAGACAGAAAGAGCACATCAGGTACATGTCAATTCCTTGGTGATATGATAGTGTCATGGTTTTGCAGGAAACAAACATCTGTGTCCACTTCAACAGCAGAAGCTGAGTATATTGCAGCTTGCAGTTTTTATTCACATATGCTGTGGATTCAAAACCAACTCCTAGATTATGATGTCAACTTAAATAATTCAACTCTACTATGTGATAACACAAGTGCAATTTCTATTGCACAGAGTCCAGTGCATCATAATAGGACAAAGCATATAGATGTAAGACATCATTTCATTAGAGAGTGTGTAGACAAAAAGAAAATTAATCTCACTTTTATCTCTACTTATTTACAAAAGGCAGATATCTTCACTGAACCATTGGATGAGAAGAAACATATGTTCTTTATGAATCAGTTAGGTATGATCAATGTATATGCATTAATTTAATTTTCTATCTTGTTCGAAGAATTTGCCACAGTTCGTTGAATGGAGATCGACGAACTGAGGACAGTTCTTGAGAAATTCATTGACCTGAGATCGACGAACTCTCTGTGTGTGAAGTTCTTTTCGTCAAACGGAGATCGACGATATTGCTTCAGAAAATGTTTCATCGACCTGAGATCGAAGAATTGTTTTCCCTTCTTCTGACTGAGATCGACAAACTCTTTTGTCAATAAAATATTTCGTCGAACGCAGATCCAAGAATTTTTATTTTTCGTCGAACGGAGTCTGCTGCTTCATATTCTGAAAACCATATATCTATGTTTTCTTCGAGCTCCGTCCCATGCTTTATGTTCCCTTTGCACTTGATCTCTTTGTTCTTCTTTGCAGGCAAACAATGGCGATTCCAGCAAGCTCTATGGCGGCGATGAAGTTCGATATAGGATTCGACATCGATTTTGAATCCTTCCAACATTCAGACCAGATCTTTTTGGACATACTGAAACTCTTTGAGGAACAGAATCTGAAGAATTTCATGACCAACAGAATCAAGATAGCCATTACAGAAATAAGAGAATGGGTATTCACTTCCACAACTCCAGATGCAGATACAATGACCGGGACTATATCCGGTAATCAGATTTCTTTAACCCCCACCATATTATCTGAGATTTTCGGTTTGATGAATGGTAATGAAGATATTGAGATGGATAATACTGAATATGATAACATGCTGATAAAAATGGGTCATACTGGAGAAACCCTAATAAACTACTAAAGAAAAATTTATCTTCTGTGTATAAATTTTTGGCTTATGTTGTCGGGAAGGTTATGTTGGGCAAACACACAGCCCATGACTACATTACCAGGCACCAATTCTTAGTGATGTGTGCATTGGTAAATAAGAAAGCAGTTAACTGGGGAAAACTGCTATTTGATTTAATAAAGAAGAAAAATAATAAGAAAGAAGTCTGTTTTGGAAGAATTCTGGGAATATTCCTACAGGAAAAGCGGCTGAATCCATGATCTCCCAGACCATATTCATCAATGCTTCCAAAAGGCTGACATGTGGCTTGTTTGGAAGGTGGGAGAGAACCATCTCTAATCCATCCAGGGCATCCTCCTCTTCTACGCCTTCTGAGGGAACAAGGGCTACACCAGGCACTCCCCACCATATTGTTGAAGAAGTTTCCATTCCTCCTCCTCCTTCAACAACACCTCTTCCTACAACAACTCCTTTATCTCCTCAGTCAACACCTCCTCCTCAACAACCACCTAACTCACCACTATATTAACAAATTCATACTGAATCTCCAGAACACCTCACACCACCTCCATCTCCACTTCCACCTCATCTTAATGACATACATCCTGAAACTTTCATGTCATCCCCCACATTTGATTTACTCACCTCCTTACCATCTACTCCTCCTTCACCTCAACATGACATTTCCACTCCAATACCATCTCCTGCTGCATCACATTCATAGGATGACATCATGCCAGGTGTCACTCCATGTGATATTATACCTTCCCCTCACCCATCTATATCTACTCAAACTCCACCAGAGTTTATGGATATGGATTCTTCCTCCCTTTCCACCATCCTGGAGCACATCACTCCAGTCATCAGGCAACTAATAGCAGAGGCAATCACACCTCTTGCTGTTTACATCTCTTCTCTTGTTGCCATACTTGCTGCCTCCTCTGTCCCTTCTTCTTTTAGGGGCATGGTTCTAGTATCCACTGAAATCAGGCCGGGGAATATGCTCAATGAAGAAGCAGCTCCAGCTCCAACAAAAGCAGCAGAAGTTTTGCAGATAGATGAGCCTGCAGATGCAGTGCCAGATGTATATATGCTTATAGAGGCTGAGAAAGTAACAGTTGATAAGCTTTGTACAGTTGAGCAAGTAATCTTGCGAGATGTTTTGACTGTTGGTGATTGTCTTATCAATCCCACAATAGATATTTACAATTTGTCACATTCTTTTGATACAGTTCATCTAAATTATCTTCCAGAAGTTTGCTCACAGCAATCCAAAGCTATTATAGCTTATACTTCCCCAATAAGCCCTACAGTTGCTAAGCAACTCAAGGCATGTTTTGCAAGAAAAGAGTCACCAACTATATCATCCCCTCCCAAGGCTATCTCCCCTCCTACATATAAAATGGATTATAGTCCTTTATCTAAACTAGATGATATCATTCTTGCTGATATATAAGAAGAGAATAAAACAGTTTCTGAAAGCTTGACTGTTATTGAAAGTATTGTAGAAACAGATCTTCCTGTACAGCCACAGGCTGAGAAGCAAATCTCCAAGGATATTCTAAAGGTAATTGATGATCTTTATACAAATCCTCAAGGATCATCTGATGAAGATGATGATGATGATTCTGATGAATCTGACAGTTCTAAGGCTAAGAAGAAAGTTGTTAAGAAAAGGAAAGCTGTTCCTAAAGCTGCACCCAAGCTAAATCCCACCCATGACACTCCCTACTACATACTAAAGAATAAAACTCCTTACCCAAGGATTCCCTCATGGATGTGGCTATCCAAAAATGAGCAGAAAGCCACTAAGAAAAGCAGAAGCTACTCTCTTCCTCCTCCTTCTCAAAGGAATTGGAGAGGTCCTCCTCCTAATCCTCGTCCAGCAGCTTGTGCTTCAGGAAATATTTCTCAGAGATCAACTTCATATACTCAAACTTATCAAAGACAACATGATAGATCTACAAGATCTCAATTTCAAGGAAGTAGTTAGCACACACATTCAAGCAGTAGCAGGCAACAACAAAAACAACAAAAAGTATCAGAAATTGATAAAGCTGAAAAAGATGACAGTCCAAAAATGCAAGAATCACCACCAATTCCTTTTGTAGATCCTGAACAAGAAACCACTGCAAGAATGGTCGGATTTCAAGAATTGGTTGGACTCTCCATGATTAAAAAAGCTAAAGCTGAAGGGAGAGAACCTTCTCAATACACTACAATGTCAACCTACAGGAAATAAGAACTAAAAAGGTATGACAAGGCTAATAAATTCTTCAATGTAGATGCTTATATGAATTTGCATCCAGAGGCTGTATTTCCCAGAGCCACTTCTCTCAATATAATTGGAGCTGCTGACATGACAATGTGTAGAAGAGAAGCAGCCAATCCCAATAGAGAAATTAAATTCAGACAGCCCTCTGAGCAAACTGACAAAGCTGATAAGGAAAATGCCAAGAAGAACATGTGACAAAGCTACTGTTATGTACATATCTGCTAGATACTTTTAAATTTTCTGCTAGATATATTATTTTTGCTTTGTGATTATTTTCCTTTGTTTTTATTAGTGACCTCACCCAAATAGGAGGAGATTGTTGGATCCTTAGTTTGGATTTGGGCTAGGTTCACTAATTAGGATGAGTTTTTAACCCATATTGTATAGCCAGGGTAAAGTCTTTGAGTCCCAGAGTTTAGGCCAAGTCATCAGGTTCAACATTCATGGACCAGCCAGCAGAAGACTTCAGGAGACTCAAGACTTAGAAGAATTCAAGTTCAAAATTATCAGTTCGAAATTCTTCGAACTCAGCTCGACGATTGTCGATCGCAGATCGACAAACTCAGAATCAATTCTCTAAGTTGAGCTCGACGATATTCGAGCTCAGGATGACAAAATCTGGAGTTCAGCTTCAACATATTCTTTCTAGTTATTTCGCTGAACTCAGCTCGACGAAGACATATTCTCAGCTCGACGAACTTGGACCGCAGATATGGTAAGATATTTCCAGAATGCAGTTCGCTAAGCTCAGGTTGACAAACATGATTTCTCATCTCGACAAACTTGGATCTCCGATCGACGAAATCTGTTCAGAGCTCGACGATTTCTGTCCAGCGCCAGACTTAGAGTTTTTCCTTACTTTCTATATTTATTCCATATATTATTTAGTAGTAATTCTCTGAGTAATTAATGCATATATTCCCGTGAATATAGCCGTTATTGGCAGCCTTAATTATGGTCTTCATCAGGGTTAATTACTTACTTAATTTTTTGGAACAGTTGGGAAACTCATTAAAGACAATATTCTCCAACAGTATTTCATTCTCCATACAATTAGCAATTAATGCTTGGTATTCAAAATTCAAAGGAGAATTCGACAGAGAATATAAAAAGAGATTTTTTTCTCTTTTCAGTCGACAAAAGGATAGAGAGATACAAGAAATAATACAGAGAATACATAAACATTCAGAACCATTCTCTGTGTTGAAAATAACCAGTTCTCTCCTTGTGCTTTTTGAAGACTAAATAAGAACAACAATCACACATCAATAATCTTCTTCAACTTCTACTCCAGGAACTCTCAAGGACAACAAACTTAAATCAATCAGAAGTACTTGGATCGTTTCAAGATAAGGCTAAATACCTACAGCCTGAGCAAGGCTCCAAGTGATTTTGGAAGGAGCTTTTGACAAAAGCAATACACTAGTCTTCACTATTGATTAGAGAAAGAGAAGATACAATCACCTCTCTCACCTCCTGTACAAAGGATTTATTAACTCCCTTCAAAAGTTTATTTTTGGTTTTTTGACACCTTATCAAAAGCTCAAAGGGTTATGAGATCTCCCTAGAAATAGATCTTATGGTGGCAGTCACCTAATCAAAACCGACTAGTGGATTCCTACCAGGGTGGTAGAAGAGTGGATGTACCCAATTTGGGGAACCACTATAAATTCTTGTGTTGTCTGGTTGATCATTTTCTGTATTGCTCATTCTTTGTTGTGATAGGTTAGTTGTGATGTGATAGATTAGATTAGTTTGCTGTGATAGTTAGCATAGTTTATAATTTCTGTTATGATATTATAATATCACCTATTTTAATACTCTGATAATATTTAAAACAGCCAAAAGATTTAATTACTCTATTCACCACCTCCTCCCCCCCCCCTCTAGAGTACATAAGATCTATCCCCCTTCTTTCTATTTGTATCAGAGGTATGCCATATCTTTCATCACGCATTGTCCTAATGCGTGGTTGGACCACCACTTGGCCCTCAACAACCCGTTCATCGTGGCCATTTCCTCTTTGGCGAAGATCCTTCATCTTTTCTATAGCAGCAGCATGCTGGCTAGCTCGCCTCGCACATGTGGTTTCAAGCTCACACACAAGATCTTCAACCCTATAACTGGAGTTGGGATCTATCATACAAAACAAAAAATCCTTTCAAAAATACCCTAAACACTTACAAACTTTTTTCAAAAGAAAAATACACGCAACGGTTGCACTCCCCGACAACGACGCTAAAAACTTTACGCGTCGGCAAGTGTACCGATCGTAGTCAAGTAATAAAGTTGACGAGTTGAATCCCCGGATATCGATCTCTCGAGGAGTGCAAGTAGTGAGTGTGATTTCGCTATTGAAAAGTGATTACAAGTGTTAACATAAACAAAGGGTGTTTTATTTTGGAGTTTCCTAAGTTTAACATTAATAAACCTATTGCGGGTCGTTGCCACCGCATCTCTTTGGTGGATTACTCAAGAGAGTAATATGAAAGATGGATGAGCCAATGAGGGTCGCAATCACCTCTTCGCCACGCACGCTTCTAGCAATCGCTAGAACGGCACAATCGGAACAAGAACACGAAAAACTGAAGCTCAGCAACACAATCATGATCTAAAATATAACAACACATAGACATGCTAAAATACTTAAACTAAACAGTGTTCTTAAGCAACAATCAAACAACCACAAGTTCAGAACAAAGTAACTACAAGAGGAGGGGGAGAAATATAACCAAACACATAAAGGCTTTCCGAGATTCATTGCTGGAGTCAAGGGTTGTCGTGCCTTGTCAATGCTCGGTCTACGGATGACGTCCGGGGTTCAAAAAGGGATGTCACCTCCTTCTAATACGCCGCCTTCTTCATGAATAGTCACTGGGCTAAATCTATCTGGAGAACTCCACGGATGCAGCACCTTATGAGCTTGAAACTGAGCTTGGAGTTTGGAGAAGAAAATGGTGGCCGGAGTTCAAGTTATTGCAAGCTTTTGGTGGGATAAAGGTGTCCGGATGAACTCTCCAAGGAGGAGAGAGAAAATGTCGGCTAGAGGGGTGTTTTCCCGCTCAGAGGGGCGAAAAAGGCGGGCTGGGTCGAACTGGATCAGACTATTTTTGAGGAAGAAGAAATATGTGCTTTAAATAGAAGCATGTCAGAAAAATAGGCACGCATGGTTTGGCGCACGACCGTGTGCAAACCGTGCGATATTAACTTCCAGAACAAGCCTGCAGAAGGAGAAGCATTGACCCGTGCGTTTTACTTGCGCACGGACGTTTCCGCTCATGTGTGAAGGAATTCGCACGGGTAACGACAGAAAGCAGGAATTCAGGACAATACAGGGGAACCATGCGTTTTACTCGCGCACGGGCGCCGCCACCCATGCGTGAACAAATCGAACGATTAACCAGAGAATAGAACAAACAAGAAAGCTACAGGAAAATCATGTGTTTCCTTCGCGCATGGTTCCGAAGAAAGCGTGCTTTAACTGTGCGTGAAGATCGTCGAGCCCAGCTCGACGATATTTCGTCGATCTCAACTCAGAGATTTTCCTGCACAACAAAATGGACGATCGGGCACAAACTGTGCGCAAATAAAATGCACGACCGTGCGTTTTACTCAAATCAGAATTCCTGTCTTGGGAAAACGCACCACCTGCGCATCAAAACCAAAGCTGGAGCAAAATCTCCTAGCACCAAACATACAGCAAAGAATAGCCGGAAAGAGCCAAGGAGAGCATCATGTGCATACCACCAACAACAGAATGTGCAATTGCACACCCTCGGGCCAAAACAGTGCACACAATGGTCCATGACCAAACGATGCAAATATAACCGATAATTAGTTGAAATGCAATGCATGAGTGAGAAAAGTAGCCCTGATGAGTCCGAAAAACCCTATAAATATCAGACTCGTCATCATGTAGAAGAATAAATGTCATGTTCAATGTTTAATGATATAAAGTTCGGGGAAGATGAATAATTTGATATATGTATGCATGCTGAAATATAGAAAAGGATTAGATGAGAATTCGCCCATGGCCATATTATGTGTTAGTCACTTATCTCAGGTATGAAGATATGACGAGATTGACAACTAAGAACATTAGTCTCCCATGCTAAGGTAGGTCTTGCGTGCTTGGAGCACGGGTAAGTTGTTATGATGGGACTCAGTTTTGATCCCTCGCGTGCTTTTTAGAACTAGACTAGTATGATGAAAAGGGACTCAGTGTGGATCCCTTAAGTGCTTGTGAGCACTGTATTGGTAATGATGAGAAGGGATTCAGTGTGGAGCACTTGAGTGTTTGTGAGCACTGGATTGGTTATGATGATAAGGGACTCGGTTGGAGCCCTTTAATGTTTGATGGCATGGACAAGTGAAATTGCATGCGGTGTGAGTTGACACGTAGTGTCATAATCCTGATTTAAAGATAGTATGGCAGGTCTATGGGCTCTCCAGTCATCACACCGATAGGAGTTGACAGATAGACCTTGGGCGGTTGGGCTTGGTCCTCAGTGCTCAATCCCCGAGCTCCTTTTGTACCAAGTCGATGGTTGGGCTTGGTCCTTTGGTGATACGCTCCCAGAGGCTCCTTTCGTGCCATGATTATAGGCCAGTTTTGGTTGTGTTCTTAGTGCACATCTACCTAAGACCCCTATGAGCCATTGTATGCAAGGGCTCCGTTGTTGTGTTCTTAGCATTGAGGCGTACGGAGGCCTAGGCTTGGTAGTGTGGATGTCTGCCTAGTAGTGGAGATGCCCGCTCCATTGTCATAGTCTAGACTTGACGGATGACCACTGAGAGGTTAGCTACCTGCTCAAAACATGGGAACTAAAGGACTATGTCATCATAATAACATGTGTGTGTGCTTGGGTGATCCATCATGTTACATTCATATCATTGCATTGTACTGCATAAGATCCTCATCATATAAATTTGTATGAGCACCTTTATATGACGAGTTACTTTATGTTAAGCATATCCATAACTTATAAATCTGTATGAGCATTTTTATAAGTTAAGTTACATTGCTGTTGTAGAATTATATGTTGTAGTTGATTACTCTTATCTTTACGAATTGCCAGTGTAGAATGATGTTATTACTTACTATACACTACTATTGCTACTCTGATTATGAATAGAATTATACCACTTGCTTGTACTCACTGTTTATATATATAATGTACCTTCTCTTCTTTCTCCCTCCTAGTGCCTAAGTGTCACAAGGGTGAGAGGATGAGATAGCCACTTAGCCTTTATGACTAACAGTTGATACGACTATCTTTTTAGGAGGAAATGCAGTGGATAGAGTGGCAGCAACTAGTTATGCAAAAGAGCAAGCCAGGACAGGGGACAGATCCTGATACGATGATACCCTCACAGCCGTCAGTCACTGATGTGAGTTAGAGCATTGTGGTGTAGCCTTCGGGCAATTTTTGTTATACTCTGATATTAAAGGAACCGATGTAGTTCCTTATTATTCATGTAGTATATATGTTTGGACATTTGCTTATTGTGATGATATGATTTCTGCACTTTCTTTTTGTTGGGTTGGCATGTATGTTATTATGAAGAGCCGACAGAATAGACGTCTTGTAGTACCGGTCAACCGATGTGTTAACGCTATCACAAGGCGGCTGTTCTAGGCATACGAATCCCCTTGGCCTTGTTTTGTGTTCCGGGAGGGGGTTTATAAATTGTATCAGCTTGCAATGATCCTGAACTAAAGAAGTCATTGAACAATGCTGCCACCCCCGCTCGATTGGTCAGTTCGGGATCAAAATGACATTGCAAAAGCAGTGGTGTGTCAATTTATAATTCACATTAAGTATGTTCAGTTATTACCATACGATTAGCCAACCTGACCTTAGGTTTGTACCTTTATACGTAGATTCTGGCACGCGTGGAGCCAGTAGTGGGCACTCTCTCACCTTGTGTCCCTACTCAATTTCAATAGTCAGAACTGGGATAGATTCTCACAACAATCTTAGATTCGTTTAGATCTCAGCAGGCCCTGGTGCAGCAGTAAGCCCCAGATTCTAATTGGTTGAGCACTTTTCGAGCCCTCACCCTGCATGCTTACCAAGGAATGGAGTAAGCTGTTCGTACCGTGGAATGGCTAGGTACTGTGCAAGAATTGATGGCTGGAATCAGATGTCCAACAAGAATGGTTGTTACCTTAGCGGTATCTGTCTTGGAATCAAATGCGAAAAGGTGGTGGAAGTCCATCACGGGCTCCACCTTTCAAGGACACATATACATTGATATCAACTGGAACAAATTCTCTGATGCCTTCTTGGAACATTTCATTCCTTCTACGGCTCATGATGTGCTAGAAGAAAGATTACTGCAATTGAAATAGGGATCGAAGTCAATCGTGGAGTATCAACGGGAGTTTCAGCACCTTGCAAGTTTTGCTGACGTACTCCTATAGTCTTGATGATCGTAAATATGTGAAGCGGTTCTACAAAGGCTTGCGGGATTCCCTAAGGCAAGCACTTTTGTTTAAAGAAGACTCGAGTTTGGCAGAGATTATAGATATGGCAAAAAGATTTGAAGCAGAACATCTTGGGTAATCTAGTGGTAAGAGACCTGCTGAGAGCGTGGTGGAAGTAGGACCCAGCTTCAAAAGGAGATAGAATATTAGAAGGTGGAAGAGGAAACCAAAGAGGCGGCGACCATTTCCATTAGAATTTTCGGATGGAATGTCTTGCCCTGCATCTAACACTACCTCAACCCCCACAGTTATAACCCCACCAACAACCAGGAGGACCATTCAGGCAAGTCTGCTTTTAGTGTAATTAGTCGGGCCTCATCTGACATTATTTCCCATAGCTAGGTGGAGATGTTCCCCCTATTGCTCCCTGGCAACTCCGCGAGGATGAGGGAACGATCATGGTCAAGGACGAGGACCACGAGGAAGGAATCCTGGACCTGCACGGGAGTAGATGTTCGCTCTAGACATCTACTCAAGAGCGAAATCCTCAGGACGTGATTGCAGGTATGTAGTAATTTGTTTTACACGTTATGAGCATTTGTTATTTGCATGCCTAAAATTGTGCAGAAATCTAGTTGAAATTTTATAATTGATACCTAGGCACCATGATTGTTAGTGGAAAACCAACCCATACCCTAATTAATATTGGTGCTAGTCATTCATTTTTCTCTGCGAAATTTGTAAAAGATTTAAATTGCGTGCAATACTTCACCGGTATCACTCGGAGAGTACGCCTCCTAGACGGCTACGAGATGAATTCATCCTCCAAGTACAACTTAGAAGTATATATAGGAGGGAAACGTTTTGAAACCCCTGGAACGGTGTTGGGGATGCCAGAATTTGACCTTATTCTGGACATGGAGTTGTTGGATTGGCACCACGCAATGATTGATTGTGCGGCGAAGAAAATCACTTTGAGGCATGGAGTCTCAGATATTGTCCTCCAAGGTATTATATTTGCACCCCGAATGTTGTTGTCTTCAATTCAGGCCCTTAAGGCCCATATGAACGGGGATGGGGTGCATATGATATGTTTCGAACAAAAAGAGATGGCGATAAGAATGAAAGATGTGTTGGTTGTGCATGATTTTCCTGAGGTATTTATCGAGAAGCTGATAGGATTACCCCTACATAGAGAAGTGGAATTTCAGATTAAACTAATATCGGGTGCCAAGCCCATCTCTAGGGCCTCTTATAGAATGGATCCAAAGGAACTCGCTGAGTTTAGAGTTCAGTTTGTAGGAGTTGGTAGAATTGGGGTTCACTCGTCCCAGTTCATCACCCTGGGGAGCCCTTGTTTTGTTTGTTTAGAAGAAGGATGGATCATTATGGCTATACATAGACTACCGGGAAATCAACCGACTAACAATATGGAACACCTATCCTTTAAAACAAATCGACGAACTATTCGCTCAGCTTGTGGGAGCACATTTATTTTCCAAATTGGACTTGCGCTCATTGTACTACCAGTTGAGAATACACGAGGAAGATATTCCGAAAATAGCATTTAGCTCGAGATATGGAATATACGAGTTCACAGTGATGCCGTTCGGGCTCACGAAAGCCCATTCTACCATCATTAGTTTGATTTACAGGGTGTTTGAGCCATATTTGGACATCTTTATCATCATCTTCATTGATGACATTTGGTCTATTCAAAGACAGAAGAGGAGCATGATGAACACTTGTTGGGTATTGTATCCACAATAACCCAGATTTGGTGAAGTCACCCTTGAACTAAGATGAATTAACTTGTATTTGATGTCTTGTTTAAGTTATGTGTTTGTAGGACAAAATTTCCAAGTGTAGACCAATGTCAGTCTACAATGGGTCACCAAACACAGGACCATACAATGTAATCCCTCATTGTGTGATCCATGGTGTTGAATCATGTGTAGCCTCTCTATTGGGATACACTTCATCTTTCAAGCACCAGGATTGATTGGAGAAAGAAGTGTTGCTGACTTTATTGAAGAAAAGAAAATTCTATTGAAGGAAAAATATTCTAAGTATTTCAATCGAGTAGAAGCTTATGTACTTGAGTTGAACTCTTAGTAATTACTCGAGTAAGTCTGTCTATACTCGAGTAAGGGAAATGTGTCTCGAGTAGTATAAACATAGCTCTCGAGTAGACAAGTCCACTACTCGAGTAGACTTTCTCTTATACTCAAGTTAACAGTTTTTTCTCTCAAAATATATTCTAAGTCTTTTACTCGAGTAGTCATGTTAACCACTCGAGTAGATAACTCTTTTGTCTCGAGTTACAGAGGGAAGATTCTTGTGTTGTTTTACCCCACTTGAGTAGTTCAATTCATGTACTCGAGTAGTCTTTCTACTATTCGAGTAGTGCAGCTCTAATACTCGAGTGATCAGATTTTTATCTATCAGAATTTTTTTAAGTCCTATACTCGAGTAGTAATATTCATATACTCGAGTAGTTAATCTACTTCTCGAGTAGTCTATCTATTTCTCGAGTAGTCCAGTTCCAGTACTCGAGTAACCAAAATTCTTCTCCCAGAAAATTCGCTAAGTCTTTTTCTCGAGTAATATTTCTAGTATTCGGGTACTTCATCTCCACATCTCGAGTAATCATATTAGCACTCGAGTAAGTCTTGTTCGACTCGAGTGATTACTCATCCAATTCTGAATTTTCTCAAGGACTTCTACTCGAGTAGTCTGTTTCTATCCTCTCGAGTGATCATACTTGTACTCGAGTAGCTTATATTTCACTCGAGTATTTCAGCAAACATTTCTAGAATTTCGCTAAGTCCATAACCGACGGGATTTTCAAATGTCATGACGTGATTGGTCGATGTGTACGTCATTAATGATAATGATGACCGTTAAGGAGATCTTATATAAGGTCTTGACAAATCGACCAACCGTAACAAGCTATCAAGAATTATTCTAAGTTTTTTGAATCCTATTTTTTCTTTCTAAAAATGGAAGTCGCCGCCCTCTTCATCGTGCATGTCGGCTAGGGTTTTGATTCAAGAAGATTCAGAACAAGTTTGACTTACAGATCGAGATTGCTCTTGAACTCCGCATCATCTCTCGGATCGTGTGAGTCAAAGATATTCTTGATCCAGATCTTGCCGAGCCTGTTCTTCAACTATTTCTGAAAAAGACACACAACTCACATATTCACCCCCCCTCTTGGTGATTTAGGTAGACAACTGAATTACTTTCAATTGGTATCAGAGCCAGGTTGATCATTAAAATGTTAACACCTTGATCAGATCCGTCTCTAGTTGTCTTTTGAGATTTTCCAAGCATGGATAAGGCTAAAGATTTTTTCAACCTTCCTTTGTGCATAAAAAATAACTTTCCCAAATGTAAAGAAAGAATTAGATTTTTCATGGAAGTTGTGGATCCAAGGATCTTCATGATCATTGAAGAAGGTCCTTACGTTCCGATCACAATCTCCACTATAGATCCAACAAAGAAGGTTCCTAAGAAATTGATGGATCTCGACAAATATGAGATTGCACTTGTATCTTTAGACAAGAAGGCTAAGAATATTATAGCAAGTGCAGTTGATGACTCCATGTTGTAGAACCTGATCCACTGTCAGTCTGTTAATGAGATGTGGCAGTCCCTCGTCACCTTGATGGAAGGAACAGAAGAAGTTAGGGATGATAGAAGATCCCTTTTTAATCAGAAATATGAAGCCTTCTGACAAGGACCCAAGGATACCATTGCTGACACGTTTGAAAACATCTTCAAGATAATCAACGGCCTAAGAGTTTACGGCCGAGTCTTCACAAACGGAGAACTAAATTATAAGTTCTTGAGATCCCTGACCAAGGAATGGGATAACAAGGTTTGTGCAATCCGGGAATTTGGAAAGCTTGCTGAGACAGACCTGCAGAATCTCTTCAGGAAGCTCATGTCATATGAGCTACAACTCAATACAAGAAAAGCTGAAGAAGAGAAGAGCATGTCCTCGTCCAAGGAGAAGTCTGTTGTACTCAAGGCATACACCTCAAGGAAGTCCAAGGCTGCCTCTCCTGCCCCATCACAAGAAGTTAGTGAAGAAGATACCTCAGAGCCAAGTACCTCAGGCTCAGAGCTATCTGAAGGAGAGTTCTCTTTACTCTCACGACAGTTCAAGAAATTTTTGAACAAAAAGAAGCAATGGAAATGCAAGGATGCCTCCTACAGAAGATCACGACATGATGGTGATCGAAAAAGAAAAGGCTCAAGCAGCCATGACAAGTATACTTCTAAACCGAACAAACATATTTCTACTAATATCGTTTGTTATTGCTGTAATAAGTCAGGTCATGTCATCGCTGACTGCCCCCACAAGAAGGAGGGTGGAAGAAGAGAAGAAAATAAATCTTCTTACAATAAGAAGAAAACAGAAAAATTCCTAATAGCCAAGAAGGGCAAGACTCTTAGCGACTCCGACTCATCTGAGTCGAGTGAAGAAGAAGAGGCCTACTTCGGGCTCAAACTGAGGATGAACAAGAGCCCCAGATCACTGGGATGGTAAACTCTCACCCTCCTCTTTCTGAATCTGATGTTTCTGAGCATGATCATGAGGACAACTCTTCTGATGATGAGTCTGAACTCATGGCCCAGTACAAGAGGTTGATCAAGACTTACGACAAATGTCAACGAGTCGTGAAAACTCAAGATAAAGAGATAAAGTCTCTAAAAGCTGAAGAGAGCACCTTGAGAGAGGAAGTCGCTAAGACTGACTCGCTCAGAGAAAACTTCAATGCTGTCATTGAAGAATATAACAAGGCTCTCGAGCACCTAGACAATAAGGAGAAAATCATAAAAGAACTGGAAGCACAACTTGAAGCTGAAAAGAAACTTGTTGAAATTTTCTCGAAGTCGAAGATTGTTCTTCCTTTCATTGATGAATTCTCAGCTAAGGCCAATGGTGCTGCGCTAGGCCATGTCGAAGCTCCTAGTAAATCTTCTATGAGGAATAAGGCTCAGAGAAAGAATAAGGCGGCCAAGAAGGCTTTGAACAAAGAGAAGGGTAAAGCCCCTCAAGATCAGACATCTTTCAAGAAGGTTATATTTCCAACAAATGAGTTTGATCTTGACTCATCCTACGGTCACTTCGCTAGGCCTACTTATGTAGAGCCCAAGTCTCGTTACCAAGGATGGAATCGCCCTAGAAACTTTGGTGAGAGTGTCTTTAAGGAACCTTATGAAGAAATCACTCTTCAGAGTTATGGCCCTTATAATCATGGCCATAACATCAAGAAGGCACCAAAGGTAAAGCCTATTGTGGAAATGCCACTGAAGGAGAACAAATCATGTGATTACCATCACCATAAAGCTTCTTCATCCAAGAATGCGGCCCCTACTAGACCACCATCTCAAAAGGTCAAGCAGGAGAACTTAAGGCAAATATACAACATGTTCGACTGTTGGTGTTATGGTAAGATTGGTCACTTTGCCATTGACTGCTGGTTTAATCCCAGGAATTTTGTAACTCCTTATGTTAGCAATATGAGAAAGACCACTTATAATGCTAATACTCGGGGGAGTGTTCAAACAAGAGACTAAGTACCCAAACGTGTTTGGGTTCCTAAGGCAAATTGATTTATAATTACAGGTATGTCCAAAGGCCACCAAAATGCCTATCTTGTATTTGGACAGCGGATGCTCTCGGCACATGACCAGGACAAGAATCCTTCTTCAGAACTATTCTCCAGTCTTGAACGGTCCAAAGGTCATCTTTGGAGGTTCAGACAGAGGAATTACTAAAGGTTATGGTATGATCTCTAACGGTAGAGTATCCTTCTCAGATGTTGCTTATGTTGAAGGATTAGAACACAATCTCATAAGCTTAAGTCAACTTTGCGATAAAGGATATATTGTTGAATTTCATGCTGATAAGTGCTTGATAAAATCTGTTGACAATATGGACACGATTCTATCGGGCACTCAAAGCAAAAATATATTTTGTTTAAATTTCATTTGTATAGACTCTTCTGCTCTAGTGTGTTTTATGGCTAAAGATAGTCCGTCTCTTGGTGACCAATGGCGCAAGAGATTAGCACATATTAATTTCAAAACTATTAATAAATTATTTTCACTGAATTTAGTACGTGGTGCCCCAAATGTCAAGTACGTCAAAGATAGACCTTGTCATGCATGTGTAAAAGGCAAGCAAACAATGGCTACCTTTAAAAGCATTATTTGCAAAGATTCTATCAGATGTTTGCATTTGCTTCATATGGACTTGTTAGGTCCACTACAAGTTAGAAGTTTAGGAGGTAAGGATTATACATTGGTTATTGTTGATGATTACTTGCACTTTATATGAGTGTTCTTTCTAAAACACAAGTCAGATACCTTTGACATCTTTACAAATTTTATCAGGCAGGTCCGGAATGAATATAACTGTTCCCTAGTCAAGATCAGAAGTGATAATGGAACAGAGTTCAAGTCTGTGGCCATGATAGAATTCTGCGATAGCTTGGGTATCTTTCATGAGTTTTCCTCTCCTCAAACTCCTCAATAGAACAGAGTAGCTGAGAGAAGGAATAGAACACTTATAGAGTCCTGCAGGACCATGTTAAGTGATGCTTCATTTACGGAATACTCCTGGGCTAAAGACGTCAACACTGCATGCCACGTGCAAAATCAAGCACTCATAAACAAGAATCATAATAAGACACCTTACAAACTTCTAAAGGGCAGGAAACTAACTGTCTCATATTTTTGATTTTTTGGTTGTAAATGCTTCGTGCTTAACAATGGCAAGTATCATACTACAAAATTTAGAGAAAAGAGTTTTGAAGATATTTTTGTAGGGTATAGTAGTCGTAGTAAGGCATATAGGATATTTAATAGAAAAACTCTAGTTGTAGAAGAATCCATACATGTTGTATTTGATGAGACGAGCTTGCTGCAAGGCAACACTTCTAGTGTGATCATTGAAGATGCAAGTACAAAGTTGAATGAACTCAACTGGGAAAAACCAACTGAAGAAAAAGGTGGAAAGTTCATCAAGATCACCACTCCAACCCCTATTGGAGAAGTTGATGATCAAGATGAAGAAATCATCCAAGTTGATGAAGTCACTCCGGTGATTGAAGAAGTAGTTCCAGATGCAAGGACTCTAGAGCTCAGACATCTGAAGGAACACCCAATGGACCAAATCATAGGAGATCCCTGGGATGGTGTCAAAACTCGTTGAGGTACAACTAACGAGAATTTATATTTGAGTTTTCCCTCACAGGTTGAACCGAAAAAGTTTGAGGAAGCAAAATCAGACTAATCTTGGATAATGGAGATGGAAGAAGAAGTAAATCAGTTCAAGCGTTGTTAAGTATGGAAACTTGTTCCCAGACCCAAAGGTAAGAATGTCATTGGGACAAAATGGGTTAGTTAGTAAGCTTCACTCAACTCCAAAACACTTATATTTTCTATCACTAGGCACTAAGTGAGTAAGCTTCACTCAATGCCAAAACACTTAGACAGATTTTCTGTAACTTGGCGTTGAGTGAGGAAGATTCACTCAACGCCAAACTACTTAGTAGATTTTCTTCTGTTACTAGGCATTGAGTGAGCAACCTGCACTCAATGAATTTGGATTTAGCCAAATATCTTTGTAAAATCACAGTATCTGACTGACTAAGGTTCAGTCAATGCTTTTTATCACATGGCATTGAGTGAGTAAACTTCACTCAAAGCATGTGGACTTAGTCAAAAATCTACATAGATTTTATGTGGCTTTGACTGACTGAGTTATACTAAATGAATATGAAGTTATGGCATTGAGTGAATGATCTTCACTCAACGCATGTGTCCTTGGCCATATTTCAGCCTATTTTTTCTTAAGCTTTTACTTCATTAGCCTATCCCACAGCGTTTTACTGTACGGCATTGGGTGAGTAGACATTACTCAACTCCTGTGGACTTAGCCACATCTTCAGCTTGCTAATTGTTTGGCTTTGACTATACAAGCTGAACTCAGCGCTATTAGCCACCTGCCGTTGAGTGAATAGAATTCACTCAATGCCTATGGACTTACACAGTTTTTTTGTCTTTCCACTAGCTTGCCTAGACA
Source organism: Platanthera guangdongensis (assembly GCA_039583875.1). NCBI lineage: Eukaryota > Viridiplantae > Streptophyta > Magnoliopsida > Asparagales > Orchidaceae > Platanthera > Platanthera guangdongensis. The sequence continues at coordinate 126,701,842 of CM077158.1, read as the reverse complement.
TCACCTGTCTTGGCCACTTGAATCAACCTATCCAATCAATGTATATAGGGTACCCTGTATATATAAAACTTGTAGGATATGCTAGATTACAACATGTGTATACCATTGTCTACAAGACCTTCAAATCCAGGACATTGGGATCAATGGACCAAACAATCTCCCCATATTTGAAGAAGTCAAAACCTAAGACAATGTATACACTAACACAAATATGAAACATATACAGTACAAGACACATTACATAATCTTAGAGAAAATAATGAATCATAACCAAAAATGATTTTCATTTAACTTAGAAGGAATAGTTGTTTTTGTGCATATAACAAAGCATAACACATTCCTTAAGCCCTATAAGAAGAACAGGAAACATCTCAAGTTTTAGGTTCACTTATTACAATGCCACTACCCTTAGGCTTCTTTTTGGATCATTCTTCCTTCTTAGCTTCATCAGCTATCTTTTCCCTTTCTTGTCAGCTTTATCTGCTTCAGCAGCTTCGGTCTTCTTGATTCTCTATCTCTAGAAGTAACCATAAGGTTTGGGAATGTATTTGATAGGTTCAATGGCATCAGGAGCCAATGTGCCTGCAAGCTTGTCCCTTTTGAATTTTGTCCTTTCATTTTCCATTTCTTTCATGTTGTTCCATTCTCTTGAGTTATAGAGTTTGCCTCTATCAGTTTTCTTATTCTTTATATGCTCCCTGTCAGACAGGTAATGGTCCTTGACTCTGGGCTCCACTATTCAAAGTCATCTCTCTTCCCCATCTTTTCTCTATACCTCTTTTTACTTAATCTGATTTCTTCATTTTCCTCTTCAACAATCTTTCCCTTTGATTTTTGTAGTTGTTCAGCATAGGGGCTAAATTCAGGAGTGACATATGAATCATGTCATTGACAACCATTTTTTGTATTCAAATCATCTTGCGGCTGGCCTTCTAGCTGTGCAGGTATTTCAGGATTCAATATATCTTGTACTTAAGAAGGAAATATAGGGATGTTGTCATACTAGACAAGTTCAATCCCATAATATCCCCTCATCACATGTGTGGCCTTGACCATATTCTCTGTATTAGTTCTTATGACATTACTCTCCCCCTTTTGACTTCTTCAATAAGTTATTTGGTTAAGGAGAGGCAGGCCTTGTTCCCGACTGATTCAAGATAATTGACTCCGGCAGTCACTTGATTCCTAACCTCCAGCGTATGGTCATCCAGCAGTTTTGTACAACCATCCATCTTTTCGAATATGTCAGCAGTTTGTTTATCCAACAATACTCTGTCAGCATTGTGTATAGCCAGCATATTCTGTGCATGAATGTTTTGATTATCTATGACTGTTACAACATTCTTGCCCACTTCATCTAATTTATTCATGGTATAATCCACTGCAGGAGATGTCTTGTGAAGAATTTTACAGTCTCACCCTTCAGAAGATTCACCGAAAATCGGATTGACTTAATTTCTCTAGATAGCTCCTTCCTGATTTCTTTGAGAGCATCATCCACAAAATTTTCCAATGATCTCCTCTGCTCATCTAGAAAGCGCTTCAGCGGGGCTAAAAATATAGGTGGCATTTGATCTATTCTTGTAGAAGTGCCTTCATCAACTATTTCTAGAGCTGGCCTGACCTCTGCCCTCTTGTTAGAGTCAGCCATAGTGAAAGCAGAAGACTGAGCTTTCCTTGGAGCACTCTCCTCATTTTTTGACATGGAGGAGTCTACATTATGCACTTCAACATGAGCTGGGAGTTTAGAGTGAAGCTCACCCTCACCATCTGCCCTGCCCTCATTGGCATGCAGAACTGCTTCATCAGCAACATTCTCTTGAAGATTTTCAGCATTATCTTGAAGATTTTCAGCATTGCCTTGAACATTTTCAGCATTCTCTTGAGATAACTCTTGAAAATTTTGGAGTTGCTACCCCCCAGAAAGTGGAGTCTCCATAAACTGATCCAGATCTTTCTCCCCCTCAACAGGTGCATCTTGCATAGCATCCTCTGAGACTTGCTCCCCCCTCATTCTGAGTACTGTATCCTACCAGAAGCTCTTGGGGTGGTGGTGAAGATACCTTTTCAGCAGCATCTGGGGTCTTTGAGGCCTTCCCCTCAACTGTAGAAGATATTTTGTTGACTATTTCCTCTGCCACTTCTTCAATAATTTCAACTGTACGAGTATCTTCAACTGGGGCTTCTTCAGATTTAGCATTGCTCAACTGATTTCTGATGGATAGTTATGAAGATTCAGACACTTGGACAGTTGTGTCCTACCTTGGCTCATCTTTAGACCCAGTTAGATTTGGATCATTATGCTTTCCTCATCTTGTTCTTTAGAAGAACTAGCTGTACTGCTTTCCTCTAGCACTGGAGTTTGTCTCTCCTTCTTCTCCTTAGTAGCATACTGGCCATGGGGGTGAAGTACCCTGTCCCACCTATCCAGCATTCTTATGTCCATCCTTTACATGTGATGAATTTTTGTCCCTAGCCTCAGATTCAGGATCTCCGAAACAGTTTGTAGTAGAAACAAGGAAAGAATTCTCCCAGATTTTCCTCATTTGCGCATTCTATAATCCTGTCAAACAGGATTCTTCCCCAGTCCATCTTCTTTGATACTATTATCCTTATCATCAGCTCGAACATTTTCTTTGAAATTTTGTCATGCGAGGCTGGTTTGCACAACAATGCCTTCTCGATTATGTTGGTTAGGAAGTTTCCCGTTAGGTTAAGTTCATTTCTTATGATAGAGCCTGAAGTATGTTTAGAGATGCCGAACCACTTCATTGCAGTTCTGACATCAGATTAAACTAGGGCATATTCGTCCTCAGTCCCTGTAAACCTCGTCAACTAGAGCGCTTTGCTTAGCCTTCTCAGGGTTATCTTGATCTTGGTTCCACTAACCATAGTCTTGATTTTACCTGAGGAAGATTCTCCTTTAGTATTTGTGAATAATTCCAGCACTTCTTGCTTCCATAAAAGGCAGGAATCCAATAGTACAAACTTCAGGTCAGAAACCTATAGTAGGTGGAGAACAAATTGCAACTCTTCCGGCACATCTTTGAATCCATTTTTCACTAGTTCAGAACCCTCAAATAGGAAGTCCTGACCTTTCGGCGCCATTTTGTTAGCGAATTTCTGAGAGCGAGTGAAGAACCTTTTCATCGACTCAGTAGTATCGGGCAGAGAAGGGCAAGGAACAGTGTGTTTTGCTTCGTGCATAAGATCTTCTATTTATAGTTTTTCTTAAGACAGAAGACGGAAAGGCGCGTACCTGTTAGGGGATCAAGTTAAGATCAACGACTGAGAATAATTCTTCTTACTTAGCCGCAAACAGCCGAATTTGCCTTTAACCCTTAGTCTTATTAGACTGCCTAATCCTGTAGGGATTTAAATTGACCTACAACACAATTACACTACATACAACTAGAGGAGATCTTGGACCAAATTCAACATACCCAAGTCAATCTTGAGGATGTTGAATCTAGTTCCACTTAGTGGCTTAGTGATTATGTGAGCCACTTACTTATTTGCTGAGATAAAATTTGAAAACTTGTCTCATACTCCTCCTCATATTTTTAATATACAAATGTCTTATCTAAAAAGCACAGTCCTGTCAAGAAATATAGCATTTCTTACAATTTAGAGAACATTTACTAGATTCATCAAAAAGAGGAATTCTACTAATCTTTGCCTTGCATACTTGGAGCAGATATTGGATAAACAGCCACTTCCTTTCTCCCTGCAAAGTACCTTTCAGCTGTGCAAAATTCTTTCCTCTTCTTTAGCTGTGGATTTGTATCTGGCTCTCTATGACTAATCCACTTGGTGCAGGAGGTTTTCTGATACCAATCCTTTTGGTAAGTCTCAATCTAGTCCAGCATATCAGACTGACCTAGCCCCCTTAATAATTGCACATGTCTTGGACATCTTTTGTTGATAGTCAGTCCATCCATTTCTATCTACAGGTGTATGATCTGAAAGATAGCCACCTTGTTCAAATCCTAAATCTGGAACAATCTTTGTCCAAGGACCATAAATGGGTATGGCCACTTGGACTGTCCTGCAAAACAAAATTTATCTTACCTTAGGACACCAATAGATATTTTGTCCTAGGTTCTTATTAGCATGAAAATGACCTCGCCTTCCTGCAAATTTCCTAACAGGAAGACTAACTTTTGCTTTGGGCACAGATGGATTGTGCCAGTAATCAATGGCAAAATGTCCCACTTTGCCACAACACCAACACCCATGAATATTATACCTTCTCTTCTGAGTAGTTCTAGCAGTTGGGTTAACTGCAGATTGAGTAGAAGGAATAGTAGCTTCCTTGTTCTGATTTCTCTCTGTCACAGTCTTACTGAAGGTAGGTCTAGCAGTAGAAGAGCTTGGTTTTTTATGAGGTCTACTATCAGTAGCCTTCTTTGCAGAGAACATACTGTGGATGGCCTCAGAAATACTCAAGTCCGGCATGCTGGTAGATTTTCCCTTGGTCAGAGTGTGTGCTGGGAGATCTTGAGAAAAGACCACTGCCTTACTCATGTGTGAGGGGCTGGTGCACTAAATACAAATGGTCCAGGATGAGATATTTGAATTTCTTCATGGGAAGCCTTAAAGGCACTCATTTCCCTACCCTTTCTTCTTCCAATGCAAGATACATTTGTATCCTTTCAAGAAATATTCCCATTTCTCGAGAGACCATACATGCAGTCTTGGTCATATCTTTTGGATGGAAGAATTACCTTTTGAAAGGTTGACCGCGGCTCAACAGGAGCTTTGACATTCCCTTTGGAAAGGTCAACTCTGGAATTCCACTTGGATTCTGATTTTCTCTTGATGACATATATATTAGAGAAATTAGCCACACTTCTCTTTTGCCTCTCAAGTTTCTTTTCAAGATGTAGAATAATAGAGTCCTTATATTTTATGGACTCAACAAGGATGTCTACAATGGTCTTCAGATGGCTAACTTCACTCATTTTCAGATTCAGCAAAGATGTTGTCTCATCCTGCTGGGAAGCAGCTAGCTTTAAGGAGACAATTTTCTCAGCTTGATTCTTGGCCAACATCTTGCATTTTTTAAAAGCCTCCAGAAATTCACCATACTTATCAATCAATTGATTGATATCTTCTTTTGATACAAATCCCTCATCATCACTTGATGTGGAGGGAACAGAGTATGGACTAGTCTCATAACCAGATTCTAAGGATGAGCTAGATAGGTATTGTACCTTATCTTGTCCAGGATGATCCTGACATGATACTTCTTCTATCAAGGCCATTAGTCCGTAACATCTGCAGTCATCTGCTTCATCATCATCCTTCTCTGCGTCACTCTTTGAATGTGACAAAGGTGCCCTGATCTTTATCCTTGGATCTGGATGGAATCATTTTCTATAAGAGTGGCCAATAACCTAATGTATTCCTTATTGTCTCTACATACTTGGAGCTCCATTGACCACCACTCCTTATGGTTCCCTCCTGAACCCATAAGTACTAACCTTTTATCTATCCTTAGGGATCAACTCAGAAAGTTAAGTCCTTTTTCAGCAACCTCCCTCTGATCTCACTTGAAAGTCTTTGTTTTCAAGGATAGATAAATCACCTAGAGGGGGTGAATAGGTTTTTGGTCTCTTTTGCTATATTTTAAGCTTAACTACTTATGTGAGTTATGTGATTAGATTTATAGTGCTTCCAATACAATCACACAGACAACCCAGCAAATTTATAGTGGTTCCCCAAATTATGGGTACATCCACTTTCCCTCCTACCTTTCTAACTTCTAGTTAGACAAGACACTTCTCCAATCTCAGCTCCTAAGAGCTTACACCTCAGATCTCTCAGGATCTCTCAGTTTCCTCCAAGACTTATAACTCAGGCACAAAGCCCTAAAACTTATTGACCAACTGATCATGTACCTCAGGCAAAAGGCCCTACCACTCAGGCTAGGAGGACAGCCCTACCTCAGATCCACAAAGGATCCTACTTCAGAGACAATGACTCTCCTACTTCTCAGACACAAATACCCTACCTCAAATCCATAGAATCCTACAACTCAGGCACAAGTGCATAAAAACTCAGAGAGAATGAATCTCCTACCTCAGGCTTAAAAGCCCTACAGCTCAGTGATCAACTGATCACCTACCTCAGATCCCAACTAGATCCTAACTCAAATGCAAACTTTAATCCTACACTCAGATCCACACTTGTATACTACCCTCCACCTTTATAACATAGGTTGACAACTCAGATCTGTTAAGATCCTATAGGGTGTGAGTTTGGGTGTAGTTGATTTGGTTCCAGAGAAATTTCTCTGAGCCGACCTACTTCTGTCCGAGTTATCTCAGTCCAAACTTCTTCTACATAGGCCAGAAAGTGTCTTCAGGAAATCTTAGTTTGAGTTGTGTAGTAACTACAGTTAGGGTTGGTTGTTTGCTCCTTCTTCTTCCTCAAAGGTTTCCTCTGAACTTGCTGGCGCAGGAATGGATGTCACCAGTTATCTTTCTTCAGCTTTCAGCTTCTGCAGTAATAGACCTTGCTGCTTCCTTATAGATTTGTTGTTCTGCTCCTTCCTGAACAAACTCACAAGTTCAGTTCCTATCTTCTTCTCAGCTCCAGAGATTTATCTTCAAGATTAGGCTTGTTGGAACAGTGAAGTAACTGCTCTTAGGGACTTTTCACTCAATAACTTCTAAAGCCAAGACAAACTTAGTTCTTTCTTTCTGACTACTGAATCCAAATGATTCAGCTACTTCTTTTCCCTTAGGAAGTTGGCTTTCTGATTTTGCTATTGAAGATGTTTTGATTCTTCAGTGAATAGCTTCTTCAACAGCAATCTGTCTGTGAGTCACAGACTAACTAAATTTAGCTCTTAGATTAACAATTGAAATGGATCTCCAAGCTCTACAATAATGGTCGGCAGGAAGATGAAGTCCAGAATAGTATTTCACAATAGCCATATCTTCTTCCTCGATCTCCGTCTTTTATTATTAGCCCATCAACAGCTCTTTGAGTAGTGGGGCGCACCTTTAATTAGTTTGCAGCTACCATCTTTTGCACTAATGGTTGTACTATAGGTAAGCGATGAAATTTGTCATGTGCTGTAGCTTTCCCGCAACAATTTCAAATTCTGTTGACTTGTTGACTTTGTTGACGTCACCATCTATGGGCTTTGTCAAAATCAAACATCATTAGTATACGCGTTCAGTGAGTAAGCTTCACACAATGCCAAAACACTTAGAAAGATATTCTGTCACTAGGAGTTGAGTGAGTAAGCTAAACTCAATGCCAAAACACATAGACATATTTTCTGTCACTAGGCATTGAGTGAGTAAGCTTCACTCAACGCCAAAACACTTAGACAGATTTTCTGTCACTTGGCATTGAGTGAGTAAGCTTGACTCAACACCAAACTACTTAGAAGATTTTCTTCTATTACTAGGTGTTGAGTGAGCAACATTCACGCAATGCATTTGTACTTAGCCAAATTTCTATGTGAAATCACATTCTCTGACTGACAAAGGTTCAGTCAACACTTTTTTTCACATGGTGTTGCGTGAGTAAGCTTCACTCAACGTATATGAACTTAGTCAAAAATCTACACTGATTTTTTGTGCCTTTGACTGACTGAGATATACTCAACGAATATGAAGTTATGACCTTGAGTGAATGATCTTCACTCAACGCCTATGGATTTAGCCACATTTCAGCCTGTTTCTTCTTAGGATTTTACTGTCTTAGCCCGTCTCACAACCTTTTGTTGTATGGAGTTGAGTTAGTAGACTTTACTCACCGCCCGTGGACTTAGCCACATCTTTAGCTTGCCAATTGTTTAGCTTTGACTATACAAGCTGAACTCAATGCTATTAGCCACCTGGAGTTGAGTGAATTGACTTCACTCAACACCTGTGGAGTTGGACAGTTTTCTGTCTTTTCACTAGCTTGCCTAGACATCACCTGCCATGGCCAATTGAATTAACATGTCCAATCAATGTATAGAGGGTACCCTGCATATATAGAACTTGTAGGATATGTTAGATTACCACATGTGTATACTATTATCTACATGGTCTTCTTCAAATCCAGGACATTTGGATCAATGGACCCAACCCAGAATATTCCTCCTATGAATGGAGTTAGAACTGAACATTCCTCCTACTAATAGAGGTGGGAGTGAATATGCCACCTGAGAATAGAGGTGGAACTAAACTTGTCTCCTGAGAATGAAGAAGGAACTGAACTTGGCTCTTGAGAGCGGAGATGGAATTAAACTTGACTTTTGAGAATGGAGATGGAACTAAAGCCTCTTGAATGGAATGATTGGACTACTAACTATTTTCTTTATGATTTATTCTAGTATTGGACTGGTCCAATTCCTTTATTTATTTCGGTCAGTTCTTTCATTTTAGTACTCCAGTCCAGTACTGGTGATTCCTATTTACTTTCAGTTCAATTAATTTATTTTAAGTACTACTCCAGTCCTGTATTGGTCCATTTTCTTTCAGTACTTTCATTTCAGTTCTTTTTATTCAGTACCTCTCCAGTCCTGTACTGGTCCAGTTCCTTCCAGTACTTTCAGTTCAGTTCTTCTTTTCAATAATTCCCAAGTCTTGTACTAGTTCAGTTTATTTCAACACTCTACTTCTGTGCCTTTATAGTTCAGCATTTCATTATTGAAGTTCGTACTTTACTTCAGTACATATTTCTTGATGGAACTGAAGCCTCTTGAATGGAATGATTGGACTACTAACTATTTTCTTTATGATTTATTCCAGTCTTGGACTGGTCAAATTCTTTTATTTATTTCAGTCAGTTCTTTCTTTTTAGTACTCCAGTCCAGTACTGGTGATGCCTATTTACTTTCAGTTCAATTAATTTATTTTAAGTACTACTCCAGTCCTATATTGCTCCATTTCCTTTTAGTACTTTCAGTTCAGTTCTTTCTATTCAGTACTACTCCAGTCCTGTACTGGTCCAGTTCCTTCTAGTACTTGCAGTTCAGTTCTTCTTTTCAATAATGCCCAAGTCTCGTACTAGTTCAGTTTATTTCAGCACTTTACTTCAGTGCCTTTACAGTTCAGCATTTCATTATTGAAGTTCGTACTTTACTTCAGTACATATTTCTTCATTTTATTTCAATATCCTATTTACTTACCGCTCTTATTTATGCAATTTATTGTTTATACATTTCTAGTTCGGGTCATGTTTTGATGAGCGGTTGGTTTTTGGTGGAGAATTAGTTGGTGATAAAAGAGCGTTGGGTTATTTCTCTAGATTTAGCTCTAAATAATGTGCTCCCATGCTTGTTGCGCTTGTTGTATAAAGTTGAGCAGCACGTTAATTCAAGAAGTCCGCTTGCCCGAAATATTTCTTTTCGAGTAGGGCAGGATGCCATAAACCGGATATATGCCAGTTACTTATTTATTTAAATTCTTATGAATAGCTAGAGGTAAAAAGTTGCGGGACAGTCATGCCGTGGACCGTACGTATCAGTGCGGGAAGGATAACGACTCAAGGAGACATGGAGATACGTACCACAGGTGATCGACCATTTTATGACCGTTGTATTCCTCTGCCGATCAACCTAAATTTTACAAATTGCTGGATGGCGCGCACATCCAGAGTAACGGGGTTGTACGTTTGGGCCAGGGTAGTCGGGTACGTCTACACACATAAGTGGCAGGATTGGCCACTATAACCGACGGCCACATCGGTAAGGCCCACTGTGTTGGCTACCCTACTGGAAGAGAAGCGGTCCAATCTATGTCGACATAGCGAGTTTGCTGTGGTTTGAATACCGGCAGTGTGCGCTGGTTTGAATACCGACGATGTGCATAGTTTTGAATACCGGCAGTATGTGCATGTTTAAATAACTGCGGTGTGCGCCTGTTTAAATACATGCGGTGTGCGTATTTTGAATACCTGCAGTGTGTGGGGGTTTTTGAGTCCCTATAATGTGTTTGAAGGCTTTGAACACCTGCAGTGTGACTATAGGTTGTGAGTACCTATTGGTTGTGTGACTTTCTAGTTGAGCTCCTATTAAATAACTAATGCTTATGTTGTTACTTTCTAGTTATTTTATGCTGCCTCTTTCTGATAATTGCCCCTAACTTAAGAATAAAAATGTTTTTTAAATGAAATGTTGCTTTTAACTCTCTTTTGCTTATACTATTATTGAAAATGATGAGCCTCACTCTTGTCCCCAAGTTTAGGGATCTTAGGGAGGAGATGTGAATCCAATTAATCCCATGACTAACGATTATTTAAATAACCTTTCGGAGGAGATGAAGACGTGCAAGGCCCGGATACCGCTTGAGAGTGTACCTTCCTTAGATCCGGCACGAGCAGATGCACCAGTCTCATCTCCAGTACTTAGAGATGTGAGCCCTTAACTTGGTTTTAGTAGAGAGTGTTATAGTTTTCTTTAGCCCGATGGACCGTATGTATAAATTTATGGCTACGACCTTTGTTATAAATGTATCTTGGTTTTTGAATTTCTTCCGTTGTGATCTGATGTCATGTGATGAATTTCTATGGCCTGATAAGACGGTCATTCTACGTTGGGTAAGTGGGTTATTACCACCTGGATACCGTAGGGTGGTCATCTTGGGCGATAAAGCCCGTCTCCGACCTGACCTGGTCTAAGGTTGGGGGGAGGGTCTTACAATTGGATCAGAGCATCCACAATCCATTCATGTTGGAAGTCTGAGAATCCTTTTGTCACTCGCTTTGTTCCTTGGTTTTGGACGAACCATGCAACGGAAGCCTGGTGGACCCGATAAGTTTAAATTTATGGATTCTAGGCTGCAAGTTTGTGTATCTGTGCACACTCGTTTTCGCTTTGGTCAATTATACAAATTCCCTTACTTTGCAAACTACTGACTCCTCCTCTAGATCCCAGAGTAGAGTAACAGAGGCTCTTCCTCAAGAAATCAATGACACCCTCTGACTATACCATCTGCTCCTACAATGCCCTTTGCTGAGACAAAGTTGGGACAAACCCTCACAGCCTTATTAGGCGCGCTCCAGACTACTATTTGATAATAACAACAAAAATTCGTTCATAGGGCATACATATTAACGACCTTCCAATGGTTAAGAACTCTTATTTAACGAGGTGTCAAGATGATGATGTAGACAGAGGAATTGATAGAAAGTGTCAAAGAACTGATTGAATGGATGAGATGCCCAGGAGTATTTGCAATTCCCTTGGTGGTGACCCTACTTGAGGGTTTTGCCCGTGACTAGAGGCAGGCAGTTATTTGTTCTGCTTTTTAAGGATATCCATTCAGCATTATTTTATGAAGAAAATTCTTTAAGGTGTTTTGGGACACTTCACGACATTGGCACCCATGCTGCCTTTTTGGAAATAGAGAGGGTGATGATAGTGCAACAACGGAGAAGGCATATACAGGTCACTCAAGGATGAGAGAGTGAGACGGTCCCTTGATGATAGTCTCGAGATTGGAGACAGATTCATCACCACCAACCATATCGACAAGTACACTAGCCCCGTCAACAACCAATGAAAGCACTTCCACCGCCGTTAGTAACACAACAGGCACCCTGATCAGCACCCTAGCAAACATTAATAGTACAACGAGATGTTCCCTTCATAGGAAACTGATTCTTCTATTATCAGCCCAGAAACATTTGAGATTTTTACCCACAGGCCATGAGTTGTCCAAGATTAATAGTCGTGCCGGTAACCGTGTCTGCAAATAGAGAACAAGAATGAGGAGGCTATAAAGGCCAGCCAAACAAAAGGGAACCATTGAGGAATGGATAGTCACACCACTAGAGGCCTATGCCCTAGATTCGTAATAAGGACCATGCCTGGACATGGTAATTGGTGTATGTTTCAAACCATCCTCGTTGTTCTCTTATCTGGTTGATGATGTTTTGTATATCGATATAGTTATAGTATTATGCCTTCAAAGTTACTTATGATAAAAGGTATTCCCCCCATCTCTCGTATAATATTAACTTCAGCACATACCGCCAAGTATATAGGGCAAAAATACTAGTGGTTTTTGAAATGGATAATAAACCCAAGTACTCGCTAAGGTTTCAGTTATTTGGGAGTTTTCTGATGTTTTTTTTCCAAATCTCTCACAGGGTTGCCCCGTAATGGGAAGTGTACTTCCAAATCGCGCTTGATACTTATGCTCGATCAGTGTCCTGAGTATATTATTGAATAGCCCAAAAGGAATTAAGGGAATCCAAGATTCAGCTTCAAGAGCTAATGATACATGATGCACCCATCTGAGCTCTTCATCGTGGAAAGATCAGGTATTATTAGTCAAAAGAAAGATGGATCACTCAGTTTTTTTAAAGTTAACTATAGAGAGCTAAACCCGTTCACGGTGTGAAATACCTACCCACTGCTTGGAATTGATGGGCTATTCTACAAACTACAACGCGCCTCCATCTTTAATAAGATGGATTTACGATCAAGATATTACCAATTATGGATACGATAAGAAGATATTTATAAGACAACTATTAGCTCTCTATGGCCTCTATGAGTTCTTTGTGAAGCCATTTGGGATCACCAACGCACCATCCGTCTTCGTGGCATTTATGAACATGGTGTTTGAACCATTCCTGGACCACCTCTTGATTGTCTTCAATCTACTCGAGAACCAAGGCAGACTACTCTAGACATCGTATTTTGATGGATGCCGATGTGCGAGGTTGCGTTCATCAAATTGAAGAATCACTTAACTTCTACCTTGATTATTATGATCCCCTCAGGAATCGATGAGTTGCAAATTTACACGGATGCATCCTTGAATGGGTTAGGAGCAGCATTGATACAACACAATAATGTAATTGCATACACACCTCGACAAATGAAGATGCATGAGCTAAACTACTCAACCCACTATCTGGAGTTGGGCGAGGCAGTCTTAGCTCTTCAGGTTTTAGGGGAATTATCTATACAGAGTAAGATGTGAGATCTTCTCTAGCCATAAAAGTCTATGGTTGGAAATATTGTGTTAATAAGACTTTGCTCTCTAGCAACCCCCGAATAGGCTAACAGAATAGCAGATGCGTTGAGTCGTCAGCCCGCAATTATTGGGAGGTGAATGGAGCAAATACTAGAGGAGTTGATCTGATCTTAGGCATATTTAGGTATTATCCCTATATTTTGTAGGAACCTGGTGGAGTATCAATCCCAACTGTATTGGATGTAGTTATAGTGCGATATTCAGGATTGAATACATGAAGCATAGAAGATTGTTCTAGAAGCAGCCCCGAGCATTCAAGCATTATAGGATGATGCACATGATGACTACAATCTCCATAATGGTATTTTACAGTTTGAGCATCACATTTTCATTCCCTCCATCAGAGGAATTCGAGAAAAATATTTACGTGAGGTACACTAGTCAAGGTACTCCATTTATCCTGGTGTAGCTAAAATGTATGTTGACCTACTCATGACCATATACTGGCAAGTGATTAAAAGAGACATCACCAACTTTGTTGCACAATGTCAGACCTATCAACGGGTCAAGGCCGAATGCTGCAACATAGGAGGCTTGATGCAGCCCCTGTCGATACCAGAATAGAAATTTGAGGACATCTTTATTGACTTTGCCATAGCTTACTGTTGGGTACATTGGTTTAAATATACCTGATTTGAAGAAGCCTCACCCAACTCAATGATATATATCAAAATGTATTTGATGTATTTCTGAGTTACCTTGTGCAGGTTAAGTATTTGCAGGAAAGATGAAAAAGTTTCTAAGTCCATATGTCGACACCCAGAGGGAAAGTGTCGACACTTAAGAAGACTTGTGTCGACACCCAGGCAAGCAGTGTCGACACTTGGAGTACTTGTGTCGACACCAGGGATGTGGAGTCGACACCAGACAGAAAGTGTCGACACAAGGAGCTATGTCGACACTCAATTAAGAAAAGTGCAGTGAAGCAGTGTCGACACTTAGCAGTTGTGTCGACACCCCGGGGAACTGTGTCTACATCAGAAAGTGTCGACACTTGGAGGCTGTGTCGACACTCAGCAAAAGTCAGCAGAGTCTAAGTATAAGTATCGACACCCAGAACAATGTGTCGACACACAGCAGAAGATTCAACACTTGAAGAAAGTGTCGACACAAGAAAGAATGTGTCGACACTCAGCTGAAGACTCAACACTTGAAGAAAGTGTCGACACAAGGAGCTGTGTCGACACTTAGCAAAGATCAGCAAAAATTCTAAGTACAAGTGTCGACACTAAGGAGATGTGTCGACACTCAGCAAAAGTCTCAACACAAGAAGGTGTGTCGACACAAGGAGCTGTGTCGACACTCAGCAAGTATCAACACAGAAGGCATGTGTCGACACCAAGAAGATATGTCGACACAGAATAAGTTCAACACATGAAGATGTGTCGACACAAAGGTATTATGTCGACACTTAGAAGAATTCAACAAAGTGCTGAAGTACAAGTACTTGTGTCGACACACATTATCAGTGTCGACACATGAAGAAGAAGCTGTGTCGAGAAGTATAGTCTACAACACAAGGAGTTGTGTCGACACCTTGTAGGCTAGTGTCGACACTTAGACAACTTGTGTCGACACTTAGTCTATAAGTGTCGACACTTAAAGACAGACAGTCTCGACACTTTCAGATAGTTACAAAATTTTCAAGAACTGACTGGATGACTTGACAGCTGCCATTCCAGCCGGTCTACTGCATCTGTCAGAGTTGTCAGAAATCAGTTATGAACTGGAGCAGCCGGTTACCATGAAAAAGGCCTATAAATAGGCTTACACTGTCTACAGAAACAGATGATTGAACACATGTTCTATAGATCAAGTAATACAAAGAAGATCTAGCTATTCCTTGAAGAATTTAGTGAAGATCCAAGTAGTTGGAGAGAGAGAGCTCCATCCAAGAAGTCAGCCGTTGGAACCAGGCTGAGGAGAAGGGTTCAGATTTTGTTCTGAATCTTAAGCAGCAGAGATCAAGGATCAACAGCAGAGGAGATCAATCTTATTGTGTTCTACTTCCAAGAAGCTTTGAAGAAAGCCAAGTCAGTTTGATCTCAACAAAGGTCTTCCAAGAACTCATCAAGAAACTCACAACTCTTCTCTCTTTTCTCTAAGTTGTAGAGTATACATTTTTGTATTCATATTTTCTTGTAGGATCCTTAGGGATCTGAGTTTGTAAGCCTGTAATTATAAAGGCTGAGTGTAGGGCCTGTGTGCCTGTGTGTAGGAGATTTGCATCTCTAAGTGTAGGCCTGTTGTGGCTGAGTGTAGGCCTTGGTGGCTGAGTGTAGGCTTTGTGAAGAAGCTGAGTGTAGGCTTTGTGAAGAAGCTGAGTTGTAGGGCCTTGGGGCTGAGCTGTAGGAACCCTGTTTTGGGGTTCTGAGTGTAAGATCTGAGGATCTGAGATAGTGGAGGAGTTTGGTCGAATCTAGTACACTACTAGATAGGCAAAGGGGGAAAGTGGATGTACCCAAACCTTGGGGAACCACTATAAATCTGACTGTCTACTGTGTGCTTGTGGAATTCTGTGATTGCTGATTGTGTGCTGTGATAAAGTAGATATAATTTTGTGTTATAATCTGAATTCTGCCTAAAAAGTTAAAAAGATTTAAGTCACCTATTCACCCCCCCCCCCCTCTAGGTGATTAGGTACAATATCTTTCAAGTGGTATCAGAGGGAGGTTACTCAAAAAGGGATATAACTGTCTGAGTAGATCCTGTTGGCAGATTTAGTATAAGTACTTTACAGAATCAAGAAAATCAAGAACCATGGGTTCCACTGAGAATCATAAGGAATTGGGATCTATGAAGCTACCCATATGTAGAAAAGAGATCTTTGGCATCTGGAAGAAAAGGGTGAGACTATTTATGGAAGCCTCAGACCCTAGGATTTATATCACAGTGAAAGAAGGGCCATATATGCCCATGAAGGTTTCAGTCTTAGATGCAAATCAGAGAACACCTAAGGATTTCTCTGAAATGACAAAGGATGAGTTCTAGCCACAATGGACAAGAGGGCTCAGAATATCATAGTGAGTGTCATAGATGATGCTACTTTTCAGAATTTGATACACTGCAAGACATCCAAGGAAATGTGGGATACTCTTATTGTGTACATGGAGGGTTCTGAAGAAGTGAGGCAAGACAGAAAATCCTAGCTAAACCAAGAATATGAAAGCTTCAGGCAAGGGAGGGCTGATAGCATAACTGAATGCTATAAGAAGTTCTATAGGATTGTGAATGAGCTAATGTTCTATGGCAGAGAGTTCAGTAATTATGAGCTTAATGATAAGTTTCTAAGGTCCCTTACAAAAGATTGGGACACCAAGATCTGTGTCATTAGGGAAATGGCAAGGTTAGCAGAAATTCCTCCACCAACACTGTTTGGAAAACTGCTGTCCTATAAAATGCAGTTGATGGTGAGGAAAGAAGAGGAGAAATCTACAAGAAGTGAACATAAAGAAAGGACAGTGGAATTTAAAACAGAATCCCCCAGAAAGTACAGAAGTAAGTCACCAACTCCACCACCAAAAGTAGCTGAAACTGAGTCAGATGAGTCAGCAAGCAGAAAGTCTGAAAGCAGTGAAAGTGACGAGCACTTTGCTGCCTTCACAAGACATTTTCAGAAGTTCTTAAAGAAGAAACAGTGGAGGACAAAGCCATCTACTTCACAGGGTAAAGAAGACTATTATCAGAATAAAAAGTCTTCAAAGAAAGACAGGAAAAAGACCAAGTCTAGCAAAGCAACTCTTTCAAAAATTGTATGCTATTGCTGTAATAGACAAGGACATGTTGTTGCAGACTGTCCAGAGAAAAGGAAGGAGTCTAATGATAAGAAAAAGACTCCATTCAAGGGCAAGAAGGAAAAGTCTTTTGTTGCCAAAAAGGATAAGAGCCTGTCAGACATTTCTTCATCAGAAACTGAGTCAGATGCTGAAGCATACATAGGACTGTTTGCTGAGGAAGAAGAAGAAGAGTTCATCCAGATCATGAACTCTACATATGAACAAGAGGACAGTCAGTGCCAAGGGCTAATGGCATTGACAGAAAGTGACAAAATCCTGGAGCAGCCAGGACCTAGTAAGGTACAAAATTGTTCTTTCAGTTCAATTTCTTGTGCTAGTTCAGAATCAGATTCATCATCATCAAGTGATGAGAGTGCATCTGAGTCTGAAGAGGATATTCATCAATTGATTGATGAATATAGAGTTCTGTTGCAAGCATTTAAGAAATGCAAATCCTTGGGCAAGAGTCAAGCTAAGGAGATTGCAAGTCTCAAAGTGGCTACAACTGATTATGAGAAGTTGTTTGATCAAAAACTTAATGAGATAGCCAGACTGAAGCACATAACTGTGATTCAGATGGGGACTATATCATTTAAGAATGATCAAATCAAAAGTCTGGAGATTAGTCTTCAGAAGGAGAGAGATTTAGTTGCTATGTTTTCTAAACCAAAGTCAGTTTTACCCTTAATTGATGAATTTGTTCATCAAAAAGGTAAAGCTGGACTGGGGTTTACTAAACCAGCTAAGACTGTTAAGTCTAAGTCCAAGTGCAAAGCCCCAGCTCTCAATAAGCCAGCTGTAGATAAAATAGCTAAGACTGTACCTAAGCAAAGGTACAATAGGTTTGAGTGTTGGTGTTGTGGCAAGGTAGGCCACTTTGCCATGGACTGTTGGCACAATGCAAGTGCCAAAGTGAGTAGCAAACTGCCTGTTGGAAAACCTGCAGGTAGCTTTGTTAGGAAGCAAACTAACCAGTACCAAGGACCCAAGAATTCTTTGGGTTCTAAGGTTCACTAATCTGTTTTGCAGGTGAGTCCAAGTGGCCATGCCCCAATTTGGTATTTGGATAGTGGATGTTCCAGACATATGACTGGAACAAGAGGATTGCTAAAGGACTACACTCCAATCAAAGATGGTCCTAAAGTCACCTTTGGTGGTTCTGAAAAAGGAATCATCAAGGGATTTGGTAACATTTCTAGCTCCCATATAACTATTTCTCAAGTGGCCTATGTTAAAGGTTTGAAACATAACCTTATTAGTATAAGTCAATTGAGTGATGTAGGATATGACATCTCATTTGTGAAAGATGGTTGTCATATCAGGAGATCAAATGATCAAGAGATCATTTTGACAGATTATAGGAAAAGGAATGTCTATTGCCTAGACATCATGGTTGAGAACAATGGTTCTCCAGTGTGTCTTGTAGCTGATGAGAAAGTCTCTCATTGTGTCAAATGGCACAAGAGCCTAGCCCATCTAAATTACAAGACAATTGGCCAACTCTTTAGTAAAGAGTTAGTGAGTAATGGTCCTCAAGTTAAGTGTATTAAAGATGGAATATGTTCAGCTTATCAAAAGGTCAAGCAGACTAGATCCAGCTTTAATAGCATTGAAAACAAAGATGCTGTGAGGTGTTTATACCTCTTGCATATGGATCTCTTTGGTCCTATGCCAGTTCACAGCCTAGGTAGGAAGGTCTATACCTTTGTAGTTGTCGATGACTACTCAAGGGTTTCCTGGGTGTTCTTCCTTAGACAGAAATCTGAAACACCTAATGTCTTCTATAGCTTTGTCAAACAAATTCAGAATGAACTAGACAGTACAGTGGTCAAGATAAGAAGTTACCATGGTACTGAATTTCAGTCTGATAGTATGGCAAAACTATGTGAAGAATTTGGGATATTTCAAGAGTTTTCTTCACCAAGAACACCTCAGCAAAATGGCATTGCTAAGAGGAAGAATAGAACCTTGATTGAGGCTGGTAGGACCCTATTAAGTGATACATCACTACCAGAATATTTCTGGGCTGAGGCAGTTAATACTGCATGCTATGTTATTAATAGGGCTACCATTACTAAAAGCCACAACAAGACCCCCTATGAGGTTGTGAAAGGCAGAAAACCAAACCTATCCTACTTCAGGATCTTTGGTTGTAAGTGCTTTATACTTAACAAAGGAAAGTCTTACTTGACTAAGTTTGCTGCCAAGTCCCAAGAGAGGATCTTTGTTGGGTACAACAACAATGGTAAGGCTTATAGAGTCTACAACTTGTCTACTCAAGTTGTAGAAGAGTCTGTACATGTAGTATTTGATGAAACTAGACTTATTAACAATGAGTTGTCTAGTAGTATATGCAGCTCCACAGGTATAACTAAGAAGATGGACAAGCTCACTATTTGTTAGAAAGTAGAGAAAAGAAGCGAAAAGTAGAAGACAAGCGAATAAACTTTTGAATAATTGAAATTTTATTATCCAAAAAAGATATCATTTACAAAGGTATGGCCTCCCTTATATAGAATGGAGGAGATAAGAAAGAGAGTATACAAACAATGTGGGACTAAACATTTACAGTACTGAGCGGCTAGAACAATGGAGACCGCATAGGCCGCGCGGTTAGACAGATGGGCTAACCGCTCGGCAACTCCAGCAGGATAGAACAGGCCGCAGAGGTAGACCGATAGACCGCCCGGTCTCCAGGCTCCAGAGAGACCGCCAGACCGCTCGGTCAACAAACCGCTGGAACAGACCGCTAAGCCGCCCGGTCTAATACTTCAACACTCCCCCTCAAGCTGGAGCATAGATATCAATCATGCCCAGCTTGTCACAAATGCGGAAGAAGGAAGTAGAAACCGGCTTGGTGAAGATATCTGCCAACTCCTTGTCAGAGGTGACAAAAGGAGTACAAATCTCTTTCTTCAAAATCTCCTCCCGAATGAAGTGACAGTCAACCTCTATATGCTTCGTTCTCTCATGGAAGACCGGATTCCTGGATATGTGTATAGCGGCTTTGTTGTCACAGAACATAGGGAGAGGACAATCATATACCTCGCCCAGGTCAAGCATTTGAGCCCGCAACCATTTTAACTCACACGTAGTTGACGCCATACTCCGGTATTCTGCTTCGGCACTGGATCTGGAAACAACTGACTGTTTCTTGCTCTTCCAACTTACGAGATTACCTCCAACAAAGGTACAAAAACCTGACGTGGATTTACGATCGCCTTTGTCATCTGCGTAACTGGAATCTGAGTAGGACTCAACCCTCAGATGGCCATTCTTCTGGAAGAGTAACCCTCTGCCCGGTGCTGCTTTGATATACTCTAAAATCTTCAGGGTGGACTGAAGATGACACTCCCTGGGAGCTTGCATAAACTGACTGACCTTTCCTACAGCGTAGGCGATGTCGGGTCGAGTCACCGTGAGATAGATGAGTTTGCCTACCAAACGTCTGTACCGTGTGACATCAGATAGAGGAGGCGATTCATCCGTCCACGTCTTGTCCTCTCCAACAGCCATGGGAAGATGAGCTGGTTTGGCACCTGTCAAGCCTGCTTCTTGAAGAAGATCAAGGGCATACTTCCGTTGAGAGAGAACCAAGGAGTCAGGCTTCCGAGAGATTTCTATCCCCAAAAAGTATTTTGGAGAGCCCATATCCTTCGTGACCAAGTGCTGACGGAGGTGCTTCTTCATCAAGTCCACCCCATCTTGGTCATCACCAGTAAGGAGAATATCATCCACATATACGGCTAAAACCACCAGTCCCGAGGCCGTTTTGCGAATGAACAAGGAGTGATCGGCCGAACTCCTTTGAAAGCCGATGGTTGCCACAATACCACTGAATTTTTCGAACCATGCCCGAGGGCTCTGCTTTAGGCCATAAATGGCCTTCTTCAAATGACAGACACGTGTCTCCCCCTGAGCAACATACCCAGGAGGTTGCTCCATATAGACGTCCTCCTGAAGATCGCCATAGAGAAAGGCATTCTTCACATCAAGCTGGGAAATAGCCCAAGCCCGGTTAACGGCCACAGAAAAGAGAACCCGGATTGTGCTGAGGCGAGCAACCGGAGAGAAGGTATCAAAGTAATCAACGCCATAAGTCTGAGTAAAGCCCTTGGCCACCAGCCGGGCTTTGTAGCGATCCACAGTGCCATCGGGGCGAAATTTCACAACAAAGACCTGCGAGAGCGAGAAAGCTGATCATAAGAAACAACAGCCGTGAGCGGGTGTTGAGTACACGCCCGCACCCCTTTGCGATGGGCAATGGGAACATCCAGATCATCGGGAGCGTCGGCGACAGGAGCGTCAGCGACCGGAGCGTCCGTGGCGGAGAAGGCTGGCCCGGGACTAGAGAGAGACGGCAGCGGAGAGGAGGGTGGAGGGGTGGGTGGGGAGACGGACTGGGAAGGAGTGGGTGGAGGAGGAGACGAAGGTGGGAAAACGTGAAGAGGGGTGGAAGAAACGGAGATATCAGAAGGAAGAGAAGGAAGAGAAGAGGAAGGAGAGAAATAGGAAGCATTTTCGAAAAAAGTCACATCGGCGGAGACAAACTGCTTGCGGAGAAGGGGGTCAAAGCAGCAATAGCCTTTTTGAGTGGTAGAGTACCCCAAAAAGACACACTTGGTGGAACGGGGGGAAAGCTTGTCGCGGGTAGCGGAGGGAGCGTGAACAAAGGCCATACAGCCAAAGACACGGAGAGGAAGAGGAAAAGGTTCCTGGTGGGGGTAGAGAAGGGAGAAGGGAGTCCGGCCGTGGAGGACCGTGGAGGGAATGCGATTGATGAGATAGCAAGCGAGAAGCACAGCGTAGCCCCAGTAGGAGCGAGGGACGTGCATCTGCGTCATGAGAGTACGCGCAACATCAAGCAGGTGACGGTTTTTACGCTCCGCCACCCCATTCTGTTGGGAGGTGTAAACACAAGTCGTTTGATGAATGAGGCCGTGTTGGTGAAAGAACGCGGAGAACTCATGAGACAGATATTCCTTGGCATTATCAGAACGTAAGACTTTAATAGAAATAGCAAATTGAGTCTTAATCATAAAGTAAAAAGATTGCCAAACAGAAAATAGCTCAGAGCGATCCTTTAATAGATACACCCAGGTACATCGAGTAAAATCATCGATAAAGGTGACAAAATAGGAACTGCCCCTACCAACTGTGAGGGTAGGAGCAGGACCCCATACATCAGAATGAATAAGATCAAAAATGCGAGAGGAGCCACGGCCTTGCTTCGGTGGGAAGGAGGAGCGATGATGTTTGCCAAGCTGACACGCATCACAGTGGAGCGGAGTACTGGTGGGAGGTAAGTGGGGCAGAAGCTGACGAATGAGCCGAGGAGGAGGATGTCCAAGACGAAGATGCCACTGAAGGAGATCGGTGGAGGAGGAGTAGGCAGAAAGAGCTGAAACATCGTCGAGGAAGTAGAGGCCGCCGCTCTCAGTCCCAGTAGCAATCGTCCGTTGGGTCCTCGGGTCCTGAAAAGAACAAGTAGTGGGAGTGAATAAAACGGAGCACTGAAGTTGCCGGCATAAAGTAGTAACTGATAACAAATTGCACGGGAACTTCGGGACATAGAGGGTATCCTCCAAGCAAAGCGAAGGAGTGAGTTGAACCATGCCCGTCCCATGAGCGGAGACGGGGAACCATCCGCCACACGAACAGGGGGTAAGCGGTCATGGGTCTCAAGACGGGAGAAGCAATGAGGGTTGCCCGTCATATGATTGGTGGCACCGGAGTCAATCAGCCATTTACCTTGGGTAACGACGTGGGCACTACCTGACGTCGTGGCCACAGAGGCAGACGGCCTAGAAGAGGCGGAGGCCGAAGAAGGAGCATCACCGGAAGGGCGAAGATGAGGATGTTTCTGCCAGCAGCGGTCAACAGTATGGCCAGTACGACCACAGTGAGAGCAGAAGAACCGGGAGGAACCCCGTCCGCCAGAGGAGCCACGGCCACTAGGGCCCCCCCCCCCCCCCCCCCCCCCCGCTGAGCTTGGTGAGCAAAGGAGTCCTGGGAAGGGGGGGAGGCCAACAGAGGCCGCTGGAGGAGCGAAGTAACGGCGGCAATGCGAGCCGCAGTGGCATCCAAAGTAGGAGATTCCGCCTCACCCAAGATCTGCTGGCGGATCATATCATAAGAGTCGGGAAGACGAAGAAGATAACAAACAACCAGGAGTTCCTGGAAGTGTTTGTGCTGGTCGGCCAAGTCCGCGGAGAAGGGGCGATTCTGGAGGATTTCAGCCCCAAGAGCCTGAACCTGCTGATAAGCCGCAGCCGGGGACATGGAAGGGCGGGCGAAGAGGTCCGCATAGAGAGTATAAATGCGGGACGTCTGGCCCCCCTTAGAATAGAGAGCAGCGAGGTGAAGCCATGCGGCCTTGACCGTCTCATCATGGCGAATGACGGGAAGGCACTCATCAGAAAGGCTGTTGGCCAGCCAGGTGCGAACAAGAGCATCACTCGCATCCCAGTCATCAAACTCAGGAGAGGTGCGAGGAGGAGGGTCATCGGTGAGGTGATGACGCTTGCGTTGAGAATGAAGGAGAAAGGTGAAAGAAACACTCCAATCGGGATAGTTGGAGCCAACAAGCTTGGACACAGTGCCAAGGTTGCCCGAAGGAGGAGGAGGAGAAGGAGCTGCAGGAGTAGTGGT
Source organism: Platanthera guangdongensis (assembly GCA_039583875.1). Lineage (NCBI taxonomy): Eukaryota > Viridiplantae > Streptophyta > Magnoliopsida > Asparagales > Orchidaceae > Platanthera > Platanthera guangdongensis. The sequence goes on along the minus strand of CM077158.1, from coordinate 126,678,417 downwards.
GAGACCGGAGGTAGTCATAGAACCCGGCAAGCAGAAGAAGCCGCGCGAACTGAAGCGGTTAGAAAACAGACGAAGCCGCGCGAACAGGAGCGGCTTGAAACAGGCAAAGGCACAGCGGGGAAGAGGTCGCGCGGACTGAAAAGGCCGAGCGAACAGCAGAGAGGAGAAGAGCAGGTGACCGCGACCAAGATGCGGGTAAGAAAGTAATAACCCGCACGGTCAGGCAGATCACAGCAGCGGCGAGAAGGCGGTCAAAGGCACAGTGGGGAAGAGGTCGCGCGGACTAAAAAGGCCGAGCGAACAGAAGAGAGGAGAAGAGCTGATGACCGCGACCAAGATGCGGGTGAGAAAGGAACAACCCGCACGGTCAGGCAGATCACAGCAGCAAGCCGCGAGTAGAGAGACAACACACGCGGATAGGGACAGACCGCGACGACTAGGAAGTCGGAGCGGGAGGAAAGAACAAGGAGCGCGGCGACAAGGAAACAGGTCGCAGCGACAAAGAGCAGTAGGAGAAGAGAAGAAGAAGCAAGCCGCGCGAACAGGGCAGCGGACAGAAACAAGCCGCGCGGATAGAAACAAGCCGAGCGGACAGAGAGAAGCCAAGTCGCGAAGCAAGTCGCAGAAGGCGGAAAACAAGCCGCGAACAACAGAGAGCGCACAGAATCAGAGGGAAATGACCGTGTGCTCTGATACCATGTTAGAAAGTAGAGAAAAGAAGCGAAAAGTAGAAGACAAGCGAATAAACTTTTGAATAATTGAAATTTTATTATCCAAAAAAGATATCATTTACAAAGGTATGGCCTCCCTTATATAGAATGGAGGAGATAAGAAAGAGAGTATACAAACAATGTGGGACTAAACATTTACAGTACTGAGCGGCTAGAACAATGGAGACCGCATAGGCCGTGCGGTTAGACAGATGGGCTAACCGCTCGGCAACTCCAGCAGGATAGAACAGGCCGCAGAGGTAGACCGATAGACCGCCCGGTCTCCAGGCTCCAGAGAGACCGCCAGACCGCTCGGTCAACAAACCGCTGGAACAGACCGCTAAGCCGCCCGGTCTAATACTTCAACACTATTGAAGAAGAACCTACTACAAGACAGCTAGTAGAAGATAGTGGCTGCTGTGTAGGGGGAGTACTACATGTACCTAATGCAGAAGAAATTCAAGGAGTGCATCAAGATAAAGAAACTGAAGAAGTTCAACCTGAAGCCAGGATGCCTCCAGCTAATAGGCATCTTAGAGATCATCCAGCAGAACAAATCATTGGTGATCCAAGACAAGGGGTACAAACAAGGAGCAGAAATCTGAATGCGGTGCTCTTCTCCAGTTTTCTATCCCAAGTTGAACCAAAGAAGTTTGAAGAAGCCATCTTAGACCCTCATTGGATTGAGGCAATGCAAGAAGAGCTGAATCAGTTCAAGAGGTGCAAGGTCTGGGAACTTGTTCCTAAACCTAAAGACCACAACATAATTGGGACCAAGTGGATCTTTAGGAACAAGATGGATGAACATGGAGTCATCATTAAGAACAAAGCAAAATTGGTTGCTAAAGGATATAGGCAGGAAGAAGGTATTGACTTTTATCAAACTTTTGCTCCAGTAGCCAGACTGGAAGCCATAAGGATGTTCCTGGCCTATGCAACCTTTCAAGGATTTAAAGTTTACCAAATGGATGTAAAGTCAGCCTTTCTGAATGGTAATCTTAAAGAGGAAGTCTATGTGGAACAGCCATCAGGTTTTGTTGATTCAACTCAACCTAATCATGTCTATTGACTTAGGAAAGCATTGTATGGGTTAAAGCAAGCCCCTAGGGCTTGGTATGAAACCCTGTCTAGTTTCCTCATTGAGAATAAGTTCACAAGGGGGAAAATAGACAAGACTCTATTCCTTAGGGAATCTAGAGGCAAGATCATACTAGTCCAAATATATGTAGATGACATCATGTTTGGGTCTACTGAAAGTAGTCTTTGCAAAAAGTTTGCAAAACTTATGCAAGGACAATTTGAGATGAGTAGTATGGGTGAACTTAAGTTCTTCTTGGGTCTCCAAGTAAGACAGACTGAGAATGGATTATATATATGCCAGTCTAAGTTCACTCTAGAACTCATAAGGAAGTATGGTATGGATTCATCCAGTACCATGAAGACTACTATGTGGTCAAGTATGTCTCTTAGCAAGGATGATGCAGGGAAACCTGCAGATGAGACTTTGTATAGAGGGATAGTTGGCTACCTACTCTATTTGACTGCAAGTAGACCAGATATCATGTATGCTACATGTGTCTGTGCTAGGTATCAAGCATGCCCTAAGGAGTCTCAATTGACAGCAGTCAAAAGGATACTGAGATATCTAAAGGGCACTCCTTATCTAGGCCTCTGGTACCCTAGGAATGGAGATTTTAAACTAACAGGTTATTTAGATGCAGACTTTGCAGGATGCAGAGAAGACAGAAAAAGCACAACTGGAACCTGTCAATTCCTAGGTGGAAGACTGATTTCATGGAGTAGCAAGAAGCAAACAAGTGTGGCTATCTCCACTGCAGAGTCAGAATATGTGGCTGTAGGAAGTTGCTGTGCTCAACTTCTATGGATACAACATCAGCTTGAGGACTATGGAATTCAGGTAAGTAGAACTCCACTCTTTTGTGATTCTACAAGTGCTATATCAATTGCAAATAATCCTGTTTGCCATAGTAGAACTAAACATATTGAAATAAAATATCATTTTCTTAGGGAACATGTAGAGAAAGAAGATATTTTACTGGAATATGTAAGAACAGATAATCAACTAGCTGATATGTATACTAAGCTCTTAGAAGAAACTAAGTTCAATAGGTTTAAAATTGAACTAGGTATGATAAACTTAGAATAAGTTTATAGAAATGGCTAAGTAAAAAGGTGTCGACACACAGAGATATCTGTGTCGACACAGAAAAGTGGTGTCGACACTTCAGGGAAAAGGTGTCGACACATCTAGGAAGTTGGTGTCGACTCTTCAGAAAATTAGTGTCGACACATGATAAGTAGGTGTCGACACATCCAAGGTGATGTCAACACTTAGTGTTTACTCAGAATTATCTAGGTAAAGTCTCGACTAAATGTCGAGTTAAGTGGTGTCGACACATAAACAAGTGTCGACACATATTATCTGTCGACTAAACTTGTGTCGACACAGTGTGTCGAGACATTATAAGTCTGTGTCGACACTTTTCAACAGTGTCGACACAATTTAAGTTAGCTGACCCGCCCTTTCATCTTCAATACTAGAAAGGTATAAATAGGATTTCTTCATTGTCTGTCAACACGCTCACAAAAGTTTCGAGACCAAACTTGTGTGTCGACACCTCTCTTCTCTCAGTTCAAATTCTTCAAACCCTAATGGCGCCAAAGCTTGAGGAGAACGACAATGAAGGCTATGAACTGGTGCGAGACGCGTTTGGTGATGCAGACCCGGAGATCAAGACTGTGGTAACCCTAGTTGCAGATTCAGGGTTAGAATTTCTTGTTTCTGAGCCGACTAAGATCTGGAAGAAATAAGTACTGGAATTCCTGAATGGAGCTAAAGTAGATGAATCTGGATTCAAGATCAAGTCCAGGGTCCATGGAGAAAAAGTGAAGGTCTCTCCAAAAATTTTGAGAAAGATCCTAAATCTACCAAGGTCAAAGGAAGAGGATGAAGTTACTACTTCAAAGACCAGAGAAGCTTTAACTTGGTGTGGACTGGATTCCAAATTGAAAATTGGATCTGTATTCAATAGGAAGGGGATGAACAGCTAGGGTAAATTTCTATCATAAATTGTTGGCAAAGTGATCTTAAGTAAGCCTGGTGGGCATGACAGGGTATCTGCCCATATGTTCAATCTCATGACCAGTATAATCTTCAGCCTAAAGACTGATTGGTCTGTAGTAGTCTTTGAAAAGATCAAGGAGAGTATGAAGAAGCCCAAATTGGGTAGGATCATAAGACAATAGATTTCTCCATTGTCTGTCGACACCCAGGCAAGCAGTGTCGACACTTGGAGTACTTGTGTCGACACCAGGGATGTGGAGTCGACACCAGACAGAAAGTGTCGACACAAGGAGCTGTGTCGACACTCAATGAAGAAAAGTGCAGTGAAGCAGGGTCGACACTTAGCAGTTGTGTCGACACCTAGAGGAACCGTGTCTACATCAGAAAGTGTCGACACTTGGAGGCTGTGTCGACACTCAGCAAAAGTCAGCAGAGTCTAAGTATAAGTGTCGACACCCAGAACAATGTGTCGACACACAGCAGAAGAGTCAACACTTGAAGAAAGTGTCGACACAAGAAAGAATGTGTCGACACTCAGCTGAAGACTCAACACTTGAAGAAAGTGTCGACACAAGGAGCTGTGTCGACACTTAGCAAAGATCAGCAAAAATTCTAAGTACAAGTGTCGACAATAAGGAGATGTGTCGACACTCAGCAAAAGTCTCAACACAAGAAGGTGTGTCGACACAAGCAGCTGTGTCGACACTCATTAAGTATCAACACAGAAGGCATGTGTCGACACCAAGAAGATGTGTCGACACAGAATAAGTTCAACACATGAAGATGTGTCGACACAAAGGTATTGTATCGACACTTAGAAGAATTCAACAAAGTGTTGAAGTACAAGTACTTGTGTCGACACACATTATCAGTGTCAACACATGAAGAAGAAGCTGTGTCAAGATGTATATTCTACAACACAAGGAGTTGTGTCGACACCTTGTAGGCTAGTGTCGACACTTAGACAACTTGTGTCGACACTTAGTCTATAAGTGTCGACACTTAAAGACAGACAGTCTCGACACTTTCAGACATTACAGAATTTTTAAGAACTGACTGGATGACTTGACAGCTGCCATTCCAGCCGGTCTACTGCACCTGTCAGAGTTGTCAGAAATCAGTTATGAACCGGACCAGCCGGTTACCATGAAGAAGGCCTATAAATAGGCTTACACTGTCTACAGAAACAGATGATTGAACACATGTTCTAGAGATCAAGTAATACAAAGAATATATAGCTATTCCTTGAAGAATCTAGTGAAGATCCAAGTAGTTGGAGAGAGAGAGCTCCATCCAAGAAGTCAGTCGTTGGAACCAGGCTGAGGAGAAGGGTTCAGATTTTGTTCCGAATCTTAAGCAGCAGAGATCAAGGATCAACTGTAGAGGAGATCAATCTTATTGTGTTCTACATTCAAGAAGCTTTGAAGAAAGGCAAGTCAGTTTGATCTCAACTGAGTTCTTCCAAGAACTCATCAAGAAACTCACAACTCTTCCCTCTTTTCTCTGAGTTGTAGAGTATAAATTTTTGTATTCATATTTTCTTATAGGATACTTAGGGATCTGAGTTTGTAAGCCTGTAATTATAAAGGCTGAGTGTAGTGCCTGTGTGCTTGAGTGTAGGAGATTTGTATCTCTGAGTGTAGGCCTATTGTGGCTGAGTGTAGGCCTTGGTGGCTGAGTGTAGGCTTTGTGAAGAAGCTGAGTGTAGGCTTTGTGAAGAAGCTGAGTTGCAGGGCCTTGGGCCCGAGCTGTAGGAACCCTGTTTTGGGGTTCTGAGTGTAAGATCTGAGGATCTGAGATAGTGGAGGAGTTTGGCCGAATCTAGTACACTAATAGATAGGCAAAGGGGGAAAGTGGATGTACCCAAACCTTGGGGAACCACTATAAATTTGAGTGTCTACTGTGTGCTTGTGGAATTCTGTGATTGCTGATTGTGTGCTGTGATAAAGTATATATAATTCTGTGTTATAATTTGAATTCTGCCTAAAAAGTTAAAAAGATTTAAGTCACCTATTCACCCCCCCCCCCTCTAGGTGATTAGGTACAATATCTTTCACTTACCTTGGTCTCGTGCTGGAAATAACTTAATATGGTTCGTTGTGGATCAACATACCTAAGTGGAACGATTCGTTCCGAATCGACAGATTGATGGAGTTGACATTCTGGCAAGGATTTTCAAAGAGCAGTAAGTCTGATTCCATGGAGTCCCAAAGTCCATCGTGTCTGACCGTGATGGGCATTTCATTTCAAAAAAGGTGGTGAAGGGTGCAGGTTTACTAAGGAATCATATTTGCTTTTACCACTACTTCCCACCCCCGGACAGAGGGTCAGACGAAAAGGACAAATCTGACGATGGATGATCTTCTCTGACTATGCTTAGTGGACAACAACGAGCCTTGGGAGCTACTGCTACCACTGGTGGAAATTTTCTTATAATCAAGGATCGGATGTGGGAAGCGCAAAGCTGGCAGCCTAAGTATTATGTGAAAGATATTGTACCTAATCACCTAGAGGGGGGGTGAATAGATGACTATAATCTTTTTAACTTTTTAGGCAGAATTCAGAGTTTATCATACAATTATAATTACTTTAACACAGCAATTAACCAGCAATCACAACAAACCACATACACACAGTGAACACACAGGTTTATAGTGGTTCCCCAATGTTTGGGTACATCCACTTTCCCCCTTCGCCTATCTAGTAGAGTACTAGATTCGGCCAAACTCCTCCACTATCTCAGATCCTCAGATCTTACACTCAGAACCTCAACCAAGTTCCTACAGCTCAGGCCCAAGGCCCTACAACTCAGCTTCTTCACAAAGCCTACACTCAGCTTCTTCACAAAGCCTACACTCAGCCACTAAGGCCTACACTCAGCCACAACAGGCCTACACTCAGAGATACAAATCTCCTACACTCAGGCACACAGGCCCAACACTCAGCCTTTATAATTACAGGCTTACAAACTCAGATCCCTAAGGATCCTACAAGATAATATGAATACAAAATGTAAACCCTACAACTCAGAGAAAAGAGAGAAGAGTTGTGAGTTTCTTGATGAGTTCTTAGAAGAACTCAACTGAGATCAAACTGACTTGGCTTTCTTCAAAGCTTCTTGAATGTAGAACACAATAAGATTGATCTCCTATGCAGTTGATCCTTGATCTCTGCTACTTAAGATTCAGAAGAAAATCTGAACCCTTCTTCTCAGCCTGGTTCCAACAGCTGTCTTCTTGGATGGAGTTCTCTCTCTCCAACTTTTTATATCTTCACTAGATTCTTCAATGAATAGCTAGATCTTCTTTGTATAACTTGATGTGTTGATCTTGTGTTCAATCATCTCCTTTTGTAGACAGTATAAGCCTATTTATAGGCCTTCTTCATGGTAACCGGCTGGTCCGGTTCATAACTGATTTCTGACAACTTTGACAGGTGCTGTAGACCGGCTGGAATGGCAGCTGTCAAGTCATCCAGTTAGTTCTTTAAAATTCTATAACTGTTTGAAAGTGTCAAGACTGTCTGTCTTTAAGTGTCGACACTTATAGACTAAGTGTCGACACAAGTTGTCTAAGTGTCGACACTAGCCTACAAGGTGTCGACATAACTCCTTGTGTTGTAGACTATACTTCTCAACACAGCTTCTTCTTCATGTGTCGACACTGATGTGTGTCGACACAAGTACTTGTACTTCAGTATATTGCTGAATTCTTGTAAGTGTCGACACATCTCCTTTGTGTCGACACATCTTCATGTGTTGAACTTGTTCAGTGTCGACACACCTTCTTGGTGTCGACACATGCCTCAAGTGTTGATACTTGCTGAGTGTCGACACAGCTCCTTGTGTCGACACATCTACTTATGTTGAGACTTTTGCTGAGTGTCGACACTTCTCCTTTGTGTCGACACTTGTACTTAGAATATTGTTGAACTTTGCTAAGTGTTGACACAGCTCCTTGTGTCGACACTTTCTTCAAGTGTTGAGTCTTTAGCTGAGTGTCGACACATTCTTTCTTGTGTCGACACTTTCTTCAAGTGTTGACTCTTCTGCTGTGTGTCGACACATTGTTCTGGGTGTCGACACTTATACTTAGACTCTGCTGACTTTTGCTGAGTGTCGACACAACCTCCAAGTGTCGACACTTTCTGAAGTAGGCACAGTTCCCCTGGGTGTCGACACAACTGCTAAGTGTCGACACTGCTTCACTGCACTTTTCTTCATTGAGTGTCGACACAGCTCCTTGTGTCGACACTTTCTGTCTGGTGTCGACTCTGTATCCCTGGTGTCGACACAAGTACTCCAAGTGTCGACACTTCTTACGTGGGTGTCGACATAAGTCTTCTTAAGTGTCGACACTTTCCCTCTGCGTGTCGACACATGGACTTAGAAACTTTTCAGCTTTTCCCTGCAAATACTTAACCTGCACAAGGCTACTCAAAAATACATCAAATATATTTTGATGTATATCATTGAGTAGGGTGAGGCTTCTTCAAATCAGGTACATTAGAGCCAATGTACCCAACAATCTCCCCCTATTTGGAGAAGTCATAACCCTTAGTCAATGAATACACCATACAAAATAAAATCATAGCATGATGTAAAGCAGGATTATATATCAGGGCAAACATAAACATGTATCAATCAAACATGTATACATAGACATTATCTCAGAACAATTATGAAATAAATTTATCACACAGCAAATTTATCATACAACACATTATTCTAACAGCTTTGTCATATACATTATACAAAAGTTTACAAAGTGTTTTTTTTTAAAAACAAAATATTACAACTGTAAACTCAAGTTAAATTCTATTCTAATTCTGATCAGCCTCCTTAATTACAATTTCTTTTCCTGACTGAATCTTTGCTTGCATAAGAGCTTCAGCAGCTTCAGTATCAGCAGGTTTCTTCCCTTTCAGCTCCTTCTTCTTTAGCTCCTCAGCTTTAATCTTTTGCCTTTCAAAATAATGATATGGCTTGGGAAAATACTTGCTAGGCTCCTGAGCAGTAGGAGGTAGCTTTCCTATCTTGGCCTTTCTCCTGTATTGCACTATGGCTTCTTGCCTTCTCTCATGCTTTCTCCATTCCAACTCAGAAAACCACTTGTTTCTGTCTTGTATATTATCTTTTGCAGCTTTCCATGCAGTTAAGATAATGTTTCTTGAAGTGGGGCTCCACTGCTCAAAATCTGGTCTTTGTTCAGCTTGCTCTCTGAACCTTTTCTTAGACAATCTAGCTTCTTGTTCAGCTTGTTCCTTTAGTATAGCTTCCTGTAAAGCCTCAGATACTGGCTGAACCACTTTTTCTAGAATAACATTTTGCTTACTCTCAGATGGGCTATACATAGTCTGTATCTCAGCTTGTACCATGTCAAAATCTGGTGGAGGATAAATTACTTGAGCTACTTCAGGTTGCTCACCTCCAAGATAGGCAGGATTAACTCCAGATTCTGTTACATTATCATCATCACATAAAGGAGGATATCCAAGAGTAGCTCTGATAGAATTAGAAATCCACTTGGCATGATCAGAGCTAGCTTTGACTAACACCCTCTCCCCCTTTATGACTTCTCTTTCCATGTGATCTCTTAGATCATCCTTTTGAAATCTTATTTGTGCATTAAGATAATTGACTCCATCCTTGTAGAAAGGTTTTAACCTTTGAAGTTTTTCAGTGATGAGCTTCTAAGAGTCTTGTATAGCAGTTGTAACAGCAGTTAAGCTCTCTTGCAAGTGCTTATTAAAAGGTTTTTTGGTTGTGGCACTTTCTGCAGACTGTGCAGTGGCTATATTCTTTATCTCAATTACAATTGTATTGTGGGATGCTGTCAAGTTATCATTCATTCTGATTTGATTTTCCAGTACATAGCCTTGCTTTACTTCAAGTTCGTCTACTTGAGCTTTTATCTTTTCTTGATGAGTGGCTAGATAGACTACTGCATTCCCTCCCTTGTGGAAGCAGTCAGTCATCTCCTTCTTATTTAGATTCATCTCAAATCTAATAGACTTTATATCTTGAGCTAGGTCAAATTATAGAGATTTATGACCCTCATCCACATATGTTTCTATGGCTTTCTTGTGCTCACCAAGCTTAATTTGCATTGCAACCATCAAAGAACTGTAATCGACAGTTGGTGCTGGCTGTAGTGCAGGCTGTGGTGCTACAGTTTGCAAAGACCTCTTATAATTCTGGCTTCTTCTTTTAAAGACTTGAAACTTCCTTTTCTTAGCTCTTGCTGCCTCCTCATCTTCTGAAGCTGATGTGCTTACTATATCTACCCTCTCATAAGGTAGCTCTTTAACAGCTTTCTGTTTCTCTGGCTCTTGTCTTGCTGTTTCTTCTAGAATTTGCACTTGCTCCCCCTCAACTGGAGCATTCTCCCCCTCAGCAGCAGCATTTTCCTTGTCAAAGTCTGTTTGATCTAGGTTGCGAAAGAGATCTTCCATTGTATATTCTTGTGGAGAATGGGCTGGAGAAACTCTTGGCTCATCTACCACTAGATCAGATACTACTTGAACTGTAACAGATGTGTCCCCCATGACAACATCTGGGACTTGACTATCAATCTGAGTTTGCTGATTAACATTATTTAAGGAATCAGACAATACATTATCCTCTATAGGGAAATCTAAAGCATTAAGCTCAGTGATTACCTCAAGGATGATGTTGGTTGCTTGCTCACTCTCAAGAGGAATTGGCTCTTCTACAACTAGAGGCTCCCCCTGGATATGATCCTGGTGTATGGGGCTGCCTGATGGTAGCTCCCCCTGCCTTTCTACAGCATCTTGTGGAGCTAGAGACTTCTCAGCATTCCCTTCTACATCCTCATCAGGAGTAAAGACAACTTGCTCTTCACTACCAGAGCTGCTAGATGATTCTTGAGCTACTGGGGCAGCCTTCTTCTTCTTCTTAAGAGGTGTTACTTTCTCAGGAGTTATTTTCTCAGGGGTTGGCATCTCTTTAGACAAAACCCTGTCCCATCTGGAGAAGATCCTCATGTCCATTTTTCTCATGTGGTTGATTTTTGTTCCTGCAACTTGACACATAACCTCTGGTATACTACCAGCTAGGTATAGAACTTATTATTCTACCCAAATTGGGTTTCTTCAGACTCTCCTTAATCTTCTCAAAGACAACAACAGACCAATCTGTGTTCACTATGAAGATTATCCTTGTCATAAGGTTGAACATATGGGCTGAGACCCTATCATGCCCTCCAGGCTTACTTAAGATCACTTTTCCAACAATTTCAGAAAGAAATTTCCCCTGGCTGTTCATGCCTTTTCTATTGAATACAGATCCAATTTTCATCTTTGAATCCAGACCACACCATGTCAATGCTTCTCTGGTCTTGGAAGCAGTAACTTCTTCTTCTTCCTTAGTTCTTGGTAACTGAAGTACTTTCCTCAAACTTTTTGGTGATACCTTCACCTTTTCACCATGAACCCTAGACTTGATCTTGAGTCCAGATTCATCAACTTTATCTCCATTCAGGAATTCCAAGACTTCTTTCTTCTAGATCTTAGTCGGTTCTGAAACAAGAAAATCCAACCCCGAGTCTGCAACTAGGGTTATCACATTCTTGATCTCCGGGTCTGCATCATCAAATGCATGTCGCACCAGTTCATAGCCTTCATTGACGTTCTCCTCGAGCTTTGGCGCCATTAGGGTTTGAAGAATTTGAATGGAGAGAAGAGAGGAGTCGACACACAAGTTTGGTCTCGAAACTTTGGTGAGCGTGTCGACAGACAATGGAGAAATCCTATTTATACCTTTCTAGGTTTGAAGATGAAAGGGCGGGTTAACTAACTTAAATTGTGTCGACACTATGAAAAAAGTGTCGACACAGACTTATAATGTCTCGACACCTATTTGTCGACACAAGTTTAGTCAACAGAATATATGTGTCGACACTGGATTATGTGTCGACACCACTCAACTCGACACTTAGTCGAGACTTTACTTAGATAATTCTGAGTAAACTCTAAGTGTCGACACCACCTTGGTTGTGTCGACATCTACTTGTCATGTGTCGACACTAATTTTCTGAAGTGTCGACACCAACTTCCTAGATGTGTCGACACCTTTTCCCTGAAGTGTCGACACCACTTTTCTGTGTCGACACAGATATCTCTGTGTGTCGACACCATTTTACTTAGCCATTTCTATAAACTTATTCTAAGTTTATCATACCTATTTCAATTTTAAACCTATTGAACTTAGTTTCTTCTAAGGGCTTAGTATACGCATCAGCTAGTTGATTATCTGTTCTAACATATTCCAGTAAAATATCTTCTTTTTCTACATGTTCTCTAAGAAAATGATATTTTATTTCAATATGTTTAGTTCTACTATGAGAAATAGGATTATTTGCAATTGATATAGCACTTGTAGAATCACAAAAGAGTGGAGTTCTACTTACCTGAATTCCATAGTCCTCAAGCTGATGTTGTATCCATAGAAGTTGAGCACAGCAAGTTCCTGCAGCCACAATTCTGACTCTGTAGTGGAGATAGCCACACTTGTTTGCTTCTTGCTACTCCATGAAATCAGTCTTCCACCTAGGAATTGACAGGTTCTAGTTGTGCTTTTTCTGTCTTCTTTGCATCCTGCAAAGTCTGCATCTGAATAACATGTTAGTTCAAAATCTCCATTCCTAGGGTACCAGAGGCCTAGATAAGGAGTGCCCTTTAGATATCTCAGTATCCTTTTGACTGCTGTCAAATGAGACTCCTTAGGGCATGCTTGATACCTTGCACAGACACATGTAGCATACATGATATCTGGTCTACTTGCAGTCAAATATAATAGGGAGCCAACTATCCCTCTATACAAAGACTCATCTACAGGTTTCCCTGCATCATCCTTGCTAAGAGACATACTTGACCCCATAGGAGTCTTCATGGTACTGGATGAATCCATACCATACTTCCTTATGAGTTCTAGGGTGAACTTAGACTGGCATATGGATAAACCATTCTCAGTGTGTCTAACTTGGAGACCCAAGAAGAACTTAAGTTCCCCCATACTACTCATCTCAAATTGTCCTTGCATTAGTTTTGCAAACTTTTTGCAAAGACTACTTTCAGTAGACCAAAATATTATGTCATCTACATATATTTGGACTAGTATTATTTTGCCTCTGGATTCCCTAAGGAATAGAGTCTTTTCTATTTTCCCCCTTGAGAACTTATTCTTAATGAGGAAACTAGACAGGGTTTCATACCAAGCCCTAGGGGCTTATTTTAACCCACACAATGCTTTCCTAAGTCTATAGACATGATTAGGTTGAGTTGAATCAACAAAACCTGATGGCTGTTCCACATAGACTTCCTCTTTTAGATTACCATTCAGAAAGGCTGACTTTACATCCATTTGGTAAACTTTAAATCCTTGAAAGATTGCATAGGCCAGGAACATCCTTATGGCATCCAGTCTGGCTACTAGAGCAAAGGTTTGATCAAAGTCAATACCTTCTTCCTGCCTATATCCTTTAGCAACCAATCTTGCTTTGTTCTTAATGATGACTCCATGTTCATCCATCTTGTTCCTAAAGATCCACTTGGTCCCAATTATGTTGTGGTCTTTAGGTTTAGGAACAAGTTCACAGACCTTGCATCTCTTGAACTGATTCAGCTCTTCTTGCATTGCCTCAATCCAATGAGGGTCTAGGATGGCTTCTTCAAACTTCTTTGGTTCAACTTGGGATAGAAAACTGGAGAAGAGCACTGCATTTAGATTTCTGCTCCTTGTTTGTACCCCTTGTCTTGGATCACCAATGATTTGATCTGCTGGATGATCTCTAAGATGCCTATTAGCTGGAGGCATCCTGGCTTCAGGTTGAACTTCTTCAGTTCTTCATCTTGCTGCACTCCTTGAACTTCTTCGCATTAGGTACATGTAGCACTCCCCCTGGACAGCAGCCACTATCTTCTACTAGCTGTCTTGTAGTAGGTTCTTCTTCAATAGTGAGCTTGTCCATCTTCTTAGTTATACCTGTGGAGCTGCATATACTACTAGACAACTCATTGTTAATAAGTCTAGTTTCATCAAATACTACATGTACAGATTCTTCTACAACTTGAGTAGACAAGTTGTAGACTATATAAGCCTTACTATTGTTGTTGTACCCAACAAAGATCCCCTCTTGGGCTTGGCAGCAAACTTAGTCAAGTAAGACTTTCCATTGTTAAGTATAAAGCACTTACACCCAAAGATCCTGAAATAGGATAAGTTTGGTTTTCTGCCTTTCACAAGCTCATAGGGGGTCTTGTTGTGGCTTTTTGTAATGGTAGCCCTATTAATTACATGGCATGCAGTATTAACTGCCTCAGCCCAGAAATATTCTGGTAGTGATGTATCACTTAATAGGGTTCTACCAGCCTCAATCAAGGTTCTATTTTTCCTCTCAGCAATGCCATTTTGCTGAGGTGTCCTTGGTGAAGAAAACTCTTGAAATATCCCAAATTCTTCACATAGTTTTGCCATACTATCAGACTGTAATTCAGTACCATGGTCACTTCTTATTTTGACCACTGTACTATCTAGTTCATTCTGAATTTGTTTGACAAAGCTATAGAAGACACTAGGTGTTTCAGATTTCTGTCTAAGGAAGAACACCCAGGAAAACCTTGAGTAGTCATCTACAACTACAAAGGTATAGACCTTCCTACCTAGGCTGTGAACTGGCATAGGACCAAATAGATTCATATGCAAGAGGTATAAACACCTCATAGCATCTTTGTTTTCAATGCTACTAAAGGTGGATCTAGTCTGCTTGCCCTTTTGACAAGCTGAGCAAATACCATCTTTAATACACTTAACTTGAGGACCATTCCTCACTAACTCTTTATTAAAGAGTTGCCCAATTGTCTTGTAGTTAAGATGGGCTAGCATCTTGTGCCATTTGACACAATAAGAGACTTTCTCATCAGCTACAAGACACACTGGAGAACCATTGTTCTCACTCATAATGTCTAGACAATAGACATTCCTTTTTCTATAACCAGTCAAAATGATCTCTTGATCATTTGATCTCCTGATATGAAAACCATCTTTCACAAATGAGATGTCATATCCTACATCACTCAATTGACTTATACTAATAAGGTTATGTTTCAAACCTTTAACATAGGCCACTTGAATAATAGTTATATGGGAGCTAGAAATGTTATCAAATCCCTTGATGATTCCTTTTTCAGAACCACCAAAGGTGACTTTAGGACCATCTTTGATTGGAGTGAAGTATTTTAGCAATCCCCTTGTTCCAGTCATGTGCCTAGAACATCCACTGTCCAAGTACCATATTGGGGCATGGCCACTTGGACTCACCTACAAAACAGATTAGTGAACCTTAGAACCCAAAGAATTCTTGGGTCCTTGGTACTGGTTAGTTTGCTTCCTAACAAAGCTACCTGCAGGTTTTCCAACAGGCAGTTTGCTACTCACTTTGGCACTTGCATTGTGCCAACAGTCCATGGCAAAATGGCCTACCTTGCCACAGCACCAACACTCAAACCTATTGTATCTTTGCTTAGGTACAGTCTTAGCTGTTTTATCTACAGCTGGCTTGTTGAGAGCTGGGGCTTTGCCCTTGGACTTGGACTGAACAGTCCTAGCTGGTTTAGTAAACCCCAGTCCAGCTTTACCTTTTTGATGAACAAATTCATCAATTAAGGGTAGAACTGACTTTGGTTTAGAAAACCTAGCAACTAAATCTCTCTCCTTCTGAAGACTAATCTCCAGACTTTTGATTTGATCATTCTTAAATGATATAGTCCCCATCTGAATCATAGTTATGTGCTTCAGTCTGGCTATTTCATTTAGCTTTTGATCAATCATCTTCTCAAAATCAGATGCAGCAGCTTTGAGACTAGCAATTTCTTTTGCCTGACTCTTGGCTAGGGACTTGCTCTTCTTAAAAGCTTGCAACAGAACTTTATATTCATCTATCAACTGATGAATATCCTCTTCAGACTCTGATGCACTCTCATCACTTGATGATGATGAATCTATTTCTGAACTAGCACAAGAAATTGAACTTAAAGAACAATTTTGTACCTTACTAGGTCCTGGCTGCTCCAGGATTTTATCACTTTCTGTCAATGCCATCAGTCCTTGGCACTGACTGTCCTCTTGTTCATATATAGAGTTCATGATCTGGATGAACTCTTCTTCTTTTCCTCAGCAAACAGTCCTATGTATGCTTCAGCATCTGACTCAGTTTCTGATGAAGAAATGTATGACAGGCTCTTATCCTTTTTGGCAACAAAAGATCTTTCCTTCTTGCCCTTGAATTGAGTCTTCTTCTTTTCATTAGACTCCTTCCTTTTCTCTGGACAGTCTGCAACAACATGTCCTTATCTATTACAGCAATAGCAAACAATTTTTGATAGAGTTGCTTTGCTTGACTTGGTCTTTTTCCTGTCTTTCTTTGAAGACTTTTTGTTCTGATAATAGTCTTCTTTACCGTGTGATGTGGATGGCTTTGTCCTCCACTATTTCTTCTTTAAGAACTTCTGAAAGTGTCTTGTAAAGGCTGCAAAGTCCTCATCACTTTCACTTCTTTCAGATTTTCTACTTGCTGACTCATCTGATTCAGTCTCAGCCACTTTTGGAGGTGGAGTTGGTGACTTACTTCTGTACTTTCTGGGGGCTTCTATTTTAAATGCCACTGTCCTTTCCTTATGGTCATTTCTTGTAGTCTTCTCCACTTCTTTCTCACCATCAATTGCATTTCATAGGATAACAATTTTCCAAACAGAGTTGGAGGAGGAATTTCTGCTAACTTTGCCATTTCCCTTATGGCACAGATCTTGGTGTCCCAATTTTTTGTTAGTGACCTTCGAAACTTATCATTAAGCTCATAATTACTGAACTCTCTGCCATAGGACATTAGCTCATTCACAATCGTATAGAACTTCTTATAGTATTCAGTTATGCTATCAGATCTACCTTGCCTAAAGCTTTCATATTCTTGGTTTAATAATGACTTTCTGTCCTGCCTCACTTCTTCAGAACCCTCCATGTACACAATAAGAGTATCCCACATTTCCTTGGATGTCTTGCAGTGTATCAAATTCTGAAAGGTAGCATCATCTATAGCACTCACAATGATATTCTGAGCCCTCTTGTCCATTGTGGCTAAAACTATCTCATCCTTTGTCATTTCAGAGAAATCCTTAGGTGTTCTCTGATTGGCATCTAAGACTGAAACCTTCATGAGCACATATGACCCTTCTTTAACTGTGATGTATATTCTAGGGTCTGAGGCTTCCATAAATAATCTCACCCTTTCCTTCCAGATGCCAAATATTTCTTTTCTGCAAATGTGTAGCTTCATGGATCCCAATTCCTTATGATTCTCAGTGGAACCCATGGTTCTTGATTTTCTTGATTCTGTAATGTACTTAGACTGAATCTGCCAACAGGATCTACTCAGACAGTTATGTCCCTTTTTGAGCAACCTCCCTCTGATACCACTTGAAAGATATTGTACCTAATCACCTAGAGGGGGGGGGGTGAATAGGTGACTAAAATCTTTTTAACTTTTTAGGCAGAATTCAGAGTTTATCACAGAATTATAATTACTTTAACACAGCAATTAACCAGCAATCACAGCAAACCACATACACACAGTGAACACACAGGTTTATAGTGGTTCCCCAATGTTTGGGTACATCCACTTTCCCCCTTCGCCTATCTAGTAGAGTACTAGATTCGGCCAAACTCCTCCACTATCTCAGATCCTCAGATCTTACACTCAGAACCTCAAACAGGTTCCTACAGCTCAGGCCCAATTCCCTACAACTCAGCTTCTTCACAAAGCCTACACTCAGCTTCTTCACAAAGCCTACACTCAGCCACCAAGGCCTACACTCAGCCACAACAGGCCTACACTCAGAGATACAAATCTCCTACACTCAGGCACACAGGCCCTACACTCAGCCTTTATAATTACAGGCTTACAAACTCAGATCCCTAAGGATCCTACAAGATAATATGAATACAAAATGTAAACCCTACAACTTAGAGAAAATAGAGAAGAGTTGTGAGTTTCTTGATGAGTTTTTGGAAGAACTCAGCTGAGATCAAACTGACTTGGCTTTCTTCAAAGCTTCTTGAATGTAGAACACAATAAGATTGATCTCCTCTGCAGTTGATCCTTGATCTCCGCTACTTAAGATTCAGAACAAAATCTGAACCTTTCTTCTCCGCCTGGTTCCAACGGCTGTCTTCTTGGATGGAGTTCTCTCTCTCCAACTTCTTAGATCTTCACTAGATTCTTCAATGAATAGCTAGATCTTCTTTGTATAACTTGATGTGTTGATCTTGTGTTCAATCATCTCCTTCTGTAGACAGTATAAGCCTATTTATAGGCCTTCTTCATGGTAACCAGCTGGTCCGGTTCATAACTGATTTCTGACAACTCTGACAGGTGCTGTAGACCGGCTGGAATGGCAGCTGTGAAGTCATCCAATCAGTTCTTGAAAATTCTGTAACTGTCTGAAAGTGTCGAGACTGTCTGTCTTTAAGTGTCGACACTTATAGACTAAGTGTCGACACAAGTTGTCTAAGTGTCGACACTAGCCTACAAGGTGTCGACACAACTCCTTGTGTTGTAGACTATACTTCTCGACACAGCTTCTTCTTCATGTGTCGACACTGATAATGTGTGTCGACACAAGTACTTGTACTTCAGTATATTGCTGAATTCTTATAAGTGTCGACACATCTCCTTTGTGTCGACACATCTTCATGTGTTGAACTTGTTCAGTGTCAACACAACTTCTTGGTGTCAACACATGCCTTCAGTGTTGATACTTGCTGAGTGTCGACACAGCTCCTTGTGTCGACACATCTACTTATGTTGAGACTTTTGCTGAGTGTCGACACTTCTCCTTTGTGTCGACACTTGTACTTAGAATATTGTTGAACTTTGCTAAGTGTCGACACAGCTCCTTGTGTCGACACTTTCTTCAAGTGTTGAGTCTTCAGCTGAGTGTCGACACATTCTTTCTTGTGTCGACACTTTCTTCAAGTGTTGACTCTTCTACTGTGTGTTGACACATTGTTCTGGGTGTCGACACTTATACTTAGACTCTGCTGACTTTTGCTGAGTGTCGACACAGCCTCCAAGTGTCGACACTTTCTGATGTAGGCACAGTTCCTCTGGGTGTCGACACAACTGCTAAGTGTCGACACTGCTTCACTGCACTTTTCTTCATTGAGTGTCGACACAGCTCCTTGTGTCGACACTTTTTGTCTGGTGTCGACTCTGCATCCCTGGTGTCGACACAAGTACTCCAAGTGTCGACACTTCTTGTCTGGGTGTCGACACAAGTCTTCTTAAGTGTCGACACTTTCCCTCTGGGTGTCGACACATGGACTTAGAAACTTTTCAGCTTTTCCCTGCAAATACTTAACCTGCACAAGGCTACTCAAAAATACATCAAATACATTTTGATGTATATCATTGAGTAGGGTGAGGCTTCTTCAAATCAGGTACATTAGTGTCAATGTACCCAACATTATGATGCGCGGTACCAACCAGTGATGTTTAACATGGGAGGAATTATATTTTTGGAAATCATGCACATGCACGATATCTCCCGGTTGAAGAAGCAGAAGCTATACACCCGCTATATGGGCCCATATCAAGTGATTGAGCACATTGGCTCTAATGTTCATCGATTAGGCCTACCCCTAGAGTTGTAAAATCTTCATAATATTTGTGATGTCTCTTCAATGGGGCGAGTTCTTTGGCAACCAAATAAACATCGTCCTATCCCGCCAATACCGCTACAATCAGACAAATCCAACCAATTAGAGCCAATGAAGATAGTGGACTTCAAGATGAAAAACCTGTGATATAAGGCTATATCTATGGTCAACGTCCTATGGTCACTCTGCGGACTAGACAAAATCATGTGGGAACCCGAGGCCCTCATCTAAGAAATGTATCCAGAGCTATTTTCTCAGGTATGTTACACTTACCCCCTTCTTTAATCAAATTTTTGGGGACAAAAATCCTTGTACTTTTATCAGATTATAACATCCCAACTTTTATTGGGTCACTAAAATCCTAGTGGGCCGAATAAAAGTGACCCGAACCTCTACTTATGACCCATAATAAAGTAGGAGGTAACCCTAAACAGGGATATAGAGCTAGAGAACTCCCATACGAGTTCTGTCGGTTCCTTTGGCCT
The DNA here is from genome assembly GCA_039583875.1 of Platanthera guangdongensis. NCBI lineage: Eukaryota > Viridiplantae > Streptophyta > Magnoliopsida > Asparagales > Orchidaceae > Platanthera > Platanthera guangdongensis. Next base: position 126,658,407 of record CM077158.1, on the reverse strand, counting down.
CCTATAGTCAATACCACTACGTTGGAACTTTTTCTATTGTATTCCTAGGCCATATTGCGAATATGACCATTTTGAGTTATGTAGTGAGGCACGACGCGCAATTTTTATTATTGAGCAATTAAACTCTGATTTGACCTTGGTCAGTGACGTTGGATTTGTATGATCAATACAAGGTCAACAAAGTTTGTTCTGGTCAATTTCGATAAAAGGAGGTCAAACTGTTGTCAAAATGAGCTTTCTGGTGCACCGAAAAGCCTGCACACACCGACATTACTAAAATACCTCAAAATTGACCCGTTCCTCGATGAGTTGGACTCACATAGACCTTGACCTACATGGGGGACCAACCTCATGGTTGACTTAGGCCAAACCTCTCAAAAATCCAATTTTCGTGAGGGAATTTAATTCCAAGTTACCAATACTTGAGGACACTCATGTAGGCCACCTATGGGCCCAATGAAAACCCTCTATGGCCCTTGGATTCCAGCAAGGAGGATGACCCTTGGGCCAAAGAAAGAAGTCAAGCCCATCCTCCTCTTTCTCTCTTTTTTTCCATCTCTCCCCTTTCCTGATGGCGAAGAGGTCCGGCCATGTGCTCGTAATGCTCGTGACCGGTTGATTGTTGGTGACAAAGTCCCACCACTTGTTCATGATGACATTGTTGATGCGGCCACCATTGATCCCCGTCTGAGAGAGTTCGTGGATTGGGACGATTGTTGTCGCATGCTCGAGGATGAGATTTCTACTACGATGCCTGCCGCCATCACCGCTACATGTTTTGCACGACGACCGCCGCCGCCATTTAATAAAATATATAATTATAAATTAAATAATTATAATTATATATTTTATCAATTAATATTTTATCTATTTTCATTTCAGCAATTTTATTTCTAAGCCATTTTATTTCAAGTATTTTGATTCATGTAACATGGTAAGTGCATATAACCATCATGAGGTGTTTAATATTTTATGGTGGTGATTGTGTGGTGTAGGCTATAAATAGCCATGTTATGAAGGAATTTATTAGAGAAGAATGAAATATTGAAACTTGAATTCAAAATTTGAATTTCCCCCTTATCTCTCTCTTCCCCCTTAGGCAAAATTCATCCCCCCTCTTTCTCCTGCCCTCTCTTTCTCCGTCCGGCCACATATCTTCCCTCCCCTCTCTACTCGACCTCATCTCCCCTCCTCCTATAAGCCCTTGTGGCCGACCCCTTCTCCCTAATCCACTCCCTTCCCTCTTGAAGAATCCTAAGGAACTTTCACGTATCATCCTCCGTCGATCTCCTCCAGTGACTCCGAAGAAAATGACGTGCGTCTTCTCCTTCCGGTGCGGCTCCGTGGAATTTCGTGGAGGTGGATCTTTCCACCTTCGTCGTGTGATTCCTCCACTCATCCTTGTGGAAGATTTGAAGGTCTATTGCTCGGGATTGGGTAACGAAAATATCTACTCTTGTATGATTCCTTTATTAATTAGTTGGAGGTTGCGTGACATCGACTTTTTGTCCGCGGCATTTGAATCCGTCATTTTAAAAATCTGATTTTGTCGTTTATGTTCTTAAATTTCATTAATCGAATCCGGATCGGGTGGATCCTTTTCGCTTAATCCAAATATTGGAAAATAACCCTTATTAGATCTCTAAAGGATTGGCGAACCTTAATGTTATATTCAATTTTTTGGGAGCGAACAAGACTAATTTTGGATCGTACTTTTTAGTCAAGTTCTTCTCGGATTGTGGTTGTGACGTTGCGTTATACAAGACAAATATTGGAGCGGTAGGAGTCATAATTTTAGGTTTGTGAATGTTGTGGTATTGTTTGGTTAACAAGGATTACGGGTGCTAAATTAATCTCGTTTGTCAAAAGACCTCAATTAAGAACTAAATCATTTTATTGTGCGAACGTAGAATTGGAACGTGAGAGAACGATTCAGTGTCGTTTATCCGTTGCGGTTCGTCAGGAGACGTGGCCTGCATCCATTTGGTATCAGAGGAAGGTTCATGTCAATTTCCTAATTGGCAGCATCCCCACTTTTCTTAGGACGTCGACACGCATTTGTCCTGCACGTTTATTTGTCAAAAACAAATTACGAAAAAAAAATTTTGGTCTGCCAATAGCGGCTTAAATTTTTATTTTGCTGCAAAACAATTTCAAATAAATTTATTTAATAATCTTCTATTTATTTTTAGCAAGAAAATACAAAAAAATTATTTATTGCCTTAGTGGTTTAGTGGGAACAATTTTATCTATTACAATTTTATAGGATCGGAGTCACTATTCCATTGCATGTGCACCGGATTCGAGTAGAAAATTTTCTGTCCCGTCACCACAACAATGGCCATGACATTAACGTCTCCTGATTCAAATCGTCTGGAATCATGTCGAATGTTAGGAAGCCAGTTCATTCACCTATAATGGATGAAATTTGGGACTTGTTTAGGCAACTAACGGCTAACCAAGCGACACCACCATCCCCTAGGCAACCCTACCATCATCCGGACCGTCCCCGTGAGAGAGATGTTGACGTATCTTGGTCGTCTAGCAGCGTTGCTCCCAGGACGAACACGAGCTTTGTGCCCCACCTTACCGCAGTTGTAGCACGTCGGCGGTCCCCTAGAGTGACAACCTCCAGGAGTCCACTTGCTCTTCTCACCAGACCTGGAAGTGTGAGGCTTTTTCCTCCACCTACTCCCTTCAAACTTTCCCTGGGATTGGGGAGGCTTCCCTTCCCCTTGCTTGGGAGTGAAACCCTTACGACGTTGGGTTCGCTCCAGATCACTCTCCAATATCCTAGCAGCCTCAACTAGCTCATTAAAACCAGCTCTCTTCATGGAAATGAGGGGTTGCCTCAGATTCTCCCTCAGCCCCTGGTTGAAGAGGTTATCCCTCTCTACATCATCTGCCATCGTTGTTCCCGCGTAACAACCCAAACGGGTGAACTCCTGCACATACTCGTCCACCGTCTTGTCTCGCTACATTAAGTGCAAAAACTACCTCTGAAGGGCCAACCGTGTAGAAACGGGAATGTACCTCTTTAGAAAAGCATCCCCAAATTCCTCCATCGACGGGGTGCGTCCAGGTAACTGGCGGCCGCTATGGCTCGCCCACCACAACTTGGCGTCTCCTTCCAACATGAATGCAGCATACTCAGATTTCTTTTCTTCTAGCGCCTCTGCCGCCCTCAAAAGCTCTTGAATTTGAACCCACCAATCCTCTGCATCCGTTGGCGTACCAACTCCCTTGAACGACGAGGGATGGAAGCTCAGGAAATACTTCATGTGTCGGTCTCCATGTCCGACAACCACCCTTTCCGCCAAAGGCTCCACTCGCCTGGCTTCTCTGCCTGGCACGGCCATTGCCGTGTCCGGTGTAGCAGGGGATGCTACCTGAGCTGCCGCTGCAGCTTGGGCTGCCACCATCACTTCTGCAAGCATGCGACAGAAGTCGGCCGGGTTTACATCCGTGCCCAAAAGACCTGGAGTAGTGGCACTGCTCGCCGAGAGTTCTTCTCTTGCTCTCGACGTACCTGCCTCGTTGCTTGCACTCTTCAAGAAAACAAGAAACAAGGGATCAATCTCTAATCTCAAGACTTAAACATAAGGACACTCATGGTCCCGCGTTACTCTTATTTGGATAACTTCTCTACGCACGGACCTTGAATCTAACCTGGCACTGATACCAAATTGTAACACCTCCCCTGTAATGACCGTATAATATGGGTTCGGCCGGGGCCCCACAACATACAGACGCCACAGCTTCAACATTATAAAATGATATAGCTACCCAAACTCAAAACTCAAAACATAACACAGCGGAAACAACCAAAGAGACTAGAAGTTATCCACGCCTATAAGAGTAACAAAATGGCCTTAAGGCCTTACAATAAGAGTAAATCCAAACTCAAATGATACATCAATACTGAAAGTGCATAAGCACACCTAGTCTACCTCGGCATGCAAGCCGGTCAAAATGAGCATAAAACATACAATGCCATAAACGTAAAGCTACAACAAAAGGTAACACTTCATGAGGCTTAGGCCTTTCTGGCCGGCGAGCTAGCTCCTGCTTGCGATCCTTGCCCTGTAAAAATTATTAGTAACGTGTGTCAGCAAAGGCTGACCTCAAGCTGTGTAACAAACACATCTCCTCCCGGCCGCCCCTAACGGACCCCGGGGTACTCCTCCAACCTGCAAGTTAGCACTTCGTATGCAATATTCATAAGCAAGAAAAGCAACTAAAGAAACAGGCTTGGATGTCTCAAACATCATACATGTTCTCTACTGTTGAGCATATAATATTAGGGCCTACTATGCAACATGAATGCAACACCCGGGTTTCACCCAAGGCATCCTATAACGTATGCATCTAGCACAACATCACATCAATTGGGTACTCATCGCTTCCCCATTGGCATAAAGCTGCAAATAAAAAGGGAAACAGAATTCCCCCCAACGGCACACAAGCCGCCACATGGAACTCTTGCCAAGGCCCCACCCGCTCAAGGTCTTAGATCCGGGCTTGCCTGCAAGCTCTGACGTCTCATGTCAGGATTCCAACAAACACAAATTGACCGATTCTAAGAAGCCTTGCTGGGCCCCACCCGCTCATGGCCTCATTGCACGGGCTTTCCCCTTACTTGACATTCTCGTCAGTCTCACAGAAGGGGACTAGTCTCGCCGGGACACTCTCCACACATGACATGTACGTCACGGGATAGCCTGCCGACCACGGAGACACAGCCACGCCTTGGCACATCACAAACCAAGACAATTCCACCCTAGTCCCTCATTTGTACTGCTGCGTTCCCGCGCACCAAGGAAACCATCTACCACCAATGCGGAGCTAACCTTGTCCACAAAGGAAACCATCTACCGCCATTGAGGATCTAACCTTGTCCGGTTCCGACTACACGTACTCACTCGAGAAAAAGGGGAAAACATCACCACATCACAAACGACATCTTGCCGCAACGGATCTCTACGAATCATTAAAGCTCGTATGCAACATCATCGAGTCGTACTAACGGTCGTGACTACGGCTTCACCCACCATGCCTAATCCACTAATGGAGCGCATCTCTAATGCAAAACATGTCGGGGACGGACTCAATCGACCCGGAGGTTCCTCTTGAACCTTGGCGACCCAAACCCCTCTCATTTGAGTGTTTGGTGCCCAAAAACTAGAAAAGAAAAGATGCTAAAACATGCATCCTAAAACCGAGAGAAGAAGTGTCGTTACCTTCCGACTCCTCTTCCTAGTCATGGTAAAAATAGCCGGATAAAAATCTTTGCAACGATCTAGCCTCGAAGGATCCGGACTCGGCTCGCGATTTGGAGCACCGAAGCCTCTCCAACAGCCGGATCTCTACTTCACCTTCTTCCTTGCTCTCCCTTCTCTCTAGAACTTAGAAAGAGAACCACTCCAAAGAAATGAGGGTTTCTAATGGTCCAATCCCACGTATATCCCATCAGGAACAACCCCCAGCCGTTGGATCCCACATTAAAGAAACAAACAGCTGCGATCTAGATCTAAAATGCTAAAACTGCGCCGAACACGGCCTGCGACACGCCCGTGTCCAGGGCCGTGTCTCGCATTCGCCGTCACAATCGACGCGCCTGGAACAACACACTGGCATCCGACACGCCCATGTTCGACCCGACACGCCCGTGTTCCAACTGACACGGCCGTGTGGTCAGCCGTGTGCCTCCATCGACACAGCCCCGAAAACAACCCGAGAGTCACACGGGTACTGGACACTCCCGTGTCCTTGCCCGTGTCTAACTCAACACGCCTGGGCTCCTGGCCGTGTTCATTATCTCGACACTTCGTCGAGCGAAGTTCGTCGACTGACTGACACGGCCTTGGACACACCCATGTCCTAGGCCGTGTGCCTTGTCTCGACACATCATCGAGCAAAATTCATCGACTCCCCGGGCCGATCGTCGACACGGGCTAGACACGCCCTGAGAAACGCCTGTGTCTCAGGCCGTGTGCCCTGTCTCGACACATCGTCGAGCGCAAAATGTCGACTTCGCGACCAAATCGTCGATTCCATCCTAACATGCCCTGGGACACGCCCGTCTCCCAGGCCGTGTGCCCCGTGCCAGAAACCAAATTTCCCTCTTCAAAATTTTGGGGTGTTACATCATGCCTGATGAGCTTCCCCCTCTGAGGGATATCCAACACGCGATCGACCTTGTGTCTGTGGCATCTTTGCCCAACCTCCCACACTACCATATGAGCCCGACCGAGCATGCCGAGTTGAAACGGCAGGTTGATGATTTACTTAGGAAGGGTTTTGTACGCGAGAGCTTGAGTCCATGCGCGGTCCCCTCCCTTCTCACCACGAAGAAGGATGGGAGTTGGCGCATGTGTGTTGACAGTAGAGCCATCAAAAAGATCACAGTGAAGTACTGTTTCCCGATTCCCCGTCTCGATGACTTGTTGACGCTATTATCGGTGCCCGTATTTTCACAAAATTGGACCTTAGGTGCGGGTATCACCAGATTAGAGTCTGTGAGGGAGATGAATGGAAGACGACCTTCAAGACAAAGGATGGCCTATTTGAGTGGTTGGTGATGCCCTTCGGATGGTTGAATGCACCCAGTACGTTCATGCTGGTGATGGCCCAGATCTTGCGGCCTACATGGGCAAGTTCCAAGTTGTGTACTTCGATGACATTCTTATCTATAGCCAAGAGTGTACTGGCCATCTACACCGCGTCAGATAGGTGTTCGACACCCTTAGGAAGGAGCATTTGTTTGTTAATATGAAGAAGTGTGATTTTCTGGCTGAGTCGGTCCACTTTCTTGGATATATTATTTCTGTGTCGGGCATCTCTGTGGACCCCGACAAGGTGAGAGCGATCCGTGAGTGGCCTGTCCCCATGACCATCCACGAGGCCAGGAGTTTCCATGGACTTGCCAGTTTCTACAGGAGGTTTGTCCGAGGTTTTAGCACACTTATGGCCCCCTTTACGAACTGCCTTTGTAAGGGAGACTTCGTGTGGACCACGACCACCACTAAGGCCTTCGACGAGGTCAAGGATCGTTTAGCTTCTGCCCCTATTCTTAGATTGTCATATTTTAGCCTAGCCTTTGAGGTTGTGTGTGATGATTCAGGACTAGGGATCGGAGGAGTACTTAGCCAGGAGGGCCATCCGATTGCATATTTCAGCGAGAAGCTGAACGACACCCGCCAGCGGTATTCCACCTTATGACCGTGAGTTTTATGGGATCGTCCAGACCTTGCTTCATTGGCAGTATTATCTGTTGCACAAGGAGTTCGTACTATACTCTGACCATCAGGCCTTACGATACCTTGAGTCCCAGTCAAAGCTTAGTCATAGTCATGCTCAGTGGGTAGAGTTTCTGCAGAGCTATCACTACGTTATCAAACACCGTGCGGGTGTTGAAAACAAGCCGGCTGATGCCTTGAGTCGCCGGATTAACCTCCTGCAGGCGATGAGAACACGTGTCACTGGTTTTGAGCGTCTTGTTGTCGAGTATGCCGAGTGTTCGGATTTTGGGGATATCTATAGGTCCCTCACCCGGGACCCACCAGACACTATTGAGAGGTTTACGGTTTTCGAGGGATACCTGTTCTTTGGCACCCGACTCTGCATTCCATCCACTTCTCTCCATGACTTTTTGATCTGGGAGATGCACGCGGGAGGTGCCGTGGGACACTTTGGGCGAGACAAGACTATCGCCTTAGTTGAGGATCGTTTTTATTGGCCTTGATTGAAGGGGGACGTAGCGCGTGTGACGAGGCATTGTAGGACGTGCCAGATGGCAAAAGTTTCACGCCAACCCAGTGGCCTGTATTCTCCTTTACCTATTCCTCACAGACCCTGGGTTGACATCAGCATGGACTTTGTTCTTGGGCTGCCCCGCATGCCCAAGAAACATGATTCCATTTATGTTATCGTGGATCGCTTCTCGAAGATGGCCCACTTTATCACATGCCGCAAGACGGCCAATGCATCCTGGGTTGCCGCCCTATTCTTTAAGGAATTCTTTAGATATCACGGATTACCTTCATCTATAGTGTCTGATTGTGATGTCCGATTCATGAGCTATTTCTAGAAGACACTATGGATGAAGACTGGAACCACTCTAAAGTTTTCCACCGCCAACCACCCACAGACGGATGGATAGACTGAGGTGGTTAATAGGAGCTTGGTTTCCCTCCTACGTTGCCTTGTCGGTGAGCATGTGTGTACTTGGGATTCTGTGTTGCCCCTAGCAGAGTTTGCGTATAACAGCTCAGTGAATCAGACTACTGGCCTTAGCCCATTTCACATCCTGTTAGGGTACGAACCCCGGAAGTCGGTTGACCTAATTCCCCTCCCACTTGAGTCCCGCCCTAGTGAGTCGGCCGAGTCCTTTATCCAGCACATGTATGAGCTTCATGAATCCATCCGAAAGAAAATCGCAATAAGTAATGATAATTATAAAGCCTATGCAGATGTACACAGGTGGGAGAGGAGCTTTGAGATTGGCACGCAGGTTTTGGTTCGTCTTCGGGCTGAGCGGTTCCCCTCCGGAACCGCAAAGAAACTAAATGCCAAGCGGGTCGGCCCTTATACGGTGGTACGAAAGATAGGGCCAAATGCTTATGAGATTGATATCCCAAGGCATATGGGGATCAACAGAGTATTCAATGTGGAAGACTTGACTCCATACTATGCGGAGCAAACTTATGAAGATCCTTTCGAACCACTTCCCACGGAGCCACCACTTGAGCCACCACTCTCCCAGCTGTCCCCTTTACCCTCTTAGTCCCAACTAGGGGACTTTGCAGTACCACCGGTTGTTCCACCAGAGAGTTCATTAGAGAGTGACCGACCACCTATAGAGACGGCTACGGGCCTGGAGACCATTGAGGGCATCTTAGCCCATGATTACATGACGACTGCCGACCTGAGCACATTGAGATAGTTGGTCCACTGGAGGGGCCTTCCCATCTTTGATGACACTTGGATCGCCCCAGGAGAGCTAGATAGACTCGCCCCCGAGCTACGACGGGAGTATGATCACCTCCATTCCTCGGAGATGAATGCTTCTAAGCTAGGGGGAGTTGATGGAGATCAACGACGACGATGGCCCATGCACATTTATTCCTGCCGAAAGAGGGCGTGATGTTCTGATCCCGTACCTTGAGGGCCCTTCCGGACGATCCGAGCCCGCGTATGCGCCCGGAAGGTCGACGAGAGTATTTTTCGTATTTTGTTTTATTTTATTCGGACAAGTATTGACGTTATTTTGGCACTCGAAAGATCGGACAATCTGATCCATTGATTCCGGATGCCCTAGCTTTTATGTTCTATTTAAAGGAGCCATGAGGAGGGTTTTGGGCACCGATTGCTTGAGTGATTCTTCAGCCGGTCCGGTTGGTGCGACTCCAACACCTCCAGGTGCGATGCCTAGGGTTTCTCCTGATCCCTCTACCGTTCGCCCCTCCCGCGCCTCCGCCGATCCTCCATCACCATTGACGGGCCACCTCCAGCCAAACCCAGCCCCGACAAGCCCTTCCCGACCCTCTCTTAACCCCTTCGACCTACCTCCCGTCTTCCTTCTGCACCGGCGGCCCTCCACCAGCCACCCATCCACTCCAACGCATACCTCCAGCCCTCCTCCACCTCGCCAAGCCTCTCCCGGCCCCCTTCAACCCCGTCGACCACCATCAGCCTTCCCGCAACCCCGACAGCCCCACTCCAGCACTCCACCACTCCCTTCGACCCTCGTCTAGTCCACCTGCAGCCTTGAGGAGCACCCACTGCCTCCACTCAGCCACCATATCCCACGGCCGTTGGCCACCAAAGACTCGGATCCATTCCTCTCCGCATTCGGCGTCCCCGCCCGATTGGCTCTTCATATGGTTGTAAGTCGTAATTTGGATTTGAGTTTAAACATGGTTCGCTTTGCTTAGATTTATATTTGCTTTGTTTATCAATTAAGTGGTATTTGGATTACTTGATTTTGTGCTAACCTGTAGGGCAAACGCGCTTATCATTTAAATCTTTGCGCTCCCGATTCGTAATCACGCCCGCGTGCTTTTCTCCTTGCTTTAAATCATTTTGTGGAGTTCTGCATAGGTTTAAAACTACCCATTTAATTCACAAAAAATTGCTTGGATTTCATGAAGCTTGTGCCATGTTGGATTTGCCTCGTCACAAAGCCTGTAGTGCGTTTAGTTCCCAACACCCTAGCCCGCCCCTGCGTCAGGACCCCTCTATGCACGACCATTGATATTGTGCGGTGATTTCCCAAAATTTTCCATAGAACCCCCACAAATTCGGAAGCGTGCACGCATGAGTACTAGCCTTCCTTCACGCACAACTACTGGTCGTTCGCGTTCAATATTTTCCCTCCAAGTGCGGAAATTTTCCCGCCATCCCAAATTCCTTCATGCACGGTTAATGGCATTTTCTTCACGCACGACCATTGCTGTGCCTACTCATGCCAGATCAAAATTCTGATTTGGCCTATAAATGTCGGTTCATGATTTCTTTCGTCTGCACCGATTGTGTAGTGCCATTTTCACCCGTTTTCACCGCAAGACCTAGGGTTTTGCCCCTAGGCCTCCTCCGACCTCCCCAAACATTCCAAAGTTGTAGAAGTGAATTTCCAAGGTGTCATTGGAGCTCTAAGGCCGGAGCACTTGACATGGAGGAAAAAACCCCTAAGAGAAGACATGATTAGGAGAGGGTGACAACCACTTTAAGGTTGGGAGAGACAGTGGACCAAGCGAAGCTCTTCTATGAACCCGAGGAAGAGACTCTTGTCTCCTCCGTATCTCAGAGTGGAAACTTATATTTGTTCGCTCTCATTTGGTATGTTTTTATGCTTAATGTAATATATTCTAAAGCATCTACACACCATGATCATTGAGTGTAGATCTTCATAGGTATATTTTTTATGGTGGATGGTTTGGATGAGTTAGCTTATGTCTTGTTTTAATTTGTGATTGGTTGTGTGGCATGCTGCTACAGCAATGAGAAAAGAGGAAGAAGGCGATCTGCAGAGGAGCGAAACAGAGGAAGGCGGTCCGCAAAGGAGAGAAGTGGAGCAAGGCGATCCCCCGAGTAGAGAAGCAAAGGAGGGAGACCCACGGAGGTATAAAGTGGTGTCGGTGACATGCATAGTTAATTAGTTTTCTTTTATTGCAATTAGTTAGTACCAACAGCACAACACTGACGTAAGACTTCTATCTCAAGTCATGTCTCAATCGTAAATCACCCAACCGTGTTCCTCGAGAGATTCGATACTCTGTGGTAACTCCCCATTTAATTATTACTTGATGAATGTGGTGCACTTGCCCGCTGATTGCATTATCTATTCTGTACGGAGATCAAATGCGAGTTGTGAGATAAAACACGAACAGTACAACCAAAATACCATATGTTTGATGAAGTCTTTGAAACACTATGGAAGGGAACCATCCCATATTTTAACCTCCGGGACGACCTCTTATACTTCCAGCATCGCATCTTCATCCATGCGATGGGCCAGCTCTGGCACAATATATATTCTCTTCTAAACTCACTGCACAAAATATTTTGTACATTGAAGGATTACTAAGATGTATGTCGACTTAAAAAAGACCTTCTGGTAGACTGGGATAAAGAAAAATGTAATTACCTTTGCAACGCATTGTCATGCTTGTCAGCTAGTGAAGGTAGAGTGCAGGAGCCCTGGCAGATTGCTACAACAAGTTCTCGTGCCAAAAAAGAAATTTAATGGACTTCATCCATGGACTACCTCGCTCAAGATCCTCTAATGACTCGATTTAGGTCGTAATAGAAAACATAACCAAGGTCGCTTGATTCATACCAAACCGAATGGAGGATGACATATGCGTAGTAGTTTATTTTTTCATCGAGAACATGATCAAATAACGCTTCCATCCCTAGATTGATGGGAAAATAGAGAGAACGAACAGAATGCTAAAATATCTCTGATTATGTATTGTAGATGGACATGACTTGTGGGATAAATTATGTCTCTAGTGGAATTCTCCTATAACAACAGTCACCAGACGAGCATCGACATAGCACTGTATGAGTCTCTCTAAAGGCATTGTTGTCAAACAATGTTATCATGGGTAACGAGTGATTATTATATAGTGATTTTCTCATCCATTTAGCTCAGGTTTCATTGAATATCTCCTCATTTGATAGGTGTTATTTTCATTTCATCTCAAATTGATTTAATTGCATATAGGATCATATGTGAGCTAATTGGGTGCATTTCTTGTATTTCATGCATATGGGAGATCCCCCCATCTTTGTTTGTCTATTGATGTTACCTGTATTTATCTTAATTGAATTGCAATGTTATTTGTGGTTGATTGGGAGTTTGAGTTGCAACGTTGAAACTTACTGTCACCACGCATGATCGTGTGGTGATTGTTGCACGACCATACGTATTCACGCCTTTAAAAATATTATATTTCAAGACTGCTCATGTGTTTTAGTCAAGCACGACCGTGTGCACTCTAAATGCACGTCTGGTGTGCATTTAAGAGTTTTGCATGATCGCGAGCAATTACTCGTGCACGATCGTGCATGTTCATTTACCATAACTTCCCAAATTTGGATTGTTTGGGTTTTACTCCTGTGTCTGTTTGTGCACGACCATGCGTGGTCTAATACACACGACAATCATTCGCATGACTGTGCAGATTTCTTCACGCATGACCGTGCGCACTCTATAATCATGTTTTATAGAGTTCTAAATTTACTCATGTGACATTCTTCATGCACAATCGTGCGATACATATCGTCCACGATCGTCGTCTGGTTGCTAGGGTTTTTTTTTCACACATATTTTATTTCTTCGCGCACGACCGGACGCACTACCGTGTATTTAATCGTGTGACCATTGTTTGTTGACGGACTATAAGTACATCATTTTGATCGGAGTTCTGGATCCTTCATTCTTTTTCACTCAACCTCGTCGTTTTCGGTCCTAAAAGGGGTGTTTGTGCCCTTGGCCCCATCCAAGCTTTCCAGAGCTTAAATGAGGAGTTTTCTCGCAATTACTTTGAAAATCCCCAAGCAAGGAAAAAGGGGAGATCGACGCGGATGCTTGCAGACCATCGAGAAGATGGGGATGGTTTGTGTGGGAGGTGACAGCTTGCACGTGCCCGAACACAAATAAGGACTACCACAGGACAAAGCCCCGACTTCGGAGGTTCCGTTGGTATCCGAGGAACATACTCAATCATCCTTTGTATATTTTTCTCTACTTCCACTCCTCTAGATTTCATGGTGAGTATCTCCATTATTATGAATGTTTGGATGATGCTATGTTTGTGTGAACATTTAGTTTATCTTGCATTGCTTTATATTTCTCAATATTATGCATGATTGTTTGTTTTCACTTTCATGTTCTTGTTGATGTTCTCATCCATGTTTGTCGTCGTTGATGCTAAGAGGTGTCGGCAACACTTAATCAAGCAATCGTTTTGAGCAAATAGGTGTGGGCGACCCTCACTCGTAGTTTTGGTTTTTCATTTCCATGCAATCGTGCTTTATGAAAGCAAACACTAAATTAACGCTTCCATAACCGCCTTCATTCCTAGAATTTCTTAACGATTAATTCTCCAAGCCGTGTTCTTTGAGAGATTTGATATCCGAAGATTTATCCTTCGTTTTTTATTACTTTGACTAGTTCACAACCGACGCCTTATCCATGTGTGGGTGGAGGCCGCAGAGCGATGATGTTTTTGGCACAGTTGCCAGAAAAACGACAAGTGTGATTTTTCGTTATGAAGATTTAGGTATTAAGGTTTCTTTTCAGTTAATATTCATTGTACTTGTATATTCTTTCTCCAAGTTTTTCAAATATTTTTTAAAATCAAATTTCAATCAAGTTTAATTTCATAATCATGTGTAGTGAAGCTCTATTCTACTTCTGTTATTTTGAATCCATCTCCGCACAAATATGTATGGTAATGAAAATGGTGTGGACCTTATAATCATGCTAGTGATGATTGCTATCTAGGAAGCCGTAATTATAATCTGCAAGGCTCATTGTATGGACAATCCACATCTTTCGAATCTTCACAAAATGAACCTACCTATTATAATAATGCATCTCCAATGCGATCATCGCTATTACCTGGTGGTTTGGCTTCGCTGAGACCGAAACCTACTGGGAAGCGGTGCTTGTACTGTCAAAGCACGGATCACGCTGTGAAGGATTGTGATCAATTAAAATTGCAAATGGAGGAGGATGATAAGCTGGGAATCACTGTCTTACCATTCTCCACTCCTTACATTATTCCTATAGTTGTTGAGGAGATATATGAGGTTCCTCCATGTTTTCTTGGGAGGACGATAGATGTGTTTACTTACAGTCTTATTGTTGAATTTTGTGAAGTGGAAGTGATTGATGGGACAGGCCGGTCGGCCTGAGCGGACAGATCCGGCAGACTGGGCGGACTGGGCGTACAGCTGTTATGCGGCCTGGTGATAGGTCTAGTGGAAGCTGGCTGTTCTTCTGAGCGGCTTGTGCGGTTTAAGAGCGCGGCCTGGGCGGACTGTTATCTGCGGGTAGGGCGTTGGCTGATTGGTTTAGCCAAGGACCGGCCTGAGCGGATGCAGGTTCGCGGACTGGTGTATGTTGCTCAGTGGCCGTGTTGCAAGCTTATGTTAAACCGGCGGATTGGGTGCTATCCGCGGGAGGCTTGCGGACTGGAGTATCCGCGGTGTTCGCTGTTGCGGACTAGCCTTAGAGCTTGGCTGAGGCCTTATCGAGCTCTGGTGGTACAACAGTGATGTCGCTGTGGCGTACTGAAGTGTTGAGTCCGGAGGTTGGCCGTTTGGGCAGCTGTTGGCGGACTGAGCCTTGTCCGCCAAGCTCGCGTTAGGCCTTTGGTGCTTTTCTGGACTTGGTCACACTCTGTGACAAGACCAGGGTGTCCACAGTATCCGCCAAGCCCGTTGTTGATCGGGCGGACTGCCTTTGGTCGTGGGCTTGTGGCGGATGTAGGCGTTGCTATGGTGATAT
Source organism: Platanthera guangdongensis (assembly GCA_039583875.1). Classification (NCBI taxonomy): domain Eukaryota; kingdom Viridiplantae; phylum Streptophyta; class Magnoliopsida; order Asparagales; family Orchidaceae; genus Platanthera; species Platanthera guangdongensis. The sequence continues at coordinate 126,643,385 of CM077158.1, read as the reverse complement.
GCGGACTGCCTCTTGGTGTGCAGACAGTCACTGAAGGGGGATGCTGTCCTGCGGTGTTTGGAAGCTTTGCGGGCTGATGCCTTGTCCACATAGCCTGGGCGGACTGATGAGGGTTCACCCAAAGGTGTCTTGCTCCTGGCGGTTTGGTCCTTGGAATCCGGCTAAGTCCTTGCGGACTCAGCGGATGGTGTTTTGCTAGCGCGCGAGCTGGGGCAGTGTCTCTATCTCTAGGGCGGTGACCACACTCCTCACCTCTCCTATAAATAGGACCCCCCGACACGTATACAGTAACTGAGTGAACAGTAAGTTGGGCTTGTGAAAATTGCTGCGGTCTGCATTTTCTGTCCGCACAGGTTGAGTAGAGCTGACGGTTTGCTGTGTGCAGGTCGCGCGGTTAGCTTCAAGGAGCCAGGAGTTTGGCTTTGACTTCAGTCAGTGCTTGGAAGTGTGCGGACTCTGCGGTCTCAGCAGGTCGCTCTGCGGCTTGTCAGTTTTCTGCTTCAACGTTTGCAAGTTCCAATAACCTGTCCGCCAGGCGCAGGCGGGTAGACGGTCTGTTATTCAGTTCATCAGCAGTAGGCGAATAACGGTGTGTCCGCGCGGCCTCACGGCTTCGGAGGACTCCATGGCTATTTAGCGTGTTGTAGCAGCTCGGGCGGGTTCGGCGGTCATGGCGACGTCGTCGGTCTCGGTGGTTTCCAGAGCTGTCCGCCCGGCTTGTTTTTGTGCTTTTTATTACAGCTGTTTGTACTAGCGAAATCATGTATCTCTACGTATACCTCGCCTTGTAAAGAAGTTAAATGAATATAAGATCTGCTTGTTCTTCCATGTGCTTGGTGTGTTGAGCTTGCTCCCTGTTTTTCCGCTAGATCAAAGTGTGAACTGGGTAGTGCCGAAGATATTAATTTGGAGTTTGGGCTATCTTGCTGACCACCTTGAGAAAATTTTAACATGGTATCAGAGGGAGGTTCAGTTGCTTGAGCGGTCTTCAACCAGTGTTGTGCTCTGTGTTTGAGTGGTGATCAACCTGTGTTGGTGATTTGAGCTTCTGAAGGTTTTTCCAAGCAATTGTTGCAATGGAAGGGAGTTATGCAAGAGGTCTTGACATTGAACTCTTAACGCCGACTAACTTCAAGAAGTGGAAGTCGTGCATGAAGAGTTATCTTCTTGGCGAGGAGCTGTGGGAGGTAGTCGGTGGTGACGATAGACAGGAAGTCACTGCTGCGTTTGGTACTGCTGAGCAGGTTAGGCTCTGGAGAAAAATAAATGCTAAGACGGAGTTTATTCTCAAGAGGGCCGTGTCACCAGAACTGTTTGATCACATCATTGGATGTGAGTCGGCTGCAGATATTTGGACAACCATTGATGAGTTGTTCAATAGGAAGAATGTGGCACGACTTCAGTTCCTGGAGAATGAGTTGGCCATGACAACTCAAGGAGACCTTACCATCTCTAAGTACTTCCTGAAGATGAAGAGCTTGTGTGATGAGCTGTCGGCACTTGATCCTGATGAGCCTATCTCTGAGGCTAAGATGAAAAGACACATAATCCGCGGCTTGTGGAAGGAGTATGTTGCCTTTGTGACATCTGTTCAAGGTTGGGCTACTCAGCCATCTCTGCTGGAGCTTGAGAACCTGCTTGCATCACAGGAGAGCTTGGCAAGGCAGATGGCTGGAGTTAATATCAATCAGGAAGGCAGTGAAGCTCTCTTCTCAGGCAAGAATAAGAAAGGATGGGAAGGGAGGAAGAACAAGCATGTCGCTGGTGAGACGGAGCCTTCAACTTCATATTAGCCGGAGAGGAGCGCTGCTCCAAAGGACTGGAAGAAGAACTTGAAGTGCTACCGGTGTCATCAGCGAGGGCACTTCAAGCGAGACTGCAAGGTCAAGCTGCAGCCTGGGCATGCTGCAGGAAAGGAGGAAGCTTGCTCTAGGAGTGAGGAAGCAGAATGGGGCGGAGCTTTCATGACGGGCACTTGTGTCCGTGCCTTGTCTGCTGAGGACTTCAACGGTGAGTGGATCGTGGACTCAGGGTGTGGTCATCACCTCACCGGAGACAAATCGAAGTTCTCCTCCATGCAAGCATACTCAGGTATTGAAGCTATTATCACTGCTGATAACACTGTTTATGCAGTAGAGAAAGAGGGTGTCGTGTTTTTGGGTAGTGATCAAGGGCCACTCACATTAAGGAGTGTGTATCACGTGTCGGGCATGAAGAAGAACCTCTTCTCGGTGACCAATCCAGTAGATGCTGGTTGTCAGGTTCTGTTTGGGCCAACAGACGTGAGGTTTCTTCACAACGTATCAGCAGTTAAGGCTGATGTTGCTCATATAGGGAGGAGGGTCAAGAACTTATTTGTTCTTGCTACTAATGCTTATGTTGATCGTATGAGAGCCAATGATAGCGCTGCTATCTGGCATGAGAGGCTGGGGCATGTAGACATGGACAAGATGAAGTCTATGGCTAGTAGAAGTTTGGTGAGAGGTCTATCTAAGCTATCCTCCTTTGGTGACGGGCATGTTTGCGCGGGGTGTCAATACGGTAAGACACATCGCCTTCTGTTTGATAAATCACAGACAAGGAGCAAGCTATCATTGGAGTGCATTCAAGGCGACTTGATGGGACCAACTGTCATGACCAGCCTAGGTGGAAGCAGATATATGCTTGTCCTGATTGATGACTACTCAAGGTATACTTGGGTTTATTTCTTGAAGGAGAAGTCAGAAGTCTTCCATTTGTTTGTGGAGTTCAAGGAGTTGGTAGAAGGCCGGCTTGGCTTGCGGATCAAGAAGCTTAGAACAGATAACGGGGTGAGTTTATTTCCTCCGAGTTTTCTAACTTCTGCAGGAAGCACGAGATCCAACGAGAGCTCACTTGTGCTCACACTGCACAACAAAATGGAGTAGCGGAGCGGAAGATCCGTCATTTGATGGAGACATGCAAATGCTGGCTTCATGCGAAAGACATCCCAAGGTCCTTTTGGGCGGAGGGAATGCCTTGTGCTTCTTATGTCATCAACAGGATGCCACTCAGCCCGATCAATATGAAGACTCCTATTGAGTTGTTGCTGAAGGAGAAGCCAAGTGTGGGACACCTTCGGGTGTTCGGTTCAACTTGCTATGTGCATGTCCCGGATGCTTCATGGACTAAGCTGGATGCAAAGACAAGGAAGTTTGTCTTTGTTGGCAACGATGAGCGGTAGAAGAGATGGAAATGCATGGACCCAGCGACGAAGAAGTTTGTTGTATCAAGAGATGTTGTCTTTGACGAACTGATGTCGTATGGTGGAGGCTTAGTTGAGCTGTCTGATAGCAAGGTTGATGAGGAACCCTTGGTGGCTGCTGAAGGCCTCGAAGAGGAGCTTGCTGTTTCACCAGCAGCTCCCGTTGCTTCAAACTATGAGGCTGAGCTTTCTGGCTCAGGAAGCAGGGGAGCACTGCTCAATGCTTGCCCCAAGTAGGAGTTGAGCCCGAAGAAGCAACGGAATTAGTAAGCAAGGAGCCGACCCTTCGGAGATCGAAGATGGTTATTAAGCCACCAGCTCGGTACTGTGATGGGAATGCAGTGAGCTTTGTCTCCTGCTTCTTTGTAGGTCCTCTGGATGAGCGAGAGTCTGCAAACTTCAATGAGGCTACTAGAGTTAAGGAGTGGGAAGATGTCATGAAGGAGGAGATCGCTCCTCCCAAAAAGAATGAAACCTGGGACCTTATGCCCAAGGTTGATAACATTACTCCAGTAACTTGCAAGTGGGTGTTTAAGTTAAAGAAGAAGGCCGATGGGAGAATTGATAGATATAAAGCTCTCCTGGTCGCTCGAGGATTCTCACAACAGTACGGAGAAGACTACGAGGAGACGTTTAGTCCGGTTGCAAAGATCTTCAGTTAGAGTGGTGATTGCCTTGGCTGCAAGAAAGGGATGGAGGATGTGGCAGCTTGATGTAAAGAATGCATTTCTTTATGGAGAAATTGATAAAGACATCTTCACAGATCAGCCACTTGGATTTATTTCTGAAGATCATCCGGGCTATGTCTTCAAGCTCAGGAAGGCTCTCTATGGGTTGAAGCAAGCTTCTAAAGCTTGGTATAGAAATATAGCAGAGTACTTGCAGTTCTGCGGTCATCTTGCTTCCAACTCAGATTCCAGCTTGTTCATCAAGAAGAAGGGGGAGCTTCAAGTCTTGGTCCTACTGTTTGTGGATGATATGATCATCACAGGAAATTCGGAGGAGGAAGTAGCAAGGCTCAGGGTTGAGCTTGCTATACGCTTCGAGATGAAGGACTAGGGAGAGCTTCATCACTTTCTCGGTCTTGAAGTTAAGAGGAAGAAGAGCCGCATACTCATTTGCCAAAGAGGATATGCAGATCGCATTGTGAAGCGGTTCGAAATGGGCGAAGGGAAGAGTTGCTCTACTCCACTAGAACATGGGCTGAAGCTTCGACGAGATGAGGGAAGGATTCTTCCTGACCCCTTGGTGTTCAGAGCTCTTGTTGGGAGCTTGATCTACCTGACGATTACAAGGCCAGACATTGCTTACGTTGTTGGCCGAGTAAGTCAGTTTATGGCTGAACCAAGGAAGTCTCATCTAGTGGCGGCTAAGAGCGTTTTGAAGTATGTCAAGTCAACTTCTGACATGGGACTCCTCTATAAAAGGGACTCGAACTTTGCTTTGTTTGAGTACACGGATGCTGACTATGGCGGTGATTCGGATGATCGGAGGTCAACTTCAGGTTATGTGTTCACTTGCGGTTCAGCTAACATCTCGTGGTGTAGCAAGAAGCAGGACTCGGTGTCCGTTTCAACTATGGAGGCAGAGTATAACGCTTCGGCCTTGTCTTCTCGGGAAGCCATCTGGTTGAGGAGGCTTATAGAGGATGTGCATGAAGAAGTGCAAGGGCCAACTTTACTCCGGGGTGAGAATGAGAGTGCTCTCAAGCTGGTAAACAATCCAGTGTGTCATGCTAGGACCAAGCACATTGAGATTGACCACCACTTCATAAGGGAGAAGGTGTTGGAGGGATCTCTGCTGGTCGGGCATGTTCGGAGTGAAGGTAATCTTGCTTACATCTTCACGAAGCCATTGTCGAAGGGGCCTTTTGAGCGGTTGCGCAGCTTGCTGGGCTTGGTCACCACTTCTGACTTCAAGGGGGAGTGTTGAATTTTGTGAAGTGGAAGTGGTTGATGGGACAGGCCGGGCGGCCTGAGCGGACAGATCCGGTGGACTGGGCGGACTGGGCAGACTGTTGTTATGCGACCTGGTGATAGGTCTAGTGGAAGATGGCTGTTCTTCTGAGCGGCTTGTGTGGTTTAAGACTGCGGCCTGGGCGGACTGTTATCTGCGGGTAGGTCGTTGGCTGATTGGTTTAGCCAAGGAGCGGCCTGAGCGGATGCAGGTTTGCGGACTGGTGTATGTTTCTCAGTGGCCATGTTGCAAGCTTTTGTTAAATCGGCGTATTGGGTGCTATCCACGGGAGGCTTGCGGACTGGAGTATCCGCGGTGTTCGCTGTTGCGGACTAGCCTTAGAGCTTGGCAGAGGCCTTATCGAGCTTTGGTGGTACAACAGTGATGTCGCTGTGGCGGACTGAAGTGTGGAGTCTGGAGGTTGGCCGTTTGGGCAGCTGTTGGCGGACTGAGCCTTGTCCATCAAGCTCGCGTTAGGCCTTTGGTGCTTTTCTGGACTTGGTCACACTCTGTGACAAGACCAGGGTGTCCGCAGTATCCGCCAAGCCCGCTGTTGACCGGGCGGACTGCCTTTGGTCGTGGGCTTGTGGCGGATGGAGGCATTGCTATGGTGATATGCGGACTGCCTCTTGGTGTGCGGACAGTCACTGAAGGGGGATGCTGTCCTGCGGTGTTTGGAGGCTTTGCGGGCTGATGCCTTGTCCGCATAGTCTGGGCAGACTGATGAGGGTTCGCCCAAAGGTGTCTTGCTCCTGGCAGTTTGGTCCTTGGAATCCGGCTAAGTCCTTGCGGACTCAGCGGACGGTGTTTTGCTACCGCGCGAGCTGGGGCAGTGTATCTATCTCTAGGGCGGTGACCACACTGCTCACCTCTCCTATAAATAGGACCCCCCCCGACACGTATACAGTAACTGAGTGAACAGTAAGTTGGGCTTGGGCAAATTACTGCGGTATGCGTTTTCTGTCCGCGCGGGTTGAGTAGAGCTGACGGTTTGCTGTGTGCAGGTCGCGCGGTTAGCTTCAAGGAGCCAGGAGTTTGGCTTTGACTTCAGTCAGTACTTGGAAGTGCGCGGTCTCTGCGGTCTCAGCAGGTCGCTCTGCGGCTTGTCAGTTTTCTGCTTCAACGTTTGCAAGTTCCAATAACTTGTCCGACAGGCGCAGGCGGGTAGTCGGTCTGTTCTTCAGTTCATCAGCAGTAGGCGAATAACGGTGTGTCCGCACGGCCTCGCGGCTTCGGCGGACTCCGTGGCTATTCAGCGTGTTGCAGCAGCTCAGGCGGGTTCGGCGGTCTTGGCGACTTCGGCGGTCTCGGCGGTTTCCAGAGCTGTCCGCCCGACTTGTTTTTGTGCTTTCTGTTACAGCTGTTTGTACTAGCGAAATCATGTCTCTCTACGTATACCTCCCCATGTAAAGAAGTTAAATGAATATAAGATCTGTTTGTTCTTCCATGTGCTTGGTGTGTTGAGCTTGCTCCCTGTTTTTCCGCTAGGTCAAAGTGTGAACTGGGTAGTGCCGAAGATATTAATTTGGAGTTTGAGCTATCTTGCTGACCATCTTGAGAAAATTTTAACACTTATTGATCCTTGTGATGATATTTTGAAACCCCCTTCCCTAATAGCATCCTTACTATTGTTAGATTCAAATTTGGAGGAAAATTTGAAGTTAACCAATTATGGCTCTGTTTGACACAGTGGTGGAGGTCATGAACATGAGAATTAAATGGTCATTCGTTAACGCCCACCTAAGGAACTTCATTCACTTTTATGTTCAAAATGACGAAGTTTTTTAGGTGGTCATTAAAGAACGAAAGTTTAACTCATGCGTTTACGACTACCAATGTAGTACCAAACGAAGCGTATATCTCTAGTATTATTGATCCTCCAGTTTTTCTTGAATCTATTACAAATATGTCCCTTGATATTGTCAATTATTCAATTTTGCAGGAGGAGCCTAAAGCTGAGTTGAGTTGTATGGAGGGAAAGTCTCCCTAGTGATGAGGTTTTCATCTCATCACCTGTAAAGGAAATCCAACTCATTATTGAAGCCCCGTGCAGCTCATCTATTTCCTGCAGCGATGTCTACATTTCCGACAACGATCCATACTATGAACCTAATAGGAGTGACACAAGGATCACTCGCACTTTTTCTGACACCTTTTTTTCAATTAATTCCTGAACCCCTTGATAATTCCTCTAATGACCTCACAGGAAAACTACATTTAATATCTAATGAATATGTTATTAGTGAGTTATCCCAGGAATGTCAGGTTGAATCTGAGCTGAAATTGCAAAGTATTGAGGAGAGTTTTTGTTGGGTTTTACTGGGGTGGCACAACACTTGTGTGCGCAGCGGAAATAATAAAAACAAGGAAAACCCTAAAGTAATTTGTGGATCTTGCAATGACCAATAATCAAGAAGTAATGTTGCAATAAATAAATAATACCTTTGTGGGATTGAGTCGATACTCAACCTAGGTGCTTCGAAGAAATCCAACGAACGGCAACGGCCGGAGTTTCGAGAGTAGAATAGTATCCATGCCTCTACGGGTATCCACACAAGCATGGAGAACCATAGACTCTTGTCGCACAAGATCTAGGTCGGAAAGAGGCTTGCCCTCAACGACTCCATGGATTACTAGATCCGTTCAAGGAGAGGCGGCAATAACGAAGACGACGCCTAGGAAATACTTTCCTGCGGCGGCTAGGGACGGCGGACAGTCGGCGGCGACAAGCGGCGGTCGGTAGTCGGCGGGATCGACGACGGTCGCGGAATCGGAACACTTCCGTCGTGAGGAAATCGCCGTCGCAGGATTATGTCGGGAATGGACAGTCCTCTATTGCGTTCAACAGTAAAATCCTATTTATACCTTGAACTGAACCGACCAATGACAGCAAAGAACAGACGACCCTTACATAGAAGAAATAAACCGTCGAGACAGAATTCAGTGAGTATCAGGTCGATACACGACGAATCGGCAAATGGTCACGACGAAACACGGCGGATTGAAGAGTAGTCACGACGATACACGACGAATCATCGAATATTATTTCAATATTCGACGAATCGTTGAATGATCACGATGATACTCTACGAATCCAGCCCATTCGTCGAACCCCTTACCCATACTCGACGTATTTCCCTTAGCTTCAACCGACTACATACCAGTCGACCCATATTCATAATACATGTCCCGGAATGAAATTCCACCATGTACAGAACGTCATAAGCTTGATCCTTCACTCATATCACATATGAGCAAGGCCAACACAAACCTATTCAACTTCTTCAAAACTCTTATGTGCGACCTCATAGGCTCATACTGCGTTGGAAGTGAGACTACATGTTTGATCACTTACAGATCATCATGGTAGAACCAACAGTCTCCCACTTGATCTAGAAAGTATCAAACAAAATCTTCATAAACAAAGAGCGGCATCTAGCAATGCATCGTTGCTCCCCAAGCAATAAGAGTTTAAAACTCAAAAGCCATTGTGACCAATGTTCCAGTGTTGTCATGTCTCTTCATCCCTTACATCCGGATAGAACTAGAAGTACAGACCGTGTCACCCTTATAATTGTTCAATCCTAGTTTTCTTGATCTAAAATGGACTTCCAAAAATTGGTGAGTCCAATATCATATATTGACACAACCAAGCATGGTCATGCATTTTTTAGTCTCATTCCATCAAGAGGCTCATGGATGCAACTCCTGTCATATATGAGTATAAATCTCATCTCTGCTCACACGCAAACACCCAAATGATTTGTAACGTACTCAATAACCATCTTTATCATCGAACTTTCTCGAGACTGGACTTTTGATAGCATCAAAGCATGCTCTTCCTCACTCAGCGAGTGTTGTGACTTCGGGTCAAAGGACCACAAACACCATTGTCACTTGAGCCATACTTGTGACACGTTTATATAACAATCCACAAAGTATTCTCACGGTGGGTTTGTCTAGTACAACTTGTTCATAACAAGTACTCGTGTGATGACTTGATATCACAATATCATGACTTGTGAGGACGGGTCATCAGTCAATGTACATGTTAGTCTTAAAGGTATCATCATCACCCTTAGCTTTTATGATGATACAATGACCAGGGACCTTTAAGAATGAAGCCTCTAATCATAGGTTCTCACTTCAAGTCATTACTTGACCTATGGAAGCAAATACTTTAAGGGCATTTATACAGTTAACTAATCTATCACAATAGAAATAATAACATAATAAAAGAACTTGTCAAAATATATAAATGAAATGCATATAGTACATTATTCATCAAATGAAAAATTACAACCAACAAACATACAATCCACATGACTCAAACTAGAGTTGATCATTCAGGTACCGTATACCCATTGATCTAACATGACCATCATGCTTTCTCTGTGCAAGAGGCTTTGTCAGTGGATCCGAAATGTTTTTCTCAGTCGGCACCCTGTTAATGCTTACATCTCTTCGATCGACAATCTCCCGAATTAGATGGAACTGCCGAAGTATGTGGTTGGAGCGCTGATGAGATCTAGGTTTCGAAGCATGTGCAATTTTACCGTTGTTGTCACAGTAGAGATCTATGGGATGAACAATGCTAGGAACTACATATAACTCGCCGATGAATTTCTTAATCCATACAGCCTCCTTCGCTGCATTTGCAGCGGTGATATACTCGGCCTCAGTTGTAGAATCGACAATTGTATCCTGTTTGAAACTCTTCCAGCTAACAGCACCTCCATTCAGGCAAAACACAAACCCTGACTGAGACTTTGAATGCTGTAAAGTCGCGCGCATATGGATGTTTTGTTGGAGAATGCAAGCTTGCATGAAAGGGACCTTCTGTATTTTCCTGCTTATAAACATTTATCAATATTTGTCATAAGTTTTGTCTCATCACAAATTCTTAATTCTTCTGTGCAACTAACTATTTCTATTGGATCTACTGGCCAACCTTAGAGGGGGGGGGGGTGAATAAGGTTGCACAAGTTAAATGAAGATTCAAATTATTTTTGTCCAGAAAAACTAGTTTTGGAAGCTACCACAAGGCGTTAGGTTGCTAACGCACGGTGGTAGGTCACTGACCTTGTTTTCCTGGGCAAATTCCTCCTTGGAGATCTATGCACACTTGAGAGAATTACAGGCTAACAATCATAGCGTTATAAGCACAAAAAATAAACAGTAAATGTCATTTCATTAAAACTGGATCAACAACTATTTTTACAAATACAACAACATGACCGCCATGACACCGGAAATCTGAGGCGGTGAAAATAAATCTCCTTTATTTTCTATACCGACCCACTACCCGGATTGATTGACTCTCTCCCATTCCCTCCAAGAAAAGTCTTCGAGCCGGCTCTTCACCTCCACACAAGGAAGGGTCTTAGAGCTCTGCTAGATCCACCGATCTGGACGTCCCTATCACCAGGACGATTTTCCACGGAATCCTACCCCAGATTCTGACGACCTTCCCTGATCGATTTCTTCTGAAACCCTTCCCAGATTTCAACGACCCTCCGGTCGATTTCCCTCACACATACAACTAGACAAAAGAGTTTAAAGTAAAATACAAGGAATAAGAGAAAACTCCCCTCTAACTAGAACTATTGATGTTGATGACGATTCACTTGCAAAGGTTCGATCTTTGTGCCTTGAGAGTCTTCCTCTTTGATGTTCTTCAGATCCATGAAGGTGTGCGCTTGATGAGAGTTTTTGTAGCGAGGAACCTTCACATGAAACTTAGGACGAAGGCTTCTAGATCATCATGTTGGTAGCCTTCAATCCCTGCACATGAATTCCTTTTGATCTCCTCTAAAGAACTCTCCTCCTCAATGAGTTGGGATGAACACTTGCTTCCCTTAAGACGGCTAGGGCGAACTCCTCTTTCGAATTTCGTGAAAAACCATCACCAGAAACTCATGTTTGGGTTATTTTAAATAGAGTGAGATGTGCAGGAAGTTACCACGGGGCGGTAACTAATTATAGCGCGACGGTAAATTCCAGAGAACAAAATCCCTCCTTTTCTTCGTGTGCTTGCAACCGAACAACTCCTCGTAGTCGTTGCAATCCTTGGCTCTCCAGAGATCTTTGTGCTTGCAGACAATCGACTCTCTGTAGTCGTTTCCATTCTTGGCTCGCCGGAGTTCTTTATGCGCGAACGGGAGGGAGACAACTTTCTTCCTTTTAGACGAAGATGATCAGAACGGACGCAAGGAGGTGGCCAAAACCTCGAGTACAGGAACTTCTATCTAACTTTCTTCTGGATTCCCTTAAACAGTCAGGGAACAGAAACCAAGGAGGCCTTTTATACGTCTTCATGAAAATAGGCTACCGCCGATCGTAGGACTTGAGCTCGGCGGTAGATTTGCGCGCTTGTTGTGGCAGCTGTTGTACAAATCTGGAATAATAATTAAAATGAATATTTTCCATTTCATCGATCGGCTAGCGTGATGCGGTAGCACCTATCGCCTGGCGGTAAGTCGTTTCTCGAGAAATCCCACTTGACGTTCGTCGAGAGCCTAGCGCGGCGCGGTAACTGCTATCGGCTGGCGGTATGTCATTTCTCGAGAAATTCCACTTGACGTTCTTCGAGATCCTAGCGCGGCACAGTAGAAACTACCGCCTGCAGTAATTTCCCGAGAGACATGCCAAATTAATTCCTTGAGCTAGCGTGTGCGGCAGGACTAGAGCGGAGCGGTAGTTTCCCGAGAGCTCTGTCCAATTTATTTACGACTACCACTCGGTGTTAGTTTCCATAGGAGTCTTCTTCTTTGCTTGTACCAGTCAACCTGCACACTCTATCAACACAAGACATGATCAAATAAAACCTGTGAGTTGGTATTCTCAAACACAAGGCATGTGAAACATAGGTTCCAACAAACTCCCCCTTTTGATAATATCAAATCCCGTTCATGAAAAATAACAATGTGATAGATTGGAGATAAAGAATAAGAGTTATAAGCTAATAACAGGTTGCAGGTTCAGTATGTAGCTCTCCTACGCAGACGCTCCCCCTGTCTACAAGTTTGACATGCTCCCCCTATCTATGAGCACACATTGTTAACTTGCTCCCCTACATGTGACCTCTCCTAACCCGTGACTCATACTCATGACCATACTCATGAACAATTTATTCTCCCCCTTTGATAATATCAAAAGGATGGGCAAGGCCAACTAGACATGCAAGATGAAAAATAGCAGATATGATGAGCGTTTAGGCAAATAGCAGATAGTGCAAACACAAAGTAAAGTTAGAGATGATAATCATAGAGGTGACTCAAAAAGTACATATCAGAGAATTATAAGCACATGGGTCACACAATGGAGCAAAGTACACAGTCGGAGAAAAAATAAGGTTCATAGATCATATGAATTGGACAGCACAGACTAAACTAAGCACACAACGAGTACGTCTATAATACTATAAGAGTAATGAAGTAATCAAGTGATACAAACATTGAAAATGTCATGAGTGTAAATCGTGTGCTATTACGTATTATGCTAAAAAGAGATAGTGTAGTTGTAGTACAATTCTTATGTGCGGAAGTCTTAGACAAGGCAATGACATGTGTGTGTGTAGCATCGAAAGCAAGATAACACCAAGGGAAAAGTAGCATATTGTCCATGTGAATCTCGATCGTCTAGGAACCTAACACAAGAGAAATTCGAAAAATAATCACCTCACATGTCATTCAATGTCATACCTAGGCAAAAACTAGGGGCACTAAGCTAAAGATAGAGTCAATGCACAAGATTGAAGTGACTCTTTAACCAAGGTGCTAATCCTCACAATGCTCATGAAGACTTATTAGGAGGAATGAGTAGTGCTTGGGGGAATCGTGACAAGAGATGTGATAACTTCCATAGTTTTATTTTGTTAGCGTAGATCTCTCACTTTAATCAATTTTTTTAAAAGGTTCTCGGAGCCCCGAGTCAATCGAAATCTATCCACCTAGATAGATACACTTTAACTTGTATACATACGACCTTTGTACTAGAGTTTTGCCCCAAAGTTTCACACCTAGTATAATCACAAGTGTATCGTGACATTGACTATTCAACGTATTTCTAGCGTGTTAGATTATATTGTCACGATTTATAGCATGTACGCATAGAATTTTTTCGTCTTGAGTGCACCAGCTAGGGATGTGTGTATCATGTGAAGTCATTCCCCTATCTAAGTCCTCACACATACCTAGAGTCATAGACAACAGACACGGCCCCATTTTGTCACACTCAATAGCTAAGCACTTATAGATTCAGCCCACTATGACCAGAGGACAATGTTTGCATAGATTAAGAGTCTGAACTCAAACATTGTACGTACGCATTATGGTCTAAGTCGCAGTCATGTCAGCCCATAAAGAGATGAACGGTCCACAAATGTTTTTTTAATATTTTTAAAAACTATTACACAACATAAACAAAGAGAATAAAACAAGATAAACATGTTTTTGTTGTTTTTTAAGTTTTTAGTTTTTTCAAAAAATTAAACATACCAAGCAATAAACACACAAAGAGATATAAACGTTTTGTTCTTTTAAATTATTTCATTATATATATATATATATTTAAAAAAAAAATACTTGTGTTTTTCTAAAAACATGAAGGCTCACAAATATATGATGCAAACACAAGATAACATGATAGAATATTGTGCATGAATATAACGTACATGATAAGTAAAATAATGTTCTTGCAGTGGATATGTGAATCCTAAGTATGCCCAACAATCCATTACCTAAGCTACATGTCAACACCCTAGCCCCACACTAAGTGACGGATGGGCATGAGGAGCTGCATAAATGTCGTATGGTGGGGTGTTAATCACATGTGCACACAGAAGAACCCGCTCAACCTAAAACTCTATGCCCCCAGCGCCACACAAGGACCTAGTGGAACCCTCCCTGGTTAAGGATAAGACGTGTTTATAGGTTAGCATTTCTAAAGCACACGCCTACGCCCCCGCTATTGTGAGACATACAAAATGGGTGAATGATCGCAGACATACTAAGACAATGTGATAGATTTATGATAAGAGGTAAATTATGGCCACTTTGATATGATATGACTTCTATTCCAATTTATTAAGTTAGATTGATTTATCTTTAACCCTAATATAAGAAAGTCATATAGCAAAAAAAATATATCTAAAGTGTCCATGACATGTTGGCTTAAAAAAGTACAAAAACAAAAATAAATAAATGCAAAAACAAAATACAAAAAAACAACAAAAACAAAAAAAACATTATGCAAACAGTGGATATTAATAAATAAGAGATTTAGGTACCCAAAAGCAGCCAAAGGTGATGGTTCCTTTGGGTACCCAAACCCGGCGTGATGTGCCTTATGGAGATAACGGTGAATGAGCTCTTTTGAGAGGAATAGGTGCACTATTCTGAGTGATTGGACTCCATTCATATTTTGATTTAATATTGTTTTTATGTTGTAAATTTCCATGTACAGTTCTACGAGTCTTTATGTGAAGATCTTCAATTGAATGAAACTGCGTTGGAGGTTTGAATGTATTGAAGTTGTTCTTCAGGTTGAAATTGTTTTGCTCAACATAGGGACTCCTAGAGTAGTAATTTCTAAAAGGAAATTTACGTTCATTCGATTTTGCGAAGAGAGTAATTTGTTTCTTCACATGAATATGATTTTTTATGTTTAGGACTTTCGCACGCTCCAACTTGAGGTTTTCTACTCCCTTCAATTTGCTTAACTAATGGGTATGATCTATTGTTCAACATGCTTCTGCCTTTTGCTTGATATTATACATTTATGTTTTGCGAATTTTTCTTTTTAATTTCCTTAAGCATGTTGATCTTCATTTCCAAATCCTTATTCTTATTTTTGAGATTCAATCTAGCTTTGTTGTAAGCGATTGTGTTATTCTTAAGAATGGTGACTATAGAGTTAATGTGAGCTTCATACTTATTTTTTATTATTCAAAGTCTCATTCATCTTCTTAATTTCAACTTTATAGTCCACGCTTCTAGCACAATCCCTTCTTAAAGATGAGTTTTCTAGACAGTTACTTAGTTTGTTCTTTTGCCACAAGAAGCTCTTTCTCAAACACGTCTTATTTTTCTTTCAATTTATTACAATCCATACACGGTGTAGAGCTGTCATCTAAAGAGCATGCAGGAGAACTAGACACGACAATGACAGATTCTATATTAACATTTGCTTTTAGAATGTTATTATCTAAACATAGTTTCGAGTTGATACTTTTTAGTTTCTTAATTCTACGTCTAGCGGTGTCTAGCATAATGATTGTAAACATAGAATTGCATGCAAGAAGGGTGTTTGATTTTCTTACAGTGCTCTTGGATGGGTCAAGATTGGAGCATATAGCTTCTTTGACTTCTTTTTGTGTTGCCTCATCCATAGTTGAGAGTTCATCTTCCCTTTCCCGTGATGTGGTTGTCTTGTCTTCCTCCAAGAGCAAGTCTCCTTTTTTTCTTCACTTAGATCCATGAGAAATTGCTCAACATCATTATCTGTAGAGGGAGAACTATTAGTATACCCAAGAAATTTCCATATATCGTAGGCAGTAGAAAATGTGTAGATGAGTTTAAAAATTTCTTGACCAAGCCCACAAAACAAACTATTCATAGCTTTGGCGTTTATATGACACTCGTGCTTAGTTAAGTTATTTGGGGGCTTGGTACAAGTTATGTTCCAAACGTCTATATCTAATAATATAAGGAATTTCTTCATTAATTTTCTCCATTCGTTATAGTTCACTCCTATGAATAAAGGTGGTGCACATGAATTTTCTGTGTATAATTTTTCATCCTCACTAGTCGATTTGAGATTGAGGTTGACAATAATTCCCGGTAGTGAAACTGTTTTTGGAATAACCTCCCTCTGATACCACTTGTTGGATCTACTGGCCAACCTTAGAGGGTGGGGGGGTGAATAAGGTTGTACGAGTTAAATGACGATTTGAATTATTTTTGTCCAGAAAAACTAGTTCTGGAAGCTACCGCGGGGCGTTATGTTGCTAATGCGCGGCGGTAGGTCACAGACCTTGTTTTCCCGGGAAAATTCCTCCTTGGAGATCTATGCATACTTGAGAGAATTACTGGCTAACAATCACAGCGTTATAAGCACAGAAAACAAACAGTAGATTTTATTTCATTCAAACTGGATCAATAACTATTTTCACAATTACAACAACATGATCTCCATGACGCCGGAGATCGGAGGCGGTGAAAATATTTTTTTTTATTTTCTATACCAACCCACTACTCAGGCCGGTCTGCTCTCTCTTTCCCTCCAAGAAAGGTCTTCGAGCCGGCTCTTCAATTCCACACAAGGAAGGGTCTTAGAGCCCCGCTAGATCCACCGATCTAGACGTCCCTATCCCCCAGACGATTTTCCACGGAATCCTACCCCGGATTCCGACGACCTTCCCCAGTCGATTTCTTACGAAACTCTTCCCGGATTTCGACGACACTCCGGTCGATTTCCCTTACACAAACAACTAGACAAAAAGAGTTTAAAGTAAAATACAAGGAATAAGAGAAAACTTCCCTCTAACTACAACCCTTGATGTTGATGACGATTCGCTTGCAAAGGTTCGAACTTTGTGGTTTAAGAGTCTTCCTCTTTGATGTTCTTCAGATCTGTGAAGGTATGCGCTTGATAAGAGTTTTTGTAGCGAGGAACCTTCACGTGAAACTTAGGACGAAGGCTACAAGATCATCATATTGTAGACTTCAATCCATGTGCATGAATACCTTTTGATCTCCTATGAAGAACTCTCCTCCTAGATGAGTTTGGATGACCCCTTGCTTCCCTTAAGATGGATAGCGCGAACTCCTCTTTCAAATTTCATGAAAAACCATCGCCAGAAACTCAAGTTCTGGCTTTTTTAAATAGAGAGAGTTGTGCAGGAAGTTACCACGGGGCGGTAACTAGTTATAGCGCGACTGTAACTTCCAGAGAACAAAATCCCTCCTTTTCTTCGTGTGCTTGCAACCGAACAACTTCTTATAGTCGTTGGAGTCCTTGGCACAGCAGAGATCTTTGTTCTTGCAACCAATCGACTCTCCATATTCGTTGTCGTTCTTGGCTCGTCGGAGTTCTTTGTGCGCGAATGGGAGGGAGATGACTTTCTTCCTTTTAGAAGAAGATGATCGGAACGGACGCAAGGAGGCGGTCGAAACCTCCAGTGCAGAACTTTTGTCTAAGTTTCGTCTGGATTCCCTTATTCAGTCAGGGTACAGAGACCAAGGAGGCCTTTTATATGTCTTCAGGAAAATGGGTTACCGTCGGCGGTAGGACTAGCGCCCGGCGGTAGGTTCACATGCTTGTTGTGCCAGCTATCGTCCAAATCTGGAATAATAATTAAAACGAATATTTTTCGATTCATCGTTGCTAGTGTCACGCGGTTACAGCTACCGCCGCGTGGTTATTTAGGACACGGCGATTTGGAAACAGCGTGTCGATATTCGTCGATCCGCTAGCGCGACGCGATAGCTGCTATCGCCTGGCGGTAGGTGTTTCTCGAGAAATCCCGCTTGACGTTCGTCAAGTGCCTAGCGCGGCGCAATAACTACTATCGCCTGGTGATAGGTCATTTCTCGAGAAATTCCACTTGACGTTCTTCGAGATCTTAGAGCGGCACGGTAGAAACTACCGCCTGCGGTAATTTCCCGAGAGAGTCCAAATTAATTCCTTTCGCTAGCGCGTGCGGTAGGACTAACGCAGAGCTGTAGTTTCCCGAGAGCTCTGTCCAATTTATTCACGGCTACCGCTCGACGTTAGTTTCCATAGGAGTCTTCTTCTTCACTTGTACCTGTCAACCTATACACTCTATCAACAAAAGACATGATCAGATACAACTTGGGAGTTGATATTCTGAAACACAAGGCATGTGAAACATCAACAACTATTTTTATAATTACAACAACATGATCTCCATGACGCCGGAGATCGGAGGCGGTGAAAATATTTTTTTTTTATTTTCTATACCAACCCACTACCTGGACCAGTTTGCTCTCTCTTTCCCTCCAAGAAAGGTCTTCGAGCCAGCTCTTCACTTCCACACAAGGAAGGGTCTTAGAGCCCCGCTAGATCCACCGATCTAGACGTCCCTATCCCCCAGACGATTTTCCATGGAATCCTACCTCGGATTCCGACGACGTTCCCCAGTTGATTTCTTACGAAACTCTTCCCGGATTTCGATGACCCTCCGGTCGATTTCCCTCACACAAATAACAAGACAAAAAGAGTTTAAAGTAAAATACAAAGAATAATAGAAAACTTCCCTCTAACTACAACCCTTGATATTGATGATGATTCGCTTGCAAAGGATCGATCTTTGTGATTTAAGAGTCTTCCTCTTTGATGTTCTTCAGATCTGTGAAGGTATGCGCTTGATAAGAGTTTTTGTAGCGAGGAACCTTCACGTGAAACTTAGGACGAAGGCTACAAGATCATCATATTGTAGACTTCAATCCATGCGCATGACTACCTTTTGATCTCCTCTGAATAACTCTCCTCCTCAATGAGTTTGGATGACCCCTTACTTCCCTTAAGATGGCTAGGGCGAAGTCCTCTTTCAAATATCATAAAAAACCATCGCCAGAAACTCAAGTTCGGGCTTTTTTAAATAGAGAGAGTTGTGCAGGAAGTTATCGCAGGGCGGTAACTAGTTATAGCGTGGCGGTAATTTCCAGAGAACAAAATCCCTCCTTTTCTTCGTGTGCTTGCAACCGAACAACTTCTTATAGTCGTTGGAGTCCTTGGCACGCCAGAGATCTTTGTGCTTGCAACCAATCGACTCTCCATATTCGTTGTCGTTCTTGGCTCGTCGGAGTTCTTTGTGCGCGAATGGGAGGGAGACGACTTTCTTCCTTTTAGAAGAAGATGATCGGAACGGACGCAAGGAGGCGGCCGAAACCTCGAGTGCAGGAAATTTTGTCTATGTTTCATCTGGATTCCCTTATTCAGTCAGGGAACAGAGACCAAGGCGGCCTTTTATATATCTTCAGGAAAATGGTCTACCGTCGGCGGTAGGACTAGCGCCCGGCGGTAGGTTCACATGCCTGTTGTGCCAGCTATCGTACAAATCTGGAATAATAATTAAAACGAATATTTGTCGTTTCATCATTGCTAGTGTCGCGCAGTTACAGCTACCGCTGCGCGGTAAATTAGTACATGATGATGTGGAAACAGCATGTCGATATTCCTCAATCGGCTAGCGCGACGCGGTAGCTGCTATCGCCTGGCGGTAGGTGTTTCTTGAGAAATCCTGCTTGACGTTCGTCAAGTGCCTTGCGCGGCGCGATAACTGCTATTGCCTGGCGGTAGGTGATTTCTGGAGAAATTCCACTTGACGTTCTTCGAGA
The DNA here is from genome assembly GCA_039583875.1 of Platanthera guangdongensis. Taxonomy (NCBI): domain Eukaryota; kingdom Viridiplantae; phylum Streptophyta; class Magnoliopsida; order Asparagales; family Orchidaceae; genus Platanthera; species Platanthera guangdongensis. The sequence goes on along the minus strand of CM077158.1, from coordinate 126,623,843 downwards.
TCTTAGCGCGGCGCGATAGAAACTACCGCCTGCGGTAATTTCCCGAGAGAGTCCAAATTAATTCCTTTCGCTAGCGCGTGCGGTAGGATTACCGTAGAGCGGTAGTTTCCCGAGAGCTCTGTCCAATTTATTCACGGCTACCGCTCGGCGTTAGTTTCCATAGGAGTCTTCTTCTTCACTTGTACCTGTCAACCTGCACACTCTATCAACAAAAGACATGATCAAATACAACTTGAGAGTTGATATTCTCAAACACAAGGCATGTGAAACATCGGTTCCAGCAATTTCTACATTATACTATTCAACCCTTTTGTAGACAAGGTATTCATGGCAGTTAACTTAGGAATGTGTTGTCATTAGATATCCTAAGAGCATGAAAGAGAAGGCAGTTGCCCCATTTGGCCGGGCAGAGCGCCCGCAACGCTAATACGGCACCGCATCCAGGTTTCAGCACCTGAGGGTACAGAACCTGTGGGTTTGGAACCTGTGGATTTTCTGCAACATGATCGATTGAAATTGGTTGAGTTTAAGTAATTCCAGTTTATTCTACAGTAAATTTGTTGAGTTCTTGATTTGTTTTTTCTTTTAATCCTCTTTCTTAGCTATTAGTGTACAACCCCATATTCGTTGAGTGAGACCTTGGACCCACGTTGGTCAGGTCAGGCGAGTAAAGCGTGCGAAAAGTCTCTCGCCAAGGCATGCTAAAAGGCTTGCGCCTAGGTAAGCGGGAAGCTCCCAGAGTTGGCAGAATCCTTCTGGTTGAAGGCGCTGAGTATAACCACTTCACTCGACGCCTTTTCACCTCTGGCGTTGATTTAATTCTTTCCACTCAACATTCTCAACACTTTTGGACTTGACTAGGTCTCTTGTAAGAGCAGGCAAGTGAGGTAGGCAAACCCGAACTCGGCCGGATAATGGCCTTTTTCCAGGACATGTGGAAGGGCTTCCGCCTGGATAGGCGGGAAGCCTACAGAGATCAGCGGAAGGTTTTCCGCCAAGTATGGTCCAGAGATAAATTACCTGGATGCCCTTAGGTCTGCATCTAGCTCCTCAGAACAACGGAGTTACATTGTTAGCAAACCTAGTTGGGCTGTAAATATCCTTTTAGAACAGCAGAAGTGCGTTGTTGGCATACCAAACACTTGGAATCTATAAATAGACCCATAGGGTACCTCAGAAGAAAGGTTTTTTCTCATTTCCTGAAGTCTTGCAGCGCTTTCTGAGATATTCTTAGCTCAGCACTTGGCTAAGGAGGGGAAGCGCTTAGAGATCTTTCGGGTTAGTGAGTGGACCACCGTGCTGAAGCCTAGGGTCAGTTCTTTAGTGCCTAGCGTCTGGTCAGGGGTCAGAGTTTGGAAGAAGTAGTTGTTAGATACACCCGAGGGTCCGAACTCTCGTTGGGGCCAGTTTTTGGTTCCAACATTTCTAGTTCGGTGAGCGTGGACCGTAGCTGACACAAGAAAATCTCAGGCTAAGTATCATGGCTGGAGGCGAGGGAGAGGGAGCTAGCTCGGTAGATTCTCCACCTCATGCGAGTGGGTTGACGATGGGGATGCTGGAGGACTTTAGGCGGGAAGTCTTGCAAACCATCCATCTGGAATTCTCTGTGAGAAGCGAATGGCCGACGCCTCCGGTTCTAGTGGTTGCGACCCCTTCTTTGGGCTATAATGCTCTCGGACAGCGTCACGGGGAGGAGATCCCAGCGGAGATGGGCGAGAGGGATGTCTCCGGGCGGGAGCTCTTCCTAAACAGGCTAGTGCTAACAGGGTCAGCGAGCCAAGAACACGAGACATTGTAAGACCCCCTTTTTTTCTTTTTCAACACCGGGGTCTTAGGCCCAGAACCGCCGTTTTGCGGTGACTCCTTCACGCCCTGAAGGGTCATCACCACAAAGCGCCGATTCTGCCGGCCAATTCGATCACAGAAAAGTAGCAAAACAAAGTAAATGCAAACTAGCAGTCCACAGAAAACCACATAGCATATAGATAATCTCAACGAAGTGAGTGTCCAAAGATTAATATATCAGAGTACTAAAATACGGGCTTATGCCCGGTACATCATGTCCTCACTACAAATCACTCATGCGGAAGCAAAAGCAGAAAATCTACTCAAGGTCGAGACTCACGGTCCCGGCTATATGAACTCCGGAGCTAGACTGCTCCATCTCCAAGCGCACCGGTCTCTGGGGCTGCTCCTCCATACTGGGCTCCACGATCCCCTAAATGATGTTGTTCGAAAATCGTTAGTCTAAAAGACTAAGCCCTATCATCCCCCACCCCTTCCCCCATGGCTCCTAGGCACCGAGCGGAGAGGAAGAAAGGGGAGGACTTGAAGGTGGAGAATAATTAAAATAGATGGCATCAGATCTATACTAGTAATTCTATAATAGATAATGACAATAAGATGAAATATGAAAAGTAACCTTCACTTATGTGAGAACACATAAGCCAAGGGGTCTTCTGCAAGGCTCCAATCGTATAAAGAGTATCATACCAATTTATACGTTGGGGTGATGGTTATCAAACAGTAGTAAATATATATCAAAATTGACCTTAATTTATAAACTTGCCGACACAAGCTTATAGACCAAGGGGTCGTTTTGCAGGTCCTAATGTATAAGCGTCCCATTCCACTTATACTTTAGGTGTCAGGGTTAAATGAATCTATTATGCTATGACATGCAAGTGGGTATGATAGAACATGCAAGTGCAACACACACACCCGACTCTGTGCACACAGACCTTTAGTTCCCCCTTTCTGGGGCCGTAACCTCCCAGGATACCTCCGTAGTGGCAGACGGAAGCGGTGGGTTGGGCCTCGACCACCTCTAAACCAGTAAAGCACTACCGGTCAGACCTATCGTACGCTTCAACGCTTGGTGCACGAAGAGGACTCCTGCGTACTCTTGCCGGCTGGCGCACCAGACTTCTGTTGGCGAAGTGTTAACCACACTTACCGAGTCAGCGTATTGGCGTCGGTGCATCGACCCTCCAATACCGAAGACCCACCACCTTAATTTTCTTTCCTTTTATGCACATGCAAATTTAACGTATTCAAACCCGAGTCGAACCTCCCCGGACCAGAATGTCCATCTCAAACAATCGAGACCAAGCTCCCCGTACCAAAACGTCCATCTCTTAACTATCCAAGCCGAAGCTTCCAACTATCTTCCTGTGCTATCTGTGTTCATGAAATGTGCAACCCTAATTACTAAGTTACTCTTTTCAGCTTGTTAATACAGTTTACGTTAACCCAGGACTGCCCCCGGTATTCCCTGTGAAGGGCTCTCAAGGGGCACTAGTAACTATGTTTGGATTACGCCCAACGTTCCCTTTCGCAAGGTACTTATTTTTATTATTGGTTGATTCTCTTACCCATTACCTTCTCGTGTTACGATAGGCTAATCCTAGGGTGATTTGACCCTACCTCACCTCGGGGAAGACGATCTTTCGTCGAACCCGAGCGCCTCTAAACTCTAGCCAAACCAATTTCTCACCCCTCTTCCTATCCTTCTATGGTGAACTCATCCACATCTATCCAAAATTACAAACTCCTACACCATGTCCCATCGTATCTTATTGCAATTACCCATCTTGCCAAATGCAGACCATCATAGGTTATATGTCGGACCGGTCAGGAGATAATCCAAATACTCATCTGAAAGAAATTGTACCTAATCACCTAGAGGGGGGGGGTGAATAGGTGACTAAATCTTTTTACACTTTTTAGGCAGAATTCAGATTATATCACAGAGTTATCACTAATTCTACACAGCAATCACAGCAATCAATCAAGCACACAGTGAACACACAAATTTATAGTGGTTCCCCAAGGTTTGGGTACATCCACTTTCCCCCTTCGCCTATCTAGTAGTGTACTAGATTCGGCCAAACTCCTCCACTATCTCAGATCCTTAGATCTTACACTCAGAACCCCAAAACAGGTTCCTACAGCTCAGGCCCAAGGCCCTACAAATCATCTTCTTCACAAAGCCTACACTCAGATTCTTCACAAAGCCTACACTCAGCCACAACAGGCCTACACTCATAGATAAGAATCTCCTACACTCAGGCACACAGGCCCTACCACTCAGCCTTTATAATTACAGGCTTACAAACTCAGATCCCTAAGGATCCTATAAGAAATATAAAATACAAAGTGTATATACCTACAACTCTGAATAGAGAGATGAGTTGATAGGTTCTTGATGAGTTCTTGGAAGAACTCTGCTGAGATCAACCTGACTTGGCTTTCTTCAAAGCTTCTTGAATGTAGAACACAATAAGATTGATCTCCTCTGCAGCTGATCTTTGATCTCTGCAACTTAAGATTCAGAACAAGGTCTGAACCCTTCTTCTCAGCCTGGTTCCAACGGCTGTCTTCTTGGATGAAGCTCTCTCTCTCCAACTACTTAGAACTTTACTTGAAAGTCTTCAATCAATTGCTTTTCAACAACTTTGATCATCTTTTTCTGTAGACAGTATAAGCCTATATATAGGCCTTCTTCATGGTAACCGGCTGGTCCGGTTCCTAACTGATTTCTGACAACTCTGACAGGCGCAGTAGACCGGCTGGAATGGCAGCTGTCAAGTCATCCAGTCAGTTCTTCAAAAATCTATAACTGTCTGAAAGTGTCGAGACAGTCTGTCCTTAAGTGTCGACACTTATAGACCAAGTGTCGACACAAGTAGTCTAAGTGTCGACACTAGCCTTCAAGGTGTCGACACAACTCCTTGTGTTGTAGAATTCACTTCTCGACACAGCTTCTTCATCATGTGTCGACACTGATAATGTGTGTCGACACAAGTCCTTGTTCTTCAGTACTTTGTTGAATTCTTGTAAGTGTCGACACAACTCCTTTGTGTCGACACATCTTCATGTGTTGAACTTGTTCAGTGTCGACACTTCTTCTTGGTGTCGACACATGCCTTTAGTGTTGATACTTGTTGAGTGTCGACACGGCTCCTTAGTGTCGACACATCTTCTTGTGTTGAGACTTTAGCTGAGTGTCGACACATCTCCTTTGTGTCGACACTTGTACTTAGAATATTGTTGAACTTTGCTAAGTGTCGACACAGCTCCTTGTGTCGACACTTTCTTCAAGTGTTGAGTCTTCTGCTGAGTGTCGACACATTCTTTCTTGTGTCGACACTTTGTTCAAGTGCTGAGTCTTCTGCTGTGTGTCGACATATTCCTCTAGGTGTCGACACTTATACTTAGACTCTGCAGACTTTTGCTGAGTGTCGACATAGCCTCCAAGTGTCGACACTTTCTGATGTAGACACAGTTCCTCTAGGTGTCGACACTACTGCTAAGTGTCGACACTGCTTCTCTGAACTTTTCTTCATTGAGTGTCGACACAGCTCCTTGTGTCGACACTTTCTGTCTGGTGTCGACTCTGCATCCCTGGTGTCGACACAACTACTCCAAGTGTCGACACTGCTTGTCTGGGTGTCGACACAAGTCTTCTTAAGTGTCGACACATTTCTTCTGGGTGTCGACACATGGACTTAGAATCTTTTCTGCTTTCCCTGCAAATACTTAACCTGCACAACTAAACTCAAAACACATCAAATACATTTTGATGTATATCATTGAGTAGGGAGAGGCTTCTTCAAATCAGGTACATTTAAACCAATGTACCCAACAATCTCCCCCTATTTGGAGAAGTCATAACCGTTAGTCAATGATATACACCATACAGAATAAAATCATAGCATGATGTAAAGCAGGATTATGCAATCAGGGAAAACATAAACATGTATTAAACAAACATGTATACATAGATATCATTTCAGAACAATATGAATTAGATTTATCACACAACACATTGTTCTAACACTTTGACAAATTCATTATTCAAAAATTTACAGTGTTTTTAAAAACAAAATATTACAACTGTAAACTCAAGATAAATTCTATTCTAATTCTGATCAGCCTCCTTAATCACAATTCCTTTTCCTGATTGTATCTTGGCTTGCATAGGGGCTTCAGCAACTTCAGTATCAGCAGGTTTCTTCCCTTTCAGCTCCTTCTTCTTTAGCTCATCAGCTTTAATCTTTTGCCTGTCAAAATAATTATAAGGCTTGGGAAAGTACTTGCTAGGCTCCTGGGCAGTAGGAGGTAGCTTTCCCATCTTTGCCTTTCTTCTATATTGCACTATGGCTTCTTGCCTTGTCTCATGCTTTCTCCATTCTAGTTCAGAAAACCATTTGTTTCTGTCTTGAACATTATCTTTGGCAGCCTTCCATGCATTCAAAATAATATTTCTTGAAGTGGGGCTCCATTGCTCAAAATCAAGCCTTTGTTCAGCTTGCTCTCTGAACCTCTTCTTAGACAGTTTGGCTTCTTGTTCTTTCAGCAAAGATTCTTGCATAGCCTCAGATACTGGCTGAACCACCTTTTCTATTACCACATTGTGCTTTCCCTTAGATGGCCTATACATAGTATGGATCTCAGCTTGTACCATATCAAAATCTGGTGGAGGATAGATAACTTGGGCTACTTCAGGTTGCTCACCTCCAAGATATGTAGGGTTAATCCCAGATTCTGCTACATTGTCATCATCACACAAAGGAGGATAACCAAGAGTAGCTCTGATAGAATTAGAAATCCACTTAGCATGATCAGAGCTGACTTTGACTAACACCCTCTCCCCCTTTATGACTTCTCTTTCCATGTGATCTCTTAGATCATCATTTTGAAATCTGATTTGGGCATCCAAATAGTTGACTCCATCTTTAAAGAAAGGTTTCAACCTTTGGAGCTTTTCAGTTATCAACTTTTGAGAGTCTTGAATTGCAGAAGTAACATCAGTTAAACTCTTTTGCAATGCTTTATCAAACTCTGCCTTAGTAGTAGCATTAGAAGTCCAGTAGCTATGTTCTTCATCTCTGTGACAATGGCATTGTGTGAAGCTGTTAAGTTGTCATTCATTATGATTTTGTTCTCAAGAACATACCCTTGCTTCAATACAATGTCATCCACTTGAGCTTTCATTTTCTCTTGATGTGTAGCTAAGTAAACCACTACATTCCCACCCTTGTGGAAGCAGTCAGTCATCTCCTTCTTATTGAGATTCATCTCAAATCTTATGGACTTTATGTCTTGGGCCAGATCAAACTGTAAAGACTTATGCCCCTCATCCACATATGTTTCAAGAGCTTTCCTTTGCTCATCAAGCTTTATTTGCATAGCAACCATTAGAGAACTGTAATCTACTGATGGTGCTGGCTGGAGTGCTGGCTGTGGTGCTATGGTTTGCAATGCCTTCTTATAAGTCTGGCTTCTTCTTTTGAAGACTTGAAATTTCCTTTTCTTAGCTCTAGCAGCCTCCTCATCTTCAGATGCTGATGTACTTGCAATATCTACCCTCTCCCTTGGTAGCTCCTCAACTTCCTTGGGCTTCTCAGGTTCTTGCCTTGTAGGTTCTTCTAGAATTTCCACTGGCTCCCCCTCAACTGGAGGCTTCTCCCCCTCAGCAGCAGCACTTTGCTTTTCAAAGTCTGTTTGGTCTAGGTTGAGGAAGAGATCTTCCATTGTAAACTCTTGTGGAGAATGGGCTGGAGAAACTCTTGGCTCATCTACCACTGGATCAGATACTACTTGAACTGTAACAGGTGTGTCCTTCATGACAACATCTGGGGGTTGACTATCAATCTGAGATTGCTGATTAACATTATTTAATGAATCAGACAAAATATTATCCTCTATAGGGAAATCTATAGCATTAATCTCAGTGATTACCTCAAGGATGATGTGGGTGGCTCTTTCACTTTCAAGAGGAGTTGGCTCTTCCACCACTAGAGGCTCCCCCTGGATAGAATCCTGGTGTATGGGGCTAGCTGGTGGTAGCTCCCCCTGCCTCTCTGCATCATCTTGTTGAGCTGGAGACTTCCCAGCATCTCCAGGTTCTTGTTCAGCATCTGGTGTAAAGACAACTTGCTCCTCAGAGCTGCTAGATGACTCTTGAGCCACAGGGGCTGACTTCTTCTTCTTCTTTTGAGGAGTTATTTTCTCAGGAGTATGCATCTCCTTAGTTAAAACTCTGTCCCACATTGAGAAGATCCTCAAGTCCATCTTTCTCATATGGTTGATCTTAGTTCCAGCAGCTTGACTCATTACTTCTGGTATACTACCAGCCAAGTAAAGACTTAGAATTCTACCCAAATTGGGTTTCTTCAGGCTCTCCTTAATCTTCTCAAATAATACTGCAGACCAATCAGTAGTTAGTTGAAAGATAATCCTTGTCATGATGCTGAACATATAAGCTGAAATCCTGTCATGTCCTCCAGACTTGCACAGGATAACCTTTCCAACAATTTCAGAGAGGAATTTTCCTTGGCTGTTCATGCCTTTCCTATTGAATACTGATCCAATTTTCATCTTTGATCCAGGCCACACCATGTTAATGCATCTCTGGTCTTAGAAGCAGTAACTTCTTCTTCTTCCTTAGTCCTTGGTAACTGAAGTACTTTTCTCAAACTTTTTGGTGAGACCTTCACCTTTTCACCATGAACCCTAGACTTGATCTTGAATCCAGTGTCGTCTAGGGTTTCTCCATTTAGAAATTCTAATACTTCTTTCTTCCAGATCTTTGTGGGCTCTGAAACAAGAAATTCTAACCCTGAGTTTGCTACTAGGGTTACCACATTCTTGATCTCGGATTCGGTGTCATCAAACGCGTCCCCCACCAGTTCATAGCCTTCATTTACGTTCTCCTCGAGCTTTGGCGCCATTAGGGTTTGAAGAATTTGAACTGAGAGAAGAGAGGTGTCGACACACAAGTTTGGTCTCGAAACTTTGGTGAGCGTGTCGACAGACAATGGAGAAATCCTATTTATACCTTTCTAGGTTTGAAGTTGAAAGGGCGGGTCAGCTAACTGAAATTGTGTCGACACTATTGAAAAGTGTCGACACAGACTTATAATGTCTCGACACACTGTGTCGACACAAGTTTATTCGATAGATAATATGTGTCGACACTTGTTTATGTGTCGACACCACTAAACTCGACACGTAGTCGAGACTTTACTTAGATAATTCTGAGTAAATACTAAGTGTCGACACCACATTGGTTGTGTCGACACTGACCCTGTATGTGTCGACACTAATTTTCTGAAGTGTCGACACCAACTTCCTAGATGTGTCGACACCTTTTTCTTGAAGTGTCGACACCACTTTTCTGTGTCGACACAGATAACTCTGTGTGTCGACACCTTTTTACTTAGTCATTTTTGTAAACTTATTCTAAGTTTATCATACCTAATTCAATTTTGAACCTATTGAACTTGGTTTCTTCTAGGGGCTTATTATACATGTCAGGTAGTTGATTATCAGTATTTACATACTCAAGTGATATATCTTCTTTTTCTACATGTTCCCTTAGAAAATGATATTTTATCTCAATATGTTTAGTTCTACTATGAGAAACAGGATTGTTAGCAATTGATATAGCACTAGTAGAATCAGAAAACAGTGATGTTCTACTTACTTGAATACCATAATCCTCAAGCTGATGTTGTATCCATAGAAGTTGAGCACAGCAACTTCCTGCAGCCATATATTCTGATTCTACTGTGGAGATAGCCACACTTGTTTGCTTCTTGCTACTCCAAGATATCAGTCTTCCACCTAAGAATTGACAGGTTCCAGTTGTACTTTTTCTGTCTTCTTCGCAGCCTGCAAAGTCTGCATCTGAATAACCTGTTAGTTCAAAATCTCCATTCCCAGGGTACGAGAGGCCTAGATAAGGAGTGCCCTTTAGATATCTCAGTATTCTTTTGACTGCTGTCAAATGAGACTCTTTAGGGCATGCTTGGTACCTAGCACAGACACATGTAGCATACATGATATCTGGTCTACTTGCAGTCAAGTATAGAAGGGAGCCAACTATCCCTCTATACAAAGTCTCATCTACAGGTTTCCCTGCATCATCTTTGCTAAGAGGCATACTTGACCCCATAGGAGTCTTCATGGTACTGGATGAATCCATACCATACTTCCTTATCAGTTCAAGGGTGAACTTAGACTGGTATATGGATAAACCATTCTCAGTCTGTCTAACTTGGAGACCCAAGAAGAACTTAAGTTCCCCCATACTGCTCATCTCAAATTGTCCTTGCATTAGTTTTGCAAATGTTTTGCAAAGACTACTTTCAGTAGACCCAAATATGATGTCATCTACATATATTTGGACTAGTATGATCTTGCCTCTAGATTCCCTAAGGAATAGGGTCTTGTCTATTTTCCCCCTTGTGAATTTATTCTCAATGAGGAAACTAGACAGGGTTTCATACCAAGCCCTAGGGGCTTGTTTTAACCCATACAATGCCTTCCTAAGTCTATAGACATAATTAGGTTGAGTTGAATCAACAAAACCTGATGGCTGTTCCACATAGACCTCTTCCTTTAGATTACCATTCAGAAAAGCTGACTTAACATCCATTTGGTAAACTTTAAATCCTTGAAAGGTTGCATAGGCCAGGAACATTGAAAGTGCAACTAGATCTGATATACTCTAGAGGGGGGTGAATAGAGTATATGGTGCTTTAAAAACTTTTACAAACTTTTACAACAATTGTTGTAATATGTGTGAGCAGGGAAGCAGAAATAAATCTAATCACAGAACTAAGCTATGCAAAAACTAAGCACAGAAAAATCAAGGCCAGAAACAAAAAGAAAGCAAGCCAAAACCAGATGACACAAGGGAATATAGTGGTTCCCCAAACTTGGGTACATCCACTCTTCTACCACCCTAGGTAGGAATCCACTGCAGGATGAGTTGATCAGGTGTCCTGGGCACCAATGAGCTTTTGATAAGGTGCTCAAAAAGCAAAGCAGATTTTTTGATCAGGTGTCTTGCCACCAATGAGCTTTTGACAAGGTGCTCAAAAACCAGATTCAAACTTTTGAAGGGAGTTTGAAAAACCCTTTACAGAGTGGGGGTGAGAGAGTGATGACAGTCTTCTCTTTCTCAAACAACTGAGAAGACTATGTGGATTGATGTCAAAGCTCCCCCTGAATCCTTGAAATCTTCAGGAAGAAAAGCTTTGCTGAGGGTGATAGGCCTTCAAAGGTTGAACTCCAGCAGGAGATGATTTCAGCAATAGCTGAAATGTTGAATGTCTGGAGTCTGGAATATGTTGGCCTTGAACACTTTGAAAACTAAAAGAGATCTGAAGATTTGAGAAAACTTGATCTCCTTTGATGAGTGTTCTTGAGAATTCTTTGTGACAGAAGATTTTGAATGAGTCTCTGTAATCTGTATTGTGTGTTCTCTTCTTCTTGTTCTTTTTAGAGATTCAAAAACATTCTCTCTTTTATTCTCTGGTCCTGAATAGAATATCATTCTCTGTCAAGGATAGTCGTTGGTCTGCATTGATTGCATCCTTAATTGCATAATTTCTTCTGGAGGAAAGTCCACAGAAACATTCCTTGAAAAATCCTTGAAACTTGGTCCAGAATTGAATTAAAATGGCTAGCAAATCTCTGAATTAATTGCAGAATAACTCCTAACTGATTTGAATTTGAATTCTGGAAGTTATCTGAAATCGTCGAACTGAGCTCTGTTATCGTCGAGCTGAGCTCAGCGATCTGAAAACACACAGCAGCAAGATAATCGTCGATCTGAGCTCAAAGATCGTCAAACTGAGCTCAGAGATAAAGATATAATGCAGAGTCAAAATCGTCGTCCTGAGCTCACCGATCGTCGAATGGAGTTTGACGATATTATGAATTTGAGCTCAGCGATCGTCGAATGGAGTTCGACGATCTGTCGAAGTTGAGCTAGACGATCGTCGACCGGAGTTCGACGAATCGTCGTGCTGAGCTCGACGATATGACTTAGTCTCCAGACTGAGAATCCTGGTCTTCAGGGCAGCTTCCAAACCTAGACTTCTAACCCTTAGACTCAATTCTAATTGACCTATTAAGCTATACAGAAGGTCAAGCAAAGATTCCTAGAGACATAGTGATCCTGACCCAAATTAGTAATAGGGTGTTCCAACAATCTCCCCCTATTTGGGTTAGGATTAGTATTTATAGACTTTGGAAAAATTTAAATAACAACATACAATCAAAAACACAGAAAAGCAACAGCTGGATATTGCAGAAACATCACAGATATATATATATGTGGCATCCAGATAATCAGAAATTCAGAAACTATCACCTTACAAAGTCATTTCTTCTCTTTGCCTTTAACCATTTTAATTTCTCTGTTTGGATTTAGGGCTTCTTTGTTGGACCTGGTGTCATCTGCTGCACCCAAATAAGTTTGCTTTCTAGGCCTGGGAACCACAGCTGCAGGATGTAATTCCATATATCTGTCAGCATCAAAGAATTTACTGGAAGCATATCTATCTAGTTATTTTTGTCTCTGCTCAGACATTGTAGAAATGTTGGAAGCATCTAGTCCTTGTTCTCTGGCCTTCTTAATCTGATCTAGTGCAGCCAATTCCTTCATCCTGGCAGTCCAAGCGGCTGGATTATTTTCAGGGTCCTCAAAAGGTACATGTGGCTCATACCTGTTGGAAGAATTGTCTTGAGGAGGCCTGGCAGACACAGTCTCTTTTAGCTTATAAGGGAAAGGACCTGATGATGTATCAGATGAAACATGTCCTCCCCTAGAATATGGGTGCTGCCTGGAATACCCTTTGGAATAAACTTGAATATCTCTCTGATTACCCATGTATCCTCCTCTCCTAGAATATGAACCCCTAGATTGGCTTTCCCTTTGGTAGGATCTGGCATGGGGTTGACAGGGAGCCTGGCTTCTGGCTGGGGCTTGACTTGCAGAGCTTCCACCTGCACCTGCATCAGGAGGAGGTGGTGGAGGAGGATGAGGGTGCTGGAATTGGGAAGAGCCCTTCTCATATTTTCTCTTTTTCTTCATGGCTTTCATCTGGTTTTTAGAATATTGCATCCAATGTTCAGTGATAGGGCAATTATGAAGGATATAATAAGGAATATCATTATCATCCTTAACTTTAGCAGGAGGAACCCTTTTCATTACCTTGCTCCTTGCCTTCCTTTTCCTGGCAATAGTAGCAGAAGAATCATCAGAGTCTATTTTGAACTCATCAGATTCAGAACTCTGGTCATCATATAGAGCATCTATTCTCTTCATCAAGTCTTTCTTCAGTTGAACAGCAGCAGATGAGGCAGAAGTTGAGATAGCAGCAGCAGGGACAGCAGCAGATGGAGCAACAGATGGAGAGGGTGCAACAGAAGCAAATACAGCAGCAGCAGCAGATACTGGACTGGTGACAACAGCAGCAACTGTCTCACTATCATCAGCAGAAATTTCACTAACAGCAGTAGAATCAGCAGAAACAACAGCAAAAACTACAGCAGGCTCAATTTCAGTTGCCTCTGTCATAGGACAATCCTAGGATATTTGTGCAGCAGAAACAGTTGGAACTTCAGCATCAATAATAACAATCTCAGCAGCAGTATCAACAATCCTTTCTTCAGTATAGGTAGCAGCAGCAACATCTCCAGTAGCAGCAATCACTGAAAGTACAAAAGAAGAGATAATGTTAGGGTCACAGCAAGAGAAAAGCACCAGTGCCTTGGATAAGTCTTCTGTGGGCTGGACAGCATTACTCTCTGGCAGACAGCTGAAGAAGGCAGTATCAAAAGCAGATAGCAAAGACCTTAGGTCAATTGCAAGAACTGCAGTAGGAGGCTCAGCAGCAGCAACAAGAGGAGGAACATCAGAAGAATCAGAAATAGCAGCAGCAACAGCAAGAAGGCTTTCTTCATGTGGCATCCCCCCTGCCTAGATGCAGAGACATCTGGATCAAGGCACACTGCTGTGGGTGCTGCCTGAGGGAAGAGGGAGGAGAGCCTGGTAGAGAGAGCTGCCACTGACTGGTGTAGAGGAACTAAGGAGGTCTCCAATAGGAGAGAGAGCCGGGGGGCAATCAGCTCATACAGCCTGTCAGCTAGGGTTGAGAGGTCTACTTGCTCAATAGCTGGAGCAGAGGTAGATGGAATGGAAGCAGCTGGGGATGCTGGAAGGGAAGGGCTGGAGAAGTGTGGAATGGAGGGCTCAGGTGTGGGCAGGGTGGATATGGAGGACAGGGGAATGGATATGGATGGAGTGAATGTTGGTTGATCAATGATGTGGTGTAGGAGGTCTTGGAATGAAGTGGAGGAGGAGGGTAACTCAGGAGGAGAGGATGGGGAATCATCCATATAGGAGTCATCCAGGAGGGTGAAGGATGGAATGGATGGTGAAGAGGTGATATCTGGTGGAGGGTATGAGAACAGAGGGTGGAATTGGTCATCTAGTGGAGGTAGAATGGGTGCTGGAGATGGAGTTGATGTTGGAGATGGGCTGGATATGGTAATGGGGGATGAAGCTGGAATGGTGGATGGTAGGGGAAGGGTTGGAATTAGAGGAGGAGAAGAGGCAGCAACAGCAGCAGCCAGGTCATCTGCAGGGGCAGAGACCTGTGGGAGAGTGACTCCTTGAGTCCTTGTGCCTGAAGGAGCACTTGAGGAGGGCCTGCTAGGCTTGCTTATTTGCCTATCCCACTTGCCAAAGAGGGCACAGGTAAGTCTCTTGGAGGCATTTATGTGAACTCCAGAGGAGACCAGCAAGGCAGGCTGTTGGAACACCCTATTACTAATTTGGGTCAGGATCACTATGTCTCTAGGAACCTTTGCTTGACCTTCTGTATAGCTTAATAGGTCAATTAGAATTGAGTCTAAGGGTTAGAAGTCTAGGTTTGGAAGCTGCCCTAAAGGCCAAGATTTTCTGTCTGGAGACTAAGTCATATCGTCGAGCTCAGCACGACGATTCGTCGAACTCCGGTCGACGATCGTCTAGCTCAACTTCGACAGATCGTCGAACTCCATTCGACGATCGCTGAGCTCAACTTCATAATATCGTTGAACTCCATTCGACGATCGGTGAGCTCAGGTCGACGATTTTGACTATGCATTAGATCTTTATCTCTGAGCTCAATTCGACGATCTTTGAGCTCAGATCGACGTTTTTCTTGCTGCTGTGTGTTTTCAGATCGCTGAGCTCAGCTCGACGATAGCAGAGCTCAGTTCAACGATTTCAGATAACTTCCAGAATTCAAATTCAAATCAGTTAGGAGTTATTCTGCAATTAATTCAGAGATTTGCTAGCCGTTTTCATTCAATTCTGGACCAAGTTTCAAGGGACTTTTCAAGGAATAATTCTGTGGACTTTCCTCCAAAAAGAGATTATGCAATTAAGGATGCAATCAATGCAAACCAATGACTATTTTTGACAGAGAATGATATTCAATTCAGGACCAGAGAATAAAAGATAAAATGTTTTTTGAATCTATAACAATAAGAAGAATAGAACACACAATACACAGAGAGAGAATACAGATTACAGAAAAATACTCAAAAATCTTCTGTCAAAAAGAATTCTGAAGAACACTCATCCAAGGAGATCAAGTTTTTTTTAAATCTTCAGATCTCTGTAGTTTTTAAAGTGTTCAAGGCCAACATATTTCCTGACTCCAGACATTCAACATTTCAGCTATTGCTGAAATCATCCATTGCTGGAGTTCAACCTTTGAAGGCCTATCACCCTCAGCAAAGCTTTTCTTCCTGAAGATTCCAAAGATTCAGGGGGATCTTTGACATCAATCCACATAGTCTTCTCAGTTGTTTGAGAAAGAGAAGACTGCCATCACTCTCTCACCCCCACTCTGTAAAGGGTTTTTCAAACTCCCTTCAAAAGTTTGAATCTGGTTTTTGAGCACCTTGTCAAAAGCTCATTGGTGGCAAGACACCTGATCAAAAAATCTGCTTTGGTTTTTGAGCACCTTATCAAAAGCTCATTGGTGCCCAGGACACCTGATCAACTCATCCTGCAGTGGATTCCTACCTAGGGTGGTAGAAGAGTGGATGTACCCAAGTTTGGGGAACCACTATATTCCCTTGTGTCATCTTGTTTTGGCTTGCTTTCTTTTTGTTTCTGGCCTTGATTTTTCTGTGCTTAGTTTTTGCATAGCTTAGTACTGTGATTAGATTTATTTTTGCTTCCCTGCTCACACATATTGCAACAATTGTTGTAAAAGTTTGTAAAAGTTTTTAAAGCACCATATACTCTATTCACCCCCCTCTAGAGTATATCAGATCTAGTTGCACTTTCAATTGGTATCAGAGCGAGGTTGGTTAAACATACCATATCTGATTGGTTGTACAGGCTAACACCTGAACCCCAAGATCCCAAACTAGATCTGTGTTTCCTTGGTATTCTATTATTAGATTTTGTTTGCACAAATCATGGCCCAAAACAAGGATTATGCTAGCACCAGACCTCCAGTGTGCAATCTGTCAAAGTTTGCACTTTGGAAGGCAAGGATTAGACTTTACATGAATTCTATTGACGAAGATATATTTAATTCTATTTTGACAGTATGTCCAAGACCCCCAGAGAATACAAGTACAAATGCTGTTCCACCTCCATTAGGAACAGATGCTGACATCAAAAAATGGAAAGTAGCTGATGCCAAGGCTATGAACATACTAGCCCAGACAATGTTAGATGACATATTTCAAAAAGTAGCTGAATGTAACTCAGCCAAGGAGATTTGGGACAAGCTCTAAGAAATAGTCTCAGGCTCAGCTGATGAAAGAAAGGACAGAAGATCCCATCTCATCTCTCAATATGAGAACTTCAAGAAGGGAGAGACTGAGTCAGTGGGAGACATGTATAACAGACTGAGTCTAATTGTCAGTGAACTAAGGACATTGGACAAAGAGATTTCTCTGACAGAACTCAATGACAAGATCCTAATGTGCTTCCCCAGCACTTGGGATTCTAGAATCTGGCCAATCAAGGATGCCAGAAGTCTGAATGAGATCACCACTGAAGCCTTGTTGGGTAAGCTCAAATCTTATGAGCTACTCATCAAGAATAGAGAGGAAGAACAGAAGGCTGCTTCACCAGCCACAATGAAAGAAAAGACCATAGCATTCAAGGCAACTGAGGATCTTCCTGAAGATAAAGCTACAGGCAATGATGAACTACTCAGCTTGTTGGCCAAAAGATTCTACAAGATGGCCAGAAAGGACTTCAGAAGAAGATCATACAAGGAGCAGGACAAGCCAAGGTATGACAAGTCCATTAGCAACAATAAAGACATTATCTGCTTTGGTTGCAGGAAACCAGGGCACATAGTTCCTGACTGTCCAGAGAACAAGACCAAGGACAGAAGGGACAGGAAAGAAAGAAGGAAGGAGAAAGACTCCAAAAGAAATGGCAATAACAAACCTTCTTCAAGCAAAAATAAGCATACAAGAAAAGGGTTTGTTGCTGAATCCTGGAGTGAGACAGAAGAGGAGTCAGAAGCCTCTTTCAGCTCCAGTGATGATGAGGATGATGCAGAAGAAAAGGAGTTCTACATGATGGCAATCAATGCCTCACAACACAATTCAGAGGAAGAGGAGTCAGAGTCAGACTCAGAGACTCAACCTGAAGAAGATCAGGTAATTAGTTCTTTTGATTTTACTTCAGAAGATTTTAAATCTGAATTTAAAGCACTGTGTTTAGACCTACTAAAGTCTGAGAAAGAGATTATCTCTCTCAGAAATCAATTATCTGAACACAATGTTTTAAAGTCAGAAAACCTCAAACTCTTCAGGAGTTGGAGAACTGTAGGGAACAGATAACTACACTGAAAAGTGAGCTCTCTGAGGCCAAGAAGCTTGAAGAATCCCTTAATGGGAGAAGCATCAAGCTGATGGACATCACAAGCACAGTGAACTCTAGATTAATAGTACACTGGGCTTGGGTGCTTCATCCAGCCAACCTATAGTCCTAACTACTCCCATCAAGTTTATTTCTGACAAGGGAAAGGGAGTTGTAGAGGTTGCCAGGAAAAATTCTGATCTGCCTCAGAAAACTAAGTCCCAGCAGAAATCGTCGAACGTAGATCGACGATCGCCGAATGAATATCGACGATCGTCGAACGCAGCTCGACGATCTCAGGAAAAATCGTCGAACGCTGATCGACGATCTCAGCCAAAGTCGTCGAACGCAGGTCGACGATCTCATATACCTGACCTTAGCCATAGTCGACCATCGAACGGAGCTCGACGATCTGACCCAAGATCGTCGAACGCAGCTCCAAGATCGTCGAACAGAGGTCAGAGCTCTGGAAACTTGTTTAAAGGCAAATCAAAATTGAATCCTAAGGGTTCTTCATCCCAAACCTTTAACCCTTATACTGAATGGATTATACCTCCAAGGAGATATCATCCTGAAGGATATAAGAGCCAACCAGGGATGTCCTTCATTTCAGAATTTAGAGGTTATCAACCCAGGCCCAAGGTAAACTGGGTCAAAAACAATGAATTATCTTATGTGAAGGTGAAGACCTATCCAACATCTAACCAGCAATGGTATTTGGATAGTGGATGCTCTAAGCATATGACAGCGAACAAGGACAACCTCACTTCCTTTAGAGCCAAGCTTGGACCCAAAGTTATCTTTGGGGATTCCAACTTTGGACAAACTAAAGGATATGGTGCAGTCCAGATTGGTTCAGTAACCTTCAAGAAGGTAGCTTATGTGGAAGGACTGAAGCACAACCTAATTAGCATCAGTCAGATGTGTGATGTAGGCTACCAGGTGACCTTCAGCAAAACCTTATGCAAAATCAAGTCAGAGGACAACACAACAGTGTTGACATGTAAAAGGAAAGGTAACATCTACTTAGTAGACTTTCTTTCAACTGATGTAGATATCTGCTTGTTTAATTCAGTTTGTAGACCAAATGTTTTATGGCATAAGAGACTTGGACACCTAAACCTTAGAACTATTGCTAGGCTATCCAAGGATAACCTTGTTAGAGGACTACCTTCAGGCCCCTACAAGAAGAAAGAAGGACTCTGCAGGGCTTGTCAATTAGGCAAGCAAACTAAAAACAGCTTTAAGTCACTTAATAAGAGTGATTCACCTAGGATATTGTATCTGTTACACATGGATCTATTTGGACCCATCACAGTACAAAGCCTAGGAGGGAAATCCTACACTTTGGTAGTTGTAGATGACTTCTCTAGATTCACTTGCGTGTTCTTTCTAAGGAAGAAGTCTGATAACTTTAAGTGTCTGACAGAGTTTCTCAAATGTATACAGATTGAGTTCAATACTCACATTGCCCTGATCAGAAGTGATCATGGGACAGAGTTTGATTCTCTTCTTATGCAAGAGTTCTGTCAGAGTGAAGGGATCAGACAAACTTTCTCAGCTCCTAGAACTCCTCAACAAAATGGGGTAGCTGAAAGGAAAAATAGAACCCTTATTGAATCTGCCACTACATTGTTGCCAGATGCTCATCTACCTCTATCCTTTTGGGCAGAGACAGTGAACACCTCCAACTATGTGCTGAACAGAAGTCTGATACATAATTTAAAGGGAAAGACTCCCTATGAATTACTCAAAGGGAAGAAACCTAAAGTTGACTATTTTAGAATTTTTGGTTGTATTTGCTATATTCACAATAATGATAAGAAATATTTAGCAAAATTTCAAGCCAAAGCTGATGAAGGAGTGTTTCTGGGATACTCCATGATCAGCAAGGCCTATAGGGTCTATAATAAATCATCTTTGAAAATTGAGGAATCTGTTCATGTTTCTTTTGATGAATCTAACATGTCTTTCAAGGAGAAGATCTCTTCTACCATAGAACCTTTGCAGGAACACTCTCTAGTTGAAGATATGAACAAGTTGCAGGTTGCTCAAGATAATGAAAGCAGTGAAGATGAAGGGAATGATCAACACATTGAAGCACAACCTGAAGAGCCAGTTGTTGTACCACAAGAGGAAACAACAACACAGGTTGGTGAACAATCAACACCCCCTGTTGATTTAGTAACATCAACAGACCATCCAATTTCCCAAATAATTGGAGAAATCTCAGCTGGTGTGCAAACTAGAAATCAGGTCAACCAAAACCTGTTGCACACCTGCTTCCTATCTCAAATTGAACCTCAGTCCATTCAAGATGCAGAGCAAGATCCACACTGGATCATTGCAATGCAAGAGGAGTTGCATCAATTTGAGAGGAACAAAGTATGAGAACTAGTGCCAAAGCCTAAGGATCATTCCATTGTTGGAACAAAGTGGGTATTCAGAAACAAACTGGATGATCAAAGAGTAATTATAAGGAACAAGGCAAGGCTAGTTGCCAGGAATACTCTCAAGAAGAAGGAATCGACTACGACCAGACTTTTGCACCTGTTGCAAGATTAGAAGCCATCAGGATTTTTCTAGCTTATGCAGCTCACAAAGGCTTCAAAGTATATCAGATGGATGTCAAAAGTGCTTTCTTAAATGGATACATCAAAGAGGAAGTTTATGTCAGACAACCTCCAGGTTTTATCTCTCCAACTTATCCTGATTATGTTTTTAGATTAAATAAAGCATTATATGGTCTCAAGCAAGCTCCCAGAGCATGGTATGAGACCTTAGCATGCTTTTTCTTGGAAAATGGTTTTATAAGGGGTAGAGTAGACCAAACTCTTTTTATTAGAACCCATAAGTCCCATACCCTACTAGTACAAATTTATGTAGACGATATCATTTTTGGTTCTACTGACTCCAAATTGTGCAGAAGGTTTTCTAACATAATGCATTCTAAATTTGAGATGAGTAGCATGGGTGAGCTATCCTTCTTCCTAGGATTGCAAGTCAAATAACATGCTGAAGGCATCTTTATTTCTCAAACCAAATATGCAAATGAACTGGTTAAGAAATTTGGTATGTCTGAGGCATCTTGTATGAAAACACCCATGCCTACCAATGCTGTATTAGATGCTGATGAACATGGGAAACCTGTTGATCAGACAACATATAGAGCAATGATTGGCTCTTTACTGTATCTTACAGCTAGTAGTCCAGATATAATGTTTGCTACATGTATATGTGCTAGGTTCCAAGTAAGCCCTAGAGAGTCACACCTCACTCTAGTAAAGAGGATTCTCAGGTATGTTAAGAGTTGTCCAAATCTAGGTCTCTGGTATCCAAAAGATTCAGCATTTGATTTAACTGGATTCTCAGATGCTGATTATGCTGGATGCAGAATTGATAGGAAAAGCAGCAGTGGAACTTGTCAGTTCCTTGGTGACAGACTTGTCTCTTGGTTTTGTAAGAAACAAACATCTGTGTCAACTTCAACTGCTGAAGCTGAATATATGGCTGCAGGCAGTTGTTGTTCACAAATATTATGGATTCAAAACCAACTCCTAGACTATGGTTACAAGTTAGAGAAGTCTAAAATCTTTTGTGATAACACAAGTGCTATTTCCATAGCCCAAAATCCAGTCCTCCATAGTAGGACAAAACACATAGAGATTAGGCATCATTTCTTAAGAGGTAATGTTGAAAAGAATAAAATTGAACTACAATATATCCCAACTGATTTACAAAGGGGAGAAATTTTCACCAAGCCTTTGGATGAAAAGAAACACACATTCTTCCTAAATCAGTTAGGAATGTTAGATGAAGGAAGTCTTAAATAATATCCAAGATTTTGAAAGCTCAAAATTGACCAAGACTAGGCAAAAATTCAGATTTTTCTTAGTGTCTAGAATTTTTTTCTGATCTCTGAACTGTGCTCGATGATTTCCCCTAAGATCGTCGAACGGAGCTCGACGATTTCCAAAAATCGTCGAACTGAGTTCAGCGCCTCTCAGATAGTATGAACTATCTCTTCCGGTCAACGATCGTCGAACGGCGCTCGACGATTATGTTCACTGAACGATCGTCGAACGGAGCTCAACGCCCTTCAAGATCGTCGAACGGAGATCGACGATTTTGAAGTCTCTTCAGATTCCTTTAGAAGCCTCGATCGTCCAACTGAGTTCAACGATCTTTCCAATTCTGCGTCGAACCCTAATATAAAACTCTTTTTTTCGCCGTCGTTCTCTCTTGCGCTTTCGATTTCTCTGCAGGATTTTCTTTCCCTCCAAACAGTTCTACGCTTGGTCGTTTTGTTTGTTGAGTTTTTGCAGGTACAATGGCTGTGTCAGTTGCAGTTCTTGCCGCAATGAAGTTCGATGCTGGGTTCGACATTGATCTGGAATCCTTCAACACTACTGATCAGATTTTCCAAGACATATTGGATTTGTTCAAAGGCCAGAATCTGTCTGCCCTCATGACCACTAGAATCAAGCTAGCTTCAGATGAGATAAAGGAGTGGGTCTATACTGCTCATAATCAAGACAACTCTACAATAATTGGGTCCATTGCTGGAAATCAGGTACCCTTGACTCCCACCATTTTAACAGAGGTTTTTGGACTGAGAACTGGAGATGATATTGCTGAGTTATCTGGAGAGGATTATTCTAAACTACTTGCCAGGATGGGTCATCTAGAGGGAAACCCTAGCAAGCTATTCAATAGGAATCTGTCTGTTGAATACATGTTCCTAGCAGATGTGGTAGGGAAAGTGCTGCTTGCAAAGCACTCTGCACATGATACTATTTCCAGACATCAGCTCTATATCATGGGAGCTCTGATAGATAAGAAAAATCTGAATTGGGGAGAGGTCTTCTTTGACCTAATCAAGAAGAAAATAAACAAAAGTTTTGTTAATTTTGGAAGGATTCTTGGAGTTTTTCTGCAGACCAGGTGCCCTGCCTTGCTGGTCTCCTCTGGAGTTCACATAAATGCCTCCAAGAGACTTACCTGTGCCCTCTTTGGCAAGTGGGACAGGAAAATAAGCAAGCCTGGCAGGCCCTCCTCAATTGCTCCTTCAGGCACAAGGACTCAAGGAGTCACTCTCCCACAGGCCTTTGCCCCTGCAGATGACCTGGCTGCTGCTGTTGCTGCCTCTTCTCCTCCTCCACTTCCAACCCTTCCCCTACCATCCACCATTCCAGCTCCATCCCCCATTACCATATCCAGTCCATCTCCAACATCAACTCCATCTCCAACACCCATTCTACCTCCACCAGATGACCAATTCCACCCACTGTTCTCATACCCTCCACCAGATATCACCTCTTCACCATCCATACCATCCTTCACCCTCCTGGATGATTCCTACATGGATGATTCCCCATCCTCTCCTCCAGAGTTACCCTCCTCCTCCACTTCATTCCAAGATCTCCTCCACCATATCATAGACCAACCTACTTTCACCCCATTCATATCCATTCCCCTGTCCTCCATATCCACCCTGCCCACACCTGAGCCCTCCATTCCACACTTCTCCAGCCCTTCCCTTCCAGCATCCCCAACTGTTTCCCTTCCATCTACCTCTGCTCCAGCTGTTGACCAAGTAGACCTCTCAGCCCTAGCTGACAGGCTGTATGAGCTGATTGCCCCCAGGCTCTCTATCCTGTTAGAGACCTCCTTAGCTCCTCTACACCAGTCAGTGGCAGCTCTATCTGCCAGGCTCTCCTCCCTCTTCCCCCAGGCAGCACCCACAGCAGTGTGCCTTGATCCAGCTATCTCTGCATCTAGGCAGGGGGAGATGCCACATGAAGAAAGCCTTCTTACTGTTGTTGCTGCTGCTGTTTCTGCTTCTTCTGCTGCTCCTGTTGTTGCTGCTGCTGCTGAGCCTCCTTCTGCAGTTCTTGCAATTGACCTAAGGTCTTTGCTATCTGCTTTTTATACTGCCTTCTTCAGCTGTTTGCCAGAGAATAATGCTGTCCAGCCCCCAGAAAACTTATCCAAGGCATTGGTGCCTTTCTCTTGCTGTGACCCCAGCATTATCTCCTATTTTGTACATTCAGTGATTGATGCTACTGAAGATGCTGCTACTGCTGAGATTGTTCATATTGCTGCTGAAGTTCCAACTGATTCTGCTGAGCAATTATCCAAGGATTTTCCTATGTCAGAGG
Organism: Platanthera guangdongensis; assembly: GCA_039583875.1. Lineage (NCBI taxonomy): Eukaryota > Viridiplantae > Streptophyta > Magnoliopsida > Asparagales > Orchidaceae > Platanthera > Platanthera guangdongensis. Next base: position 126,599,990 of record CM077158.1, on the reverse strand, counting down.
CCACTGAAATTGAGCCTGCTGCTTATTTTGATGATGTTACTGCTGTTATCAATGAAGTTGTTGCTGCTATCACCTCTCCAGCTTCTGTGACTGTTAGTGAATCTGCTGTTGAGAGTGAATCTGTTGTTTCTGCTGTAAGTGAGACTGTTACTGCTGCTGTCACCAGTCCAGTATCTGCTGCTGCTGCTGTGTTTGCTTCTGTTGCACCCTCTCCATCTGCTGCTCCATCTGTTGCTGTCCCTGCTGCTGTTGTTGCTTCTGCCTCTGTTCAACTGAAGAAAGACTTGATGAAGAGAATAGATGCTCTATATGATGATCAGAGTTCTGAATCTGATGAGTTTAAAACAGACTCTGATGACTCATCTGCTACCATTGCCAGGAAAAGGAAGGCAAGGAGCAAGGCAATGAAAAGGGTTCCTCCAGCTAAAGTTAAGGATGATAATGACATTCCCTATTACATCCTTCATAATTGCCCTATCACTGAACATTGGATGCAATATTCTAAAAACCAGCTGAAAGCCATGAAGAAAAAGAGAAAGTATGAAAAGGGCTCTTCCCAATTCCAGCACCCTCATCCTCCTCCACCACCTCCTCCTGATGCAGGTGCAGGTGGAAGCTCTGCAAGTCAACCCCCAGCTAGAAGCCAGGCTTCCTATCAACCCCATGCCAGATCCTACCAAAGGGAAAGCCAATCTAGGGGTTCATATTCCAGGAGAGGAGGATACAGGGGTAATCAGAGAGATTTTCAAGTTTATTCTAAAGGGTACTCCAGGCAGCACCCATATTCCAGGGGAGGACATGGTTCTTCTAATACATCTTCAGGTCCTTTCCCTTACAAACTGAAAGAGACTGTGTCTGCCAGGCCTTCTCAAGACAATCCTTCTAATATGTATGAGCCACCTGTACCTTATGAGGACCCTGAGAATAATCCATCTGCTTGGACTGCCAGGTTAAAAGAATTGGCTGCACTAGATCAGATTAAGAAGGCCAGAGAACAAGGACTAGATACTTCCAATATTTCTACAATGTCTGAGCAGAGACAAAAAGAACTAGACAGATATGCTTCCAGTAAATTCTTTGATGCTGGCAGATACATGGAATTACATCCTGCTGCTGTGGTTCCCAGGCCTACAAAGCAAACTTATTTGGGTGCAGCAGATGACACCAGGTCCAACAAAGAAGCCATAAATCCAAACAGAGAAATTAAAATGGTTAAAGGCAAAGAGAAGAAATGACTTTGCAAGGTGACAGTTTCTGAATTTCTGTTTATCTGGATGCCACATATATATATCTGTGATGTTTCTGCATATCCAGCTGTTGCTTTTCTGTGTTTCTGATTGTATGTTATTATTTGAATTTTCCAAAGTCTGTAAATAGTAATCCTAATCCAAATAGGGGGAGATTGTTGGAACACCCTATTACTAATTTGGGTCAGGATCACTATGTCTCTAGGAACCTTTGCTTGACCTTCTATATAGCTTAATAGGTCAATTAAATTGAGTCTAAGGGTTAGAAGTCTAGGTTTGGAAGCTGCCCTGAAGACCAAGATTTTCTGTCTGGAGACTAAGTCATATCGTCGAGCTCAGCACGACGATTCGTCGAACTCCGGTCGACGATCGTCTAGCTCAACTTCGATAGATCGTCGAACTCCATTCGACGATCGCTGAGCTCAACTTCATAATATCGTCGAACTCCATTCGACGATCGGTGAGCTCAGGTCGACGATTTTGACTCTGCATTAGATCTTTATCTCTGAGCTCAGTTCGACGATCTTTGAGCTCAGATCGACGTTTTTCTTGCTGCTGTGTGTTTTCAGATCGCTGAGCTCAGCTCGACGATAGCAGGGCTCAGTTCAACGATTTCAGATAACTTCCAGAATTCAAATTCAAATCAGTTAGGAGTTATTCTGCAATTAATTCAGAGATTTGCTAGCCGTTTTCATTCAATTCTGGACCAAGTTTCAAGGGACTTTTCAAGGAATAATTCTGTGGACTTTCCTCCAAAAAGAGATTATGCAATTAAGGATGCAATCAATGCAGACCAACGGCTATTTTTGACAGAGAATGATATTCAATTCAGTACCAGAGAATAAAAGATAGATTGGTTTTTGAATCTACAACAACAAGAAGAATTGAACACACAATACACAAAGAGAGAATACAGATTACAGAAAAATACTCAAAAATCTTCTGTCAAAAAGAATTCTGAAGAACACTCATCCAAGGAGATCAAGTTTTTTTTTAAATCTTCAGATCTCTGTAGTTTTCAAAGTGTTCAAGGCTAACATATTTCCTGACTGCAGACATTCAACATTTCTGCTATTGCTGAAATCATTCATTGCTGGAGTTCAACCTTTGAAGGCCTATCACCCTCAGCAAAGCTTTTCTTCCTGAAGATTCCAAGGATTCAGGGGGAGCTTTGACATCAATCCACATAGTCTTCTCAGTTGTTTGAGAAAGAGAAGACTGCCATCACTCTCTCACCCCCACTCTATAAAGGGTTTTTCAAACTCCCTTCAAAAGTTTGAATCTGGTTTTTGAGCACCTTGTCAAAAGCTCATTGGTGGCAAGACACCTGATCAAAAAATCTGCTTTGGTTTTTGAGCACCTTATCAAAAGCTCATTGGTGACCAGGACACCTGATCAACTCATCCTGCAGTGGATTCCTACCTAGGGTGGTAGAAGAGTGGATGTACCCAAGTTTGGGGAACCACTATATTCCCTTGTGTCATCTGGTTTTGGCTTGCTTTCTTTTTGTTTCTGGCCTTGATTTTTCTGTGCTTAGTTTTTGCATAGCTTAGTACTGTGATTAGATTTATTTCTGCTTCCCTGCTCACACATATTACAACAATTGTTGTAAAAGTTTGTAAAAGTTTTAAAGCACCATATACTCTATTCACCCCCCTCTAGAGTATATCAGATCTAGTTGCACTTTCACAGGGCACCTGGTCTGCAGAAAAACTCCAAGAATCCTTCCAAAATTAACAAAGCTCTTGTTTATTTTCTTTTTGATTAGGTCAAAGAAGACCTCTCCCCAGTTCAAATTTTTCTTATCCACCAGAGCTCCCATGATACAGAGCTGATGTCTGGATATAGTATCATGGGCAGAGTGCTTTGCAAGCAGCACTTTCCCTACCACATCTGCCAGGAACCTGTATTCAACAGACAGTTTCCTTTTGAATAGCTTGCTAGGGTTTCCCTCTGGATGACCCATCCTAGCAAGTAGTTCAGAATAATCTTCTCCTGATAACTCAACAATATCTGCTCCATTTCTCAGTCCAAAAACTTCTGTTAAAATTGTGGGGGTCAAGGGTACCTGATTTCCAGCAATAGACCCAACTATTGTAGAGTTGTCCTGATTATGAGCAGTATAGACCGACTCCTTTATCTCATCTGAAGCCAGCTTGATTCTGGTGGTCATGAGGGCAGACAGATTCTGATCCTTGAATAAACCCAGTATGTCTTGGAAAATCTGGTCAGTGGTGTTGAATGATTCTATATCAATGTCAAAGCCTGCATCAAACTTCATTGCAGCTAGGACAGCAACTGACACAGCCATTGTACCTGCAAAAACTCAACAAACAAAACGACCAAGCGTAGAACTGTTTGGTGGGAAAGAAAATCCTGCAGAGAAATCGAAAGCGCAAAAGAGAACGACGGCGAAAAAAGAGTTTTATATTAGGGTTCGACGCAGAATTGGAAAGATCGTTGAACTCAGTTCGACGATCGGGGCTTCTAAAGGAATCTGAAGAGTCTTCAACATCGTCGATCTCCGTTCGATGATCTGGAAGAGCGTCGAGCTCCGTTCGACGATCGTTCAGTGAACATAAATGTCGAGCGCCGTTCGACGATCGTTGACCGGAAGAGATAGTGCATACTATCTGAGAGGCGCTGAACTCAGTTCGACGATTTTGGAAATCGTCGATCTCCGTTCGACGATCTTAGGGGAATTCGTCGAGCGCAGTTCATAGACCAGAAAAAATTCTAGACACTAAGAAAAATTAGAATGTTTTTGCCTAGTCTTGGTCAATTTTTAGCTTTCAAAATCTTGGATATTATTTAAGGCTTCCTCCATCTAACATTCCTAACTGATTTAGGAAGAAGGTGTGTTTCTTTTCATCCAAAGGCTTGGTGAAAATATCTCCCGTTTGTAGATCAGTTGGGATATATTATAGTTCAATTTTATTCTTTTCAACATTATCCCTTAAGAAATGATGCCTAATCTCTATGTGTTTTGTCCTACTATGGAGGACTGGATTTTGAGCTATGGAAATAGCACTTGTGTTATCACAAAAGATTTTAGACTTCTCTAAGTTGTAACCATAGTCTAGGAGTTGGTTTTGAATCCACAATATTTGTGAACAACAACTGCCTGCAGCCATATATTCAGCTTCAGCAGTTGAAGTTGACACAGATGTTTGTTTCTTACAAAACCAAGAGACAAGTCTGTCACCAAGGAACTGACAAGTTCCACTGGTGCTTTTTCTGTCAATTCTGCATCCAGCATAATCAGCATCAGAGAATCCAGTTAACTCAAATGCTGAATCTTTTGGATACCAGAGACTTAGATTTGGACAACTTTTAACATACCTGAGAATCCTCTTTACTAATGTTAGGTGTGACTCTCTAGGGCTAACTTGGAACCTAGCACATATACATGTAGCAAACATTATATCTGGTCTACTAGCTGTAAGATACAGTAAAGAGTCAATCATTGCTCTATATGTTGTCTGATCAACAGGTTTCCCATGTTCATCAGCATCTAATACGGTATTGGTAGGCATGGGTGTTTTCATACAAGATGCCTCAGACATACCAAATTTCTTAACCAGTTCATTTGCATATTTGGTTTGAGAAATAAAGATGCCTTCAGCATGTTGTTTGACTTGCAATCCTAGGAAGAAGGATAGCTCACCCATGCTACTCATCTCAAATTTAGAATGCATTAGGTTAGAAAACCTTCTGCACAATTTGGAGTCAGTAGAACCAAAAATGATATCGTCTACATAAATTTGTACTAGTAGGGTATGGGACTTATGGGTTCTAATAAAAAGAGTTTGGTCTACTCTACCCCTTATAAAACCATTTTCCAAAAGAAAGCATGCTAGGGTCTCATACCATGCTCTGGGAGCTTGCTTGAGACCATATAATGCTTTGTTCAGTCTAAAAACATAATCAGGAAGAGTTGGAGAGATAAAACCTGGAGGTTGTCTGACATAAACTTCCTTTTTGATGTCTCCATTCAAGAAAGCACTTTTGACATCCATCTGATATACTTTGAAGCCTTTGTGAGCTGCATAGGCTAGAAAAATTCTGATGGCTTCCAATCTTGCAACTGGTGCAAAGGTCTGGTCGTAGTCAATTCCTTCTTCTTGAGAGTATCCCTGGGCAACTAGCCTTGCCTTGTTCCTTATAATTACTCCTTGATCATCCAGTTTGTTTCTGAATACCCACTTTGTTCCAACAATGGAATGATCCTTAGGCTTTGGCACTAGTTCCCATACCTTGTTCCTCTCAAATTGATGCAACTCCTCTTGCATTGCAATGATCCAGTGTGGATCTTGCTCTGCATCTTGAATGGACTGAGGTTCAATTTGAGATAGGAAGCAGGTGTGCAACAGGTTTTGGTTGACCTGATTTCTGGTTTGCACACCAGCTGAGATTTCTCCAATTATTTGGGAAATTGGATGGTCTCTTGATGTTACTAAATCAACAGGGGGTGTTGATTGTTCACCAACCTGTGTTGTTGTTTCCTCTTGTGGTACAACAACTGGATCTTCAGGTTGTGCTTCAAAATATTGATCATTTCCTTCATCTTCACTGCTTTCATCCTCTTGAGTAACCTGTAACCTGTTCAAGTCTTCAACTAGAGAATGTTCCTGCAAAGGTTCTATGGTAGAAGAATTCTTCTCCTTGAAAGACATGTTAGTTTCATCAAATGAAATGTGAACAGATTCCTCAATTTTCAAAGATGATTTGTTATAGACCCTATAGGCCTTGCTGATCATGGAGTATCCCAGAAACACTCCTTCATCAGCTTTGGCTTGAAATTTTGCTAGATATTTCTTGTCATTATTATGAATGTAGCAAATACAACCAAATACTCTAAAATAGTCAACTTTAGGTTTCTTCCCTTTGAGTAATTCATAGGGAGTCTTTCCCTTTAGTTTATGTATCAGACTTCTGTTCAACACATAGTTGGAGGTGTTCACTGCCTCTGCCCAAAAGGATAGAGGTAGATGAGCATCTGACAACAATGTGGTGGCATATTCAATAAGGGTTCTATTTTTCCTTTCAGCTACCCCATTTTGTTGAGGAGTTCTAGGAGCTGAGAAAGTATGCCTGATCCCTTCACTCTGACAGAACTCTTGCATAAGAAGAGAATCAAACTCTGTCCCATGATCACTTCTGATCAGGGCAGTGTGAGTATTGAACTCAATCTGTATGCATTTGAGAAACTCTGTCAGACACTTAAAGTTATCAGACTTCTTCCTTAGAAAGAACACCCAAGTGAATCTAGAGAAGTCATCTACAACTACCAAAGTGTAGGATTTCCCTCGTAGGCTTTGTACTGTGATGGGTCCAAATAGATCCATGTGTAACAGATACAATATCCTAGGTGAATCACTCTTATTAAGTGACTTAAAGCTGTTTTTAGTTTGCTTGCCTGATTGACAAGCCCTGCAGAGTCCTTCCTTCTTGTAGGGGCCTGAAGGTAGTCCTCTAACAAGGTTGTCCTTGGATAGCCTAGCAATAGTTCTAAGGTTTAGGTGTCCTAGTCTCTTATGCCATAAAACATTTGGTCTACAGACAGAGTTAAACAAGCAGATATCTACATCAGTTGAAAGAAAATCTACTAGATAGATGTTACCTTTCCTTTTACCTGTCAACACAGTTGTGTTGTCCTCTGACTTGATTTTGCATAAGGCTTTGCTGAAGGTCACCTGGTAGCCTTCATCACACAGCTGACTGATGCTAATTAGGTTGTGCTTCAGTCCTTCCACATAAGCTACCTTCTTGAAGGTTACTGCACCAATCTGGACTGCACCATATCCTTTAGTTTGTCCAAAGTTGGAATCGCCAAAGATAACTTTGGGTCCAAGCTTGGCTCTAAAGGAAGTGAGGTTGTCCTTGTTCCCTGTCATGTGCTTAGAGCATCCACTATCCAAATACCATTGCTGGTTAGATGTTGGATAGGTCTTCACCTGCACATAAAACAATTCATTTGTTTTTGACCCAGTTTACCTTGGGCCTAGGTTGATAACCTCTAAATTCTGAAATGAAAGACATCCCAGGTTGACTCTTATATCCTTCAGGATGATATCTCCTTGGAGGTATAATCCATTCAGTATAAGGGTTAAAGGTTTGGGATGAAGAACCCTTAGGATTCAATTTTGATTTGCCTTTGAAAAAGTTTCCAGAGCTCTGACCTCTGTTCGACGATCTTGGAGCTGCGTTCGACGATCTTGGGTCAGATCGTCGAGCTCCGTTCGACGGTCGACTATGGGTGAGGTCAGGTATATGAGATCGTCGACCTGCGTTCGACGACTTTGGCTGAGATCGTCGATCAGCGTTCGACGATTTTTCCTGAGATCGTCGAGCTGCGTTCGGCGATCGTCGATCTTCATTCGGCGATCGTCGATCTACGTTCGACGATTTCTGCTGGGACTTAGTTTTCTGAGGCAGATCAGAATTTTTCCTAGCAACCTCTACAACTCCCTTTCCCTTGTCAGAAATAAACTTGATGGGAGTTGTTAGAACAATAGGCTGGCTGGATGAGGCACCCAAGCCCAGTGTACTGTTAAATCTAGAGTTCACTGTGCTTGTGATGTCCATCAGCTTGATGCTTCTCCCATTAAGGGATTCTTCAAGCTTCTTGGCCTCAGAGAGCTCACTTTTCAGTGAAGCTATCTGTTCCCTACAGTTCTCCAACTCCTGAGAGAGTTTGAGGTTTTCTGACTTTAAAACATTGTGTTCAGATAATTGATTTCTGAGAGAGATAATCTCTTTCTCAGACTTTAGTAGGTCTAAACACAGTGCTTTAAATTCAGATTTAAAATCTTCTGAACTAAAATCAAAAGAGCTAATTACCTTATCTTCTTCAGGTTGAGTCTCTGAGTCTGACTCTGACTCCTCTTCCTCTGAATTGTGTTGTGAGGCATTGATTGCCATCATGCAGAACTCCTTTTCTTCTGCATCATCCTCATCATCACTGGAGCTGGAAGAGGCTTCTGACTCCTCTTCTGTCTCACTCCAGGATTCAGCAACAAACCCTTTTCTTGTATGCTTATTTTTGCTTGAAGAAGGTTTGCTATTGCCATTTCTTTTGGAGTCTTTCTCCTTCCTTCTTTCTTTCCTGTCCCTTCTGTCCTTATTCTTGTTCTCTGGGCAGTCAGGAACTATATGCCCTGGTTTCCTGCAACCAAAGCAAATGATGTCTTTATTATTACCAATGGACTTGTCATACCTTGGCTTATCCTGCTCCTTGTATGATCTTCTTCTGAAGTCCTTTCTGGCCATCTTGTAGAATCTTTTGGCCAGCAAGCTGAGTAGTTCATCATTGCCTGTGGCTTTATCTTCAGGCAGATCCTCAGTTGCCTTGAATGCTATGGTCTTCTCTTTCCTTGTGGCTGGTGAAGCAGCCTTCTGTTCTTCCTCTCTGTTCTTGATGAGTAGCTCATAAGATTTGAGCTTACCCAACAAAGCTTCAGTGGTGATCTCATTCAGACTTATGACATCCTTAATTGGCCAGATTCTTGAATCCCAAGTGCTGGGGAAGCACATTAGGATCTTGTCATTAAGTTCTGTCAGAGAGATCTCCTTGTCCAATGTCCTTAGTTCACTGACAATTAGACTTAGTCTGTTATACATGTCTCCCACTGACTCAGTCTCTCCCTTCTTGAAGTTCTCATATTTAGAGATGAGATGGGATCTTCTGTCCTTTCTTTCATCAGCTGAGCCTGAGACTATTTCTGAGAGCTTGTCCCAAATTTCCTTGGCTGAATTACATTCAGCTACCTTTTGAAATATGTCATCTGACATTGTCTGGGCTAGAATGTTCATAGCCTTGGCATCAGCTACTTTCCATTTTTTGATGTCAGCATCTGTTCCTGATGGAGGTGGAACAGCATTTGTACTTGTGATTTCTGGGGGTCTTGGACACACTGTCAAAACAGAATTAAAGATATCTTCGTCAATAGAATTCATGTAAAGTCTAATCCTTGCCTTCCAAAGTGCAAACTTGGAAAGATTGCACACTGGAGGTCTGGTGCTAGCATAATCTTTGTTTTGGGCCATGATTTGTGCAAACAAAATCTAATAATAGAATACCATAGAAACACAGATCTAGTTTGGGATCTTGGGGTTCAGGTGTTAGCCTGTACAACCAATCAGATATGGTATGTTTAACCAACCTCCCTCTGATACCAATTGAAAGTGCAACTAGATCTGATATACTCTAGAGGGGGGTGAATAGAGTATATGGTGCTTTAAAAACTTTTACAAACTTTTACAACAATTGTTGTAATATGTGTGAGCAGGGAAGCAGAAATAAATCTAATCACAGAACTAAGCTATAAAAAAAACTAAGCACAGAAAAATCAAGGCCAGAAATAAAAAGAAAGCAAGCCAAAACCAGATGACACAAGGGAATATAGTGGTTCCCCAAACTTGGGTACATCCACTCTTCTACCACCCTAGGTAGGAATCCACTGCAGGATGAGTTGATCAGGTGTCCTGGGCACCAATGAGCTTTTGATAAGGTGCTCAAAAACCAAAGCAGATTTTTTGATCAGGTGTCTTGCCACCAATGAGCTTTTGACAAGGTGCTCAAAAACCAGATTCAAACTTTTGAAGGGAGTTTGAAAAACCCTTTACAGAGTGGGGGTGAGAGAGTGATGGCAGTCTTCTCTTTCTCAAACAACTGAGAAGACTATGTGGATTGATGTCAAAGCTCCCCCTGAATCCTTGAAATCTTCAGGAAGAAAAGCTTTGCTGAGGGTGATAGGCCTTCAAAGGTTGAACTCCAGCAGGAGATGATTTCAGCAATAGCTGAAATGTTGAATGTCTGGAGTCTGGAATATGTTGGCCTTGAACACTTTGAAAACTAAAAGAGATCTGAAGATTTGAGAAAACTTGATCTCCTTTGATGAGTGTTCTTGAGAATTCTTTGTGACAGAAGATTTTGAATGAGTCTCTGTAATCTGTATTGTGTGTTCTCTTCTTCTTGTTCTTTTTAGAGATTCAAAAACATTCTCTCTTTTATTCTCTGGTCCTGAATAGAATATCATTCTCTGTCAAGGATAGCCGTTGGTCTGCATTGATTGCATCCTTAATTGCATAATTTCTTTTAGAGGAAAGTCCACAGAAACATTCCTTGAAAAATCCCTTGAAACTTGGTCCAGAATTGAATGAAAACGGCTAGCAAATCTCTGAATTAATTGCAGAATAACTCCTAACTGATTTGAATTTGAATTCTGGAAGTTATCTGAAATCGTCGAACTGAGCTCTGTTATCGTCGAGCTGAGCTCAGCGATCTGAAAACACACAGCAGCAAGATAATCGTCGATCTGAGCTCAAAGATCGTCGAACTGAGCTCAGAGATAAAGATCTAATGCAGAGTAAAAATCGTCGACCTGAGCTCACCGATCGTCGAATGGAGTTCGACGATATTATGAAGTTGAGCTCAGCGATCGTCGAATGGAGTTCGACGATCTGTCGAAGTTGAGCTAGACGATCGTCGATCGGAGTTCGACGAATCGTCGTGCTGAGCTCGACGATATGACTTAGTCTCCAGACTGAGAATCCTGGTCTTCAGGGCAGCTTCCAAACCTAGACTTCTAACCCTTAGACTCAATTCTAATTGACCTATTAAGCTATACAGAAGGTCAAGCAAAGATTCCTAGAGACATAGTGATCCTGACCCAAATTAGTAATAGGGTGTTCCAACAAACATTCTTATGGCTTCCAGTCTGGCTACTGGAGCAAAGGTTTGATCAAAGTCAATACCTTCTTCCTGCCTATATCCCTTAGCAACCAGTCTAGCTTTGTTCTTGATAATCACTCCATGTTCATCCATCTTGTTCCTAAAGATCCACTTGGTTCCAATGATGTTGTGGTCTTTTGGTTTAGGAACAAGTTCCCAGACTTTGCATCTCTTGAACTGATTTAGTTCCTCTTGCATTGCCTCAATCCAATGAGGGTCTAGGATGGCTTCTTCAAACTTCTTTGGCTCTACTTTGGATAGAAAACTGGAGTAGAGTGCTGCATTCAGATTTCTTCTCCTTGTTTGTACCCCTTGTCTTAGATCACCAATGATTTGCTCTATTGGATGATCTCTTAGATGCCTGTTAGCTGGAGGCATCCTGGCTTCAGGTTGAACTTCTTCAGTTTCTTCAACTTGCTGCACTCCTTGGACTTCTTCTTCATTAGGTACATGTAGTACTCTCCCTGGACAACAGCCACTATCTTCTACTTGATGTCTTGCAGTAGGTCATTCTTTTATAGTGAGCTTGTCCATCTTCTCAGTCACACCTGTGGAGCTGCAAATACTACTAGACAACTCATTGTTAATAAGTCTAGTTTCATCAAATACTACATGAACTGATTCTTCTACAACTTGGGTAGACAAGTTGTAGACTCTATAAGCCTTACTATTGTTGATGTACCCAACAAAGATCCCCTCTTGGGACTTGGCTGCAAACTTAGTCAAGTAAGACTTTCCATTGTTAAGTATAAAGCATTTACAACCAAAGATCCTGAAGTAGGATAGGTTTGGTTTTCTGCCCTTCACAATCTCATAGGGGGTCTTGTTGTGGCTTTTAGTAATGGTAGCCCTATTAATTACATGACATACAGTATTAACTGCCTCAGCCCAGAAATATTCTGGTAGAGATGTATCACTTAATAGGCTTCTACCAGCCTCAATCAAGGTTCTATTCTTCCTCTCAGCAATGCCATTTTGCTGAGGTGTTCTTGGTGAAGAAAACTACTGAAATATCCCAAATTCTTCACATAGTTTTGTCATGCTATCAGACTGGAATTCAGTACCATGGTCACTTCTTATCTTGACCACTGTACTGTCTAGTTCTTTCTGAATTTGCTTGACAAAGCTATAGAAGATACTAGGTGTTTCAGATTTCTGTCTAAGGAAGAACACCCAGGAAAACCTTGAGTAATCATCTACAACCACAAAGGTATAGACCTTCCTACCTAGGCTGTGAACTGGCATAAGACCAAAGAGATCCATATGCAAGAGGTATAAACACCTCACAGCATCTTTGTTTTCAATGCTATTAAAGCTGGATCTAGTCTGCTTGCCCTTTTGACAAGCTGAACATATCCCATCTTTAATACACTTAACTTGAGGACCATTCCTCACTAACTCTTTGCTATAGAGTTTGCCAATTGTCTTATAGTTAAGATGGGCTAGTCTCTTGTGCCATTTGACACAATGAGAGACTTTCTCATCAGCTACAAGACACACTGGAGAACCATTGTTCTCACACATAATGTCTAGGCAATAGACATTTCTTTTTCTGTAACCAGTCAAAATGATCTCTTGATCATTTGACCTCCTGATATGACAACCATTTTTGACAAATGAGATGTCATATCCTAAATCACTCAATTGACTTATACTAATAAGGTTATGTTTCAAACCTTCAACATAAGCCACTTGAGTAATAGTAATATGGGAGCTAGAAATGTTACCAAAACCCTTAATGATTCCTTTTTCAGAACCACCAAAGGTGACTTTAGGACCATCCTTGATTGGTGTGAAGTCCTTTAGCAATCCCCTAGTTCCAATCATGTGCCTGGAACATCCACTGTCCAAGTACCATGTTGGGGCATGGCCACTTGGACTTACCTGCAAAACAGATTAGTTGACCTTAGAACCCAAAGAATTCTTGGGTCCTTGGTGCTGGTTAGTTTGCATCTTAACAAAGCTATCTGCTGATCTTCCAACAGGCAGTTTGCTACTCACTTTGGCACTAGAATTATGCCAACAGTCTATGGCATAGTGGCCTACCTTGCCACAACACCAGCACTCAAACCTATTGTACCTTTGCTTAGGTACATTCCTAGCTGTTTTAACTACAGCTGGCTTGTTGAGAGCTGGGGCTTTGCCCTTAGACTTGGACTGAACAGTCCTTGCAGGTTTAGTAAACCCCAGTCCAGCTTTGCCTTTTTGATGAACAAATTCATTAATTAAGGGTAGAACAGACTTTGGTTTAGAAAACCTAGCAACTAAATCTCTCTCCTTCTGAAGACTAATCTCCAGACTCTTGATTTGATCATTCTTGAATGCTATAGTCCCCATCTGAATAACAGTTATGTTTTTCAGTCTGGCTATCTCATTAAGTTTTTGATCAAATAACTTCTCAAAATCAGTTGCAGCCACTTTGAGACTTGCAATCTCCTTAGCCTGACTCTTGGCCAAGGATTTGCTTTTCTTAAATGCTTGCAACAGAACTCTATATTCATCAATCAATTGATGAATATCCTCTTCAGACTCAGATGCACTCTCATCACTTGATGATGATGAATCTGATTCTGAACTAGCACAAGAAATTGAACTTAAAGAACAATTTTGTACCTTACTAGGTCCAGGCTGCTCCTAGATTTTGTCATCTTTAGTTAAGGCCATCAGTCCTTTGTACTGGATGTCCTCTTGCTCATATATGGAGTTCATTATCTGGATGAACTCCTCTTCCTCTTCTTCAGCAAATAGTCCTATATATGCTTCAGCATCTGACTCAGTTTCTGAAGAAGACATGTTTGACAAGCCTTTGTCCTTCTTGGCAACAAAAGACCTTTCCTTCTTGCCCTTGAATTGTGTGTTTTTCTTATCAGTAGATTCTTTTCTCTTCTCAGGACAGTCAACAACAACATGTACTTGTTTGTTACAACAATAACAAACTATCTTTGAAGATGAAGTTCTATTTGACTTGGGCTTTCTTCTGTCATTCTTTGATGACTTCTGTGCTGTGGATGGCTTAGTCCTCCACTGTTTCTTCTTTAATAACTTTTGAAAGTGTCTTGTGAAGGCTGCAAAGTCCTCATCACTTTCACTGCTTTCAGACATTCTGCTTTCTGAATCATCCGACTCAGTCTCAGCTACTTTAGGAGGTGGAGTTGGTGACTTACTTCTGTATTTTCTGGGGGCTTCTGTTTTAAATGCCACTGTTCTTTCTTTATTCTCAATTCTGGTAGACTTCTCCTCTTCTTTCCTCACCATCAACTGCATCTCATAGGAAAGCAGTTTTCCAAACAGTGTTGGTGGAGGGATATCTGCTAACTTTGCCATTTCCCTTATGGCACAGATCTTGGTGTCCCAATCCTTTGTTAGGGACCTTAGAAACTTATCATTTAGCTCATAATTACTGAACTCTCTTCCATAGGACATTAGTTTATTGACAATCCTATAGAACTTCTTATAGCATTCTGTGATGCTATCAGATCTACCTTGTCTAAAACTTTCATATTCTTGGTTTAACAAGGATTTTCTATCCTGTCTCACTTCTTCAGAACCCTCCATATACACTATCAAGGTATCCCACATCTCTTTAGATGTCTTACAGTGTATTAAATTCTGAAAGGTAGCATCATCAATGGCACTCACAATGATATTCTGAGCCCTCTTGTCCATTGTGGCTATAATTATCTCATCTTTTGTCATCTCAGAGAAGTCCTTAGGTGTTCTCTGATTTGCATCTAAAACTGCAACCTTCATGGGCACATATGGCCCTTCTTTAACTGTGATATATATCCTAGGGTCTGAGGCTTCCATAAATAGTCTCACCCTTTCCTTCCAGATGCCAAAAATTTCATTTCTGCAAATGGGTAGCTTCATGGATCCAAGTTCCTTATGATTCTATGTTGAACCCATGGTTCTTGATTTTCTTGATTCTTCAAGTTACTTAGACTGAATCTGCCAACAGGATCTACTCAGACAGTTAAGTCCTTTATTGAGTAACCTCCCTCTGATACCACTTGAAAGAAATTGTACCTAATCACCTAGGGGGGGTGAATAGGTGACTAAATCTTTTTACACTTTTTAGGCAGAATTCAGATTATATCACAGAGTTATCACTAATTCTACACAGCAATCACAACAATCAATCAAGCACACAGTGAACACACAGATTTATAGTGGTTCCCCAAGGTTTGGGTACATCCACTTTCCCCCTTCGCCTATCTAGTAGTGTACTAGATTCGGCCAAACTCCTCCACTATCTCAGATCCTCAGATCTTACACTCAGAACCCCAAAACAGGTTCCTACAGCTCAGGCCCAAGGCCCTACAACTCAGCTTCTTCACAAAGCCTACACTCAGCCACAATAGGCCTACACTCAGAGATAAGAATCTCCTACACTCAGGCACACAGGCCCTATCACTCAGCCTTTATAATTACAGGCTTACAAACTCAGATCCCTAAGAATCCTACAAGAAATATAAAATACAAAGTGTATATACCTACAACTCTGAATAGAGAGATGAGTTGATAGGTTCTTGATGAGTTCTTGGAAGAACTCTGTTGAGATCAACCTGACTTGGCTTTCTTCAAAGCTTCTTGAATGTAGAATACAATAAGATTGATCTCCTCTGCAGCTGATCTTTGATCTCTGCAACTTAAGATTCAGAACAAGGTCTGAACCCTTCTTCTCAGCCTGGTTCCAACGGCTGTCTTCTTGGATGGAGCTCTCTCTCTCCAACAACTTAGAACTTTACTTGAAAGTCTTCAATCAATTGCTTTTCAACAACTTTGATCATCTTTTTCTGTAGACAGTATAAGCCTTTATATAGGCCTTCTTCATGGTAACCGGCTGGTCCGGTTCCTAACTGATTTCTGACAACTCTGACAGGTGCAGTAGACCGGCTGGAATGGCAGCTGTCAAGTCATCCAGTCAGTTCTTGAAAAATCTGTAACTGTCTGAAAGTGTCGAGACAGTCTGTCCTTAAGTGTCGACACTTATAGACCAAGTGTCGACATAAGTAGTCTAAGTGTCGACACTAGCCTTCAAGGTGTCGACACAACTCCTTGTACTATAGAATTCACTTCTCGACACAGCTTCTTCATCATGTGTCGACACTGATAATGTGTGTCGACACAAGTCCTTGTTCTTCAGTACTTTGTTGAATTCTTGTAAGTGTCGACACAACTCCTTTGTGTTGACACATCTTCATGTGTTGAACTTGTTCAGTGTCGACACTTATTCTTGGTGTCGACACATGCCTTCAGTGTTGATACTTGCTGAGTGTCGACACAGCTCCTTAGTTTCGACACATCTTCTTGTGTTGAGACTTTAGCTGAGTGTCGACACATATCCTTTGTGTCGACACTTGTACTTAGAATATTGTTGAACTTTGCTAAGTGTCGACACAGCTCCTTGTGTCGACACTTTCTTCAAGTGTTGAGTCTTCTGCTGAGTGTCGACACATTCTTTCTTGTGTCGACACTTTGTTCAAGTGCTGAGTCTTCTGCTGTGTGTCGACACATTCCTCTGGGTGTCGACACTTATACTTAGACTCTTCAGACTTTTGCTGAGTGTCGACACAGCCTCCAAGTGTCGACACTTTCTGATGTAGACACAGTTCCTCTAGGTGTCGACACTACTGCTAAGTGTCGACACTGCTTCTCTGAACTTTTCTTCATTGATTGTCGACACAGCTCCTTGTGTCGACACTTTCTGTCTGGTGTCGACTCTGCATCCCTGGTGTCAACACAACTACTCCAAGTGTCGACACTGCTTGTCTGGGTGTCGACACAAGTCTTCTTAAGTGTCGACACATTTCTTCTGGGTGTCGACACATGGACTTAGAATCTTTTCTGCTTTCCCTGCAAATACTTAACCTGCACAACTAAACTCAAAACACATCAAATACATTTTGATGTATATCATTGAGTAGGGAGAGGCTTCTTCAAATCAGGTACATTTAAACCAATGTACCCAAGATCATCTAAATGGCCTACCTTATTTACTGGAGACTTATCATGATACAAATAGATTAAATCCAGGAAATTATAATTTTCCTAATTTATCTGGCATTTAAGTATTTTCCTTAAAGCTTCCAAAGTCTACCAGTTTGAACATGAACTACCCTAAGTACACATGCAAGATGCCTAACAAAATTATGATAAATATTAGGTTATCTCAATATGGTAAATCCAAAGTATCATAATTTTGCTATCAACAAAAGGGCACTAAAACTATTTTAGCAATATTTACTATCTTCCGTTGTTTATGAACCAAGTATAGTACATATCCTTCCAAAAATTGTAAATTAATTATACTATGTAGATACAACCTTAAAAGTAGCATTGTCCAAGTTTCATAATTCTTCAGCAAATATTATTCTCTGAATAAATTAATTATCAAAATCTCAATATTATGGACTTGTAAAGGAAATACTGTAAACAACCCTCTAAAAATTATGAATAAATTCCTACAAGTCTATTTTGGCCTGAAATCAACAGTTCCTAAGTCTCATGATTTTGCATTAGTTATATCACCTACAAGTAATTTTAAACCACTAAAGCACCTTTTTGAAATTAGTGAAGGAAGTACCAAATATATTCAATTAAAAATTGTAACAAAATTCAGGGATATTCACTTAGACCAAGTTTTTATTCTGGCCAAGTTTCATCAGATTAAAATGCACAAAATAATCAAATTAATTAAAACACCATTTTGGGCCTTTTGGTAATTAACAAATAAAGTGCCAGAAATATAATCCATAAAATTATAATAAAATTACCATGGGTTCTAAATAGTCTACAACTTACTCTACCCAAGTTTCATAACCTTTAGTTAAGGTTAGTGGCTGAATTTACAAAATGGTGCTTCTACCCTAAAACTAGGGTTAGAGTTTTGAGGTGCCTACCTTCCTCCCAGTCCTCTAAGATTTCTTCCAGATAACTTAGGTTACACTACCTTCAATTCTACTAAGTTTTCAAGGTCATACAAAGGCATTAGACCCCAAGTCCTTCTCAACCACCAAAAGTCATTCCTTAGGGTTTGAGGTTGAACGCTACGGTAAATCAAGCCTAAATCATCCCATTTTATTTAAGAGGGTGACATTGGGCATACTAAGTCAGTGTCCAAAACCTCAGCCTCTGTTGAGCGGAGGTGGCCACCCTAAGCCCATGGTGCACTTTTAATCAAAAATACCTCCTTAAGGCCAAACTAGGGTTTGGTGATTCCCTAACCAAAGACTATCAAAATAAGTTCAACTTTTGTAGAGAGCTAGGAATTGATGCCAGGGACCACTCACCAAAACTTGGGAGGGTTTGGTGGTCATTAGACCACTTAATTAAAATACCCTAGCATTATTAAATAAAAGTAAAAACTTTAGGCAAAGTGTCTCAAAAAATTCTGAATTTTGGGCAGGCCCTAGGTATAGCTATGGTGGACTCCCTGTCAAAATTTCAATTAATTTGGACCAAGGATGAAGTGTGGGTACTCAGTTTAATGTCTGCCTAGCCCTAGGTGTAGGTCCCACCAAAATGGGTGCCCTGGTCAAACCAGGCACCCAAATTGGTTTAAACCAATTTAGCATAAATTAGACCCAAAGGGCTACAAATCATGTGTTGACCATTTTCTCATACAGAGCCTCTAACTATTTTTAATAATTTAAAACATTAAATGCCATAAGTGTGACAAAATTTAAATACACATATATCATATCCTATAGTTTAATACATCTGTTGCACGAATCTTGGCGCACGAATAGACGGCATCCTGTCATACTCTAGCTCTAGCCAACGACCAGGATTTATCCTGCCTGGAGCCTCTTCCAAGCACTGCCGCCGGCGATCCGGCCACTTCCCCGGCCGGCCACAGCCACCACCACCTCCATTGAGGTGGTGGTCGTCGCCAGACGGCGGCTTGGCCATCGCCAGACGGCGGCTTGGCCGCCGGAAAACACTATTCCGGCAGTTCTAGCAAGAGAGTTTTCGGCCAAAAATCCATGGGAAACCCGAATTGGATCGGGCTCAATTGAGCCCGAACCTTGGACCTAGTGATTGCTATGATCTATACATGAGAAAAGTAGTGGAGGAGGACCTTTCAAGTGGTCTGGAGTCGAGTCGATCTTCGGGTTGCCATGGTGGTGGTGCCGCCGGCCGGATTTCTGCAATAGTGCAGTCAAGTGGCTCGAATTCCTCAGGTAAATGGTGGAAGGTTTCCTCTCGTGTCACTGATGGTGTTTAAATCATCAGTTGGTGGAGGGGAGAGGCCAAACATCAATGACCATCAAACACCATTAATGGTGTGGCTCGGGTTGAGTGGGGAGGGGGGGGGGGGGCTGAACCTGCCTCTTGGTGGCCGGGAAATGACTGGAATCAACTCCTCTTCCCTAGAGGAGTTGATTGCAGCCATAAAGGGTGGCTGTTGACATCCTTTGGCCGGTTCCCACCAATCCTTTCTTCTCCCCCAACTCTCTCTCTCCACCATTATCATGAAGGGAAGCTCCTTTCTCTCTCCTAGTCACCCATGTTGACTGGTCAACTCCATAGGATATGTGCAGCCCATTTAATCATAAAAAAGATATGAAAAGTGATGTTAGCATAAGGGAAAATTGCTTGAGCTTGGGTTAGCCCATTTGGGCAAGGTTTGACTTGGCTTAGGCTAGGGTTGACTTGGGTCAATTTGATCATTTGGGTTGACCCCAATGGGTCCTTGGTGACCCATTGCCCTCCCCTAAGGTCTATGTAGGGTTGGGTAGGGTTAACTTGGCACATTGGAGGTCACTTGACCCTTGGTAAGGGCACTTTGACCACTTTGGGGCTTGAGTTGACTTGGGTCAACTTAGCCACTGGGTTTGACTCCAATGGGTCCCTAGTGACCCATTGACCTCACTTTAAGTTTAGGAAGCCCTGAGTAAGGTTGGTTGGGCACCTTGGGGGTCACTTGACACTTAGTTAGGGCACTTTGACCAAATTAGAGGTTAGAGTTGACTTGGGTCAACATTACCATTTGGGTTGACCCCAAGGGGTCCTTGGTTACCCCATGGCTTCCCCTGAGGTCTAGGAACAGTTATGTAGGGTTACCTTGCACTTTGGAGGTCACATACCCTTAGTAAGGGTACTTTGAACAGATTACGGGCCTAAGTTGACTTAGGTCAACTTGGTCTCTAGGGCTGATGCCAATGTGTCCTTGGTGACCAATTGACCTCACTTTAGAGTTAGGAGGGCATGGGTGGGGTCCACTTGGCTAGGGGAAGGTCAATTGACCTTAAATACGCTAGTTTGACCCATTTAGGGTTAGGGTTGACTTGGGTCAACTAAGTCTCTTTGATTGACCCCAATGGGTCCTTATGGCTCTAATGGGCCTCCCAAAGTATTAGGGGTGTTGTGGTAGGGTCTTGGGGTCAAGGTGTATCCCCATGGTCATTCTAAACTATTGTTCATAATTTTACTATTTGCAGACCATGATGATTCCCAACTTCATGTCCAAGCTTACTTGGTCTTCTTGAGCCTCCAAGGGTTTTGTCATGACCTAGTCATGACAAAAACACTCTTAAGGGTCTAGTTGGAAATGGGATGTTACAAATCCCAATAAACAAAACAAAGATTTCATCCCCGAAATTAAGGTTAAGCCTACAGGAATTTCTACCGAAGAAAAGAAACTTGTAACATCCCATTGCGATGCCACGTTCACTAACTTGAGATTAAAGGGAAACCTAAATCTATGACCAATTCGCTCAATTGATGAAACCAAGATCCCAATAAACAAAAGATTAGCCTCTACTCTTCCTAGAGCAGCCCTACTAGTTTAAAGCAGGAAAATAAATTAAACATCTTGAGGGGTTGTGAGGTATACTTGAATGAACAGCTCTGGGTATCTTTGTCGCATCAGGTCCTGCGGTTCCCAGGTATGCTCCTCCTGGCCGTGGTTCCTCCACAGGACTTTGACTAACAGAACCTTCTTGCGACGCAAGATCCGTACTCCTCGGTCGTCGATCCGAACCGGCTCTAAGCGAACTGACCGGTCTGAAGCTACCAGCCCTTCGGTGGTCACAATCTGCTGCTCCGGGCGTAGCAGAGCCCTCCTCAGCGAAGAAATGTGGAAGACGTCGTGTAGAGCTGCCAGCTCTGGTGGCAACTCCAGCCTGTAGGCTAGGGGTCTGATCCGCTCCAAAATCCTGTAAGGGCCTATATACCTAGGGCTGAGCTTCTTCCTCCGACCACGCACCCGTGAAACTCCATGCATGTGCCGGATCTTCAAAAACACTCGGTCCCCCACCTGAAACTCCACCTGACGATGCTGGGCGTCATAGTACTTAGCCTGTCGGCTCTGTGCTTCCAGCATTCTGTCCCATATCAGTCTCACCCGAGCTTCGGTATCCTCCACAAACTCGGAGTCTAGTGCCTGAGGATCTTCATCCTAGATCCATGATAGTGGAATCTTGAACCTACGTACGAGGGTGGAGAGCTGTGTTGAATGTCGGCCGAGAGCCCAGATAATCCTGGACTGATGTTCTCTCCTTGGACTTACACTATCCATCCTTATTTGACACGATCATCTTGAGCACACCATGATAACAAATAACTACTCTCAAATCTCGTGAAATACCCATGGGAGTTTTCTTCCGGGTTGGGGTGACCCCAGCTATCTCGACCAGTCAATCATTGATGTTCCAATTATAATTATGCTCGAAGAGTGGATGAGGAATCCTGTGTATGACAATCCCTAATTATATCCTCGAACTTCCCCTCTAACCGGGCAGTGACTGTAATAGTTTCCCAAAAGTTCTTGCACTTAACCTTCATCGGGCGACGGACCTCACAGTGCATCACAAAATCCATGACGCCTTTCTTCACTCCAGGGAGATACACGTTCCGAGATACACCAAACTTCCGATGATTAAATTTCACATTTGTATGGGTAGACAACGACTTTATAAAATCTCCACTTCGCAATCAGATTCTTATCCCTAAGAATACGCCCGAGTAGCACCGAATACGGTTTACGCCCATTTTACTATATTTACGACGCAAACTTTTCTAGATGAGATGTTGGGTATTGTATCCACAATGTACCTGATTTGAAGAAGCCCCTGGACAAGCTAAGGTCAATAGACAATGTATTTGATAAAATCTTTTAAGTTGTGCTTGCAGTTCTTCCACGCTAAGTGCACACCAATGTCAGGGTGCAGTAGGTCAATATACACGGGTCTGCACGACGTAATCCCTCATAGAGCAGATCAGAGTGTTGGCCTACGTATACTCTCTCTATTGGAGTGCACTTACTTTCAAGTACAGGGCCGTGTTTATGCAAGAGAAGACAAGGAGCACGGATGGGTCGAGGAGCAGCTCTTTGGTGGAAAGACGAAAATTTGTCTAAGTGTAAATCGACGAGAATCACCAAGTGATTCTCGCCGATTCGGCGAGAATCACAAAGGGATTCTCGCCGATTCGTCGAGAATCAGTGGTTGATTCTCGCCGAACTCGTTCCAGCCTCTTCTAAGCGAGCACCTCTGCTTCTAAGTAAGAATCGACGAGAATCACTAGTGATTCTCGTCGAATCGTCGAGAATAACTGGTTGATTCTCACCGTCTCGACCTGGCCTAAAGTAGTGCGTGCAACCAAGGCAAATTCGACGAGAATCATCTTTGATTCTCGCCGAATCGTCGAGAATCACCTTTGATTCTCGGCGACTCGGCGAGAATCACTTTCGATTCTCACCGATTTTGACTTGGGCGTTTTTCTGGAACTTCCTGAACGGATTCTGCCGCTGTTAAGGTTCTGGATCGGGACTTAGGGATTCTGCTTGTGGGTCCCGCAACGGTCATTTTTGAAGGCGTCTACAGTATATATATACGGGTATTTTGAACGGAATACCAGACAGAAAGAAGCCAAGCAAGACAAAACCCTAAAATCGCGAAATCGCTCCTCCGCCGCCGTCGCCGCTCGCGCTATTTGGACACCGCTGTTGATCGCGTTTCCTCTCGATCTCCGGCGACAGAAGCTTAGCCAAGCTTTGAGTCTCACGCATCTATCAAGAGATCTCTTGTCTCTCGATTTGTTGATCGGGAAGAACTTCCCCGTCCGAATCGATCGAGACGACCGATCCTCGTGTGACCGTTGGAAGACCAAGCTAGCTTCGCTACGAAGATTGGATCTCTAAGTTCAGCAGCCGCTCATCATCATAGCCGCCGATCCCGAAGCAAGCCGCCGCTCGTCTTGACGCCACCGGTTCCGGGGAGATCCTTTCCAAGAAAGACCAAGGTTGTAGACTCTTCGTTGACTTCACGAACACGTCGTCGAACGAAGAGGAACACCGTAGTCCCCAAACGAAGTTTGTATCTCGTGTGCATTCTATTTTACCTTTGTTGTAAAGGAACGATTGTTCCGTGTTGTAAGGGTTGGGTGCAACCCGGTTTGTGGGAGTGTTGACTCCTACGTGTGGAAGGGTTCCTTCCGATAGTGCAAGGATTGGATTTCAATACTGTTGGAGAAGAGACCGAGTCGTCCCTTGTTGGGAGATAGGTCGAAGGGGGAAAGTGGATGTACCCAAGTCGGGGAACCACTATAAATTGCCTGTGTATTCTGTGTGCTGTGCTTTTTATTTTTATTGTGCAGGTACATTAGTAAATTCCGCAAAAGCATTGCTCGTCACCTATTCCCCCCCCCCCCCATAGGTTAACTTTGTTGACACTAGGTGGACTTTCAAGTGGTATCAGAGGGAGGTTGCTTATCAAAAATGTTAACACCTTGAGTTGAATCCTGCCCCTAGTGTCAAGAAGAAGACAAACATCTACTATGGACGGGCTCAAGTTCTCCGGCAAGATCCCAGTGTGCACCAGGCTCAACTTTCCTATCTGGAAGGAAAGGATCAGGTTCTACATGGAAGCAGTTGATCCTCGACTCTTCATGATCGTGGAGGAGGGACCTTATGTCCCCACTAAGGCCTCCACCATTGATCCCACCAAGAAGGTGCCGAAGACACTTTCTGAAATGGACAAGGACGAGATGGTGCTAGTGGGACTTGACAAGAAGGCACAAAACATTCTGGTCAGCGCAGTTGATGACTCAATGATGCAAAACTTCAGCAACTGCAGGACAGCATAGGAGATCTGGCAGTGCCTGATCATCCTAATGGACGGCACGGATGAAGTGAGGGATGATCGGAGATCCCTCCTGAACCAAAAATATGAGGCCTTCAAACAAGGGCCTAAGGAAGAGATCGGAGTCACCTACGAGTACTTCCTAAAGATTGTCAATGCCCTCAAGTGCTACGGAAGAGTGTTCACTAATGGTGAACTCAATGACAAATTTCTTAGGTCCCTTACTAAGGAATGGGACACAAAGATCTGCGCCATCAGAGAATTTGGCAGACTAGCAGAAACTGATCCACAAATTCTGTTTGGAAAGCTGATGTCCTATGAGATTCAGCTGAACACCAGAAAAGCAGAAGAAGAAGCAGAGAAGGCGGCAGCCAAAGAAAAGACTGTGGCTCTAAAAGCCAGTCACTCCAGAAAAGGCAAGGGTGCGGTTTCATACCGTGCCAGAAAAAAGGATGAGGAGGAGGACTCCGAGCCATGCTCCTCCAGCTCAGAGCTGTCGGCGGAGGATTTCTCCCTCATCACTCGAGAGTTCAAGAAGTTCCTCAAGATGAGGAATCAAAGAAAGAGAGACGGCTCCTCCTCCAGGCATCAGAAGAAAAATTATTCTTCTGACAGGTATGCATCTAGACCGAACAAACATCGCTCCGCTGACATTATTTGCTTTGGATGCAATAAGCCAGGACACGTCGTGGCCGACTGCTATCAAGGCAAGAGAGAAAAAGGGAAAGAAGAGGAGCACAAATCCTCTAGAGATAAGAAGAAGGAGCGGAGCTACATCGCCAAAAGGCCAAAGACACTGAGTGAGTCTGATTCCTCAGAGTCCAGTGATGATGAGGAAGCCTACTTCGGGCTGGTGGGTCGCTCTGACTCAGAAGGAGAATTCCCCCCGTTTACTGGGAAGGTAAAAGCTCACACCCCTCTCTCCGACTCCGACTCTGATCCTGAGTCTCAGGATGATGATCCTGAGGATAGCCTTTCGGCCCGTGAAGCTGAGCTCCTAGAGATGTATGATCTTCTGCTCAACACTTTCGAGGAGTGCCGAAAGAGATTGAAGGCTGAGAAAAAGGAAGTAAAATTCCTTAAGGGTTAGTGTGTTTCCCTAAGGGAAGAGGTCACCAGTTTGATCTCTCTCCGACAGGAGCACCTTGACCTGACCTCAAAGCATTCAGAGTCTCTGAAGCTCCTTGATCTTAAGCAGGAGGAAGTCGACAAGTTGGAAGAACAACTTGCGGCAGAAAGGAAGATCGTCAAGAGCTTCTCTATGCCAAAAACAGTTCTTCCAGTTGTTGATACCTTCTCTGCTCAGGCCAAAGGAGCTGGCTTGGGGCATGTAGGGGTATCTGGTTCCTACTCCAGGAGAAACAGGAACCAGAGGAAGAATAAGGCCGCCAAGAAGGCCTCTGCTGATGAAAAGGGAAAGGCTGCGCTTACTCCTATTGCGTTCAGAAAGCCTGGCTTTCCTTGCAACCAACATGACTTTGAGTCAACATTTGGCCATCATTTCCGGCCCTCGGTTGCAAAGACAAAGAGCCGATATGACGGTTGGACATTTCCCCGGAACTTCGGTGAGAGTGCCTTCAAGGCACCTTATGAGGAAATCCACATGGGCAATTATGGTCCGTTCTCCAGCGGCCATAATGGAAAGCAGGCACCAAAAGCCAAGCCTGTTATACAGAAGGTGACGAAGTCATGTGACTGCTGTCACCATGAGGCCTCCTCCTCCAGATCCAAGGCCCCAGCTGTACCCACCGTTCCCAGGATAAGGCAGGAGCCTAGGAAGAGGTACAACAGATTCGACTGTTGGTGCTGTGGCAAAGTCGGTCACTTTGCCGTGGATTGTTGGTTTAATCCAAGGCATTACGAGACTCCCCATGTTAGCAATGCGAGGCCGACCACTCGTAGGGTTAACCAACCGAGGGAGAGTGTACTAACCAGTAATCTAGGACCCAAGTTCGATTGGGTTACTAAGGCAAATTAATTTTGTTTTGCAGGTATGTCCAAAGGACACCAAAACGCCGATCTGGTATTTGGACAGTGGATGCTCCCGGCATATGACTGGGACAAGAAGCCTGCTGCGTGATTACACTCCAGTCGAGAATGGACCCAAAGTCATCTTTAGAGGGTCAGATCGAGGAGTCACCAGAGGTTACGGTATGATTTCCAACGGTATAATCACTATCACCGACGTGGCTTATGTTGAAGGGTTAAACCATAACCTGATCAGTGTAAGTCAGTTATGTGATAAAGGTTATGACGTTAAGTTCTGCAAGGATAAATGTCTGATAATTTCACGTACCTCTTCTGAGACGGTATTATCAGGCATTAGGAGCAGAAATATCTTCTGCTTAGATTTTCTTAGTTTAGATTCCTCTACCCCCGTATGCCTTGTGGCAACAGGCAGTGCATCTCTGTGTGAAAAATGGTACAAGAGATTGGCACATATTAATTTCAAGACAATTAGTATGCTGTTTTCTAAGAACTTAGTAAGGGATGCTCCCAGTATCAAGTGCATCAAAGATAGCCCCTGTCCTGCATGCCAGATGGGCAAACAGACTCGGGCTACCTTTAAGAGCATTGCAGACAAAGACTCTTCCCGATGTCTTTACCTTTTACATATGGACTTGTTTGGTCCAATGCAAGTTCATAGCTTGGGAGGCAAGTCCTATACGCTAGTGATAGTTGATGATCATTCTCGATTTACTTGGGTGTTCTTTTTGAAACGAAAGTCAGATACGTTTGACATCTTCACTAGTTTTGTCAAGCAGGTTCAGAACGAATTTAACTGCTCTGTGGTCAAAATCAGAAGTGACCATGGAACAGAATTCGAATCTGGTGCTATGACAGAGTTTTGTGAAGAACAAGGTATCTTTCATGAGTTTTCCTCCCCGCGCACTCCTCAGCAAAATGGAGTTGCGGAGAGGAGAAATAGAACTCTCATTGAAGCCTGCACGACAATGTTGAAAGACGCTTCTCTCCCGGAATACTTCTGGGCAGAGGCTGTCAATACAGCTTGTCATGTACAAAACTGAGCATTGATCAACAAGCATCATCGTAAGACGCCTTACGAGCTACTGAAAGGCAGGAAACCAACCATGTCCTACTTGAGGATTTTTGGTTGCAGATGCTATGTACTGAATAATGGGAAGTACCCGCGTACTAAATTTGGTGAAAAATGCTTCGAAGGCATATTCATGGGCTATAGTTACCACAGTCGGGCATATAGGGTCTTCAATAAGAAAACCCTAGTGGTAGAAGAATTAATAAATGTTGTATTTGATGAAGGAAGTTTGCTTAACAGCAACTCTTCCAGTGGTATTCTTGAAGATGCAGGTGCACGACTGGAACAGCTGAGTCTGGATGAGACCGCTAAAGATGACACTCCTAAGTACGTCAAAGTCTCCACCTCCACGTCATCTGAAAATGTTGAAGATCAAAATGGAACAAATCTCTTGGAAGAAAGAGAAGCCCAATAAGTAGTTGAAGCTCCAGACGCCAGACTTCTAGAGCTCCGACACGTGAGGGATCATCCTAGAGATCCGATCATCGGAGATCCTCGTGTCGGTGTCAGAACTCGAAGAGGTACTTTTAACGAAGTATTGCATCTTAGCTTCCTGTCACAGGTTGAGCCAAAGAAGTTCGACGAGGCGAACAAGGATGCGGCATGGATTCTGGCCATGCAAGATGAACTACATCAATTCGAACGTTGCAACGTTTGGACGCTAGTTCCCAGACCATACAAGCAGAATGTGATTGGCACCAAGTGGATCTTCAGAAACAAGCTGGATGAACATGGTGTCATCATAAAGAACAAGGCAAGACTGGTGGCTCAAGGTTACATACAGGAGGAGGAGATTGACTTCGACCAGATCTTCGCACCATTAACAAGGCTCGAGGCAATCAGATTGTTCCTGGCGTATGCTTCACACAAAGGATTCACAGTCTATCAAATGGATGTGAAATCAGCATTCTTGAACGGAGACCTGAAAGAGGAAGTATACGTCGCTCAACCCCCAGGTTTTGTCGATCCTACTTATCCTAATCATGTTTATTTTCTTAATAAAGACTTATATGGGTTGAAACAAGCTCCACGAGCTTGGTATGAGACTTTATCTAGTTTTCTTCTTGAGAACAAGTTCTCTAGAGGTAAAATAGATAAAACATTGTTTCTCAGGGAAGTCAAAGGCAAGATTTTGCTGGTGCAAATCTATGTTGATGACATAATTTTCGGCTCAACGGACAACAATCTTTGCAAAAAGTTTTCTAAACTTATGCAAGGAAAGTTTGAAATGAGCAGTATGGGAGAGCTCAAGTATTTCTTAGGACTTCAAGTGAAACAGTTTGAGGATGGAATCTTCATCTCTCAGATGAAGTTCACAAATGAACTCCTTAAGAAATTCGGTATGGAGAGTGCAACCTCTATGAGGACTCCAATGGGATCCACCATGTCTCTGGATAAGGATGAGAAAGGTAAACCTTTCGATGAAACAAAATACAGAAGCATCATTGGATCCCTGCTCTACCTTACTGCCAGTAGACCGGATATCATGTTCTCCACATGTGTGTGTGCCAGATATCAAGTGAACACTAAGGAATCTCACTATGTCGCTGCAAAGCGAATTCTAAGATACCTTAAAGGTACTCCCAATCTTGGCTTGTGGTACCCGAGAAACAATGATGTCGAGCTAATAGGTTTTTCAGATGCTGATTTTGCAGGAAGTAGGGATGACAGGAAAAGCACCTCCGGGACGTGTCAATTCCTCGGCAGGAGACTTATCTATTGGAACAGCAAGAAATAGAATTGTGTAGCTACCTCCACAGCAGAGTCTGAGTACATTTCAGCAGGAAGCTGTTGTGCACAACTACTATGGATTAGAAACCAGTTAGCCAACTACGACCTTCAGTCCAAGGAAGTTCCAATGTACTGCGACTCCTCTAGTGCAATTACAATTGCCAACAATCCTGTATCGCACAGCAGAACGAAGCATATTGAAGTGCGCTACCACTTCATTCGGGAGCACGTGGAGAACAAGGACATCTCTCTCTGTTATGTCCCCACGGACAAGCAGATTGCTGATATATTCACAAAGCCCTTAGACGAGGCCCAGTTCAATCTTTTCAAGACTGAATTGGGGATGCTCAATTATGAGGAATGAAGACTACAGAAGCTCCAGGCTCGTGCACGATCTGAGGGGGAGCAAGGAACTTAAGTGTGCGCACAGATGCAAGAACTATGGGGGAGCAAGGGGTCAAATGCTACCGACCCCGATTTGCAGAAGCCGAAAAGGGGGAGATTACCCTCTCGGCAAAGGCTAAGGTGGCTCCAAGCTTGCTTCCAAGAAATTGGTATTGGTAATGGATAACCCACTCAACTCACTTTTAAGTTTATGGTTTTCATTCCCATTTGCTCTATTCACCTTAGCTTGTAGGGTTTAGGCTTCTTCAAATAGGGGGAGATTGTTGGGTATTGTATCCACAATGTACCTGATTTGAAGAAGCCCCTGGACAAGCTAAGGTCAATAGACAATGTATTTGATAAAATCTTTTAAGTTGTGCTTGCAGTTCTTCCACGCTAAGTGCACACCAATGTCAGGGTGCAGTAGGTCAATATACACGGGTCTGCACGACGTAATCCCTCGTTGAGCAGATCAGTGTGTTGGCCTACGTGTACTCTCTCTATTGGAGTGCACTTACTTTCAAGTACAGGGCCGTGTTTATGCAAGAGAAGACAAGGAGCACGGATGGGTCGAGGAGCAGCTCTTGGGTGGAAAGACGAAAATTCGTCTAAGTGTAAATCGACGAGAATCACCAAGTGATTCTCGCCGATTCGGCGAGAATCACAAAGGGATTCTCGCCGATTCGTCGAGAATCAGTGGTTGATTCTCGCCGAACTCGTTCCAGCCTCTTCTAAGCGAGCACCTCTGCTTCTAAGTAAGAATCGACGAGAATCACCAAGTGATTCTCGCCGATTCAGCGAGAATCACTAGTGATTCTCGTCGAATCGTCGAGAATCACTGGTTGATTCTCACCGTCTCGACCTGGCCTAAACCAGTGCGTGCAACCAAGGAAAATTCGACGAGAATCATCTTTGATTCTCGCCGAATCGTCGAGAATCACCTTTGATTCTTGGCGACTCGGCGAGAATCACTTTCGATTCTCACCGATTTTGACTTGGGCGTTTTTCTGGAACTTCCTGAACCGGATTCTGCCGCTGTTAAGGTTCTGGACTGGGACTTAGGGATTCTGCTTGTGGGTCCCGTAACGGTCATTTTTGAAGGCGTCTACAGTATATATATACGGGTATTTTGAACGGAATACCAGACAGAAAGAAGCCGAGCAAGAGAAAACCCTAAAATTGCGAAATCGCTCCTCCGCCGCCGTCGCCGCTCGCGCTATTTGGACGCCGCTGTTGATCGCGTTTCCTCTCGATCTCCGACGACAGAAGCTTAGCCAAGCTTTAAGTCTCACGCGTCTATCAAGAGATCTCTTGTCTCTCGATTTGTTGATCGGGAAGAACTTCCCCGTCCGAATCGATCGAGACGACCGATCCTCGTGTGACCGTTGGAAGACCAAGCTAGCTTCGCTACGAAGATTGGATCTCTAAGTTCAGCAGCCGCTCATCATCATAGCCGCCGATCCCGAAGCAAGCCACCGCTCGTCTTGATGCCGCCAGTTCCGGGGAGATCCTTTCCAAGAAAGACCAAGGTTGTAGACTCTTCGTTGACTTCACGAACACGTCGTCGAACGAAGAGGAACACCGTAGTCTCCAAACGAAGTTTGTATCTCGTGTACATTCTATTTTACCTTTGTTGTAAAGGAACGATTGTTCCGTGTTGTAAGTGTTGGGTGCAACCCGGTTTGTGTGAGTGTTGACTCCTACGTGTGGAAGGGTTCCTTCCGATAGTGCAAGGATTGGATTTCAATCCTGTTGGAGAAGAGACCGAGTCGTCCCTTGTTGGGAGATAGGTCGAAGGGGGAAAGTGGATGTACCCAAGTCAGGGAACCACTATAAATTGCCTGCGTATTCTGTGTGCTGTGCTTTTTATTTTTATTGTGCAGGTACATTAGTAAATTCCGCAAAAGCATTGCTCGTCACCTATTCCCCCCCCCCCCATAGGTGAACTTTGTTGACACTAGGTGGACTTTCATGAGATATAAGGGAAACCCAAGTTAGTAACTAATTTGCCCAATAAACAAAAGATATGCCCCCAATAAACAAAAGATAAGCCTCTACCTGCCTTGGGCTGAATATCTTTGATATTATCATGTTATATCCATCCTAGCTGGGTGCGCAATCCCTAGGGCATCAATCTTTGACCTGGGGTTCCAACCTGAATCTGTTGATATACTCCATACTTTAAACCCTCCTCCGACACATATTTACGACCACCTTATCCAGGTCAAAATGTTCCCAATCCCAACTGGGTCTCTTCCGAACTTGAATTCCTATCCGACCTTCTGTGTTTGTCATGGTGGTTGTCTCCAGGTAATCTTGTTAATGGTACGAGGGTTGAGACTATGTGTCTTCTACCATTCTGCTAATGGATTTTTGGTCTCAAATCTACTTAAAGCAGTCCTTCCGGTTTGAGTAATCCTTGATAGGGACCGTAGGGCTACCTGAGTTTATTGCTTAGGTAGCCATTCTCGTGTTATACTCCTCCTTTAGTCTCTTTAGGTATCTCCTTAGCTTAACCAAGTTCATACCCAAGGTCTATTTCCTACCATGACATACTATAAGTTATCGTGGTTAGTCATGTCTCCTAGTGGATTGAGTCTAACTCATTAACTAGAGAATTATAAGAAGGGATCTTCGTAGCCGGTGGTGCTCCCTGCTGGGGGCAGGGTTTGCTGCAGGCTACAAAAAGAATTCCAATTGCTAGCTGATGAACAAGTGGAATTAATGAAAAGGTGGACTTTATATGTGATTCCCCATATGGGCACACCACTGCTCCGCTGCTTAGTTTGTCCCAAAACTAAACTCGCGCGGGGGTGACCCAGGGTTGTGGACTGCTACTTTTCGATCGAGGTCTGCTCTGATACCACTTGTAAGAGCCCCCCCCCCTTTTTTTTCTTTTTCAACACTGGGGTCTTAGGCCCAGAACTGCCGTTTTGTGGCGACTCCTTCACGCCCTGAAGGGTCATCACCCCAAAGCGCCGATTCTGCCGGCCAATTCGATCACAGAAAAGTAGCAAAACAAAGTAAATGCAAACTAGCAGTCCACAAAAAACCACATATCATATAGATAATCTCCACGAAGGGAGTTTCCACAGAATAATATATCAGAGTACTAAAATACGGGCTTATGCCCGGTACATAATGTCCTCACTACAAATCACTCATGTAGAAGCAAAAGAAGAAAATCTACTCGAGGTCGAGACTCACGGTCCTGGCTGTATGAACTCCGGACCTATACTGCCCCATCTCCAAGCGCACCGGTCTCTGGGGCTGCTCCTCCATGCTGGGCTCCACAATCCCCTAAATGACGCGGTTCAAAAACCGTTAGTCTAAAATACTAAGCCCTATCATCCCCCACCCCTTCCCGCATGGCTCCTAGGCATCGAGCGGAGAGGAAGAAAAGGGAGGACTTGAAGGTGGAGAATAATCAAAACAGATGGCAGCGGATCTATACTAGCAATTCTATAATAGATAATGACAATAAGATGAAATATGAAAAGTAACCTTCACTTATGTGAGAACACATAAGCCAAGGGGTCTTCTGCAAGGCTCCCATCGTATAAAGAGTCCCATACCAATTTATACATTGGGGTGTCGGTTATCAAACAGCAGTAAATATATAACAAAATTGACCTTAATTTATAAACTTGCCCACACAAGCTTATAGACCAAGGGGTCGTTTTGCAGGTCCTAATGTATAAGCGTCTCATTCCACTTATACTTTAGGTGTCAGGGTTAAATGAATCTATTATGCTATGACATGCAAGTGGGTATGATAGAACATGCAAGTGCAATACACACACCCGACTCTGTGCACACAGACCTTTAGTTCCCCCTTTCTGGAGTCGTAACCTCCCAGGATACCTCCGTAGTGGAAGACGGAAGCGGTGGGTTGGGCCTCGCCCACCTATAAACCAATAAAGCACTACCAGTCAGACCTATCATATGCCTCAACGCTTGGTGTACGAAGCGGATTCTTGCGTACTCTTGCCGGCTGGCGCACCGGACTTCTGTTGGCGAAGTGCTAACCACACTTGCCGAGTCAGCGTATTGGCGTCGGTGCATCGACCCTCCAATATCGAAGACCCACCACCTTAATTTTCTTTTCTTTTATGCACATGCAAATTTAACGTATTCAAAACCGAGCCGAAGCTCCCCGGACCAAAATGTCCGTCTCAAACAATCGAGCCGAAGCTCCCCGGACCAAAACGTCCGTCTCTTAACTATCCAAGCCGAAGCTTCCAACTATCTTCCTGTGCTATCTGTGTTCGTGAAATGTGCAACCCTAATTACTAAGTTACTCTTTTCAGCTTGTTAATACAGTTTACGTTAACCCAGAACTTCCCCCGGTATTCCCTGTGAAGGGCTCTCAAGGGGCACTAGGAACTATGTTGGGATTACGCGCATCGTTCCCTTTCGCAAGGTACTTATTTTTATTATTTGTTGATTCTCTTACCCATTACCTTCTCGTGTTACGATAGACTAATCCTAGGGTGATTTGACCCTACCTCACCTCGAGGAAGACGATCTTCCGTCGAACCCGAGCGCCTCTAAACTCTAGTCAAACCAATTTCTCACCCCTCTTCCTATCCTTCTATGGTGAACTCATCCACATCTATCCAAAATTACTAACTCCTACACCATGTCCCATTGTAACTTATTGCAATTACCCATCTTGTCAAATGTAGACCATCATAGGTTATATGTCGGACCGGTCAGGAGATAATCCAAATACTCATCCAAATGGCCTACCTTATTTACTGGAGACTTATCATGATACAAATAGACTAAATTCAGGAAATTATAATTTTCCTAATTTATCTGGCATTTAATTATTTTCCTTAAAGCTTCCAAAGGCTACCAGTTTGAACATGAACTACCCTAAGTACAAATGCAAGATGCCTAACAAAATTATGATAAATATTAGGTTATCTCAATATGGTAAATCCAAAGTATCACAATTTTTCTATCATCAAAAGGGCACTAAAACTATTTTAGCAATATTTACTATCTTCCGTTGTTTATGAACCAAGTACAGAACATATCCTTCCAAAAATTATAAAATAATTATACTATGCAGCTACAACCTTAAAAGTAGCATTAGCTGTCACAACCCGCATTTTTCTCTGAATTCATGGAGGATCAGAGTATGAGAAAAACACACGTCGTGATGCCACGTCGAGCAGTGGATAACTGTCGACGCTCAGGCGAACACCATCTAACTAGACTATGAAAGTTTCTTAAGTTTAATGATTAGAAAATCAAATATCTTTTAGAGGCCGTATCCCTCGGCTCAGTGGATCATCTAGTCCACAGTTTAAAACTATATTTATACGTAGCGGAAAATACTTTATTTATTGCTTTGACATCCTAAGAGAGTGCATAAGTGACCCCCAGGGTCAGCTTATACTATGCAAGATACTAAATTTATATCATATTATAAGTAGGGAAAACGTTCTTTTTACGTTACTTGGGAAGTAGTGTATGAGTTTATAAAACATGCTGATCATGAGATATACATATAGTAGTGTTTTAGGTTTAAAAGTAACTAGCAACCTAGCATAAAATTTTCCAAGAGCAAGTAGACTATCTCCAAAAAAGGTTGCAGTAAAAGAAACATATTTAGTATCATAAGGTAAAACTACCAGAGGGTGCCAACAAACTGACACGAACCCACTGGCAGGCATGTATGTCTGTAAGAAAAAAATAGGAAAACTACCTCACAAAAGTAAGAGAAAGATCCCTACAACTCAAGGGATCACCAACAACACCACAGTAATACTAGCCCCCCACCCGGCTACTAATCAGAACCTGAGGCATTCAGAAAAGGAAAGAATTCCTCAGCAAGCGAAACAAGAAAATCTGAACTATGACATTAAATTTCAATGGAACAAGAGAGTAAGCAAACAAGACAGTAAAAAAAACAAACACTGTCCAGAGTAAACCAAAAGTACACCAAACACCAAGCAATAACACCAAGCCCTGCTCAAATCCTGCAGTGGCTACAAGGCAAAAGGCAGAGAAAAACTTGCCACCATATGCTGCATTCTACCAGGAAGAAACACCTAACAATCCTAATTTGTGAGTTAATGGCAGTAGTAAACAGAAATGTTCCTGAGTTGGTGACCAAAAACAGTCCCCCAAACAAACAGTTCCAACAAAAACATAAATTTCCACTGTCGGCACAAAACCACGACAAATCCAGCCCGTACTTGGAATAAAAAGGGTGGCGGCCACAACAAATGCCCGGCCCGTACCTGGGACCAAAAAGTGGCGGCCACGGCTCGCACACAAAACATCCCGCTCCTTTAGAGCATCAAAACACCACTACCCGCCATACCCCACGATTCGGCACTCAAAATAAAGGAAGAACGAAAGGCCGACAAGACATTCCCCTAGGAGGTAATCACTCGGGAAGAAAGATAATTGAAAAGAAATAAAAATTCTGCCTACAGGAATCGTCGAACGCAGCTCGACGATTTTCGTCGAGCGCTGGAACAAAATCGCCGAACGAAGCAAAATCGTCGAGCGCAGCTCGACGATTTTTGTCGAATCACGGGACACGGGCAATCGTTGAACTCCGTTCGACGATTTCCCTTTCACCGAACGAAGGTCACGGGAAAAATAGTCGAACTCCGTTCGACGATTTCCGTCAGACCCAGAACTAAGGCTCGTCGTCGAGCTCCGCTCGACGATAATCGTCGAACCCAGATCGACGATTTCCGTCGATCTGGCTGCAACGAGTGCACAGAAATCTTGAACCTCCTACTTCATTTCCGTCCAACTTCTTAGCCTAATTCAAACCAATTACTGGCGATTTAAGTATAAAATCTCACTGTTATTGGATTCTAGGGTTGAAAGGCTAATGTCTACCCAAACAGAGGTTTTAACAGGGAACCATTTGAATGCTTAACACGAAACAGTTTGATAAAACAGGCAAGGTTACAACACTCCAGCCAAAGGTATGAGTTTTAGTACTTGAGAGAATGCAAACAGAAACTTAAAGGGGCATTATGTTTAATGATTTACATACTTTTGACGGAAAAAACATAGTAAGATATCAATCTCATGAAAACATGGAAAATTATAGCAATTATGATCATAAATAGGAGAAGAAAACTTGGAAAGGGCAGGAGCACCACTTGCCTCAAATCCAGAGATTAACTTGCACAACCCTTCCTCTCCCTCTCGGCTCCAGCCGCAACAGCACCAAAACAGTATCTAAGGTTTTAATGGCGGAAAAGGTTCAAACCAAAAATTCTGAGTCCTCTAGAAACACCACGAAAATTGAATCTCTTACCTAAGGAATGAAGGTATAGGCGAGAGCACTCCAAATCTGCTTTCGGAAATGAATTCCGTCCATTAACGCTCCCAAATCAATGTCTGAAGGGTACAGGGTTGACAGTTTTCTTCCTCTCGATCAGATTGCGGTTTCTCTCTCACAGACGGAGACAATGAATAGTCTCGTTTATTTCTTAAGGCTTTATATATGATGCATGGATACGTCTTTTAATCCTAACTGCCACCTAAAACCACTCATTTCAAACTTTATAAATTAATTAATCATTACATCCATTATTATTAACACACCAAAACGACGCAAAAAACCGAACCACCTCGGAATCCGACGAAATTCGCACCGTAGTTAAACACCCACGCTATGAACGCAACAAAGACGTCGAAATCAACTTTCGACGAACAAAACTCGGGTTATCACCACCCTAAGCCAAAACACAAGCATCCCCCGAGAGGCCTCACCAGTCACCAAAACAGACCCGGCTTGCTAGGAGATTTTGCCAAAAAGGCTACCAATAACCATACAAGGAACCAAAAGAGCTAAGAACATGCTCTAACAAATGGCACATGCTGAAAATGCGTCAACGTAACGCCAAACGAGAATTAAATAATCGCAGAAAAAATCGGGGGCGTTACAGTCACTCCCCCTAAAAGAAAGTTTCGTCTCGAAACTTTATATACACTACTTCTACTATCGAAGGAAAGTAACAAACAAGAGTACTAGAAAGGAAACGTACCAAACAAATCAAGGGAAGAGATGAGGGTGAGCCTCCCTCATAGCCGACTCTAGCTCCCAAGTCGCGCTTTCTAAATCCTGATTCTTCCATAGAACTTTCACCATCGGGATAAACTTCGTCCGCAGCACCCGATCTTGAGTATCCAAGATGCGGACCGGCACCTCAACATATGAAAGATTAGGCTCCAACTGGGGTACAACATCCAAGACTTGTCCACTGCTTAGCACACACTTCCGCAATTGGCTTACGTGAAACACATTATGAATACCTGGGAAATTTGCTGGCAAATCCAATCTATATGCTGACACGCCAATCCGTTCAACAATCTTAAACGGGCCCACATACCTCAGATCCAATTTTCGGTTCTCACCGAATCTCTTAACACCAACCATTGGGGAAACCTTAAGAAACACAATGTCCCCTACAGAAAACTCCAAGTCAGACCTACGCCAGTTGGCGTTCTTCTCATATCTCTCCTGTGCAATATGAAGCTTTTCCCGAATAAGATTCACAGCAGTTTCCATCTCCTCGAGCTCATCCGGACCCAACACAGGCCTCTCACCAACCTCCATCCAAAACAAGGGAGTTCTGCAGTGCCTCCCATGCAAGGCTTCAAACAGAGCCATTTGCAACCTCTCTTGGTAACTGTTATTGTAAGCGAATTCCATAAGCCGCAAACGCTCATCCCACGCTCCTCCATGGTCCAAGGTGTAGCACCTGATTATATCCCCAACTATCTGGTTCACTCGCTCAGTCTGACCATTAGTCTGCGGGTGGTAAGCTATAGAATACCTCAAATCTGTACCCAAACCCTCTTGCAGACTCCTCCAGAAGCGAGATGTAAAACGGGAGTCTCGATCCGAAATGTTGCTAACTGGTACCCCGTGCAATCTGATGACCTCATTCAATTACAGCTCCGCTATCTTTTTCATCGGATAATCAATCTTATATGGTACAAAGTGAGCACACTTCGTCAGTCTGTCCACTATAACCCAAACAGAATCAAAACCTCTAGGAGATCTCGGCAAGCCCGTAATGAAGTCCATAGAAATACTCTCCCATTTCCAAGTAGGGATCTCCAACGGAGTTAACTTGCCACCAGACCTTCCATGATCGGCCTTCACACGCTTGCAAGTGTGGCACTCAGCAACAAATCGGGCTATATCACCCTTCATCCCATACCACCAGACAATCTGCTTCAATTCATGATACATCTTCGTGGATCCTGGATGGTAGGCAACACTGGATCCATGAGCCTCTCTGCAAATCATAACCCTGAAGTCTCCAACAGCGGGAATGCAGAACCTGCCGCGGTACTTCAAAGTACCCGCATCATCAATAGAGAAATCCGGCAACTCCCCTCTCTCAGTCCTGAGGTACAAGTGTAGAAGATCCGGATCATGCTTCTGGTGCAACCTGGTAAGTGCAATCTAAGACGGCTCTGCTACTGCCAAACTGCTCTCCAAGTCACAGCATCCTACGGAAATATCCATCAGGAGGAATTCTTCCACTAAACGATCGGCGGTGAGATTAAAGATCTTCCCCATCTTCCGGCTCAGGGAATCGGCCACTACATTGGCCTTGCCCGGATGATACTGTATATCCACATCATAATCGGCCACATACTCTAACCAACGCCGTTGGCGCAAATTCAGCTCTTTCTGGGCGAAGACATACTTGAGGCTTTTATGATCGGTGTAGATCTTGCACTGAGCACCATAAAGTAAATGTCTCCACAACTTCAGGGCAAAGATCACTGCCGCGAACTCAAGATCATGCGTAGGGTAGTTCCTCTCATGTGTCTTCAGTTTCCTCGACCCATACGCAATCACCTTCCCTTCTTGCATCAACACACCTCCGAGCCCAACATGCGAGGCATCCACATACACATCATAGTCCATGCCCTCCGTAGGCAATGCCAAAATAGGAGCAGAACACAGCCTGCTTTTCAGCTCCAGAAAAGCCTCCTCGCATTTATCGCTCCAAATGAACGCCGCATTCTTCTGCGTCAACTTAGTCAAGGGAGCTGCCAGTGTAGAAAAGCCCTCCATGAATCTTCTATAATAGCCGGCCAACCCCAAGAAGCTCCTAATCTCCTTGGGTGTGCTCGGCCTATGCCAATCCATCACTGCAGAAATCTTCTCCGGGTCAACCGAAATGCCGTCTTTGTTCACCACATGACCCAGGAAGGAAACCTGGGACAACCAAAATTCACATTTACTCAACTTGGCGAATAACTGATTGTCCCTCAAAGTAGATAGAACCAATCGCAGATGCTGCTCATGCTCCTCAGCACTGCGTGAGTAGATCAACACATCATCAATGAATACCACCACGAACCTGTCCAGAAAATCCTTGAACACGCGGTTCATCATGTCCATGAATGCTGATGGCGTGTTGGTCAAACCAAACAACATAACCAGAAATTCGAAATGCCCATGCCTTGACCTGAAAGCAGTCCGTGGAATGTCCGACTCACGGATCATGAGCTGATGATAGCCTGAACGAAGATCAATCTTGGAAAACACCGTGCTACCATGCAACTGATCAAATAAATCATCGATCCTCGGCAGAGGGTACCTGTTCTTTATGGTAACTTTGTTCAGCTCCCTATAGTCAATGCAAAGACTCATCGACCTATCCTTCTTCTTCACAAATAGAACAGGAGCACCCCAAGGCGACGAACTCGGCCTAATAAAACCTTTAGCCAACAACTCGTCCAACTGGACTTGCAACTCCTCCAACTCATGAGGGGCCATCCGGCAAGGCGCCTTAGCAATAGGTCGCGTACCCGGTTCCAAATCAATCACAAACTCAACATCCCGCTCGGGGGGAAGACCAGGAAGGTCATCAGGAAAAACATCTGAGAAACCACGAACCACAGGAATCTCCTCCAGGCGCGGTACGCTAACAGCATTCCCAACCACCGAGACTAAACAAGCAAAACAATCAAAATGAAACAGCTTCTGAGCACATACCGCAGAAATGATAGGAGAATCCTCACACGGATTAACATACACACTTCCAGGCAGACCGTTGTCCTTGATGAAGTCCTCTAGATCAATCATCTTCAAATCTGCCTAGACAACCAGTCCTTGCCCAGAATAACATCGAAGTCCTCTAGATCAATCATCTTCAAATCTACCTTCGCAAGAAAGTCCCCCAACAAAACATGGCAATCCAAAATGCCCAAATCTGACAATATAGATTCACCAGAAGGGAACTTGACGCGGAAGGTATCACGAACTTGATCTAGAATCAATTGATACCGCTCTACAAAGGCTCTAGCTACAAACGAGTGGGTAGCGCCGGAGTCGAACAAAACACGCACCCAGCGGTTCTTCACCTTAAATTTCCCTATAGGAGTACATAAGCAACTAAGGCACTACTAGAACAAAACTAAACCCATGCTAGCAAATTAAACTTTCAAGCTTGGAAAAATGACTAACCTGAGATGACCTGAGTCGAAGTCTGGGCCTCCTCGGAAGAGATCACGTTCAGCTTCCCTTTGCCCTTGTCCACACGCTGAGGCAGAGGTAAAGCCTGAAGTGGAACTGCCTGAAAATAGGCTGGACCTGAGGACACCTAGCCTTGATATGACCCTTCTGGCCACACTGAAAGAAGACCTTATCCTTGGACCAGCACTGGGCAGCATCATGCCCGGGTCGCTTGCAAACAACACAGAAAACATCCTTCATAGGAGCACCTTGAATGGCATGAACTTGCTCCTTCCTCTGAGCTCCCGCCTTCTTGAAACACCTCTCAACAGGGTGGCCTGACCGGCCACAAAAGCTACACACTACCATGCTCTTCTTTCCCGGAGCAGCATCAAGTACCTGGGGGTTCTTCTCCTCAGCAGACTTTCTCTTGTCCTTCCTCATTTGCTGGCATCTGATCTTTGCAGTCTCCACTGCCTCCACTTTCAGAGCAGCCTCCACAACTCCTGCATAAGTCACTGATCCATAAGCACTGGCTAACTACTGAACCTCGCTCCTCAAGCCACCAAGGAGTCGCTTGACTCGATCTGCTTCAACACTCACCAACCCAGGGGCAAACCTGCTCAACTTGCTGAACTCTATCTCGTACTCACTGACCGTGAGTTGCCTCTGCTTCAGGTGAAGGAAGTCGTTCATAAGTCAGTCACGCTCGACCGAAGGCAAGAACTTCCTCAACAGCATATCCTTGAACAATGCCCAAGAGCAACCAGCCACCAAGCTCTCCTTTTCCCTAAGCCACCAGCTCTTATCCAAACCCTTTAGCTGATAGGCGGCTATCATCACTCTCTGATCATCTACCACACCGGAGTATGAGAACATCTCCTCCATGGAGATCAGCCAATCATCTATGACCATGAAATCTGCCTTCCCATCATATGTAGGAGGGCTAAGTCTCTGAAACTGAGAAATGAAGGCCATCTCCGCTGGCACCACCACTGGAGGTCTCAGGGGAGCAGGAGGGGGACGGGCAGCTGAACCCCCTGCAGGGTCTTGCACTCCCTGAGTCTGTCCTGCCACAAATGCCGCCAGAGACTGGATCTGGACCTGCATCTCCACCAACTGCCTGGTCAGGGAATCGTTGCTCAACCGCAAGCTCTCGATCACTGCATCACTCTGCGCTCCAGAAGTCTCACCCTCAGACAGGGGTGTCGACCTCGTCGAAGGACATCTCGCCATCCTAAAATCATATCAACATTAGCCAAAATCCTGGTACAATAGTTGGAACTAACTACAAGTACAGACAATACATACATAAATATGATCTTAAAACTTCTAGACTTGCTCTGGGAGTTTATTTGAACAAAAATGATGTTATGCCTAACCTATGATGGTTAACCACCACCATCTAACTCTTGTTCCTAGATCGAGAATGCATGAATTTATATTTTTTTTTGATTTAAAACCATGTGTGTACATATGTCATCCTACAAGTCTTTAACTTGGCACGTTGTGCTTATGCAATGTTATGCTATGCATGATTGTGCTATGCATTCTAAAAAGGCCCTAATGCATGTCATGAGCGGCGTACACATGAAAATGTTATGCATCCCATACTACATAACATTCTCATGCAACGAAAAGAAACGTGCTAGTCGCATTCATGTGGTGAGGTTATGCATCCCATACTACATAACCCTCACATGTTGCCCCTATGGTGGATCCATATACAGACACATATTATGCATCCCATACTACATAATATGCCCCGTATACTTCATGTTATGCTATGAGTGTAGTGTTCGTGCTTCAGCCAAGACGTGCTGATGACATACCGGTGTGTGTATGATATGATGCTAAACTCCTAATACCTATAAGGAAAGGTTGCCTGACAAATTGTCAAGCAACCTGCCTCTGATACCAACTGTCACAACCCGTATTTTTCTCTGAATTCATGGAGGATCAGAGTATGAGAAAAACACGCGTCGTGATGCCACGTCGAGCAGGGGATAACTGTCGACGCTCAGGCGAACACCATCTAACTAGACTATGAAAGTTTCTTAAGTTTAATGATTAGAAAATCAGATATCTTTTAGAGTCGTATCCCTCGGATTAGTGGATCATCTAGTC
Source organism: Platanthera guangdongensis (assembly GCA_039583875.1). Lineage (NCBI taxonomy): Eukaryota > Viridiplantae > Streptophyta > Magnoliopsida > Asparagales > Orchidaceae > Platanthera > Platanthera guangdongensis. The sequence goes on along the minus strand of CM077158.1, from coordinate 126,557,149 downwards.
CACAGTTTAAAACTATATTTATACGCAGCGGAAAATACTTTATTTATTGCTTTGACATCCTAAGAGAGTGCATAAGTGACCCCCGGGGTCAGCTTATACTATGCAAGACACTAAATTTATATCATATTATAAGTAGGGAAAACGTTCTTTTTACGTTACTTGGGAAGTAGTGTATGAGTTTATAAAACATGCTGATCATGAGATATACATATAGTAGTGTTTTAGGTTTAAAAGTAACTAGCAACCTAGCATAAAATTTTCCAAGAGCAAGTAGACTATCTCCAGAAAAGGTTGCAGTAAAAGAAACATATTTAGTATCATAAGGTAAAACTACCAGAGGGCGCCAACAAACTGACACGAACCCACTGGCAGGCATGTATGTCTGTGAGAAAAAAAACAGGAAAACTACCTCACAAAAGTAAGAGAAAGATCCCTACAACTCAAGGGATCACCAACAACACCACAACAATACTAGCCGCCCACCCGGCTACTAATCAGAACCTGAGGCATTCAGAAAAGGAAAGAATTCCTCAGCAAGCGAAACAAGAAAATCTGAACTATGACATTAAATTTCAATGGAACAAGAGAGTAAGCAAACAAGAAAGTAAAAAAAACAAACACCGTCCAGAGTAAACCAAAAGTACACCAAACACCAAGCAACAACACCAAGCCCTGCTCAAATCCTGCAGTGGCTACAAGGCAAAAGGCAGAGAAAAACTTGCCACCATATGCTGCATTCTACCAGGAAGAGACACATAAAAATCCTAATTTGTGAGTTAATGGTAGTAGTAAACAGAAATGGTCCTGAGTTGGTGACCAAAAACAGTCCCCCAAACAAACAGTTCCAACAAAAACATAAATTTCCACTATCGGCACAAAACCACCACAAATCCAGCCCGTACCTGGAATAAAGGGTGGCGGCCACAAAAAATGCACGGCCCATACTTGGGACCAAAAAGTGGCGGCCACGGCTCGCACACAAAACATCCCGCTCCTTTAGAGCGTCAAAACACCACTACCTGCCATACCCTATGATTCGGCCCTCAAAATAAAGGAAGAACGAAAGGGCGACAAGACATTTCCCCTAGGAGGTAATCACTCGGGAAGAAAGATAATTGAAAAGAAATAAAAATTCTGCCTACAGGAATCGTCGAACGCAGCTCAACAATTTTCGTCGAGCGCTGGAACAAAATCGCCGAACGAAGAAAAATGGTCGAGCGCAGCTCGACGATTTTTGTCGTATCACGGGACATGGGCAATCGTTGAACTCCGTTCGACGATTTCCCTTTCGCCGAACGAAGGTCACGGGAAAAATTGTCGAACTCCGTTCGATGATTTTTGTCAGACCCAGAACTAAGGCTCGTCGTCGAGCTCTGCTCGACGATAATCGTCGAACCCAGATCGACGATTTCCGTCGATCTGGCTGCAACGAGTGCACAGTAATCCTGAACCTCCTACTTCGTTTCCGTCCAACTTCTTAGCCTAATTCAATCCTATTACTGGCGATTTAAGTATAAAATCTCACTATTATAGGATTCTAGGGTTGAAAGGCTAATGTCTACCCAAACAGAGGTTTTAACAGGGAACCATTTAAATGCTTAACAGTAAACAGTTTGATAAAACAGGCAAGGTTATAGCACTCCAGCTAAAGGCATGAGTTTTAGTACTTGAGAGAATGCAAACAGAAACTTAAAGGGGCATTATGGTTAATGATTTACATGCTTTTGACGGAAAAAACATAGTAAGATATCAATCTCAGGAAAATAGGGAAAATTATAGCAATTATGACCATAAATAGGAGAAGAAAACTTGGCAAGGGCAGGAGCACCACTTGCCTCAAATCCAGAGATTAACTTGCACATCCCTTCCTCTCCCTCTCGGCTCCAGCTTCAACAGCACCTAAACAGGATATAAGGTCTTAATGGCGGAAAAGGTTCAAACCAAAAATTCTGAGTCCTCTAGAAGGGTACAAGGTTGACGGTTTTCTTCCTCTTGATCAGGCAGCGGTTTCTCTCTCATAGAAGGAGACAATGAATAGTCTCATTTATTTCTTAAAGCTTTATATATGATGCATGGATACGTCTTTTCAACCTAACTGCCACCTAAAACCACTCATTTCAAACTTTATAAATTAATTAATCATTACATCCATTATTATTAACACACCAAAACGACGCAAAAAAACCGAACCATCTCGAAATCCGACGAAATTCGCACCGTAGTTAAACACCCATGCTACGAACGCACCGGCGAAGTCGAAATCAACTTTCGACGAACAAAACTCTGGTTATCACTACCCTAAGCCAAAACACAAACATCCATCGAGAGGCCTCACCGGTCACCAAAACAGACCCGACTTGCTAGGAGATCTTGCCAAAAAGGCTACCAATAACCATACAAGGAACCAAAAGAGCTAAGACCATGCTCTAACAAACGACACATGCCAGAAACGCGTCAACGTAACGCAAAACGAGAATTAAATAATCGCAGAAAAAATCGGGTGCGTTACATTGGCCAAGTTTCATAATTTTTCAGCAAGAATTATTCTCTGAATAAATTAATTATCAAAATCTCAATATTATGGACTTGTAAAGGAAGTACTGTAAACATCCCTCTAAAAATTATGAATAAATTCCTACAAGTCTATTTTGGCCTGAAATCAACAGTACCTAAGTCTCATGATTTTGCATCAGTTATATCACATATAATTACTTTTATACCACCAAAGCCCCTTTTTGAAATTAGTGAAGGCAGTACCAAATATATTCAATTAAAAATTGTAACAAAATTCAGGGATATTCACTTAGACCTAGATTATCTTCTGACCAAGGTTCATCAGATTCAAATGAACAGAATAATCAAATTAAGTAAAACACCATTTTGGGCCTTTTGGTAATTAACAAATAAAGTGCCAGTAATATAATCCATAAAATTCTAATAAAATTAACTAGGGTTCTAGATGGTCTAAAACTTACTCTAACCAAGTTTCATAACCTTTAGTTAAGGTTTAGTGGCTGAATTTACAAAATGGTGCTTCTACCCTAAAACTAGGGTTAGGGTTTTGAGGTGCCTACCTTCCTCCCAGTCCTCTAAGATTTCTTCAAGATAACTTAGGTTACACTACCTTAAATTCTACTGAGTTTTCAAGGTCATACAAAGGCATTAGCCCCCATGTCCTTCTCAACCCCCAAAAGTCCTTCCTTAGGGTTTGAGGTTGAACCCTAGGGTAAATCAAGCCTAAATCATCCCATTTTCTTTAAGAGGGTGACATTGGGCATACTAAGTTAGTGTCCAAAACCTCAACCTTGTTGAGGGTAGGTGGCCACCCTAAGCCATGGTGCACTTTTAATCAAAAATACCTCCTTAAGGCCAAACTAGGGTTTGGTGATTCCCTAACTAAAACCTATCCAAATGATTTGAAATTTTGTACAGAGCTAGATAGTGATGCCAGGGACCACTCACCAAAATTTGCGAGAGTTTGGAGGTCATTAGACTACTTAATTAAAATACCCTAGCATTATTAAATAAAAGTAAAAACTTTAGGCAACGTGTCTCTAAAAATTTTGAATTTTGGGCATGCACTAGGTATAGCTAGGGTGGCACCCTACCGAAATGTCAGTTAATTTGGACCAAGGATGAAGTGTGGGCACTCAGTTTAATGTCTGCCTAGCCCTAGGTGTAGGTCCCACCAAAATCGGTGCCCTAGTCAAACCAATCACCCAAATTGGTTGAAACCAATTTTAAAATATAGTAGACCCAAAGGGCTACAAATCATGTGTTGACCAGTTTCTCATACAGAGCTTTTAACTATTTTTAATAATTTAAAACATTAAAAGCCATAAGTGTGACAGAATTTAAATACACATATATCATATCATATAGTTTAATACATCTGCTGCCCGAATCTTGGCGCACGAATAGACGACATCCCGTCATCTTCTAGCTCCAGCCTACAGCCAGGATTTATCCCGCCTGGACTCACGTCCAAGCGCTGCCGATGGCGATCCAGCCACTTCCCCGGCCGGCCACCGCCACCACCACCTCCGTTGAGGTGGTGGCCATCGCCAGACGGCGGCTTGGCCGCCGGAAAGCACTATTCCGGCGGTTCTAGCAAGAGAGTTTTGGGCCAAAAATCCATGGAAATCCCGAATTGGATCGGGCTCAATTGATCCCGAACCTTGTACCTAGTGATTGCTATGATCTATACATGAGAGGAGTGGAGGAGGACCTTTCTAGTGGTCTGCAGTCGAGTCGATCTTCGGGTTGCCATGGTGGTGGTGCCGCCGGCCGGATTTCTGCAACAGTGCAGTCAAGTGGCTCGAATTCCTCAGGTAAATGGTGGGAAGGGTTCCTCTCATGTCACTGATGGTGTTTAAATCATCAGTTGTGGGAGGGGAGAGGCCAAACATCAATGGCCATCAAACACCATTAATGGTGTGGATCGGGTTGAGTGGGGGGGGGGGGGGGTTAAACCTACCTCTTGGTGGCCGCGAAATGGCTGGAATCAACTCCTCTTCCCTAGAGGAGTTGATTGTGTTGGATCCCTAGTTGATTTGGGCTACGTTCACTAGCTTAGGATGTGACCCAACATGTATAGCCAGGGTCAAGTTTGTGTCCTAGAGTCTAGTCCAAGTCATTAGGTTCAACTTCAGATGGACCAGCTATCATCAAGACCATCAGAGACTCCAGAATTAGAAGTTTTCAAGACTAAGTCAAATGAGTTCGACGTTCGTCGAACTCAGATCGACGAAAGGTGTTCTGCGCTCGACGATCTTGAGATAATTCTTAGTGCTGAGCTCGACGATCTTAGTTCTCTGTTCGACGAAGACTGAGTTACTTTCACAAGCTAAAGTCAGGATAACTCCAGAATTTTTCTAAGTCCAGCTTCAAGCTTTGGTCGACGAACTAGATTCTGAGCTCGACGAACTTGGATCTCAAGTTCTCAACTTCTCAGGTCGACGAATGCTGTACTCCCCTCGACGATTTCTGGTCGACGATTTGAATCCTTCTCAGTCAAAGACTTCTCAGATTCCAGTCCACAATCATTCTTAGCTCGACGATATATGTTCTCCGCTCGACGAATGAAGATTGTCAGTTTGACGAAGATTGAAGCAGAATTGACAAGATTTCCTTGAAGACAAATTATTATTGTCTGGTCGACGAACTCATCAGCGCAGCTCGATGAATTGTGAACTCAGCTCGATGATTCCTGTTCTTCATTCGACGATTCCAGACTAGGTCTTCTCCAGTTTCCCGTCCCTTTTCTAGGCGATGAATCCTCAGTAATTAATTCCCAATTCTCTCAGGAATGTTACCGTTAGAACACGCATTGATCATGGAGTATTACATGTCATTTTTCCATGGGACAGTTATGGAAATCATTGATTGCCGCTTCCTTCCCAGACAGACTGCAATTACTGCTCAAACATTCAAATTTTGGTGGTTCCTCAGTCAGTAAAAAAGTCAGAAAAGAAAAGGATCAAGAACTACTACACAGATACAGGCAGTCAGACACAGACAGCACACAAGAACAATCTTACAACAATCAAAAAGTTCTTTACTGCAATCTGCCCAGGCCAGAGAACATCTTCAAGAAGAAGAAAAACAAACAATCACTATCAAGAGTTTTCTTTCTTCAAGCCTACAGGACAACTTCAAAAGGACAACAAAACTCTATCTGTCAAAGAAGTTCCTGAAGCAATCTCTGGTCCAGGCACTCAAGCTTTTGAAGACCTGTCACCCTGAAGCAGTGCTGTAGAATTCCTGATCCCCTCAAGATCTCAGGGGGAGCAATCTGCCGACATCAATCCACAAGTCCTCTCAGTTGTTATTGAGAAAGAGAAGACCCCATCACCCTCTTTTCCAACTTCTGTATAGGGTTTTAATTCCCTTCAAAAATATTCCTGGTTAAAAGTCTCCTACCAAAAGACTTGAGGTTTTGGTTTTTGAGCACCTGAACAAAAGCTCATTGGTGTCAGGAACCTGATCAAAAACCTGAGTGGATTCCTACCAGGGTGGTAGAAGAGTGGATGTACCCAGGTTAGGGAACCACAATAAATTTCTTATGTCGTCTGGTTGCCCTTTTTCTTTTGTTTTGGCTGTGTTGTTTTGTGATTAAATAGGTTGATGTGCTTATTTATTTTACTTACTGATTTGTTCACTTAGGATTACAACAAAAAATGTAAAAAGTTTGTAGTGAGCACAATACTCTATTTACCCCCCCCCCCCCCCTCTAGAGTATTTCAGATCTAACCTGCACTTTCAATTGGTATCAGAGGGAGGTTGGTTAAAATACCACACCTTAATTGGTTGTACAGGCTAACACCTGAACCATAAAGATGCCTCTAGTTAGATCTGTTTGTTTTGATTTTGTTATTAGATTTATTTCTTCACAGACATGGCTCAAAACAAAGATTATGCAAGCATCAGACCTCTAGTATGCAATCTTAACAAGTTTGCCATCAGGAAGGCAAGAATCAAATTATACATGAATTCTATTGATGAGGATATTTTTGCTTCCATCTTGATAGGAGTACCTGCAGCACCTGCAGCTTCTACAAGCACCTCTACCAACATGACTGCAGTACCTCCACCAGAAAATAATGATGCCTACAAGAAAGCCAAAATTGCAGATGCAAAGGCAATGAATATTTTGGCTCAGACAATGTTAGATGACAAATTTCAGAAGGTGGCTGAGTGCACCTCAGCTAAGGCCATTTGGGATTCACTCAACCAAATGGTATCTGGTTCAACAGATGAAAGAAAAGACAGGAGATCAAATCTCATATCCCTGTATGAAAATTTCAAGAAGGATGAGACTGAATCAGTGGCTGAAATGTATAACAGGTTGAGCTCAATCATCAATGAGCTCAAAACCTTGGATAAAGACATCACCCTTATAGAGGTGAATGATAAGATTTTGATGTGCTTCCCTAGCTCTTGGGATTCAAGAATTTGGCCTATTAAAGAAGCCAGAAGCCTAAATGAGATATCAACTGAATCTCTGCTAGGCAAATTAAAGTCTTATGAGCAGTTGATAAAATCAAGAGAAGCAGCAGAACAGAAGGCAACAACCCCAGTGAGAAAGGATCACAGCATAACCTTCAAAGATCTGAGGAAAGTGAGACCTCAACATCCAATGAGGAACTCATGAGCCTCTTTACAAAAAGATTCTATAAGATGGCTAGAAAGGATTTCAGAATAAAATCATCCAGGCAGGATGATAAGCCCAGATTTGACAAGACACCAACCAAGGAGGTTGTGTGCTTTGGATGCAGAAAACCTGGACATTATATCTCAGAATGTCCAAAAAATCAGAAGAAGGAGAAAAGCAAAGAAAAGGACTCTAGGAGAAAACACAGCAGCAAACCCTCTTCCAGCAAGTATAAAAAGAAAGACAAGGGTTTTGTTGCAGATACATGGAGTGATACTGAAGAAGAATCATCCTCTTCCAGCTCAAGTGAAGAAGAGGAAGAAGCAAGGTCCAAGGAGGTTTGCCTTATGGCAATTGATGCCTCCAGGAGCAATTCAGCATCAGAAGGAGAATCTGAAGATGAAGCAGGCTTAGACTCAGAGGCAGATCAGGTTCTTTCAAGCTTTAATTTTAATTCTGATTTATTTAAAATTGAATTCAAAACTATGTGCCTAGATTTAATTAGTTTAGAAAAGGAAATAAAAATCCTTAGAGAAAGACTAGGAAATCTTGAATCTGTCAAATCAGAAAATATTAAACTACAAGATCAACTAACCCTAGCAAATGAACAGATAATTCAACTAAAATCTGATTTATGTGAGGCCAAACAACTTGAGCAATCTCTCAATGGGAGAAGTCTCAAGCTGATGGACATAACAAGCACAGTAAATGCCAGATTAAATGGCAAACTGGGCTTGGGTGCTTCATCAGATTTACCCCCCATAATTAAGAAAAATATTCTTACAACCCCCATTAAATTTGTCTCTGCCAAGAGAAAAAAAAAGATAATAAACAAACCAATGTCTGAAAACAACCCTAGACCCATAGACAAGAGAAATAAAAATCAGAAAACAACTAATAAAAACAAGGTTTAGCAGCATTCTTCGAACTTAGATCGACGAAATGTGGCTAGTTCGTCGAACCCAGATCGACGAACGCTGAACGCAAACTTTAGCTATAACAATTCGTCTAACTGCGATCGACGAACTTTGTATGGTTCGTCGAGCAGAGGTCGACGAACTTGGGGAGCAGAAAAATACTACTGTCATTCTCTGAGCAGAGATCGACAATCTCAGCCCTATTCGTCGAACTCTGGTCGACGAAATTAGAGAAATTCATCGAACCCAGAAGGACCAAACTTAAATCACTTCTCTTACAGAAATTCTAAGCCAACTAATAAACCATTCAATCCAGTAGCTGATTGGGTTATTCCACCTAGGAGATATCACCCCTTAGGTTACAAATCTCAACCCACCTTGTCAGTTATTTCCAACTTTTCTTTTCAACCAAATAAAGGACCCAAGGTAACCTGGGTCAAGAACAATTGAGTTTTCTTTTTCATTACAGGTACAAGTGAAGAGATGTCCAAGGGTGAGTCAGACCTGTTACTTGGACAGTGGTTGCTCCAATCATATGACAGGCAGCAAAGGACAATTTATCTAACTACAAGTCCAAGCTAGGACCAAAGGTGATCTTTGGTGATTCAAAGAGTGTCCAGTCAGAAGGATATGAAGCAGTAAAGATTGGATCAGTTACCTTCAAGAGAGTAACATATGTAAGAGGACTCAAACATAACCTAATATCCATAAGGTAATTATGTGATGAAGGTTATCAGGTACACTTTAACTCTACCTCTTGTTCTATTATTGATAATGACAACAAAACTGTTTTAATTGGAATTAGACAAGGCAACATATATCTAGTAGATTTTATTTCTGCGAAGACTGATGTTTGTTTACTCAATATCACTAGTAACCAAAATGAGTTGTGGCATAAAAGGTTAGGACATGTAAACTTAAGAATATAGCTAGGCTATCTAAAGACAACCTTGTTAGAGGTTTACCTTCTGGCCCCTACAAGAAGGAAAACCTATGCAGGGCTTGTCAATTAGGCAAGCAAACTAAAACTAGTTTCAAATCCATTAATAAAAGTGATTCACCTAGGATTTTGTATTTGCTTCATGTGGATCTATTTGGACCCATTGCTGTACAAAACCTAGGAGGGAAGTCTTACACTTTGGTGATTGTTGATGACTTCTCCAGATTCAGTTGGGTATCCTTTTGAGAGCTAAGTCAGATACATTCAAGGTTCTTACAGATTTTCTCAGGACCATACAAATTGATTTCTTTACTCATGTTGCATTGATCAGAAGTGATCATTATACAAAGTTTGAGTCTCTTCTTATGCATGATTTCTATGAGAAGGAAGGTATCAGGCAGTGCTTCTCATCTCCTAGAACTCTCCAACAAAATGGGGTAGCTGAAAGGAAAAATAGGACACTCATTGAATCTGCAGGTACATTATTGGCAGATGCTTACATGCCTCTATTCTTTTGGGCAGAAGCTGTAAACACGCTAACTATTTCCTGAATAGAAGCCTTATACATAAGCTGAAAAATAAGACCCCCTATGAATTACTTAAAGGGAAGAAACGTAAAATCACATACTTTAAAGTTTTTGGTTGTATATGCTATATTCACACTAACAACAAAAGATACATTAGAAAGTTTGAGGCCAAGGCTGAAGAAGGGATTTTTCTAGGATACTCCCAAGTAAGCAAGGCCTATAGGGTTTTTAATAAATCCACCCTTAAAATTGAAGAATCAGTCCATGTATCTTTTGATGAAGCTAACATGTCTTATAAGGAGAAAAAGATTTCTACCAATAGCCCTTTGCAGGTTCCACAACTGTGTGAGTCTATGAATGGACTAAGCCTTACCCAAGAGATATCAACCCATCCTTCTCCACAGGTTGCTGAAGACAGTGAAGAAGGAATTCAAGTGGAAGTGGCTGAACTTCCCTCAACAGCAAGTATCATTCCTCAAGAGGAATTAATTACAGAAGCTGTTGCTGAACAAACTCCACCAACTGATCTTGTCACACTTAGAGATCACCCCAGATCTCAAGTGATTAGAGACATCTCAGTAGGTGTACAGACAAGGCATCAACTCAACCAAGACTTGATGCATGCATGTTCACTCTCTCAAATTGAACCTCTCACCATCCATAAAGCTGAGCAAGATCCCCACTGGATCATTGCAATGTAAGAGGATCTAAATCAGTTTGAAAGATGTAGAGTTTGGGATTTGGTTCCAAGACCTAATAACTACCCAGTTATTGGAACCAAGTGGGTCTACAGAAACAAGCTGGATGCTCAAAGGAACATAGTTAGAAACAAGGCTAGGCTAGTCGCTTATGGCTACAGGCAAGAGGAAGGAATTGACTATGAACAAACCTTTTCCCCTGTTGTAAGGTTAGAAGCCATAATAATATTCCTTGCCTATGCAGCTCACAGGAGTTTTAAAGTGTTCCAAATGGATGTCAAGAGTGCATTTCTGAATGAAGTGCTTCAAGAAGAGGTTTATGTAGAACAACCTCCAGGTTTTATCTCTCTAACTTATCCCTCTTTTGTATTTAAATTGCATAAAGCTCTCTATGGTTTAAAGCAAGCTCTAAAAGCTTGGTATGAGACCTTAACAAGCTTTCTTTTAGAGCATAAATTTACAAGAGAAACCATAGATAAAACCCTTTTCACTAGACATCATAAGAAACAAATTTTGTTAGTACAAATATATGTGGATGACATTATTTTTGGGTCTACTGATCCCAAATTGTGCACGAGGTTTGCTGACCTCATGCATACCAAATTTGAGATGAGTAGCATGGGTGAGCTTTCCTACTTCCTTGGTCTCCAAGTGAGGCAGCTCCCTGATGGTATCTTCCTCTCCCAAGCTAAGTATGTTAAAGAGCTTATTAAGAAGTTTGGGATGGGCGATGCTTCAGGAATGAAAACACCTATGGCTACTAATGCTGTTGTGGATTCTGATGCAGCAGGGAAACCTGTAGATTAGAAAAGTTATAGGGCAATTATTGGATCCCTATTATACCTAACAACTAGCAGGCCTGATATCATGTTTGCCACATGCCTTTGTGCTAGGTTCCAAGTGAACCCTAAAGAATCTCACCTTATTTTCTTAAAAAGCATTTTGAGATATATAAAGAGTTGTCCTAATCTAGGACTCTGGTATCCTGTAGAGTCAGAGTTTGAGTTAACTGGATACTCAGATACTGACTATGATGGATGTAGAGTGGATAGGAAGAGTACCTCTGGAACTTGCCAATTCCTGGGTATGAGACTTGTCTCCTGGTTTTGTAAAAAGCAAACATCTTTGTCTACATCAACTGCAGAAGCAGAATATATGGCTGCTGGCAGCTACTGTTCACAAATGTTATGGATACAAAACCAACTCCTATACTATGGTGTCAACTTAAATAATTCAACATTATTTTGTGATAATACTAGTGCTATTGCTATAGCACAGAATCCAGTTCACCATAGTAGGACTAAGCATATTGAGATAAGACATCATTTCATTAGAGATAATGTAGACAAAAAGAAAATTAATTTAATCCATATTCATACTGATCTACAGAGAGCAAACATTTCACCAAACCTTTGGATGAGAAAAATCATTTGTTCTTCATAAATCAACTGGGAATGATCAATGGAGAAGAGTTAAATTAGTTTCTGTCTGCATTCGACGAATTTTCCATAGTTCATCGAACGGAGTTCGACGAATTGGGGAAAGTTTGGGAGATACTCGTCGAATGGAGATTGACGAATTCTTTGTGTGGAAACAATTTTCGTCGACTGGAGATCGACGAACTTTGCTTTGGAAGATATTTCGTCGAACGGATTTCGACGATCTGTTTTCGATTCTTTTGGATGAGATCGATGAATTACTTATCTATCATTTATTTCGTCGACCTCAGTTTGAAGAACTGTTTCTTTTTCGTGGAACGGAGTTTGTCGATTCATATTCTGGAAAACTTATATCTAGGTTTTCTTCGACCTCCGTCCCGTGCTTTCAGTTCTTTTGCTCTTGATCGCCATTTTCTCTATCTCTCTTGCAGGTCATCAATGGCGGTTCCAGCAAGCACCTTAGCCGCAATGAAATTCGACACCGGCTTTGACATGGATTTTGACTCTTTCCAGCACTCTGACCCAATATTTCTATACATTCTGGAACTTTTGGAAGAACTTAGTCTCAAAGATTTTATGACTAGAAGGATTAAACTGCATGCAATTGAAATTCAAGAATGGGTATACACTTCGTCAGTTTCTGAGAAAAATGTTCTGACAGGCAATATCGGGAGTAATGCTATCTCTCTATCTCCCGCCGTTCTTTCTAAAATCTTTGGGTAGGTAAATGGAGAAGATGACATGGATATGGATTCTGAAGAATACAGTTCGATGCTAAAGTTGATGGGCTTTTCTGGAAGCAACCCTAACAAGTTGTTAAAGAAACAACTTTCCGCCGCCTACCGGTTTTGGCAGATATCGTGGGAAAAGTACTGATGGGCAAGCACACCGCACACGACTACATAACCCGACATCAATTCCATATCATGTGCGTCGTGGTGAATAAGCGTCCTGTTGATTGGAGCAAGATCTTCTTTGAGTTGATAAAGAAGAAAATCAGCAAGAAAGAGGTTTGTTTTGGAAGAATCCTGTGGATCTTTCTCATGGAAAAGGCTGGTGAATTCATGGTCTCCCCGACCATCTTCATGAATGCCAGCAAGCTCCTCACCTGTGCTTTATTTGGCAGATGGGAGAGGACGATCTCCAAGCCATCCAAGGCTTCCTCCTCATCCATCCGTGCTTCAGAAGGCACCAGAGCTGTTAAAGCCACTCCCACACCTGCTGAGGAGAGCCATCCCCTTCCACCATCTCTTCCAGCACCCCTTCCAGCCAAGCAGCCTCCTCATGTGCCTACTCCTCCTCCATCTCCACCACTGGACATCACCAACATCCCATCTCCATCTCCATCTTCCCCTCTGCTAGCTAATCAACAACCAACACCTCCAGCTTCACCTCATGACACACATATCCTTACACCTCCTCAGTCTCCACTTCCCCCTCATTTGTCCTCCATTCCTTCTTTCACTCTACCCTCAGACATTGCCATGCCAGATGCCACCATTCCATCTTCATCACCATCCACTCAACACATATCAGCTGTACTACCCCCCATTCCATCCTCTTCCCCTTCCTCCTTTTGTTTCAACTACCATATCATCTATCCTCACCCTCCTCACTCCTCTCATCAAAACCCTTATCACAGAGGTCATTACACCTCTTGTGAATTCTATTAATTCTCTATCTGCTCAAATTTCTGCCCTTTCTGCTGCCCCCTCCTCAGTCCAGGGCCTGGCCTCAGTCCCCACTGAACCCAGGCAGGGGGAGATGCCTGATGATGAAGCAGCAGCTCAAGCTTCAGATACAGCTTCCCCAGCAGATACAACTTCAGAAGTTTCTCCAGATTGTACAAATACTGAGTTAATTGATTTGATTAATTTTATTAATACTGATATGGATATTGCTGACATGGATACTGCTGAAACTGTTGGTGATTTTTCTCTTAATCCCACAGTTAATCTACAAGAATTACTGCAATATTTTGATACTGTACATATGCAGACTCTTCCAGCAGACTTTACTAAGCCACAGCAGTTGACTATTGTGCCCTATACATCTCCAGGTAGTCCAACAGTTGCTTTTGCTATCCTAGCTTTAGCTTCAATCATTACAGCTAGTCCAGAAGTTATTCCAGAAGCCATCTCAACCCCAAGTTTTGTTATGGATGATTCACCTATGTCAGATTTGGATGAGGTATTCCTGACTGATATTGAAGAAGAAAATAAGGCAGCAGCTGAAAGCTCTGTCTATCCTATTTCTGATTCCTGTACAGTCTCGTCCTCAACTGTTGCTGAATCTCTAGTTCCTGAAACTTCTGCCCCTACTATAGTGAAAGATGTTATTAATGATAAAGATTTAAAAGCATTGGATGCTCTATATGACAACCCTCAGGGTTCTGATACTGAAGATGATGAAGCTGATGATGATGATGATTCAGATGAATAAGCCTCCAAGAAGAAAAAGAAAATGCAGTCAAAGAAAAGGAAGGCTCCTCCTCCTCCAGCTCCTAAGCCCAATCCCTCTGCTGACACTCCCTATTACATTTTGCACAATGTTACTCCTTATAAGGGAATGCCTGCATGGATGTGGTTATCCAAGAACCAACAGAAGGAAAGGAAAAGAAGTAGGAGATATTCTCCTCCTCCAGTTCACAGATATAGAAAGGATCACCTTCCTCCTCCTCCTCCTCCAGCAGTTGGTGCCACTGGCTCTAGCTCTCAGAGATCTGCCCCCATGCAAACCTATCAGAGACAATCAGGGAGATCCTCTGGAAGTAGCCAGCAGAGGCAACAACATTCAGGTATTCAACATCAACAGCAACAATCTCAGCAGCAACAAATATCTGAAGTACAAAAAGCTGACAGTCCTAAAAGGCCTTACTCTCCTCCTATTCCATTTGAAGATCCTAAAATAGCCAATACTGCTAAAATGGCCAGATTCCAGGAGTTAATTGGCCTATCTTTGATCAATAAAGCAAAGGCTGAAGGACAAGACGCATCAGGTTTTACAACTATGTCAAAGTACAGAAAGGAAGAATTGAAAATGTTTGACAAAGGCAACAAGCTCTTCAATGTTGATGATTATATGAAGCTCCATCCAGAAGCAGTTGTCCCCAGAGCTACATCACTGAAAATCATTGGGGCAGCTGACATGACCATGACCCATACAGAGGCTACAAATCCTAACAGAGAAATTATCTTCAAAAATCCAGGAGAGAAGTCAACAGAAGATAAATCTTTGCAAAAAAAAGAAGAAGTAATCCTTATTTTGTTTAAATTTCTTTCTGCAATTTGTTTTCAAACCATGCTATCTGTTTAAACAAAGCCTATGTATATATATCTGTTGCATGTGTTGGTAATTCTCTGTCAGATATATTCCTTTTCTTGCTTTGTTTATTTGTTTTTTTTCTGCTTTGAGTCTCTTAGTGACCTCACCCAAATATGGGGAGATTGTTGGATCCCTAGTTGATTTGGGCTAGGTTCACTAGCTTAGTATGTGACCCAACATGTATAGCCAGGGTCAAGTTTGTGTCCTAGAGTCTAGGCCAAGTCATTAGGTTCAACTTCAGATGGACCAGCTATCATCAAGACCATCAGAGACTCCAGAATTAGAAGTTTTCAAGACTAAGTCAAATGAGTTCGACGTTCGTCGAACTCAGATCGACGAAAGGTGTTCTGCGCTGACGATCTTGAGATAATTCTTAGTGCTGAGCTCGACGATCTTAGTTCTCTGTTCGACGAAGACTGAGTTACTTTCACAAGCTAAAGTCAGGTTAACTCCAGAATTTTTCTAAGTCCAGCTTCAAGCTTTGGTCGACGAACTAGATTCTGAGCTCGACGAACTTGGATCTCAAGTTCTCAACTTCTCATGTCGATGAATGCTATACTCCCCTCGACGATTTCTGGTCGACGATTTGAATCCTTCTCAGTCAAAGACTTCTCAGGTTCCAGTCCACAATCATTCTCAGCTCGACAATATAGGTTCTCAGCTCGACGAATGAAGATTGTCAGTTCGACGAAGATTAAAGCAGAATTGACAAGATTTCCTTGAAGACAAATTATTATTGTCTGGTCGACAAACTCATCAGCGCAGCTCGATGAACTGTGAACTCAGCTCAATGATTCCTGTTCTTCGTTCGACGATTCCAGACTAGGTCTTCTCCAGTTTCCCGTCCCTTTTCTCGGCGATGTATCCTCAGTAATAAATGCCCAATCCTCTCAGAATTTTACCGTTAGAACGCGCATTGATCATGGAGTATTACATGCTGTTTTTCCATGAGACAGTTAGGGAAATCATTGATTGTCGCTTCCTTCCCAGGCCGACTGTAATTACTGCTGAAACATTCAAATTTCGGTGGTTCCTCAATCAGTAAAAAATTCAGAAAAGAAAAGGATCAAGAACTACTACACAGATACAATCAGTCAGACATAGATAGACATTGCACACAAGAACAATCTTACAACAATCAAAAAGTTCTTTACTACAATCTGCCCCGGCCAGAGAACAACTTCAAGAAGAAGAAGAACAAACAATCACTATCAAGAGTCTTCTTTCTTCAAGCCTACAGGACAACTTCAAAAGGACAACAAAACTCTATCTGTCAAAGAAGTTCTTGAAGCAATCTCTGGTCCAGGCACTCAAGCTTTTGAAGACCTGTCACCCTGAAACAGTGCTCCAGAATTCCTGATCCCTTCAAGATCTCAGGGGGAGCAATCTGCCGACATCAATCCACAAGTCTTCTCAGTTGTTATTGAGAAAGAGAAGACCCCATCACCCTCTTTTCCAACTTCTGTACAGGGTTTTCATTCCCTTTGATGAGTCCACATTTTACACTGATTTTTGGACTCATCTGGGCTAGTTTTATCGTCTTAGCACTACACTTGAGAGCCTTTATTACTTATTTGTGCTTATGTACCTATTTCACGATTAAGTGCACTGTATGCCCGTTTCTGTGTGCTTTCTGTGTTTCTATATTGTTGTTATTCTTTAGCCCTATCTCGGGGATGTGGTGTGCACGTTCTGGTGGCCTATCTGCCCCTTCTGCTGGTACAGTGGTCGTGTGCGTGCTCCGGAACCGCTCGGGAGACACCGACGTTGCAGGAATACTGCGCACGACCACTGGTCGTTCGCCACTGATCATGCGCATTACATTCTCTTTTTCCAAATCCTGTCTCGGTAATCGCACGAGCACTGGCCGTAGTGCGCACGACCACTGGTCGTGCGGCACTGCTCGTGCGCATATATGCTGATGCTTCTTGTCCAGGTTGCAGGTCTATTTGGAAAAGTCGCACGATCATCGACCTACAGTGCGCACGACCACTGGTCGTGCGCCACTGGTCGTGCGCACTGCTTCTGCTTCCTCTATATTTAAGGCCCTGATCCGCGATTTAGGTCAACGCCTGTCATTTGCTGCGATCGGAGTGCGCGCGGGAATCGCCATTTCACTTCTCCAGCTGCTCCATCACCTGCACCTTCGTCGGGAGGCCATTGCCAACTACTCCGAAGCTTTTCAACTCTCTGGCTAAGCCCTCGGCCATTGATGACTTCAACTCCAAGCTTTCCTGCGGAGTTGGTGAAGTAGATAACCTAGAGAACGGACTTAAAGGCCTTCGAGGTGACAGCTCGTTTGTACCGGAAGCCTCCTTGGACTGAGCCCGGAAGCGGATTGACAACTCGCTACACCGGCCACGACCCGCGGTGGATCTTCACTCTTTTTTGGTTTACTCCTCTTCCCCTTCCTCTGTAGTATGGAATGTTTTGAGCAGTGTAATGAATACTTCCATCCATGAACATCAAGTTTATTTTATCACTAATGGAATGTTAGTATCTTCTTATGCTTGTGAGTATTGTCTGTGAATGTGCCTCGCTCACCCCACATCCACTTCATTCCCGTGTCTTGTCCGATTGCACTCCACACAAGAACACTGCAATCCATTAGCTTCCCTTCCACTCGCCCAACTGAAGTTCGGCATCGCGGCCGACAAACCCACTCCACCTTGCGAAGCGGTGCCTTCGACCCACATAGCTTTTACTAGTTCAGTAGATCAAACATCCACAATCTCCCAAGTCCTATATTTCCTCTTTTTTCTATTTATAACTCACATAACGATATTCTCTGTACTGTTGCCGTTCTACGCTAATTGCATTCCTCAAGAGACCGACACTCGGGGATTTATTCCCAAAACTTTATTACTTGTGCGACTGGTGCGCTTGCTGATTTACACGCATCAAGTTTTTGGCGCCGTTGCCGGGGAATGCAACTGTAGAGCGACTCCGGATGACTGAGAATTTCGTTATACGAGTTGTTTTGTTATTTTTGATCCCTTTTCTCTATGTGTTGTTATTCCGTCAGATGGAATTGTTAGTTTTATTCGCAGAATCTATGGCAAGTAGTTGTATCCCTTATATTTAAAATCGCTGCAATGTGGGCCAATTTCAATATCAATTGCCGTCATTGTGGAGACATATCTCATGCTAGCGACAGATGCCCTCAGAAGTATAGTAGCCAGGAAATTCATGAATCGACATATCGTCGACATAAGCCGGTTGGCTACCGACCCGCGGAGCCATTGCCGCACTACTTTTATTCAGCTTCAGCACCCATTGCACCACCGAAGCCGGCTAAGCAGTGCCTTTTTTGTCGAAGCTGGGATCATGTATTGAAGGATTGCGCCGCGTACCTAGCTGAGCTAGCGGTGGATGACGAGCCGGATTTTCGGATTGTCTCCACTTCAACCTTGGGCAGCATCCTTCTGTATCCGGGTATGTACCATTTCCATCTCTATGTTATGGAGAAGACATCCTAGGTATGTGCACCGATACATGTACGTATCCCCATTCCGACACTGCTATTTATACTCCTGAAGTGCATACTTCACCTAGCATAGAATCTTTTAGTTGTGAAGAGCCAGCGCTCAACGTCCTACCGAGCTTCGTGCCTTCACCTTCTTCTTTGCATAGCATTCTTTCTTCTTCTGACAGTGCTGTTGAGATTTAATCGCAGGTGGAAATTAGCATTTCCCGCGTTCTGTTAGATCCAGTCGAGGAGGACGACTCCGTTGCAGAGGTTGCGACCTCCACCCCATGTGAGGATACCAGAGGCATGGGCGAGGCAGATGCAGCTTCAGAACATTCCTGCACTAGCTTAGACAGTTGTTTGGAAGCACCCACAATTCCGCCGACGGGGGATAACTCCGGGATCATCCCCAAGATCGAGGTCCGTTTATGTTATTCTTCTAGTTTATTTCTTGACCCTGCTCTCGTGTCTACTTCCATGCAGGACCATATTGTGGAATTGGTCCAATCAGTACAAGGGCCTGTAATGCGGCCTAGGACTTATTGTAACCAGATGTAGATGGAGTTGGAGCCGATGAGCTTCCTAAGTTACTGTCTGCCCATGCCTGACTCTTCCGATAGGTATACGTATACAGGTATTGGGGCATATGTTCTATCTCCGTTCTGGTACCCGCTACCGAGCGCGACCATGAACCTCTGCCTGAGCATTTCCAGTTTCATTCGCCCATCAGTTAGGAAATGCTCAGATTTTGAATAAGTCCTGTTGGGAGACAATAAACCCAACAGTTATCTAGGATAGTGTTTCGTTTGTTAAATTTTTGTTTGTATTTCATTATTTGGGTGTGGTAGCCTAGCTGCGTGATGAGCTCTCTGTTTCACCACATGGTCAGCAGTGTGAAATAGACTGAAAACTCGGGCATGTGAAAAATTTCACTGCGCACGACCACTGGTCGTGCGCATTACTTATAATCGCATGACCACTGCTCGTGCGCATGCCCGGTTTCTTTTTATTTTTATTTCCAGCTGCTGTCCACTGTGCGTGCGCCCTAATCTCCCGCTTGGTCCGCTGCGCGTGCATTGTCGGCGCTCATCCTCTTCCGATTCCTCTCCGGTGGTTCGGCTCTCTCTCCTCCGGTAGGATCCCTTAACTTCATATCTCTCTTCCTCACTTTGTTGTAATGGAGCATAGACGACGACCTATAGTAAAGGCCTATCAACGATCCGGTCGTGCTTCAGCAACCCCTGCGTAGATTTTGGGAAGAATGGGAACCTTTTCTAAGGCAGAGCATACTCAACGCTATAATTCCTTGAAGGACAAGCCATTCCTCTCTCAGCGGCTTGTTGACTGGAACGAGCTGCGTTCCATTGGGGATGACGGTGCATTAGCAGAGGTCGTGCTCATTCTCTACTCTTTCGATTTTTGGAGCAAGTTATTCGAGTGCGACGAGCTTGGATTCCGGGAATTGACATTAGAATTCCTTTCCACATTCACTTGGGAGACAACGGCGGACAACCACTATCTCCCCACTTGTTCCTCTCGGATGATGGGAAATGTCTTCACTGTCACACTGCCCGAGCTTGCCATTCATGCAGGCGTCTATTCCGAGGCAGAGGCATCCCAGATTAATTTCCCCGAATTGTGCATTGATTTTCCAGAGGGTGTGACTCCGCGGTCCGCTTGACATTCTCTGACCGGAGGGCACGAGGAGTACGTAACCCGCCGTGCCAAGTCAACAAAGATTGTCTCCCCCGTTCTCAGGTTTATGCAGCATTTGCTTAGTCACTCACTCACCGCTAGGGCCCTGAGCAAGAATGTGGTGGGGTGGCAGGATTTGATCTCCTTATTTAGCATGCAGCAGCAGTACCCCCTCCATTTGGGGTATATGCGGCCTATTTCTTCCACCACGAAGCCACTTATGGTCTCGCGGGCGCGATCAGGGGTGCTTACTACATTACCTGCATTGCCAAAAGTTTGGGAGTTTGGAGACAGCTACCTCCGATGGTGCAGGTCACTGCCCCATCCATGATCTCTAGGGCCAACCTGGTGAGTTGCCATTTGCTACGTGTGGTTGGGAGAAAAGGTGGCCGAAATTTTATTGTCCGCATGCCTGGTGATGCGCCTGCGGGTAGAGATGAAGGGGAAGATGAAGGAGAGTCGTGTGAATCTTCCGCTATGGGTAGGCGGAGTGCAGGAGTGCCACTGTAGCAGAGTCAACAACAACTGAGGCCTCCCATAAAGCATGAGGGGAAATCTAGCCGCCAGTTCAGCTCAGCTCAAGAGCGGGGCGTCCCATATTTGTTCGAGCGCCTTGCTGATCTGGAAACTTCCCAGTTTTGGATGCAGGATTTTATTTATCAGCAAGCAGTGCGAGGCGGGATGAACATTCAACCACCGCCCACTCGTGTCGCCCCATCAGCACCTGGTCCACGTCCGTCGCCCATCGAGATTCACGACAGTGATAATGAGGGGGAGTGAGTGGAGCTCACCATAGAGCTAGTCTACCATGCCTTCTGTTTCTTTTCTATTGTTTATATTTTCTGAGCAAGACAACTACTATATTTGTTTGAGCGCCAATCTGGGAGCCGACTGTTGTCTTCTTTTTTATGTATCAATATTCTATTTGAACTTCTAATACATGTATTTGGTCCACCTTAAGGACGGTAAACAAAAGGGCTTTCGGGAGACAACCCAAGTTGGACCGTTTGGTCCTATGTTGTGTTTTGATTTCTTTTTATATATTCATATATTCCTGTTTCCATATTTTGTTTGGCTGGCATCCTACAATCGCAGGTGCAGGAATATTTGAGGCACGACAACTTGGCCGCACTTGGACATCTCATTGCACGACTGGTATGCTCAATTTTGAGCATAGGTATTTCCTACCCTAGCTGTTTATCAAATATGACTTGTTGATTTTTACTAGTTGTTTACTTTAATTCTGGGGGGGAGAGCATGCCTGTGGTCACTACACCACACTTTCTGTTGCCTACCAGTTTCTTGTTTACTTATTTCTTGCTTTATGTTGCACACACTGAATCACCCACACGAGTGCGTTCTTACCCACGCGCACAACCCGAGTCAAATTTATTGCTTTTGTGTAAACTTTAAAATAGTGGTACTGGCTTAGGATTTCAGGATTGAGTAGTTCGAAACTCATGCAGTGCTCCTAATAGAATACTCATGGTTTGTGTAGAGTTAGGATAGAATTAATTTTTCTTTATGCTCGTAGATTTATTTTTTTCTACAAACGTAAATATTGTTTGTACTGCTCAAAATCTGAATCTGGGATAATCGAACGATAATGTAGGAATGTGTGTAGCCGCCACTAGACTCGTATTGCTCGAGTTGGGAGGAAGGATCATCTTTCTCGGTGGCTAAGAACTTGCCCTAAGCTACTCTCGAAGCATTGGTGCACGATTAGTCAAGCGTGTGCATGACATAGGCCTTCATTTTGGCTAGTTTGAGCCTTGTTTAGCCTTTCCTACCTGTTAACCGTTGCATGCCAAATTTGTGCCTACCCTTCCTTTGATCCAGCTCCACTCACTTTCACCAAGGCCTGAAGCTAAACCCACCATCACAATCAAATGCTTGAGCTGATTTGTATTTACTGTTTTGCCGAGGTTGTGATAAGTGGACATTGTTTTTGGGGGTGCTGAATTTATTCACGTTTTGATTGCTCCGTTTGGGGATTGCTAGCGCAGAAAAGAAAACAAAATTTACGAAAATAAAAAGCCGATTCGCGTAAAAGAGAGAAAAATATGAAAGAATTGCTTTGAGATTTCGATCCCCATCCTCTTTATTGATTTTGGTCGGGTTCAGCCGTGTTCACACCCAGATTTCAAGCTAAGTTTGGGGGCGTGTGCCCCATTCATTTCTAAGTGGCTGTTTTGGTTTGGGTTTTATTCACTCGCTTTGGTTGCATAGAGCCTTCATGTTTATCTTTGACTACCAAGCCGTCGCCTAAGCCCCATTTTCTCCTACAAGTCCTACTGATTCACGCTTGAGTCTAACCCGTGCCGTGGAGAGAGTGTGAACGTGCAAGCGTATGGTCGCCGACATTGGTGGATTCCTTTAGGGGTGATCCTGAGTCCCGAACTTTGACAATGCTCACTTTAGTGTCCTGCCTACTTTCTTCCTACAGATGATCGCAAGATTCTCCAGAATTCTAATTTTGAGCAATTACAATAATTATTTACGTCTGTCGAATAGTTTAAACTACGTTGTATAATTAAAACGTTTTTCTATTAAATCTTCTATACCCATGATATATTTGATTTCTCGTCTTACTTCTTTTTGAAATTTCTGAGCCAGTTAGCTATCTTCCAGTCCACGGAGTAATGATTTGCTCGGGACGTGCAAATGGTTAAGTCTGGGGGTGTGATGAGTCCACATTTTACACTGATTTTTGGACTCATCTGGGCTAGTTGTATCGTCTTAGCACTACACTTGAGAGCCTTTATTGCTTATTTGTGCTTATGTACCTATTTCACGATTAAGTGCACTATAGGCCCGTTTCTGTGTGCTTTCTGTGTTTCTATATTATTGTTATTCTTTAGCCATATCTCGGGGATGTGGTGTCCACATTCTGGTGGCCTATCTGCCCCTTCTGCTGGTACAGTGGTCGTGTGCGTGCTCCGGAACCGCTCGGGAGACACCGACGTTGCAGGAATACTGCGCACGACCACTGGACTTATGGCGCACGACCACTGGTCGTACGCCACTGATCGTGCGCATTACATTCTCTTTTTCCAAATCATGTCTCAGTAATCGCAAGAGCACTGGCCGTAGTGCGCACGACCACTGGTCGTGCGCCACTGCTCGTGCGCATATATGCTGATGCTTCTTGTCCAGGTTGCAGGTCTATTTGGAAAAGTCACACGATCATTGACCTACAGTGCGCACGACCACTGGTCGTGCGCCACTGGTCGTGCACACTACTTCTGCTGCCTCTGTATTTAAGGCCCTGCTCTGCGATTTAGGTCAACGCCTGTCATTTGCTGCAATCGGAGAGTGCGAGGGAATCGCCATTTCACTTCTCCAGCTGCTCCTTCACCTCCACCTTCGTCGGGAGGCCATTGCCAACTACTCCGAAGCTTTTCAACTCTCCGGCTAAGCCCTCAGCCATTGATGACTTCAACTCCAAGCTTTCCTGCGGAGTTGGTGAAGTAGATAACCTAGAGAACGGACTTAAAGGCCTTCGAGGGGACAGCTCGTTGGTACCGGAAGCCTCCTTGGACTGAGCCCGGAAGCGGATTGACAACTCGCTACTCCGGCCACGACCCGCGGTGGATCTTCACTCTCTTTTGGTTTACTCCTCTTCCCCTTCCTCTGTAGTATGGAATGTTTTGAGCAGTGTAATGAATACTTCCATCCATGAACATCAAGTTTATTTTATAACTAATGGAATGTTAGTATCTTCTTATGCTTGTGAGTATTGTCTGTGAATGTGCCTCGCTCACCCCACATCCCCTTCATTCCCGTGTCTTGTCTGATTGCACTCCACACAAGAACACTGCAATCCATTAGCTTCCCTTCCACTCGCCCAACTGAAGATCGGCATCGCGGCCGACAAACCCACTCCACCTTGCGAAGCGGTGCCTTCGACCCGCATAGCTTTTACTAGTTCAGTAGATCAAACATCCACAATCTCCCAAGTCCTTTATTTCCTCTTTTTTTTATTTAGAACTCTCATAACGATATTCTCTGTACTGTTGTCGTTCTACGCTAATTGCATTCCTCAAGAGACCGACACACGGGGATTTATTCCCAAAACTTTATTACTTGTGCGACCGGTGTGCTTGCCGATTTACACGCATCACCCTTCAAAATTATTCCTGGTTACAAGTCTCCTACCTAAAGACTTGAGGTTTTGGTTTTTGAGCATCTAAACAAAAGCTCATTGGTGTCAGGCACCTGATCAAAAACCTGAGTGGATTCCTACCAGGGTGGTAGAAGAGTGGATGTACCCAGGTTGGGGAACCACTATAAATTTCTTGTGTCGTTTGGTTGCCCTTTTTCTTTTGTTTTGGCTGTGTTGTTTTGTGATTAAATAGGTTGCTGTGCTTATTTATTTTACTTACTGATTTGTTCACTTAGGATTACAACAAAAGTTGTAAAAAGTATGTAGTGAGCACAATACTGTATTCACCCCCCCTCTAGAGTATTTCAGATCTAACTAGCACTTTCAAATTGCAGCCATAAAGGGTGGCTGTTGACCTCCTTTGGCCGGTTCCCACCCATCCTTTCTTCTCCCCAAACTCTCTCTCGCCACCAATATCATGAAGGGAAGCTCCTTTCTCTCTCCTAGTCACACATGTTGACTGGTCAACTCCATAGGATATGTGTACCCATTTAATCATAAAAAAGATATGAAAAGTGATGTTAGCCTAAGGGAAAATGGCTTGAGCTTGAGTTAGCCCATTTGGGCTAGGTTTGACTTGCCTTAGGCTAGGGTTGACTTGGGTCAATTTGATCATTTGGGTTGACCCCAATGGGTCCTTGGTGACCCATTGGCCTCCCCTAAGGTCTATGTAGGTTTGGGTAGGGTTAACTTGGCACCTTGGAGGTCACTTGACCAAGGGCACTTTGACCACTTTGGTGCTTGAGTTGACTTGGGTCAACTTAGCCACTGGGTTTTACTCCAATGGGTCCTTAGTGACCCATTGACCTCACTTTAGGTTTAGGAAGCCCTGAGTAAGGTTGGTTGGGCACCTTGGGGGTCACTTGACCCTTAGTTAAGGCACTTTGACCAAATTAGGGGTTAGAGTTGACTTGGGTCAACATGACCATTTGGGTTGACCCCAAGGGGTCCTTCGTGGCGCCATGGCTTGCCCTGAGGTCTAGGAAGGGTTATGTAGGGTTACCTTGCGCTTTGGAGGTCACATACCCTTACTAAGGGTACTTTGATCAGATGAGGGGCCTAAGTTGACTTGGGCCAACTTGGTCTCTAGGGCTGAAGCCAATGTGTCCTTGGTGACCCATTGACCTCACAATTGACCTTAAATAGGCTAGTTTGACCCATTTAGGGTTAGGGTTGACATGGGTCAACTGAGTCTCTTGGATTGACCCCAATGGGCCCTTATGGCTCTAATGGGTCTCCCAAAGTATTAGGGGTGTTGTGGTAGGGTCTTGGGGTCAAGGTGTAGCCCCATGGTCATCCTAAACTATTGTTCATATTTTTACTATTTGCAGACCATGATGATTCCCAACTTCATGTCCAAGCTTACTTGGTCTTCTTGAGCTTCCAAGGCTTTTGTCATGACCTAGTCATGACAAAAACACTCTTAGGGGTCTAGTTGGAAATGGGATGTTACAGACATACCCACTCGCCAGGTTATGGGCGAATGCCATTTTAGTGAGCTGATTGTCTAGGCCCCGGTTCCCAACGGGTTTAGGGAACCTGATATCTTACTACACAGGTAGGGACAACCCTGTGCTGCATGTGCAATGGTTTGAAGATTCCGTTTCCATATGGTAGATGTCAGATGCCTTCAAGTGTAGGCTCTTTTCCATCATTTTGAAGGGGAAGGTCAGAGACAGGGTTCACCATTTGCCCGCGAGTTCCATCTATTATTTTGAGGATCTTCGCCAAGGGTTCTTGTTGATGTTCTCGACTTCGAATAAGAGGAAGAAGGGGGCGGAGTGCTTGTTCGCTTTCAAGCAGAAGCCAGAGGAGACGCTGGGATGCCATGTTGATTGGTTCGAAGAGGAGATTGTGCTAGTCCAGGAGATAATGGGATAGACCGTGATGCTCGCCTGCACCCTAGGGATGAGGCTAGGGTTCTTTAGCCTGGAGCTTAAGAGAGTACCCCCTATCCTTCGAGGAGTTGATGGAGAGTGCAGCGAAGGAGATAGAAATATAGATGACCAACCCAACGCTCGCCAAGAAGCTGGCCAAGTTGGCGGAGGAGGACGTTTAGGAGCCAGGCACAGGGAGGCAGAGAGAGGAGAGGAGGATAGAAGAGCCTGAGGCCAGGGAATCAGGAGCAGTACCAAGGCTGGGGGTAGCGAGAGCCGAACAACCGGTTGGGCTGGAGGCCTTAAGAAGATCAGCAATAGGGTCAGGGGGTAGGTTTCCATGGTGGAGAGAACTTCCGCGGGCAGGGAAGGTTCAATCAATCGGTGTGGATACAGGTGGAGAGGGCCCCGCTCCCACATATGCAGGAGGCGATGGAGATTGCCCGAGGAAGGATGCTGGGGGGGTGTCAAGGAACTATCAGTTTGTCATTGTTGACGCTCCGAGCAGCTACAACGTGAATGATAAAAGTTGTTAACCTAAATCACCTAGAGGGGGGTGAGTAGGTGAGTTGTGCGTCTTTTGCGGAATAAAAAATCTTAGAACACAGCACAGATCTATCTACTAAAATATCACAGACGAGACACAATTTATAGTGGTTCCCAGATCTTGGGTACATCCAGTTTCCCTCACCGATCTGGCAATAAACTAGACTCGGCTACTCCACTATCTCGGATTGAAAATCAATCCTACCCTCGGAACAAAGTTCCTACAATCTCAATCCAATCCAACTGGATGTACAACTCGGAAGAAACACCTTCCTGCAAACTCGGAGTGGAAAACTCCTACACTCGGAGAAAAATTCTCCTATAGAAAAGAAATTCAAGTATTGAAAAATACAAACAATGAAATCATCTGATTCAGATCTGAAAATAAAACAGAAACTGGAATCTTCTTCTTGGCTGCAGATTTATCAGAAAAGTTGAAGAAGGATTCTCGGCAATCAGTAGATCAGAACGTCTTGCTTCCACAATCGGACAGATGATGGGTATGTGAAAAACGATCTCGATCTGGAGAGCTTTTTTAGTCTATTTCCTCTGAAGATCGAAACCCTTGCCGGAGAAGAACAGCGGCAGCGGCGGCTTTCGTTCCGTGAAGAGAGGGAGACGAAATAACGATTATTTTGGAAAGCGACGGCTGCAAACTCAGAAGAATTTTCTTCTTGAAAGTTCTGTTTTCTCATTAAGGTTTGTCGATTAGACAAGACCTTTTATAGGAGTACTAATAACGGCCATAATCGGTTTTAATGACGTACACGTGGACAAATCATATCACGGTATTTGAAAATCTGTCAAATCTGGACTTAGAAGAAATTTCAGAGAAAATGAAGTCATATACACGAGTAGGTATAAAACTACTCGAGTAGGTCAAGGACTACGCGAGTAAGCAGAGAGAAATTACTCAGGTATACAAATCAAGACTACTCGAGTAGGTTGAAGACAACTACTCGAGTGCATATAAGCAACTACTCGAGTACCTAGAAGCTCTACTCGATTACACAGAAAATTTTCTCAGGAAGGAGTTGAGCTACTCAAGTATAAGTTATACTACTCGAGTAGGCAGAATTGAACTACGCGAGTGGTTAGAGGAACTACTCGAGACAAACACTTAGAAATATTCTGCACACGGGAAAACAGCTACTCGAGTAGTTAAGTTTAACTACTCGAGATAAAAGAAATCTTCTCGAGTATATGAAAGGCTTACTCGAGTATATCTTAACTACTCGACACAGAGAAGATTGTTACTCGACACAGTGTCGAGACTTACTCGAGTATATAAAGTACCTACTCGAGTAAAGGACTTAGAAAAATTCTGGGAAAAATGAATCTGGAACAGGAAGAATATACTACTCGAGTATGAACTACTCGAGAGAGAATGAGCTACTCGAGTATATGACTTGGACTACTCGAGTGTTTTACTTAGAAAAGTTTGGAACCTGAATTCTGGGCAACTCGAGTAGGAAGAATGATCTACTCGAGTATTTAAGTAAGCTACTCGAGTATGTCAATGAACTACTCGAGTATTTTACTTAACTTCACGAGAGGAAAAATTTTCTTACTCGAGTATGCAGAAGTTTCACTCGAGTATATCTCAAGCAATCTACTCGAGTAGTTAGGGACCTACTCGAGAGAAATACTTAGAAAAATTTCTGTCAGCAATTTTCTTCTTCTACTAGAAGGGAATCAGCACCAAGTCTTTACATAGACCTATAGCTTGAATATGAAGTGTATCCCAATAGAGAGACTACACATGAGTCAACACTTTGGAACACACAATGAGGGATTACACTGTGTGGTCCTGTGTTTAGTGACCCATTGTAGACTGACATTGGTCTACACTTCCCATTGGAGTCCTGCAAACACATAATTCAAACAAAGCATCAAATACAACCTAATTAATCTTAGTTCCAGGGTGATTTCATCAAATCTGGGTTACTGTGGACATGGTTCCCAACAATCTCCCCCTATTTGTTGAAGTCAGAACCCTTTACACTAAGGTGAATTATAGACATAAAAAGAAGCTAAGTAGAAAATGTGCAAGCAAGCAATAGACTATGATAAAGGATAATGAGAGCAAAAACTTAGAATTATATAAATAAGAATATCCAAAATTTTCATTTCTATAGTCAATCATTCCACCCTCTCAAAGATCCTTGAAGATCAGCCTTGATTCTGTCTGTCCAGTTTCTTTTGTTGTCTTCTCTGGTAGCAGTAGGGTTTTGGATAGTACTTGGGAGGCCTAGGAGGGGCTGCAGGGTTGTTCCTCCCATATTCTCTGTCATAGATTCTTCTTTTTGTCATGGACTTCTCATAAAGTTTCCATTCAGAGGAGCTGTAATGAATGTTCCTGCACTCATGGAATTCCATAACTAATCTGAGAGTTTCTAAAATCAGGGACTTGGAGGTTGGAGACCAAACTTCAGCATGTTCAGTGGCTTTAGTAGGAGCAGTCCTGCTAGCAGAGGGGCCTTCACCATACTACCTTTTCTTCTTGTAGGTTTTGATCTCTCGAGGAGCTTTAAGGAATATATATGTAGGATCTTCTTCCCAGTCTTGAGCATAGGTGTATGGAGGGGCAACTGTGTCTCCAGGCCTGGGAGAGAAAGTAGGTTGTAGAGGAACAGCTGGAGTAGATGGAGCAGATACATCTGTAGCTAGAGGGTTTAAATGATGGGGAATGATGTTGGGGTCAATAGCAAGGTCTGGCAGAATCTGATTGTGCATCCATACAATAGTGTTATAGGTATGAAATTTGACACTATGTATCTGGTGTAACAGCCCAAAGTTCTGAAACAGGAAAATTTGGGTGACACGGCCTGGGACACGGGCGTGTCCCAGGGCGTGTCAGGTGACACGGCCTGCGACACGGGCGTGTCGCAGGGCGTGTCGAGGTTGTGTCGAGGGATTGGGCTTTGTCTCGACGATTTTTTGCTCTCGACGATTCGTCGAGAGGAGGCACACGGCCCAGGACACGGGCGTGTCCAAGGCCGTGTCGCATGCTCGACGATTTTTGCTCAACGATCGTCGAGTGTCGAGAAGTGAGCGTCGAGTATTGAACACGGCCTGTGACACGGGCGTGTCACAGGGCGTGTCAAATCAGGCGACGAACTCAGCCCGCCGAAGGTTTTCGACAGGGCGTGTCTTTGTGCCGTGTCTGGGCACACGGCCTGGGACACGGGCGTGTCACAGGCCGTGTGAAGTCTCGGGATGATTTGGGATTTTTTTTCCCCAGGTACACGGCCACAGACACGGGCGTGTCTGAAGGCGTGTTGGTGACACGGCCCATGACACGGGCGTGTCCCGTGGGCGTGTCACTGGTTTGGATAAGTCGGTTGACCACCGCTTGAGGCACACGGCCAGGCACACGGCCGTGTTCGAGGCCGTGTCTGGTCAAAATTTGTGTTTTTGGCAGAATCGTGGCCGTCCATTCCTTCAGTCTGGATCCAAGGGCTGAAAGCTCTTCTTCTTTTGCCTTAAGGGCCGAAGTCAGAGAATTACTTCTCATTTTCTTTGGCCTTCATCTTTCTTCAAGAGAGAGAAAGAGAGAGAGAAAGGAGGAGGAAGAAGGGAAGGGGGCTGCTGTTGGTGGTGCTGCGGTTTACCAGCGAGAGATCCGAAGCCAGCGTTGCGGAGGAAGCGCTCTTGCAAGTCCTGCAAGCAAGCTTTCAAGCCATGGCACCGAAGCGATCGTCAAGGGTAATGACTTTTCTTCCTAGCCATGTGAAGGCTTCCTTTTTGGCATATCTTTTGATTTCCCCCACCAAGAGGTGGCTGATTTTGGGAATCGTTGGGTGGATATTTGAAATCCCCTTTGTATTGCATATAGATCCGGAAATGGAGTACGGAATAGGCATGTTGTGTGAAGCCCATCTGGACAGGTTGGTCTGGATTGGTGATGTTGCATACGAACCGGAGAAGACTCCGTGATAAACGTGTCATGTTAGGAGTCTACGGGTTATACGTGCGAAAAGGAGTAGCAGGAAGTACTGGGGTGGTAGCCCAGGAAAATAGCCTTGTGATATTTTGAGTCCAACTTGTGAATGGGACACAGGAAGTACTGGTGGGACCAGGAAAGGCCCTTTTTGTGATGCTTGATGTCATAGGGTGTCCACCTGTGGAGCGAGTCACAGGAAGTACTGGTGTGCCCAGGAAAGACCCCTGATATTTGTACTTATGCGGTGTCCACCTGTGGAGAGAATCACAGGAAGTACTGGTGCGCCCAAGAAAGACCCGCTGTTGCTGTGAGGAAATGGGTATAGTGAATTACCCAGGCTTGAATGCCAGGAACAGGATTGGTGAGACCGACCCGCGCCTTTGATATAGCCATGAGTACGCTGTACTCGGAAAGGCAAGGCGATTTGAGCAACGGGCGGTGGAGGATCCGACCTGCGCTATGTCTGTCTGACGTGAGACCAAAAAGTGCGGTCTGTTGGAGCGCATAGCAAGAGTCTTCGACCTGCGCGCCATGACACAATGGGGGGCTACGGGCCATCCCGGTGTCCGAGGACTAACTCCGGCTGCACGCCATGGAGTAAATGCTCAAGAGTTTTACCGATGAGTGATACCCCTGATACGGTGGTGGGCAAGAGGTTGCCAGAACACCAAGAATGTGCCCTGAGTGCACGGACCGTTGGGCCGGGTGGCGAACGGTTGTGATGGCTTGTGTGCGTGAAAGCACTTTTTGATGATATAGCTTGCCATTCTTGTGATATGATATGCCTGCAGGGAAAAATACCGCTGCCCCGAGAGAAGGGGTAGGGTCGTTATAATTTGGTCAGCTGAACGCTGACCGTTGCTTTTGTTTGCCACCGGTGGGTGGCTTGTCCCTTGCACAGGTACTGGAGAGCCGAGCGGGACGCATAGAGGTTGATGCCCTGCTGGTGTTGCTGCTGCTGCTAGCTGCTAGCCCTCGAAGGCTATTGTGTTCTTTTGCATGTTTTCTTTTATTGTGGCCGACCTGCGCGCCAATATGTTTTAGGCCACTGTTTGAAAGCCCTGTAAGGCCATAAGGCCAACGCTTTTGACATGTTGTAAGACATTCCTATATATATATAAATGTGGAGTTTTATGTTTGGACATTCATGAGGAGTTCAAGTAGTTTAGGCTTCCGCTAGAATGCTTGTGATAGGTGCGATGCGCTAATCTGGTATCATCCTGTACCTTCACCGACTGTTTTGTGGTATATCCTGTGGGGCCCCGGCCGGACCTTCTAGAATATATCATATGAACGGATGGGGTTGTTACATTTTTGGTATCAGTTGCCTTGGTCTTTCCCTCTCGAAGTTGTGGCCGACTTCTTTTGTGGGGTGGCGAGCACGTGTTTGTGCATACCAAAGTCTACGATTGAACTCCTGAATGTCCATGATAGGAATGCATTTTTGTTTGTGTGAGGAACCTGCGTGTTCCTATTTTGTGTTGTTTGCTTGGGTACGACCGCTAATATATGTGTCTTGTCCACCTTTAGGTGACACGAAGTGGAGCTGGGCCGTCTGAGCCCCAGCGTTCTGATGAAAGTACGGCACCAGCTGCGGTGCCTACACCTCCACCGTCTGCAGAGCATGTCCGTTTAGTTGCGGAGGCCTTGTTTACCATGATCCAAGGCCAGCCACTGAGGCAAGAACAAGCGGCTGTGGGGACAGAACAGGTGGTGGCAAGGCCTGAACCTGTCGTGGATGTGGTTCCTCGAGCGGCTGAGAAGCAGCTAACACGGTTTATGAGTTTCCATCCGCCTACGTTTTCGGGAGCGGGAACCCCGACGCAGGCTGAGGACTGGTTGTCGCGCGTCAAGCGAGTGATGACGGCGATAGGAACGGCGGAGCATCAGAAGGTTACCTTAGCCACCTTCTTGCTTGAAGGAGAAGCGCGTTTATGGTGGGATGAGATGGAGTTGCATCATTTGGCGGGTCGTCCGTTAACCCAAGTGTCGATGGAAGAATTCTCCCGGCTCTTCCTTGCGAAGCACCTTCCTGTGGCTCAACGGATAGCCATGGAAAATGAATTCCAACGGTTGACTCAAGGTGAGGGCAGTGTTGACGCGTACCTGCATGAGTTTACTCGCTTGGGGCGGTATGCGGGTTCGATTTTTGCTGATGAGCAGAGGAAGACTAATAGGTTCTATGAAGGGCTGAGGGACGAGCTGAGGTTTCTTGTGTCCAGTTCTGTGAACCAAGGTTTCCAAGCGTTGGTTGACACTGCGACCGCATTGGAAAAAGACATGAAGAGGGTGCAAGGGAAGAGAGCGTTGGTGATGACGCAACCAGAGTGGAAGGCGCCCCGATCGGGAAAATCGTTTTATAGGAAGAGATGGGGCAAGAAGTCCAAGCCTAGTGGACAAGCTCCTTCCTCAGTTGCAACGGGAGCAACATCAGGGGCAACCTCGAAGCCAGAAACTCGTACCTGCTTCAATTGTGGTCGGATGGGGCATATTGCGCGAGATTGCCGGATGCCGCTAAAGAGTGAAAAGAAGGCGGGAGCATCTTATGCAGAGAAAGGAAAAGCGGTGGTGGATTCTTCTGCCTCGCAAGCGCAACCCCGGGTCTACAATCTTGGCCTGCAGGAGGCCATCAAGCAGAGTGACGTGGTCACAGGTATGAGTTTAGTTTTGCATATGCTATTGTATGTATGCTTAGCTTAGTACCCCTATGTTTGTGGTTTGTGTGTGTGACATGTTTGTCATAGGCTTCGTGATGATTCGGGACACGCTGGCGCGAGCACTGTTTGATACAGGGGCATCGCATTCTTTTCTGTCGAGTGAGTTTCTTACGCGGCTTGGGATACCCAGTCGTGCAAAGACAGAGAGCGTCAGAGTGGTGTTGCCGAATGGTTGTTGGATGATTGTGGATCAAGCTTGCGATGTGGCGGTTCAGTTAGGAAGTCGGGATTTTTGTTTAACCGCATTTGTTTTGCCAATATCGGAATTCGATGTGATTTTTGGGATGGATTGGCTTGCGGAGCAGCATGCGATGATTGATTGCCAGTCCAAAGAAATCACGTTGGGCCAGAATACCGAACAGGAGACCAAGTTCGCGGGTATGCGAGGAGTAGGCGGGACGTTGATGTCTGCACTCCAGGTAGTCAAAGCTGTTCGGAAGGGTGCGGAGTGTTACTTTGCACTAATTCAGGCTGTTGAGCCTAAGGCCACGTTGTGCGAGGTTCCGATTGTGGCAGAATTTACAGATGTGTTTCCCACGGATCTCCCTGGGCTACCACCCCAGCGGGAGATTGACTTCACAATTGAGTTGGTGCCAGGTGCGAAACCTGTGGCCCGCTCGCCATATCGCGTTGCGCCTAAAGAGATGGCTGAGTTGAAGGTTCAACTACAAGAAATGTTAGAGCAAGGCTATATCCTCCCAAGTATGTCACCTTGGAGCGCGCCTGTGCTTTTTGTAAAGAAGAAAGATGGTGGGTTACGGTTGTGTATCGATTACCGTGAATTGAATAAGCTGACCGAGAAGAATAAGTATCTGATACCTCGGATTGATGAATTATTTGATCAGCTGGTGGGATCTACCGTCTATTCGAAGTTGGACCTGAAGTCTGGTTATTACCAGTTAAGAATTCGGGAAGGTGACATTCCCAAAACCGCATTTGGAACGCGTTATGGGCACTATGAGTTCACAGTCATGCCCTTTGGATTGTGTAATGCGCCTTCGGTGTTTATGGATTTGATGCACCGTATTTTTCGTGCGTACCTGGATCTGTTTGTGATAGTGTTCATTGATGATATCCTGGTGTACTCGAAGTCCAAAGCTGAGCATGAGATTCATTTGCGGTTGGTGTTGAACACGTTGAGGCAAAATCAGCTCTATGCCAAGTTCTCGAAGTGCGAGTTTTGGCTATCGTCAGTGGCATTTTTGGGCCATGTGGTGAGTGGAGCGGGCATTGCAGTGGATCCAGCGAAGATAAAAGCCATACAAGAATGGCCAATATTGTCTTCCGTGGCCGAGGTCAGGAGTTTCCTTGGACTTGCGGGCTACTATAGAAGATTTGTGGAGAACTTCTCGCGGATCGCTTTGCCGCTAACCATACTGACGCGAAAAGATCAGAAGTTCGTTTGGACGCCAGAGTGCGCACGAGCTTTTGAAGAGCTGAAGGTTCGGTTGACCACGGCGCCGGTGTTGTCTTCGCCATGTGGAACCGATGGCTTTGTGATTTATAGTGATGCCTCGGGAAGCGGTTTAGGCTGCGTTCTTCTGCAGAGCGGAAAGGTGATTGCTTATGGCTCACGCCAGCTGAAGGTGCACGAGCGAAACTATCCCGTCCATGATTTGGAACTAGCGGCGGTGATTTTTGCACTTAAGCTGTGGCGACACTACCTTTATGGCGTGAAGGTAGAGATCTATACCGATCATAAGAGCCTAAAGTATCTATTGGAGCAGAAAGAGTTGAACATGCGACAACGAAGATGGTTGGAGTTCCTTGGGGACTACACGTTCGAGATTCATTATACACCCGGGAAGGGGAATGTTGTCGCGGATGCCTTGAGTCGGCGAGTTCCGGCTAGAGCGAATTGGTTACAAAGGCATGATGAACGTCTTATCCAGGAATTGGAGGCCTTGGAGATCTATTGTGTTGACAAGAATTCCACTGCCACTGCATGTTTGAACTGGACCGAGGTGCAATGTGACCTTAGGGACCGAGTTCGACGGGCAACAGAGTTGGATGAAGATCTCTTGCGCTATGTGAATGAAGGGCCAGAAGGCAAATTCACCTGGAATGACGGTCTTGTGCGAAAAGAGGGCCGGTTGTGCGTCCCAAATGTGGGGAAACTGCGGGAAGAACTGATGTATGAAGCACATTATACGAAGTATTCCATTCACCCCGGGAGCACAAAGATGTTCAACGATATGAAGAAACTTTTCTGGTGGCCAGGGCTTAAGAAAGATGTTGCCCTATATGTCGCCAAATTCCAAACATGTGCGATGGTGAAGGCGGAATGCCAAAAGCCGGGTGGTTATTTGAAGTCACTACCGATCCCAGTGTGGAAATTTGATGATATTTCCATGGATTTTGTGCATGGATTGCCAAGATCGCAGCAAGGAAATGATTCCATTTGGGTGATAGTTGACCGGCTAACAAAAGTAGCACATTTTCTCCCGAACAGGCGGGATGATTCGGTTGAAAGTTTGGCAAAATTATATGTTGATCAGATTGTGCGGCTTCACGGTGTTCCTCGGAGCATCGTAAGTGATCGAGATGGGCGATTCACGTCAAATGATTGGAGGCTAGTTCACCGACTGTTGGGCACGAAGTTGACTTTCAGTACGGCCTTTCATCCCCAAACGGATGGCCAAACTGAACGTACCAACAGAACAATGGAGGACATGCTCCGAATGTGCGCCCTTGACTTTGGAAAGAGATGGGAAGATCATCTCTATATGGTCGAGTTTGCATACAATAACAGCTACCAGGCAAGCATTGGTATGGCACCATATGAAGCCCTATACGGAAGGAAGTGTCGTACCCCCTTGGCTTGGGTAGAAGCGGGTGAAGCCCGGGTTGTTAAACCAAATGAGGTGGATGAAGCAAACTCAACCATTCGGACGATTCGAGAGAGATTACTTATTGCTCAAGATCGACAAGCGAAGTACTACAACGCCAAGCACCGGAATGTTGAATTTGCGGTTGGCGATTGGGTCTACTTGAAGATCAAGCCATTCAAAGGTGTCTCCAGGATTCGACGATTGAAAAAGTTGAGTCCAAGATATTTGGGTCCTTTTGAAGTGGTTGAGCGAGTTGGCGAAGCGGCTTATCGGCTAGCTCTATTGGCGGACTTGGGTGGGTTACATGATGTCTTTCACATCTCGGTGCTTCGGAAGGCCGTGAAAGATCCAGCTCAAGTGATCGCGGATGATCGGGTGCCGGTAGAGTATGGGCTAACGACGAGAGTTAGACCCATTCTGATCGAAGATCGAGCCGAGAAACAGTTGCGGAACAAGACGGTCGGTATGGTGAAAGTCCGGTGGGACAACTGCGGCCGTGAAGAGCTGACATGGGAGCGCGAGCAAACCATGCGAGCAGAGTTCCCTGACTTGTTTCTGTAATTTGGAGCGAGAATATTGTAACATAAACGTTTATATATATAGATATATGTTGTTACATTTTCTTGCTAGTTTCTGTTACTTTCCTGTCTTTAAATTTCGAGGACGAAATTTCTTGTAGGAGGGGAGGATTGTAACAGCCCAAAGTTCTGAAACAGGAAAATTTGGGTGACACGGCCTGGGACACGGGCGTGTCCCAGGGCGTGTCAGGTGACACGGCCTGCGACACGGGCGTGTCGCAGGCCATGTCGAGGTTGTGTCGAGGGATTGGGCTTTGTCTCGACGATTTTTTGCTCTCGACGATTCGTCGAGAGGAGGAACACGGCCCAGGACACGGGCGTGTCAAAGGCCGTGTCGCATGCTCGACGATTTTTGCTCAACGATCGTCGAGTGTCGAGAAGTGAGCGTCGAGTATTGAACACGGCCTGTGACACGGGCGTGTCACAGGGCGTGTCAAATCAGGCGACGAACTCAGCCCGCCGAAGGTTTTCGACAGGGCGTGTCTTTGTGCCGTGTCTGGGCACACGGCCTGGGACACGGGCGTGTCACAGGCCGTGTGAAGTCTCGGGATGATTTGGGATTTTTTTCCCCAGGTACACGGCCACAGACACAGGCGTGTCTGAAGGCGTGTTGGTGACACGGCCCATGACACGGGCGTGTCCCGTGGGCGTGTCACTGGTTTGGATAAGTCGGTTGACCACCGCTTGAGGCACACGGCCAGGCACACGGCCGTGTTCGAGGCCGTGTCTGGTCAAAATTTGTGTTTTTGGCAGAATCGTGGCCGTCCATTCCTTCAGTCTGGATCCAAGGGCTGAAAGCTCTTCTTCTTTTGCCTTAAGGGCCGAAGTCAGAGAATTACTTCTCATTTTCTTTGGCCTTCATCTTTCTTCAAGAGAGAGAAAGAGAGAGAGAAAGGAGGAGGAAAAAGGGAAGGGGGCTGCTGTTGGTGGTGCTGCGGTTTACCGGCGAGAGATCCGAAGCCAGCGTTGCGGAGGAAGCGCTCTTGCAAGTCTTGCAAGCAAGCTTTGAAGCCATGGCACCGAAGCGATCGTCAAGGGTAACGACTTTTCTTCCTAGCCATGTGAAGGCTTCCTTTTTGGCATATCTTTTGATTTCCCCCACCAAGAGGTGGCTGATTTTGGGAATCGTTGGGTGGATATTTGAAATCCCCTTTGTATTGCATATAGATCCGGAAATGGAGTACGGAATAGGCATGCTGTGTGAAGCCCATCTGGACAGGTTGGTCTGGATTGGTGATGTTGCATACGAACCGGAGAAGACTCCGTGATAAACGTGTCGTGTTAGGAGTCTACGGGTTATACCTGCGAAAAGGAGTAGCAGGAAGTACTGGGGTGGTAGCCCAGGAAAATAGCCTTGTGATATTTTGGGTCCAACCTGTGAATGGGACACAGGAAGTACTGGTGGGACCAGGAAAGGCCCTTTTTGTGATGCTTGATGTCATAGGGTGTCCACCTGTGGAGCGAGTCACAGGAAGTACTGGTGTGCCCAGGAAAGACCCTGACATTTGTACTTATGCGGTGTCCACCTGTGGAGAGAATCACAGGAAGTACTGGTGCGCCCAGGAAAGACCCGCTGTTGCTGTGAGGAAATGGGTATAGTGAATTACCCAGGCTTGAATGCCAGGAACAGGATTGGTGAGACCGACCCGCGCCTTTGATATAGCCATGAGTACGCTGTACTCGGAGAAGGCAAGGCGATTTGAGCAACGGGGGGTGGAGGATCCGACCTGCGCTATGTCTGTCTGACGTGAGACCAAAAAGTGCGGTCTGTTGGAGCGCATAGCAAGAGTCTTCGGCCTGCGCGCCATGACACAATGGGGGGCTACGGGCCATCCCGGTGTCCGAGGACTAACTCCGGCTGCACGCCATGGAGTAAATGCTCAAGAGTTTTACCGATGAGTGATACCCCTGATACGGTGGTGGGCAAGAGGTTGCCAGAACACCAAGAATGTGCCCTGAGTGCACGGACCGTTGGGCCGGGTGGCGAACGGTTGTGATGGCTTGTGTGCGTGAAAGCACTTTTTGATGATATAGCTTGCCATACTTGTGATATGATATGCCTGCAGGGAAAAATACCGCTGCCCCGAGAGAAGGGGTAGGGTCGTTATAATTTGGTCAGCTGAACGCTGACCGTTGCTTTTGTTTGCCACCGGTGGGTGGCTTGTCCCTTGCACAGGTACTGGAGAGCCGAGCGGGACGCATAGAGGTTGATGCCCTGCTGGTGTTGCTGCTGCTGCTAGCTGCTAGCCCTCGAAGGCTATTGTGTTCTTTTGCATGTTTTCTTTTATTGTGGCCGGCCTGCGCGCCAATATGTTTTAGGCCACTGTTTGAAAGCCCTGTAAGGCCATAAGGCCAACGCTTTTGACATGTTGTAAGACATTCCTATATGTATATAAAATGTGGAGTTTTATGTTTGGACAATCATGAGGAGTTCAAGTAGTTTAGGCTTCCGCTAGAATGCTTGTGATAGGTGCGATGCGCTACTCTGGTATCATCCTGTACCTTCACCGACTGTTTTGTGGTATATCCTGTGGGGCCCCGGCCGGACCTTCTAGAATATATCATATGAACGGATGGGGTTGTTACATCTGGGCTAGCACATCATCATGAATTGTCTTCACATGAGCTTCCCATACATCTGACTTCTGAGCAGCTGATTTTTCTACTTGTTCTTTGAGTTCCTTGATCAATCCCTCCCCCTTTCTGATTTCAACAGTTAACCTCTCTATAGTATCTTCTTTGAAAAGACCAACTTCTTCACAAATCTTCACTTTGTGGGCTTCAGTTCGCTTGTCCAGTTCAATTTGATTATTTGCAAGGGTGACACCTTGTTCCATAACTTCTCCAACACTAGTGATAGTGTGGTCAAGGGCTTTGCCACCAAGTTGAAATAAATACTTGAGCTTGTCAGTATTATGCTGAATTTCAGCAAAGCCTTTGCTCATCTCAGTCTCGAGAGCAGTTACCTTGTCAGTTACAGTTTTTATAGAAGTATCAAAATAATTTCTTTGTTCTTGCAGCAGGAAAGAGATTTGGGACAGCAAATCTGGAGAGGGAGAGGCAGCAGGAGCAGCAGATGAAGGAGCAGCAGAAGGAAGGGGAGGAGTTACCCAAGGGGATATTTCTTCAATGATCACAGAGCTGTGAGCTCTGGTGGTAGGAGTGATAGCAACCCCTTCTTCTGTAACCTGAGGGAGAGAGAAATTTAGATTTCTGAGAGGAGCTTCTGCTAGCTCTGGAGAGGGCTCATCAGAAATAAGAATGGTGTCTTGCTGGTCTTTGAGGGCATCTAGAGATTTGGCAGGAGTTCTGGCTGGAGAATGTATAGGAGACTGTGCTGGAGTGGAGTCCTTGTGACATTCAGAGGATGGAGCTGGAGGAGATAGAGGAGGAATGGGCATCACTTCTTCAGAGAGCTCTGCAATCATAGCATCTATGGCAGCAGCTGTTGAGAGATGAGTATCTTGAGGTATCTCATCTGAGGGAGTTGCTGGACTTAGTGGAGTATGAGGTAGGGAAGGAATTGTTGGCTGAGGAGAGGGCTTCCTGACTGATGTAGAAGGAGCAGGCTCCCCCTCACTTGGTGCACCAGAGGAGCTGGCCACATGATGAGGAGAGGGTGATGGAGTCCTGTTTTCTAATGCTAGATTTGCTGGAACTTCTGAATTCTTTGCAGCTTGGGCAGTATTCTTTAGCTTGAGCTCCCATGTCTGAATGGAAGAAATGGAGACCTTCTTCATGTCGTGAAGAGAAGTTGAATACCTCAGGATTTGTTTCATGGAGGAGCAGAGAGATTATTCTGGCATAGTTGGGGGGATTTTAAACTGTCCTTGATTTTATCCAGAATCAGCATACCAAATTGGAATTTCTTGCGGCAGACAATGGCTTGCATTATGTCGAAGAAATACAATGGAATGTCTCTTATGGTGTTGGTCATGCACAGTAAAATTTTCCCAATAACATCAACCAAAAATTTGCCTTCTGCGTTCATGTCTGACCTTTTGAAGTACTGAGCATCAGCTGAAATGCCACAGAATAGGGCTGTTCTGTCAGAGTCTTCAGCATCTAAGTGATCTTCTTCGTCTACTATCGGCAGTCTGAGAAGTTGAGAGACAGAGGTCTTGTTGAGTTTAATTTTCAAACTTTTCACTTTGGATTTCAGGACTTTGCCATTCCTTTTGACCTTCAGATTTGAGAAGAATTCGGCTACTTCTGGGAAGAGAATCCGGCAGGGTTCTTGCAGGATGAAGGAGAGCCCTGTAGTATCTAAAAGAATGAGCAAGTTGTGAAAGTCGTCTGAGAGCTCGGCAATCCCGGCGGTAACAAGTTCCGATCCTACGCCAATCTTGGAGACGACGGCCATGATCCAGAAAATGGGAAGAAATTCTGTCGGGGAAGAGGAACAGTCGCGGCTCTGCAATTTCTCAAATGAAGATGAAGCGGCGGACGGATACTCGAGTGCTTGGAAATGATTTTGTTGGGTATTGTATCCACAATGTACCTGATTTGAAGAAGCCCCTGGACAAGCTAAGGTCAATAGACAATGTATTTGATAAAATCTTTTAAGTTGTGCTTGCAGTTCTTCCACGCTAAGTGCACACCAATGTCAGGGTGCAGTAGGTCAATATACACGGGTCTGCACGACGTAATCCCTCGTTGAGCAGATCAGTGTGTTGGCCTACGTGTACTCTCTCTATTGGAGTGCACTTACTTTCAAGTACAGGGCCGTGTTTATGCAAGAGAAGACAAGGAGCACGGATGGGTCGAGGAGCAGCTCTTGGGTGGAAAGTCGAAAATTCGTCTAAGTGTAAATCGACGAGAATCACCAAGTGATTCTCGCCGATTCGGCGAGAATCACCAAGTGATTCTCGCCGATTCGTCGAGAATCAATGGTTGATTCTCGCCGAACTCGTTCCAGCCTCTTCTAAGCGAGCACCTCTGCTTCTAAGTAAGAATCGACGAGAATCACCAAGTGATTCTCGCCAATTCGGCGAGAATCACTCGTGATTCTCGTCGAATCGTCGAGAATCACTAGTTGATTCTCACCGTCTCGACCTGGCCTAAAGCAGTGCGTGCAACCAAGGCAAATTCGACGAGAATCATCTTTGATTCTCGCCGAATCGTCGAGAATCACCTTTGATTCTCGGCGACTCGGCGAGAATCACTTTCGATTCTCACCGATTTTGACTTTGGCGTTTTTCTGGAACTTCCTGAACCGGATTCTGCCGCTGTTAAGGTTCTGGACCGGGACTTAGGGATTCTGCTTGTGGGTCCCACAACGGTCATTTTTGAAGGCTTCTACAGTATATATATACGGGTATTTTGAATGGAATACGAAGATAGAAAGAAGCCGAGCAAGAGAAAACCCTAAAATCGCGAAATCGCTCCTCCGTCACCGTCGCCGCTCGCGCTATTTGGACGGCGCTGTTGATCGCGTTTCCTCTCGATCTCCGGCGACAGAAGCTTAGCAAAGCTTTGAGTCTCACGTGTCTATCCAGAGATCTCTTGTCTCTCGATTTGTTGATCGGGAATAACTTCCCCGTCCGAATCGATCGAGACGACCGATCCTCGTGTGACCGTTGGAAGACCAAGCTAGCTTTGCTACGAAGATTGGATCTCTAAGTTCAGCAGCCTCTCATCATCATAGCCGCCGATCCCGAAGCAAGCCGCCGCTCGTCTTGCCGCCGCCGGTTCCGGGGAGATCCTTTCCAAGAGAGACCAAGTTTGTAGATTCTTCGTTGACTTCACGAACACGTCGTCGAACGAAGAGGAACACCGTAGTCTCCCAATGAAGTTTGTATCTCGTGTACATTCTATTTTACTTTTGTTGTAAAGGAATGATTGTTCCGTGTTGTAAGGGTTGAGTGCAACCCGATTTGTGGGAGTGTTGACTCCTACGTGTGGAAGGGTTCCTTCCGATAGTGCAAGGATTGGATTTCAATCCTGTTGGAGAAGTGACCGAGTCGTCCCTTGTTAGGGAGATAGGTCGAAGGGGGAAAGTGGATGTACCCAAGTCGGGGAACCACTATAAATTGCCTGTGTATTCTGTGTGCTGTGATTTTTATTTTTATTGTGCAGGTACCGTCGTAAATTCCGCAAAAGCGTTGCACGTCACCTATTCCCCCCCCCCCCCATAGGTGAACTTTGTTGACACTAGGTGGACTTTCAAGTGATATCAAAGCCAGGTTGCTCATCAAAAAGGTTAACACCTTGAGTTGAATCCTGCCCCTAGTGTCAAGAAGAAGACAAACATCTACTATGGACGGGCTCAAGTTCTCCGGCAAGATCCCAGTGTGCACCAGGCTCAACTTTCCTATCTGGAAGGAAAGGATCAGGTTCTACATGGAAGCAGTTGATCCTCGACTCTTCATGATCGTGGAGGAGGGACCTTATGTCCCCACTAAGGCCTCCACCATTGATCCCACCAAGAAGGTGCCGAAGACACTTTCTGAAATGGACAAGGACGAGATGGTGCTAGTGGGACTTGACAAGAAGGCACGAAACATTCTGGTCAGCGCAGTTGATAACTCAATGATGCAAAACTTCAGCAACTGCAGGACAGCACAGGAGATCTGGCAGTGCCTGATCATCCTAATGGAGGGCACGGATGAAGTGAGGGATGATCGGAGATCCCTCCTGAACCAAAAATATGAGGCCTTCAGACAAGGGCCTAAGGAAGAGATCGGAGTCACCTACGAGAACTTCCTAAAGATTGTCAATGCCCTCAAGGGCTACGGAAGAGTGTTCACTAATGGTGAACTCAATGACAAATTTATTAGGTCCCTTACTAAGGAATGGGACACTAAGATCTGCGCCATCAGAGAATTTGGCAGACTAGCTGAAACTGATCCACAAATTCTGTTTGGGAAGCTGATGTCCTATGAGCTTCAGCTGAACACCAGAAAAGCAGAAGAAGAAGCAGAGAAGGCGGCAGCCAAAGAAAAGACTGTGGCTCTAAAAGCCAGTCACTCCAGAAAAGGCAAGGGTGCGGTTTCATACCGTGCCAGGAAAAAGGATGAGGAGGAGGATTCCGAGCCATGCTCCTCCAGCTCAGAGCTGTCGGAGGAGGATTTCTCCCTCATCACTCGAGAGTTCAAGAAGTTCCTCAAGATGAGGAATCAAAGAAAGAGAGACGGCTCCTCCTCCAGGCATCAGAAGAAAAATTATTCTTCTGACGGGTATGCATCTAGACCGAACAAACATCGCTCCGCTGACATTATTTGCTTTGGATGCAATAAGCCAGGACACGTCGTGGCCGACTGCTATCAAGGCAAGAGAGAAAAAGGGAAAGAAGAGGAGCACAAATCCTCTAGAGATAAGAAGAAGGAGCGGAGCTACATCGCCAAAAGGCCAAAGACACTGAGTGAGTCTGATTCCTCAGACTCCAGTGATGATGAGGAAGCCTACTTCGGGCTGGTGGGTCGCTCTGACTCAGAAGGAGAATGCCCCCCATTTACTGGGAAGGTAAAAGCTCACACCCCTCTCTCCGACTCCGACTCTGATCCTGAGTCTCAGGATGATGAACCTGAGGATAGCCTTTCGGCCCGTGAAGCTGAGCTCCTCGAGAAGTATGAGCTTCTGCTCAACACTTTCGAGGAGTGCCGAAAGAGATTGAAGGCTGAGAAAAAGGAAGTAAAATTCCTTAAGGGTGAGTGTGTTTCCCTAAGGGAAGAGGTCACCAGTTTGATCTCTCTCCGACAGGAGCACCTTGACCTGACCTCAAAGCATTCAGAGTCTCTGAAGCTCCTTGATCTTAAGCAGGAGGAAGTCGACAAGTTGGAAGAACAACTTGCGGCAGAAAGGAAGATCGTCAAGAGCTTCTCTATGCCAAAAACAGT
Organism: Platanthera guangdongensis; assembly: GCA_039583875.1. Taxonomy (NCBI): domain Eukaryota; kingdom Viridiplantae; phylum Streptophyta; class Magnoliopsida; order Asparagales; family Orchidaceae; genus Platanthera; species Platanthera guangdongensis. The sequence goes on along the minus strand of CM077158.1, from coordinate 126,512,489 downwards.
TCTTCCAGTTGTTGATACCTTCTCTGCTCAGGCCAAAGGAGCTGGCTTGGGGCATGTAGGGGTATCTGGTTCCTCCTCCAGGAGAAACAGGAACCAGAGGAAGAATAAGGCCGCCAAGAAGGCCTCTGCTGATGAAAAGGGAAAGGTTCCGCTTAGTCCTGTTGCGTTCAGAAAGCCTAGCTTTCCTTGCAACCAACATGACTTTGACTCAACATTTGGCCATCATTTCCGGCCCTCGGTTGCAAAGCCAAAGAGCCGATATGACGGTTGGACCTTTCCCCGGAACTTCGGTGAGAGTGCCTTCAAGGCACCTTATGAGGAAATCCACATGGGAAATTATGGTCCGTTCTCTAGCGGCCATAATGGAAAGCAGGCACCAAAAGCCAAGCCTGTTATACATAAGGTGACGAAGTCATGTGACTGCTGTCACCATAAGGCCTCCTCCTCCAGATCCAAGGCCCCAGCTGTACCCACCGTTCCCAGGGTAAGGCAGGAGCCTAGGAAGAGGTACAACAGATTCGACTGTTGGTGCTGTGGCAAAGTCGGTCATTTTTTCGTGGATTGTTGGTTTAATCCAAGGCATTACGAGACTCCCCATGTTAACAATGCGAGGCCGACCACTCGTAGGGTTAACCAACCGAGGGGGAGTGTGCTAACCAGGAATCTAGGACCCAAGTTCGATTGGGTTCCTAAGGCAAATTAATTTTGTTTTGCAGGTATGTCCAAAGGCCACCAAAACTCCTATCTGGTATTTAGACAGTGGATGCTCCCGGCATATGACTGGGACAAGAAGCCTGCTGCGTGATTACACTCCAGTCGAGAATGGACCCAAAGTCATCTTTGGAGGGTCAGATCGAGGAGTCACCAGAGGTTACGGTATGATTTCCAACGGTATAATCACTATCACCGACGTGGCTTATGTTGAAGGGTTAAACCATAACCTGATCAGTGAAAGTCAGTTATGTGATAAAGGTTATGACGTTAAGTTCTGCAAGGATAAATGTCTGATAATTTCACGTACCTCTTTTGAGACGGTATTATCAGGCATTATGAGCAGAAATATCTTCTGCTTAGATTTTCTTAGTTTAGATTCCTCTACCCCCGTATGCCTTGTGGCAACAGGCAGTGCATCTCTGTGTGAACAATGGCACAAGAGATTGGCACATATTAATTTCAAGACAATTAGTATGCTGTTTTCTAAGAACTTAGTAAGGGATGCTCCCAGTATCAAGTGCATCAAAGATAGCCCCTGTCCTGCGTGCCAGATGGGCAAACAGACTCGGGCTACCTTTAAGAGCATTGCAGACAAAGACTCTTCCCGATGTCTTTACCTTTTACATATGGACTTGTTTGGTCCAATGCAAGTTCATAGCTTGGGAGGCAAGTCCTATATGCTAGTGATAGTTGATGATCATTCTCGGTTTACTTGGGTGTTCTTCTTGAAACGAAAGTCAGATACGTTTGACATCTTCACTAGTTTTGTCAAGCAGGTTCAGAACGAATTTAACTGCTCTGTGGTCAAAATCAGAAGTGACCATGGAACAGAATTCGAATCTGGTGCTATGACAGAGTTTTGTGAAGAACAAGGTATCTTTCATGAGTTTTCCTCCCCGCGCACTCCTCAGCAAAATGGAGTTGCGGAGAGGAGAAATAGAACTCTCATTGAAGCCTGCACGACAATGTTGGAAGACGCTTCTCTCCCGGAATACTTCTGGGCAGAGGCTGTCAATACAGCTTGTCATGTACAAAACCGAGCATTGATCAACAAGCATCATCGTAAGACGCCTTACGAGCTACTGAAAGGCAGGAAACCAACCATGTCCTACTTGAGGATTTTTGGTTGCAGATGCTATGTACTGAATAATGGGAAGTACCCGCGTACTAAATTTGGTGAAAAATGCTTCGAAGGCATATTCATGGGCTATAGTTCCCACAGTCGGGCATATAGGGTCTTCAATAAGAAAACCCTAGTGGTAGAAGAATCTATAAATGTTGTATTTGATGAAGGAAGTTTGCTTAACAGCAACTCTTCCAGTGGTATTCTTGAAGATGTAGGTGCACGACTGGAACAACTGAGTCTGGATGAGACCGCTAAAGATGACACTCCTAAGTACGTCAAAGTCTCCACCTCCACGTCATCTGAAAATGTTGAAGATCAAAATGGAACAAATCTCTTGGAAGAAAGAGAAGCCCAAGAAGTAGTTGAAGCTACAGACGCAGGACTTCTAGAGCTCCGGCACGTGAGGGATCATCCTAGAGATCAGATCATCGGAGATCCTCGTGTCGGTGTCAGAACTCGAAGAGGTACTATTAACGAAGTATTGCATCTTAGCTTCCTGTCACAGGTTGAGCCAAAGAAGTTCGACGAGGCGAACAAGGATGCGGCATGGATTCTGGCCATGCAAGATGAACTACATCAATTCGAACGTTGCAACGTTTGGACGCTAGTTCCCAGATCATACAAGCAGAATGTGATTGGCACCAAGTGGATCTTCAGAAACAAGCTGGATGAACATGGTGTCATCATAAAGAACAAGGCAAGGCTGGTGGCTCAAGGTTACAGACAGGAGGAGGGGATTGACTTCGACCAGACCTTCGCACCAGTAGCAAGGCTCGAGGCAATCAGATTGTTCCTGGCGTATGCTTCACACAAAGGATTCACAGTCTATCAAATGGATGTGAAATCAGCATTCTTGAACGGAGACCTGAAAGAGGAAGTATACGTCGCTCAACCCCCAGGTTTTGTCGATCCTACTTATCCTAATCATGTTTATTTTCTTAATAAAGCCTTATATGGGTTGAAACAAGCTCCACGAGCTTGGTATGAGACTTTATCTAGTTTTCTTCTTGAGAACAAGTTCTCTAGAGGTAAAATAGATAAAACATTGTTTCTCAGGGAAGTCAAAGGCAAGATTTTGCTGGTGCAAATCTATGTCGATGACATAATATTCGGCTCAACGGACAACAATCTTTGCAAAAAGTTTTCTAAACTTATGCAAGGAAAGTTTGAAATGAGCAGTATGGGAGAGCTCAAGTATTTCTTAGTACTTCAAGTGAAACAGTCTGAGGATGGAATCTTCATCTCTCAGACGAAGTTCACAAATGAACTCCTTAAGAAATTCGGTATGGAGAGTGCAACCTCTATGAGGACTCCAATGGGATCCACCATGTCTCTGGATAAGGATGAGAAAGGTAAACCTTTCGATGAAACCAAATACAGAAGCATCATTGGATCCCTGCTCTACCTTACTGCCAGTAGACCGGATATCATGTTCTCCACATGTGTCTGTGCCAGATATCAGGTGAACACTAAGGAAATCTCACTATGTCGCTGCAAAGCGAATTCTAAGATACCTTAAAGGTACTCCCAATCTTGGCTTGTGGTACCCGAGAAACAATGATGTCGAGCTAATAGGTTTTTCAGATGCTGATTTTGCAGGAAGTAGGGATGACAGGAAAAGCACCTCCGGGACGTGTCAATTCCTCGGCAGGAGACTTATCTCTTGGAACAGCAAGAAACAGAATTGTGTAGCTACCTCCACAGCAGAGTCTGAGTACAGCAGGAAGCTGTTGCGCACAACTACTATGGATCAGAAACCAGTTAGCCGACTACGACCTTCAGTTCAAGGAAGTTCCAATGTACTGCGACTCCTCCAGTGCAATTGCAATTGCCAACAATCCTGTATCGCACAGCAGAACGAAGCATATTGAAGTGCGCTACCACTTCATTCGGGAGCACGTGGAGAACAAGGACATCTCTCTCTGTTATGTCCCCACGGACAAGCAGATTGCTGATATATTCACAAAGCCCTTAGACGAGGCCAAGTTCAATCTTTTCAAGACTGAATTGGGGATGCTCAATTATGAGGAATGAAGACTACAGAAGCTCCAGGCTCGTGCACGATCTGAGGGGGAGCAAGGAACTCAAGTGTGAGCACAGACGCAAGAACTAAGGGGGAGCAAGGGGTCAAATGCTACCGACCCCGATTTGCAGAAGCCGAAAAGGGGGAGATTACCCTCTCGGCTAAGGCTAAGGTGGCTCCAAGCTTGCTTCCAAGAAATTGGTATTGGTAATGGATAACCCACTCAACTCACTTTTAAGTTTATGGTTTTCATTCCCATTTGCTCTATTCACCTTAGCTTGTAGTGTTTAGGCTTTTTCAAATAGGGGGAGATTGTTGGGTATTGTATCCACAATGTACCTGATTTGAAGAAGCCCCTGGACAAGCTAAGGTCAATAGACAATGTATTTGATAAAATCTTTTAAGTTGTGCTTGCAGTTCTTCCTCGCTAAGTGCACACCAATGTCAGGGTGCAGTAGGTCAATATACACGGGTCTGCACGACGTAATCCCTCGTTGAGCAGATCAATGTGTTGGCCTACGTGTACTCTCTCTATTGGAGTGCACTTACTTTCAAGTACAGGTCCGTGTTTATGCAAGAGAAGACAAGGAGCACGGATGGGTCGAGGAGCAGCTCTTGGGTGGAAAGACGAAAATTTGTCTAAGTGTAAATCGACGAGAATCACCAAGTGATTCTCGCCGATTCGTCGAGAATCAGTGGTTGATTCTCGCCGAACTCGTTCCAGCCTCTTCTAAGCGAGCACCTCTGCTTCTAAGGAAGAATCGACGAGAATCACCAAGTGATTCTCGCCGATTCGGCGAGAATCACTCGTCGAATCGTCGAGAATCACTGGTTGATTCTCACCGTCTCGACCTGGCCTAAAGCAGTGCGTGCAACCAAGGCAAATTCGACGAGAATCATCTTTGATTCTCGCCGAATCGTCGAGAATCACCTTTGATTCTCGGCGACTCGGCGAGAATCACTTTCGATTCTCACCGATTTTGACTTGGGCGTTTTTCTGGAACTTCCTGAACCGGATTCTGCCGCTGTTAAGGTTCTGGACCGGCACTTAGGGATTCTGCTTGTGGGTCCCACAACGGTCATTTTTGAAGGCGTCTACAGTATATATATACGGGTATTTTGAACGGAATACGAAGACAGAAAGAAGCCGAGCAAGAGAAAACCCTAAAATCGCGAAATCGCTCCTCCGCCGCCGTCGCCGCTCGCGCTATTTGGACGCCGCTGTTGATCGCGTTTCCTCTCGATCTCCGGCGATAGAAGCTTAGCAAAGCTTTGAGTCTCACGTGTCTATCCAGAGATCTCTTGTCTCTCGATTTGTTGATCGGGAATAACTTCCCCGTCCGAATCGATCGAGACGACCGATCCTCGTGTGACCGTTGGAAGACCAAGCTAGCTTCGCTACGAAGATTGGATCTCTAAGTTCAGCAGCCGCTCATCATCATAGCCGCCGATCCCGAAGCAAGCCGCCGCTCGTCTTGCCGCCGCCGGTTCCGGGTAGATCCTTTCCAAGAGAGACCAAGGTTGTAGATTCTTCGTTGACTTCACGAACACGTCGTCGAACGAAGAGGAACACCGTAGTCTCCCAACGAAGTTTGTATCTCGTGTACATTCTATTTTACTTTTGTTGTAAAGGAACGATTGTTCCGTGTTGTAAGGGTTGAGTGCAACCCGGTTTGTGGGAGTGTTGACTCCTACGTGTGGAAGGGTTCCTTCCGATAGTGCAAGGATTGGATTTCAATCCTGTTGGAGAAGTGACCGAGTCGTCCCTTGTTGGGAGATAGGTCGAAGGGGGAAAGTGGATGTACCCAAGTCGGGGAACCACTATAAATTGCCTGTGTATTCTGTGTGCTGTGCTTTTTATTTTTATTGTGCAGGTACCGTCGTAAATTCCGCAAAAGCGTTGCACGTCACCTATTCCCCCCCCCCCATAGGTGAACTTTGTTGACACTAGGTGGACTTTCAGATTTCATATAGAAGTAATATGGAATTTCGAATTAATAAAACCCTAGGTTTAAGTCTAATCATCTAGAGGAAAATAATTTAAAGTAAAGGCGGTACGGGAAAAATTTGAAAGCCAAGAGGCAGATACACGAGAGGTAAAAGAGGTACTCGAGTACATAGGGGGTTACTCGAGTAGGTCTAAAGAAGGTACTCGAGTATATAGAGAGTTACTCGAGTAGGTCTGGAGAATCTGAAATGACTCGAGTAGAAGAATGGACTCACTCGAGTAGGTGAAGTAGACTACACGAGTACTTAATTGCCTTACTCGAGTAAGTTAAAGGACTACTCGAGTAGGTCTGTTGAGTACTCGAGTAGGTACTTTGAGTACTCGAGTAGGTCAGGTTTTACTTGAGTCAGAGAAGGAAGAAACCTTTGAAAAGCTAGATTTTGACTAACCTTTTAATTTCTTTGCTTCCTTGATATCCAAACTGCTCTAATCTTCCTTGTTGAGCATCCCAAGTTCCGTTTTGAAGAATGAGAACTTGGTCTCGTCCAGCAGCTTCGTGAAAATTTCTGCAACTTGCCTGTCTGTGGAGACATATTGGAGATCTATGTCCCCATGCTCTACATGCACCCGGATGAAATGATACCTTAGCTCAATATGCTTTGTCTGGCTGTGCAAGACTGGATTGTTGGCTATTGCAATTGCGCTGGAAGAGTCGTAAAACAGAGGGATATTCTTGAACATCATGTTGTAATCCTCAAATTGATTCCTTATCCAAAGTAACTGTGCGCAGCAACTGCCTGCATAGATGTACTCTGACTCGGCCGTTGAGATTGCGACACAGTTCTGCTTCTTACTACTCCGGGAGATTAGCCTTCTTCCAAAGAATTGGCAAGTCCCTGAAGTGCTTTTCCTGTCGTCTTTGCTACCTGCAAAATCTGCATCTGAAAATCCAATTAGTTCGCTGTCATTACTTCTTGGGTACTATAAGCCAAGATTTGGTGTACCTTTAAGGTATCTCAAAATCTGCTTTGCAGTAGCGTAGTGAGATTCCTTAGAGTTCACCTGAAATCTGGCACAGACACATGTTGAAAACATTATGTCAGGTCTACTGGCAGTGAGGTAGAGTAGGGATCCAATTATGCTTCTGTACTTGGTTTCATCAAAAGGTTTCCCTTTTTCATCCTTGTCCAGAGACATAGTTGAGCCCATTAGAGTCCTCATAGAGGTTGCGTTCTCCATTCCGAATTTCTTAATTAGCTCTTTGGTGAACTTGGTCTGCGAGATGAAAATTCCATCTTCAGATTGTTTCACCTGAAGCCCTAAGAAATACTTCAGCTCGCCCATACTGCTCATTTCGAACTTCCCTTGCATAAGTTTTGAGAACTTTTTGCAGAGGTTGTCGTCTGTAGAGCCAAAAATAATGTCGTCGACATAGATTTGCACAAGCAAAATCTTGCCTTTTATTTCCCTAAGAAATAATGTCTTGTCTATCTTTCCCATTGTGAACTTGTTCTCAAGTAGAAAGCTAGACAGCATCTCATACCAAGCTCTAGGAGCTTGTTTCAGACCATATAGAGCCTTGTGCAGGAAATAGACATAATCAGGAAAGTTAGGATCAACGAAACTTGGAGGTTGTTCCACATACACTTCCTCCTTTATGTTACCATTTAGGAAGGCAGACTTCACGTCCATCTGATAGACGGTAAAGCCTTTGAGTGCAGCATATGCTAGGAACAACCTTATTGCCTCCAGCCTCGCCACTGGAGCATATGTCTGGTCGAAGTCGATTCCTTCTTCTTGACGATAGCCTTTAGCGACGAGTCTGGCCTTGTTCTTTATGATCGTCCCGTCTTCATCCATCCTGTTCCTGTAGACCCATTTTGTTCTAATGATGTTCTTTCCTTTTGGTCTTAGAACAAGCTTCCATACATTGCAGTGCTTGAACTGATTTTGCTGTTCTTCCATTGCCATTATCCACGATGCATCTGAGTTTGCTTCCTCAAACTTCTTTGGTTCAACCTGCGAGAGAAAACTTAAATAAAGATTCTCATTAGTTGTACCTCTTCGAGTTCTGACACCGTCCCGGGGATCTCCTATGATCTGGTCCATGGGGTGATCCTTTAGATGTCTGAGCTCTAAAGTTCTTGCATCTGGATTATCTTCAATCACTGGAGTGATTTCTTCATCTTGGATGACTTCTTCATTTTGATCATCATCCTCTCCAATAGGAGTTGGAGTGGTGATCTTAATGAGCTTTTCGCCTTTGTCTTCGGACGGTTCATCCAAGCTGGTTTCTTTCAGCTTTTCACCTGCATCTTCAATGAGCACACTAGACGGATTGCTTTGCAGCAAGCTCGTCTCATCAAATACAACATGTATCGATTCTTCTACCACCATGGTTTTTCTATTAAATATTCTATATGTCTTACTATGGCTACTATAACCTACAAAAATACCTTCAAAACTCTTTTCGCTGAACTTGGTGGTATGATGCTTACCATTGTTGAGTACGAAGCATTTACAGCCAAAGATTCTAAAGTATGAGACTGTTGGTTTCCTGCCTTTCAGAAGTTCGTAAGGTGTATTATCGTGGTCTTTGTTTATGAGTGCTCGATTTTGCACGTGACATGCAGTGTTGACGGCTTCAGCCCAAAAGTACTCCGGTAGTGAAGCATCACTCAACATGGTCCTGCAAGCCTCTATGAGTGTTCTATTCCTTCTCTCAGCCACTCCATTCTATTGTGGAGTACGAGGAGAGGAAAACTCATGAAAGATACCTAAGCTTTCACAGAATTCTGTCATGGCCCCAGATTTGAACTCTGTTCCGTTGTCACTCCTGATTTTGACTATGGAGCAGTTGTATTCATTCTAGACTTGCCTGACAAAATTAGTAAAGATGTCGAAGGTATCTGACTTGTGTTTCAGAAAGAACACCCAGGCAAAGCGCGAGTAATCATCAACAATTACCAACGTATAATCCTTACCTCCCAAACTTCTAATTTGCAGTGGACCAAATAAGTTCATGTGCAATAGATGGAGACATTTGTTAGAGTCTTTGCCAATAACGCTTTTAAAGGTAGCCCTTGTTTGCTTGCCTTTTACGCATGCATGACAAGGTCTATCTTTGACACACTTGACATTTGGGGCATCACGTACTAAGTTCATTGAAAATAATTTATTAATAGTTTTGAAATTAATATGTGCTAGTCTCTTGTGCCATTGGTCACCAAGAGACGCACTATCTTTTGCTAAAAGACACACTGGTGTAGAGGAATCTATACAGATGAAATTTAAACAGAAAATATTCCTGCTTCGAGTGTCAGATAGAATCGTTTCCATCTTGTCAACGGATTTTATCAGGCACTTATCTGCATGGAATTCAACTATGTATCCTTTATCGCAGAGTTGGCTTATGCTAATGAGATTGTGTTCCAATCCTTCGACATAAGCCACATCCGAGAAGGATACATTGCCGTTAGTAATCAAACCATAGCCTCTAGTGATTCCACAGTCTGAACCTCCAAAGATGACCCTTGGTCCGTTCATGACTGGAGTAAAGTTCTGAAAGAGGCTTCTAGTCCCAGTCATATGCCGAGAGCATCTGTTGTCCAAGTACCAGATAGGCGTTTTGTTGGCCTTTGGACATACCTGCAATCATAATCAGTTTGCCTTAGAAACACAAACACGTTTGGGTCCTTGGTATCAGGTTAGAGTGCTCCCCCTACGAGTGTTAGCATTATGAGCGGTCTTTCTCATATTGCTGACATGAGGGGTTGCAGCATTTCTGGAATTGAACCAGCAATCTATGGCGAAGTGACCAACCTTGCCACAGCACCAACAGTAAAATTTATTCTACCTTTGCCTCACGATCTCCTGCTTGACCTTTTGGAATTGTGGTCTAGCAGGGGAAGCTTTCCTGGAGGAAGATACCTCATGATGATGACAATCACATGACTTCTTCTCCGTTATAGGCTTTTCTACAACAGGCTTCATCTTTGGTGCCTTCTTGAAGTTATGCCCATGATTGAAAGGGCCATAGCTCTGAAGAATAACTTCTTCATAAGGTGCCTTAAAGACACTTTCGCCAAAGTCTCTGGGTCGAGTCCATCCTTGATAGCGGGACTTTGGCTCTACATAGGTAGGCCTAGCAAAGTGCCCGTAGGATGAGTCAAAATCAAACTCGTTTGATGGAACTATGACTTTCTTGAATGTAGTTTGATCTTGAGGGGCTTTCCCTTTCTCTTTGGCTAAGGCCTTTTTGGCGGCCTTATTCTTCCGTTGATTCTTGTTTCTCCTAGAGGATTTACTAGGAGCTTCTTCATGGCCTAGTCCAGCTCCCTTGGCATTTGATGAGAATTCAGCAACGAATGGAAGAACCGTCTTGGGCTTCGAGAAACTTTCAACCAGTTTCTTTTCAGCTGCAAGTTGGGCTTCTAATTCCTTGATGATTTTCTCTTTGAGGTCAAGGTGCTCAAGAGCCTTGTTATATTCTTCAATTACATTATTGAAGTTTTCTTCGAGGGAGTCAGTCTTTGCGACTTTCTCTCTCAAGATGCTCTCTTCGGCTTTTAGAGATTTGATGTCTTTAGCCTGAGTCTTCACGACTCGACGATATTTGTCATAAGCCATGATTAACTCCTTGTACTGGGCCATTAGCTCTGACTCATCGTCAGAGGAGCTTTCCTCACAATCATGCTCATAGACTTCAGAATCTGAAAGAGGGGTATGAGAGTTTACCTTCTCAGTGAACTGGAGCTCTTGATCATCATCTGTTTGAGCCATTAGTCCAAAATAAGCTTCTTCTTCTTCACTTGACTCAGATGAGTCAGAGTCACTAAGAGTCTTTTTCTTTTTGGCTATGAGGCTCTTCTCTTTCTTCTTCTTGTTGTGTGAGGATTCCTTTTCTTCTCTTCTACCACCCTCCTTCTTCTTATAAGGGCAGTCGGCGATGACGTGACCTGGCTTATTACAACAATAGCAAATGATGTCAGTCGAAACATATTTGTTCTGTTTGGAGGAATATCTGCCATGGCTACTTGAGCCTTTTCTTTGTCGATCACCATCGTGTCGTGATCTTCTATAGGAGGTATCCTTGCCTTTCCATTGCTTTTTCTTGTTCAAGAATTTCTTGAACTGACATGAGAGCAGTGAGAACTCTCCTTCTGATAGCTCAGAGCCTGAGGTACTAGGCTCAGAAGTTTCTTCCTCTTCACTAATCTCTCGAGCTGGAGTAGGGGAGGCAGCCTTTGTCTTTCTGGACGTGTCTGCTTTTAGAGCAACAGAATTTTCTTTGAGAGCAAACCTGCTCTTCTGTTCTTCAGCTTTCCTGGTGTTGAGTTGAAGCTCATATGACATAAGCTTCCCGAAGAGATTTTGTGGGTCTGTCTCAGCTAGCTTCCCAAACTCCCTGATGTCACAGATCTTGTTGTCCCATTCTTTGGTCAGGGATCTCAGGAATTTGTCATTCAGTTCTCCATTAGTGAATACACTGCCATAGACCCTTAGGACATTCACTATCTTGAAAAAGTTCACAAATGTATCAGCAATGGTCTCTTTGCTTCCCTGTCGGAAGGCTTCATACTTCTGATTGAGGAGGGATCTCCGATCATCCCTCACTTCTTCTGTTCCCTCCATCAAGGTAACCAAGGTGAAAGAAGTAGTGCCTAAACACCTAGAGGGTGGGGGGTGAATAGGTGTACTTTTTCTTTTTAATTTTAAGGCAGAAACTCTGTACAATTAAACCTGTATTTGGAATATTCTACAACTATTCAACACAGCTAGCTCAGTAATCACAGAAATAATCAAACCTAGAGTGCACACAGATTTTATAGTGGTTCCCCAAGGTCTGGGTACATCCACTTTCCCCATTCGCCTATCTAGTAGTGTACTAGATTCGGCCTAACTTCTCCTCAGATCCTCAGATCCTACAGCTCAGAACCCCAAACCAGGTTCCTACAACTCAGAGTGTCCCCACTCCTACAACTCAGGCACAAAGCCCTACCACTCAGTCTTCAACAAGACCTACACTCAGGCTAAACAGCCCTACCTCAGCCTTCAACAATGCCTACACTCAGAGAATAGATTCTCCTCACTCAGGCTCAAAAGCCCTACCTCAGCCTTTATAAATTTAGTCTTACAACTCAGATCCCTTAGGATCCTACAAAAAGATAATAACAAGTTTTAGATCACCACTCTGTTTGAGAGAATGAAGAGGGCAACCTTCTTGATCAGTTCTTGATAGTACTGATTCCTAAGATCAACTTTGTCTTTGCTTTCTTCAATGCTTCTTGAGTCTGAACTCAGTAAAAGTTGATCTTCTTGAAGTAGACCGGCTGGCAACTTCCTTCTTCAGATGAAGAATTAAATCTGGATCTTTCTTTGCAGTCTGGTTCAGAACCCGCTCCTTAAGAGATCTGATTAAACAAATCTCTATCTTGATTTCAATTACTGGAGTTCTCTCTCTCCAAGTAAATCTGAAATTTCTTCAAAATACTGATTTACAGTTTTCTCTGGATCTGTATTCTGCAATGATTGATCTTCTGATCTCTCAATTGTTGTTAATTGTTCGATCCCTTTCTGTTGAAGGAGAAAGGCCTTTATATAGTCTTCCTCCAAGGTAACCGGTTGATCCGGTTTCTAACGAACTTCTGACAGCTCTGACAGTTGCAATAGACCGGCTGAGATGGCAGCTGTCAAGTCATCCAGTCACTTCTTGAAAATACTGTCCCTGTCTAAAAGTGCCGAGACTGATCTTCATTATGTGTCGAAACAAATAGACTAAGTGTCGACACAAATAAACTAAGTGTCGACACTAGCCTTGATGGTGTCGACACAACTCCTTGTGTTGTTGTAACAGCTTTTCGACACTGCTTCTTCAGAATGTGTCGACACTGATTCAGTATGTCAACACAAGCCTTCTGTTGAATGTGTCGACACTGATTCTGTGTGTCGACACAAGTACTTCTTCTTTAACACTTAGTTGAATTCTGCTATGTGTCGACACATCTCCTTTGTGTCGACACATGCCTTCTTGTGTAGAAACTTGCTGAGTGTCGACACATCTCCTTTGTGTCGACACAAGTACTTCTTTTATTTTAACTTTGTTGGAGCTTGCTGAGTGTCGACACATCCTCCTGGTGTCGACACATCCTCCTGGTGTCGACACATTTGATGTCAACTAAACTTCTCTGGGTGTCGACACTGCCTCTAAGTGTCGACACAATTTATGTTGACAATTCTTCCAGTGTGTCGACACTGCCTGTAAGTGTCGACACATCTCTTATGGTGTCGACTCTGCCTTTTATGGTGTCAACACAATTTAATCCAAGTGTCGACACAACTTTTCTTCAGTGTTGACACAAGCCTTCATAAGTGTCGACACTGCTTCTCTAGGTGTCGACACATGGACTTAGAAATTTTCTGCATTTCCTGCAATTACTTAACCTGCACATATAAACTCAAAACACATCAAATACACCTTGATGTATATCATTGAGTAGGGTGAGGCTTCTTCAAATCTGGTGCACATTTTCCAATGTACCCAACAATCTCCCCCTATTTGGAGAAGTCATAACCCTTAGTCAATGTTATACACCATACATAACAAATACACAATATGATGTATAACAACATTATATGACAGGGTAATTACTGAAACAAAGCATATAAAATATTTTATCACAAACTTATAATGCTAACACAATGAGCTTTCATAAAAGATTTGTTTCAACTATCAAAAGTTTCTTTAATCAAAAGTTTACATGTATTTCAACACAAATGATTACAAAGTTGTAAACTTAAGAAAATTCTATTCTATGGCTGCTCTAGCTCTCTGATGACAATGCCCTTGCCTGATTGAATCTTGGCTTGAACTGGAGCATCAATGTCATCAGCATGCTTCTTTCCCTTAAGATCTTTCTTCTTTAGTTCTTCAGCCCTTATCTTTTGTCTCTCAAAATAATGGTAAGGCTTAGGGAAATACTTGCTAGGCTCCTGTGCATTAGGAGGTAGCTTCCCAAGTTTAGCCTTTCTTCTATACTGAACTATAGCCTCTTGCCTGGCTTCATGCTTTCTCCACTCTTGTGCAGAATACCATTTACCCCTCTCTAGAAAAGTGTCCTTTGCAGCTTTCCAAGCAGTCAATATAATATTTCTAGAAGTTGGGCTCCACTGCTCAAAATCAGGCCTTAACTCTGCCTTTTCTCTAAATCTCTTCTTAGACAGTTGAGCTTCTTGCTCTTTAGTCAATACTTCCTCAGGTACAGGCTTATCTACTTTCTCAAAAATAATATTCTTATTACCCTCAGGAGGGCTATACATAGATTGTACCTCCTGATGTATCATCTCAAAATCTTCAGGAGGATAGATGACTTGAGCTACTTCAGCTTGTTCACCTCCAAAATCAGGAGGATTTATACCAGATTCAGCAATATTATCATCATCACACAAGGGTGGATATCCAAGGGCACCTCTGATGCTGTTGGAAATCCATTTAGCATGGTCAGAGGCTGCTTTGACTAACACCCTCTCCCCCTTTATGACTTCTCTAGCCACATTATCTCTAAGATCATCCTTCTGAAACCTGATCTGTTCATCCATATAATTAACCACATCTTTATAAAAACCCCTCAACTTCAGCAACAGTCCAAAAATAACCTTTTGAGAATCTGTAATAGCAGTTTTTACAGTAGTTATGCCTGCCTGTAAATCCTTATCAAACTTTTCCTGATCAAACTCTGGCTTGGCTGTAGAATTATCAGCAGTTGGGGCAGTTGTAATTTTCTTTATTTCAGTAACAATTGCATTATGAGAAGCAGTCAGATTATCATTCATCCTAATCTGATTTTTCAGGACATATCCTTGTTTGACTGCCATATCATCAACCTGTGTCTTTATCGTCTCTTGATGAGTGTCCAGATAAACCACTGCATTACCTCCTTTATGAAAACAGTCAGTCATTTCCTTCTTATTTTGATTTACTTCAAATCTTATAGATTTTATGTCTTGAGCCAGATCAAATTGAAGTGATTTATGTCCTTCATCCATATATTTTTCTAAAGCCTTCCTTTGCTCATCCATTTTGATCTGCAAAGCCACCAACAATGAACTATAATCAGTAGTTGGAGTTTGTTGTGGAGCAATACTTTGTAAAGCTTTCTTGTAGGTCTGGCTTCTCCTTTTGAAAACCATAAGCTTTCTCTTCTTAGCTCTAACAGCTTCTTCATCTTCAGAAGCAGAAGTACTAGCAATGTCAACTCTATCTTTAGTACTAGGATGCAAGTCCTATGTAGTCTTAGGTAGCTCCCCCTGCACTCTTTGCTCCTCATTCTCATTTCTTTCAGTCTCCTCATGAGACTGTACATGCTCCCCCTCAAGATCTACCTTCTCCCCCTCAAAAACTGCTTTCTCTCCCTCAAAATTAGTTTGTAGCAAATCAGGGAACATCTCTTCTAGGGTATACTCCTGTTGAGAAGGGACTGGAGAGTTTCTTATCTCTGGAGCATTATCACCAACTGATGTGTCCTCCATGACAAAATCTTGCGGTTGACTATGTAACTGAGTTTGCTTATCAACATCAATTAAAGACTTAGTTAATACTTCATCCTCAATATGGAAAATAGATTGATTAACTTCATGTATTACCTCTAGGATTATTTGAGTTGCCAGTTCACTATCCAAGTGAGTTGACTCTTCCACATGTTGAGGCTCCCCCTGGAGTGAATCCAGGTGGATGGGGCTAGCAGATGGTTGCTCCCCCTGCCTCTGTGCATCTTCATTTCTTGTTGGTGACTGTCCAACATTTCCAGCCTCTCCATCAGCAGAACTAAAAACTACTTACTCTTTTGAGCTACTGGAGGATTCAGGAGCTACTATGGCTTTCTTCTTCTTCTTCTGAGGTGGCGTTTCCTTCTCTGGAGGAGGCATGTCCTTGGTTAACACCCTATCCCATCTTGAGATAATCCTAACATCCATTCTCCTCATGTGATTTATCTTAGAGCCTGTAGCTTGATTCATCACTTCTGGAATAGTCCCAGCCAAGTACAAACTAATAATCCTACCCAGATTGGGCCTCTTCAGACTTTCCTTTTTCTTTTCAAACATCACTGCTGACCAATCAGTTTTTAGTTGAAAAATGATTCTTGTCATTAGGTTGAACATGTGAGCTGATATTCTATCATGCCCACCTGGCTTGCTCAGAATTACCTTCCCAACTACTTCAGATAAAAACTTTCCTTGCATGTTCATCCCTTTCCTGTTAAAAACTGATCCAATCTTCATGTTTGAATCTAATCCACACCATTGCAGTGCCTCCGTTATCCTTGATGCAGGTTCATCTTCCTCTTCTTGTGTTCTAGGTAGATGTAGAACTTTTCTTAGACTTTTCTGGGTAACTTTCATCTCGGCTCCATGGACTATGGATCAAATTTTTAGTCCAGTGTGATCTCGGGTTGCTGCACTAAAGAATTCGAGTACTTCCTTCTTCCAAATCTTGGTTGGCTCAGAAACTAGATACTCCAATCCATTCTCTGTAATTAGGGTTACTATCTCCTTAATTTCAGATTCTGCATCGTCAAAGGCATGTCGTACTAGCGCATATCCTTCATTCACGTTCTCCTCAAGCTTAGGCGCCATTAAGGTTTTGAGAAATCTTGACTTTAGAGGAGAGAGATGTTGACACACAAGTTTGGTCTCGAAACTATGGAGAGCGTGTCGACAAACAATGGTGAAGACCTATTTATACCTTTCTAAAATCGAAGGTGAAAAGGCGCGTCAAAGTACTCTAAATGTGTCGACACTGTTGAAAAGTGTCGACACAGACTACTTAAGTCTCGACAACAGTGTTGACTTATATGTGTCGACACCAATTATGATGTGTCGACACTTATACATCTGCGTTCGACGATTAGTCAATACTTCACTCGACGAAATTAGTGTTAAACCTAAGTGTCGACACCACCATGGATGTGTCAACACCTACCCTAGATGTGTCGACACTAATTCTTTGAAGTGTCGACACAGACTTTCTAGATGTGTAGACACCATTTCTTTGAAATGTCGACACCACTTCTATGTGTCGACACAGACATCTCCTTGTGTCGACACTATTTTACTTGGCCAAATTTTTTATGAAACTATTCTAAGTTTAGCATTCCTAATTCAATTTTAAACTTATTGAATTTGGTTTCATTTAGAGGCTTCGTAAACATATCAGCAATCTGATTATCTGTTTTAACATATTCTAAGGAAATGTCCTCTTTTTCTACATGTTCTTTAAGAAAATGGTATCTAATTTCTATGTGCTTAGTCCTACTATGCGAGACAGGATTATTAACTATAGAAATTGCACTTGTAGAATCACAAAGTAAAGGTGTTCTACTTACCTGAATACCATAGTCTTCTAGCTGGTATTGAATCCATAATAACTGTGCACAACAACTTCCTGCTGCCACATACTCTGACTCAGCTGTGGAGATTGCCACACTGATCATTCTTCTTACTGCTCCATGACACCAGCCTTCCACCTAGAAATTGACAGGTTCTTGTAGTACTCTTCCTATCTTCCATGCAGCCTGCAAATTCTGCATCTGAATAACCTGTCAGTACAAAATCTCCATTCCTAGGGTACCAAAGGCCTAGATAAGGTATGCCCTTAAGATATCTCAAAATCCATTTGACTGTAGTCAAATGAGATTCTTTAGGGCATGCTTGGTACCTAGCACAGACACATGTAGCATACATGATATCTGGTCTACTAGCAGTCAAATATAGTAGGGAGCCAACTATCCCTCTATACAAAGTTTCATCTACAGGTTTCCCTGCATCATCTTTGCTTAGAGACATGCTTGACCCCAAAGGAGTTTTCATGGTAGTGGATGATTCCATACCATACTTCTTTATCAACTCTAGGGTGAACTTAGACTGGAATATGGACATGTCATCTTCAGTCTGTCTTACTTGGAGACCCAAGAAGAACTTAAGTTCCACCATACTGCTCATTTAAAATTTTCCTTACATAAGTTTTTCAAACTTTCTGCAAAGATTACTTTATGTAGACCCAAATATTATGTCATCTACATATATTTGGACTAGGATAATCTTGCCTTTAGATTCCCTAAGGAATATAGTCTTGTCTATTTTCCCCCTTGAGAATTTGTTCTCAATGAGGAAAATAGACAGGGTTTCATACCAATCCCTTGGGGCTTGTTTTAACCCATATAATGCTTTCCTATGTCTATAAACATAATCATGTTTAAGAGGATCAACAAAACCTGAGGGCTGCTCTACATAGACTTCTTCCTTTAGATCTCCATTTAGGAAAGCTGACTTAACATCCATTTGGAATACCTTAAACCCTTGAAATGTTACCAAAGCCTTTGATGATTCCTTTTTCTGAACCACCAAAGGTAACTTTAGGGCCATCCATGATAGGTGTGTAGTCCATCAGCAACCCCCTTATTCCAGTCATGTGCCTGGAACATCCACTGTCCAAGTACCATATTGGGGCATGGCCACTTGGACTCACCTGCAATAAAGACTAGTTAACCTTAGAACCCAAATGAGTTTTGGGTCCTGTTTCATGTTAGCCTGAAATCTAACAAATCTTCCTGTAGGTCTTCTCACAGGCTGACTGTTATTCTCCTTGAAACTAGAATTGTGCCAACAATCTATGGCAAAGTGGCATACCTTGCCACAACACCAGCACTCAAAGCTGTTGTACCTTTGTTTAGGTACATCCCTAGCTGAATTATTTACAGCAGGCTTCTTGTTTTGTGCTGGGGCTTTGTCCTTAGATTTGGACCTAGCAGTCCAGGCAGGTTTTTTAAATCCTAATCCATCCTTACCCTTTTGAGGTACAAACTCATCTATCAAGGGTAAAACAGATTTCAGTTTAGAAAAGCTAGCCACAATCTCTTTCTCCTTCTGAAGTCTAACCTCCAGATTTCTAATATGATCATTCTTGAAATTGATTGTGCCCATTTGAATAACAGTTATGTTTTTCAATCTGTCAATCTCATTCAGTTTTTGATCTAACAACTTCTCTGAATCTGTTGCAGCCAACTTAAGAGTAGCAATCTCCTTTGCCTGAGTTTTGGCCAAGGTTTTGCTTTTCTTCAAGGCCTGCAACAATTCCCTATTTTCATCCATTAACTGATGAATATCTCCTTCAGATTCAAACCCACCCACATCACTTGATGCAGATGTATCTGACTCTGACTCAGTACTATAAATTGAACTAGAAGAACAACTTTGTACCTTACTTGGTCCAGGCTGATCATGGATCTTGTCTCCTTCAGATATAGCCATCAGTCCCTTGCACTGATGATCTTCATGCTCATAAATTGTGTTCATTAGCTGCATGAACTCATCTTCTTCCTCTTCAGCAAATAATCCAATGTAGGCTTCAGGTTCTGATTCTGTTTCTGAAGATGACTGATCTGTCAGACTCTTGTCTTTCTTAGCAACAAAGGACTTTTCCTTTTTTGCTCTTAACCTAAGTCTTCTTTTTGTCAACTGACTCCTTCCTCTTTTCAGGACAGTCAGCCATTACATGTCCCTGTCTATTGCAGCAATATCACACTATCTTTGAAGATGTAGCTTTGCTTGGCTTGGACCTGCTTCTGTCATTCCTGGACGACTTTCTCTTCTGATAGTAGTCATCTTTTGGCTGAGAAGTGGAAGGCTTAGACCTCCACTGCCTCTTCTTTAGAAATCTTTGAAAGTGCCTTGTAAAAGCAGCAAAGTCTTCATCGCTTTCACTGCTATCAGAACTCTTGTTATCTGAATTATCTGTGACAGCCTCAGCAATTATCTTAGGTGAAGATGGAGACTTGCTTCTATACTTCTTAGTGGCTTCAGTCTTGAAGGCCAAAGTCTTTTCCTTGTGCTCCACCCTAGTATACTTCTCTTCCTCCTTTCTAGCCATTAACTGCATCTCATAAGATAACAGTTTTCCAAACAAAGTTGGAGGATGTATATCAGCAAGTTTGGCCACTTCCCTAATGACACAAACCTTGGTGTCCCAGTCCTTAGTCAGGGATCTTAATAACTTGTCATTCAGCTCATAATTGCTGAAGACTCTTTTATAGGACATCAACTCATTAACTATCCTATAGAACTTGTAACATTCTGTAATGCTATCAGACTTGTTTGAAGCTTTCATATTCCTGATTTAACATTGACTTCCTATCTTGTCTTACTTCCTCTGATCCCTCCATATAGACTATTAATGTGTCCCATATTTCTTTACAGGTTTTACAATGAATTAAGTTCTGAAATGTTGAATCATCAATGACACTAACAATTATATTCTGGGCTCTCTTGTCTATAGTGGCCAGGATGATTTCATCTTTAGTCATTTTAGAAAAGTAGTTGGGAGTTTTCTGATTTGCATCCAGAATGGATATCTTCATTGGCACATATGGGCCTTCTTTGAATGTAATATATATCCTTGGGTCAGAAGCTTCCATAAAGAGTATGACCCTCTCTTTCCATATGCCAAATATCTCTTTTCTACATATTGGCAATTTCATTGACCACAGCTCTTTTTGATTCTCACTAGAACCCATTTTCTTGATTCTTTCTTGATTATTATAATCTGCCTTAAGGATCTTACTCTGACTGCTAAGTACTACTTTGAATAACCTCCCTCTGATACCAATTGAAAGAATTAGTGCCTAAACACCTAGAGGGGGGGGTGAATAGATGTACTTTTTTCTTTTTAATTTTAAGGCAGAAACTCTGTACAATTAAACCTGTATTTGCAATATTCTACAACTATTTAGCACAGCTAGCTCAGCAATCACAAAAATATCAAACACAGAGTGCACACAGATTTTATAGTGGTTCCCCAAGGTCTGGGTACATCCACTTTCCCCCTTTGCCTATCTAGTAGTGTACTAGATTCGGCCTAACTTCTGCACTTCTCCTCAGATCATCAGATCCTACAGCTCAGAATCCCAAACCAGGTTCCTACAACTCAGAGTGTCCCCACTCCTACAACTCAGGCACAAATCCCTACCACTCAGTCTTCAACAAGACCTACACTCAGGCTAAACGGCCCTATCTCAGCCTTCAACAAGGCCTACACTCAGAGAATAGATTCTCCTACACTCAGGCTCAAAAGCCCTACCTCAGCCTTTATAAATTTAGGCTTACAACTCAGATCCCTTAAGATCCTACAAAAAGATAATAACAAGTTTTAGATCACCACTCTGTTTGAGAGAATGAAGAGGGCAACCTTCTTGATCAGTTCTTGATAGTACTGATTCCTGAGATCAACTTTGTCTTTGCTTTCTTCAAGGCTTCTTGAGTCTGAACTCAGTAAAAGTTGATCTTCTTGAAGTAGACCGGCTGGCAACTTCCTTCTTAAGATGAAGAATTAAATCTAGATCTTTCTTTGCAGTCTGGTTCAGAACCTATTCCTTAAGAGATCTGATTAAACAAATCTCTTTCTTGATTTCAATTACTGGAGTTCTCTCTCTCCAAGTAAATCTGAAATTTCTTCAAAATACTGATTTACAGTTTTCTCTGGATCTGTATTCTGCAATGATTGATCTTCTGATCTCTCAATTGTTGTTAATTGTTCGATCACTTTCTGTTGAATGAGAAAGGCCTTTATATAGTCTTCCTCCAAGGAAACCGGTTGATCCGGTTTCTAACAAACTTCTGACAGCTCTGATAGTTGCAATAGACCGGCTGAGATGGTAGCTGTCAAGTCATCCAGTCACTTCTTGAAAATACTGTCCCTGTCTAAAAGTGTCGAGACTGATCTTCATTATGTGTCGACACAAATAGACTAAGTGCCGACACAAGTGAACTAAGTGTCGACACTAGCCTTGATGGTGTCGACACAACTCCTTGTGTTGTTATAACAGCTTCTCGACACTGCTTCTTCAGAATGTGTCGACACTGATTCTGTGTGTCGACACAAGCCTTCTGTTGAATGTGTCGACACTGATTCTGTGTGTCGACACAAGTACTTCTTCTTTAACACTTAGTTGAATTCTGCTGTGTGTCGACACATCTACTTTGTGTCGACACATGCCTTCTTGTGTTGAAACTTGCTGAGTGTCGACACATCTCCTTTGTGTCGACACAAGTACTTCTTTTACTTTAACTTTGTTGAAGCTTGCTGAGTGTGGACACAGCCTCCTGGTGTCGACACATTTGATGTCGACTAAACTTCTCTATGTGTCGACACTGCCTCTATGTGTCGACACAATTTATGTTGACAATTCTTCCAGTGTGTCGACACTGCCTGTAAGTGTCGACACATCTCTTCTGGTGTCGACTCTACCTTTCCTGGTGTCGACACAATTTACTCCAAGTGTCGACACAGCTTTTCTTCAATGTCGACACAAGCCTTCATAAGTGTCGACACTGCTTCTCTAGGTGTCGACACATGGACTTAGAAATTTTATGCATTTCCTGCAATTACTTAATCTGCACATATAAACTCAAAACACATCAAATACACCTTGATGTATATCATTG
Organism: Platanthera guangdongensis; assembly: GCA_039583875.1. Taxonomy (NCBI): domain Eukaryota; kingdom Viridiplantae; phylum Streptophyta; class Magnoliopsida; order Asparagales; family Orchidaceae; genus Platanthera; species Platanthera guangdongensis. Next base: position 126,490,184 of record CM077158.1, on the reverse strand, counting down.
AGTGGGGTGAGGCTTCTTCAAATCTGGTACACATTTTCCAATGTACCCAACACAAGGACTGCCACATCTCCTTTGCAGATTGGCAGTGTATTAAGTTTTGCAGCATGGAGTCATCAACTGCGCTTGCTATGATGTTTTTAGCTTTCTTATCTAGTGAGACAAGTGCAATCTCATCCTTGTCCAAATCCATCAGCTTCTTTGGAACCTTCTTGGTAGGATCTATAGTGGAGACATTCATATGGACATAAGGACCTTCTTCAACTATCATGAAGATCCTTGGATCCACAGCTTCCATAAAAAATTTGATCCTTTCTTTCCACATGGGAAAGTTGTTCTTGTTGCACAGGGGAAGCTTGGCGAAATCCTTTGCCTTGTCCATGATAGATAGATCTCAATTAACAACTATATGAAGGAACTGATCAATGTGTTAACCTTTTAACGATCAACCTGCCTCTGATACCAATTGAAAGATAATAGTTGTTAACCTAAATCTCCTACAAGGGGGTGAATAGGTGAGTTGTGCGTCTTTTGCGGAATAAAAAATCTTAGAACACAGCACAGATCTATCTACTAAAAAATCACAGACGAGACAAGATTTTTAGTGGTTCCCCGATCTTGGGTACATCCACTTTCCCTCACTGATCTAGCAATAAACTGGACTCGGCTACTCCACTATCTCGGATTGAAAGTCAATCCTACCCTCGGAACAAAGTTCCTACAATCTCAATCCAATCCAACTGGATCTACAACTCGGAAGAAACACCTTCCTACAAACTCGGAGTGGAAAACTCCTATACTCGGATAAAAATTCTCCTACAGAAAAGAAATTCAAGTATTGAAAAATACAAAAAGTGAAATCGTCTGATTCAGATATGAAAATAAAACAGAAACTGGAATCTTCTTCTTGGCGTGCAGCTTTATCAGAAAAGTTGAAGAAGGATTCTCGGCAATCAGTAGATCTGAACTTCTTGCTTCTCTACTCAACTTATTGCTTCCACGATTGGACAGATGATGAGTATGTGAAAAACGATCTCGATCTGGAGAGCTTTTTCAGTCTATTTCCTCTGAAGATCGAAACCCTTGCCGGAGAAGAACAGCGGCGGCGGCGGCTTTCATTTCGTGAAGAGAGAGAGAGGAAATAGCGATTATTTTGGAAAGCGACGGCTGCAAAACTCAGAAGAATTTTCTTCTTGAAAGCTCTGTTTTCTCATTAGGGTTTGTCGATTAGACAAGGCCTTTTATAGGAGTACTAATAACGGTCATAATCAGTTTTAATGACGTACACGTGGACCAATCATATCACGGTATTTGAAAATCTGTCAAATCTGGACTTAGAAGAAATTTCAGAGAAAATGAAGTCATATACACGAGTAGGTATAAAACTACTCGAGTAGGTCAAGGACTACTCGAGTAAGCAGAGAGAAAATACTCGGGTATACAAATCATGACTACTCGAGTAGGTTTGAAGACAACTACTCGAGTGCATATAAGCAACTACTCGAGTACCTAGAAGATCTACTCGAGTACACGAAAATTTTCTCGGGAAGGAGTTGAGCTACTCGAGTACAAGTTATACTACTCGAGTAGGCAGAATTGAACTACTCGAGACAAACACTTAGAAATATTCTGCACACGGGAAAACACCTACTCGAGTAGTTAGGTTTAACTACTTGAGATAAAAGAAATCTTCTCGAGTATATGAAAGACTTAGTCGAGTATATCTTAACTACTCGACATAGAGAAGATTGTTACTCGACACAGTGTCGAGACTTACTCGAGTATATAAAGTACTTACTCGAGTAAATGACTTAGAAAAATTCTGGGAAAAATGAATCTGGAACAGGAAGAATATACTACTCGAGTATGAACTACTCGAGAGAGAATGAGCTACTCGAGTATATGACTTGGACTACTCGAGTGTTTTACTTAGAAAAGTTTGGAACCTGAATTCTGGGCAACTCGAGTAGGAAGAATGATCTACTCGAGTAGTTAAGTAAGCTACTCGAGTATGTGAATGAACTACTGGAGTGTTTTACTTAACTTCACGAGAGGAAAAATTTTCTTACTCGAGTATTCAGAAGTTTCACTCGAGTATATCTCAAGCAATCTACTCGAGTAGTTAGGGACCTACTCGAGAGAAATACTTAGAAAAATTTCTGTCAGCAATTTTCTTCTTCTACTAGAAGGGAATCAGCACCAAGTCTTTACACAGTCCTATAGCTTGAATATGAAGTGTATCCCAATAGAGAGACTACACATGAGTCAACACTTTGGAACACACAATGAGGGATTACACCGTGTGGTCCTGTGTTTGGTGACCTATTGTACACTGACATTGGTTTACACTTCCCATTGGAGTCCTGCAAACACATAACTCAAACAAAGCATCAAATACAACCTAATTCATCTTAGTTCCAGGGTGATTTCATCAAATCTGGGTTACTGTGGACATGGTTCCCAACACAATGCCATCTTTGGGTGGCCCCTCATCAGTGCCTTTCATTGCATCCCCTCCTCGTTCCATCAATGTCTCAAGTTCAACAGTGGAGAAGTTCAGGTTCGGATTAGGGGGTATCCGAAGGTGTCTACACAGTGCTATGTGACAGCCGTCAACACTATATCTTGGATCGTAAAGTCGTAGGAGTTGGAGAAGGAGATGGAAGCACATGAGGAGGTTGTAGAGGATGGGGAAACAAGCCTGGATAGGCTGGGGAGAAGGCTGTGAAGAAGGAGCTGGAGAAGGAGAAGCTGAGGTTGAGGTCCAGGGGGTGGAGAAGTGGAGCCGCGGGAGAGCCTGTTGGAGGCAATGGAGGTTGAGGAAGCAAGTGGGGAGGAAGAGTTCGGGCAGGAGGAGGAGACAAGGGTCTGCGGGGAGCAGTATTGGTTGGAGCCGACAGAGGAGGTCATGGAGTTGGAGGTCTTCACAAGGGCGGGAAAGGCAGAAAGGGTGCAGATCAACGACGGTCTGAGCCCTGAAGATTAGGAGAGGATGCGGGAGTTGATCCAAAAGAACATCGACATCTTTGCTTGGAGCACGAAAAACATGCCAGGCGTCGATGCAGATGTGGCGTGCCACCATCTGAATCTGGACCCCAAGATGCGTCCTATCCGCTAGAAGATGAGGACTATCACCACCAAGCTGGAGGAGCCCTCCGCAAGAAGGACAAAAAGCTCCTCGAAGCAGGTTTCGTCTCTGAGATCTAGTATCCATGTTGGGTCTCCAACGTGGTAATGGTAAAAAAGGGAGATGGAAGATGGAGAATGTGTGTGGACTTTTCTTAATTAAACAAATCATGCCTTAAGAATTGATACCCTCTGCCTCGGATCGATGTGCTGGTTGATTCAGCCGTTTATTTTTTCTATTATGAATTTTCTGGATGTTTTTTCAGGTTACCGTCAGATTCTAATGCATCCCCTCGACGTCAAATATGTCTCGTTCATCACGAGGGAGGGATGCTTCAATTATAAGATGATGCCCTTTGGGCTAAAGAATGCAGGAGCTACGTACCAACATATGATGGACCGGGTTTTCCAAAATTAAGGGGGAGGAATCTGGAAGTTTATGTTGATGATCTCATGGTGAAGAGTAGGGATGTGGGTTCACATCTACTCGACTTGGAAGAAACATTCACCACCCTGTAGAAGTTCATGATGCGGCTAAACCCTCAGAAGTGTGTCTTTGTGTTTCAACCCGGATTTTCTCTGAATTTCAAAGGGGTAAATTAGAGTAAGAGAAAACATATATCGTGATGCCACACCGTGCAGGGGATAACTGCAGAAGCTCAGTCAAACTCCAACACTAGCACTTTTTATGAAAATGCCAAATTATGATGCGAGAAAACATGTTTCAAGTTAAGTTTTGATGACTGTATCCCTCGGCGCAGTGGATCAACTATTCCACAACTAAAAATATAAGTATACTCCGCGAAAAGTAGTTTGTTTACAAAGGTTAACCTTCTTCATGAGCATAAACGTCCACATAGGATAACTCATGTTGTCAAGTATAATAACTTTAGCTTTGAAAGATGACATGTATGAGATGGTAAAAGTAATACTTTTATAATTTAAAATATCTAACATGCAACCTAACATAAAACTAGTTTGTACGTTCATTAAAGTATAAAAACTAGTTTGTACGTTCATTAAAGTATAATGATTTTAGCTTTGAATGATGACATGTATGAGATGGTAAAAGTAATATTTTTATAATTTAAAATATCTAACATGCAATCTAGCATAAAATCTTCCTAAAGAGTAAGTAAAACTGACAAATCATACAAACAAAATAGCTTAATAGCTAGCAAGTATTTAACTTTAACAATAATCCAGTGGTGGTCAACAACCTAACACGAACCCACTAAAAGATATGTATGTCTTAACTAAAAGGAAACAAACAACAACAGCTACCTCACAGCCAGTGAGGAAACGACAACTGCAGAATATCAGCCAAAACCAACTTTAGCCGCTCAACCGTCTACTTCTCCAAACCTGAGGCATTCAAAGAAAGAACACATCAGCAAGAATGAAAATACAAGTGGTAAACAAAGATCAAAATTATCAATAAACCAAAGAGGAATAAAGGGTTACCTACCCAAGCATAAGGAACTGTCAAATCTCAGCAAATTAATCATATGACAATAGTAAAAGATTTACTTATTGAGTTCAAAAGTAAAAAGGGTGCACCAAGTGCGAAACGAAGCCATGCTTCGAGAATATCTGCAAAAGTAAGTAAGATAACATATATCTGTACAATACGGGGGAAGAGACTTAATAACTCTACACATAGGAATCATTAACACCGGTAAGAATTAGTCCTGAGTCGGTGGCCACATTGTCCAACACAACCAGATAGTTCAATGTCTTAACAAGACACTAGGGTTGGCCCTCATTGACCTACTCAAGCCAACAATCCAAACATATAAGCAATATGCTGTGAAGGTGGCCATACTATCCAACTAAACTCACAGTCCAATATATATAAGCGAGGTACTGTGAAGGTGGCGACACTGTCCAACTCAACTCACAGTCCAATATAAAAGCCCAACAGTGTAATGATTCACAATTTGGCACTATGTTGGGGGTCATTTATCCACTACCAACATAAGGCCATACTTAGCATCCATACACCTATAACTTCAACTAAACCATATGTACTCTCCTTTGGCATAAAGGAAGAAAGTTCCCAAGTAAAAATCATTCTAAGCCATACTCGACCAATTCAACTTAATTCGGCGAGAAATTTCTAAGTCCAAGCTGATTCGTGGAGTATACTGAACGAATACAGTAGATACACGACGAATCGTCCTAAAATACGAAGTCCAGGGAAAAAGAGACGAGTACACTCGACGTTGCGTTGAGTGCTTTCAACGCGCTCGATGCCAACCAGCTAACTCGATAATTCAGCCTTCACTAAACGCTACGTTGAGTGCATTCAGCACACTCAACGCTTTCACTCAACGCTTTTTTACTTAGTCTCATAGACACTCAACGCTTTGTTGATTGAATTTAGAACACTCAACGATTTTGACTTAGCACCAAAACATCCTCCGCCACACTCAACGCCAAGGGCTATAAACTGAGCGCCACTCAACGCCAAGGCTATACACTCAGCGCCACTCAACGCCAAGGCTATACACTCAGCGCCACTCAACGTCAAGGCTATACACTCAGCGCCACTCAACGCAAAGGCAATGCACTCAGCGTCACTCAACGCCAAGGCAATACACTCAACGCCACTCAACGCCAAGGATATAGACTCAGCACCACTCAATGCCAAGGCTATACACTCAGCGCCACTCAACGCCAAGGCTATACACTCAGCGCCACTCAACGCCAAGGCTATACACTTAGCGCCACTCAACTCTAAGGCTATACACTCAGTGCCATTCAATGCCCAGAATTACCAGACGAAATTTTACTCTGCTTCTACTGAAACTTGTCGAATTTTTCTTAAACAGATCTCAGCCTATATCTGACGACTCTAATCACTCATAATTGACAAATTTTAGATTACAGCCACTAATTCGACGGATTTATTTTACTCAGAACTATAATTAACAATTGAACTTAATTACGATCATATATGACGAGTTTATACTTAGTCTATCAGTCTTTCATTCGACGGATTAACCTAGACCAATTGTCCCGTGCACTCGATGAAATCTACACTCTCATATACGATGAATTAGATAAGGTTTAACTGACATGAAATCAGCGGGTTAGAACCTATTAATAGCCAAAAATGATAAATCCAACTTAGCCAAACATTCAATGTACGACAATCTATCAAGACTAACAATTCAATTACGACGAATGTCCTTTGACCGGAAGTTTCACACCAAGCAGCATGTTGATAAAGGCCAAACCCTAGCCTAATACTAATTTCTGTATAGGGAGAGAATAAAGATAATAGGAAACAAAGAACAAGCAAGGGGGAAAGCTGCCACTTGACTGAAACCTTAACAAACTCGGGCAACACCAGCATTCCACCTCACAGATCTGGCTGCAAAACCACCTAAGTAGTAAAACCTGAAACATTTCGAGGGGAGAGAAGGTCAAAACCGCATAGCTTAATCTCTAAAAGTCCAAGAAATGGGAAAAACTCACCGTAGAAACGTAGATCTTGGGGAGAGCTATTTGGATCTGCTCTCTGACGATGATTTTGGGCACTAGAGCTCCTACAATCAACGGCCGAAGGCCTTGCGAAACCCGTCGCACATTCTTCTTCTTCCGCACTCTCGGTCTGATGGCTTGGGGAAGAAGATAGTGAATAATAAACTATTGCATAGATAATATATTATATACTATATACAACAAATATACACTATAATATTTTAACATATGATATAATTGAATATCATCTCATAATACTATAATATAATATCATTTTAAGATAACGAAGTATGTAATATCATATAATTATTAATAATAAAACATCCAACTAATCCAAAACCTCTAATCAACTCGGATTTCTATGAAAATCGCACCGTAGCTAAACATCGATGCTACAAATCCAGCGGCGAAGTCAAAATCAAAATCCGACAAACCAAACTCGGGTAAAAATCTCCCGAAGTCAAAACACCAACATTCAGAAAAGGCACCACCGTGTTCCAAAACGAACCCCGGCTTGCAAGAGAATATCAAAACACAGGAAAAATTAGCTAAGCTAATACTCCCAAACCAAAACCTCGGATACCAACGAGCAAAAATCACGCTTTGACAATGGTAGCCACCAACTAAGCGTCAACGTAATGCTCTGACGTCAAAATTACGCCAATAAAAGAATGTAAGTAAACATCGAAAAATCAGGAGTGTTACAGCCTGTAAGACCCCTCTCCCCTTACGAGGAGGTAACCCGGTCTTATGCCCAGAACCACCGCCTTACGGTGACAGTAACTCACGGGTTAGTCGACACCGCAAGACGCCGATCCTGCCGGCTAGTACGATCATTCAACCTGTTTCAGCCAATAGAGAATAGAAGTATAACAAGTAGCAATAACTAGCAAGTCCACAAAGATCACAGTACATATCACATATATATATATATGAAAATATAAGTACAACAGTAGTGCACAATGAGTACAATGAAAGATAAAAGGGCTTATGCCCTGTACATGGATATAAAACCTCTCTCTCACAAAGTCAAACTATACAAAAGCTAAACTATCATCAGTACATGTGTCATCACTTGATGCCGGGCTGCAATAGTAGTTGTAGGTGGTATCAGCTCCTCACGACCTGCCACCTCATCCTGCTGGTCATGATGGTGCTCCATCTCCTCGAGCTCCTAAAATGATACGGTCACAACCGACTGTTAGTCATAAATTCTAAGCCATTATCGTTCTCGGCTCACCCCGGCGACTCCTAGGTACCGAGCGAGAGAACGAAGCAGAGGACAACAAGGGGTATAAAAAGGAAGGTAGGTGACAATGGATCTAATCTATCAAGATTATGAAATAACAGGTATATCTCGACTCTAGCAGTTCTATATAGTACAAGTAAAGTAAGAAAGAACTTTACTAAAAGGAAGTGATGTAAACAAAGTAGAGAACAGAGCAGAAGGTAAACTAACTACTGATAAGCCATCATCACATGAGTACCTTAACTTATATGAATGCTCATACAAACTTATAAGTTAAAGTTTCACAAATGTAACTTATCATATAAAAGAGCCCATACTAATTTATATGATAAAGATATATGGTGCGTATGACCTAAATATGTATGTATGTTATGCATGCGGTTATGATTCATACAAGTGCAACTCACGCACGCGACTCTGTAATCACAGACCTTTAGTTCCCCACCACCTCCATTGAGGTGGTGGCTTGCGTTTCCTGACGATGTGGCCACCAGAGGCGGATCCTCCGGCGAACCCGAGCTAGAACAAAAGCTCGAAAAAATGGCACACAACTCACGTGGTATCAGGCTCAATTGAGCCCGATATCTCTCCTAATCAAGCAAGAATCCTAGTACAAAGGGAGGGGAGGCGAAACATGTAACGCCCCAAAATTTGAAAGAGGGACGGACTGTGTTCAGAGCCAAGTTTGGGTCTTGGTGAGGGTCACACGGCACAGGACACGGGCGTGTCCCAGGCCTTGTCTTGCTCGGGTTCAACGAAGAACTCATGTGGTCGATGTTTTGGTCTCGACGAAGTGTCGAGACATTGAACACGGCCTAGGACACGGGCGTATCCATGGCCGTGCTGTGCTCGGGTTCGTCGAGAGCCCGGGAAGTCGACGAACTACACTCGACAAAGTGTCGAGACAGTGAACACAGCCTGAGACATGGGCGTTTCCAAGGCCGTGACGTGCATGTGTTCGATGAATTTTTCTGCGAAGTCGACAAGAAGGCAGTCAACGATCGTCGAGACTTTGAACACGGCCTTAGATACGGGCGTGTCCCAGGCCGTGTCCTGCTCGGGTTGTTGGCCGGGCTGTGTGAGGGGATAGACACGGCCTAGAGCCCAGGAATGTTCGTGTGGGACACGGGCGTATCACATGTGACACGGGCGTGTCGAGTACCTATGTTCTCCTCGGGTTGTGTTTGGTCCTGTGTCGATGGAGGAACACGCCCAGGCACATGGGCGTGTACTGCATGACACGGTCGTGTCATCTTTGAAACGGGCGTTTTCAGAGCCTGTGTCCTTTTCTGGGTACGATGGTTTCAGCATCGATTGAGGCACACGACCTTGGACACAGGCATGTCTCAAGCCGTGTTCGGCCCAGGTGTTTTGGTTTTAAGTTCGGTTCGTGGCTGTTCGTTTCCTTCTATTGAGATCTGATGGTAGAGGGATTTCCTTGCTGAGTTATGTCCGAGAATAAGGTTTGGAAACCCTCATTCTTCATCAAGTACTCTCTTTCTAAGTTTTAGAGAGAAGGGAGAGCAAGGAAGAAGGTGAAGGAGAGATCCGGCTGCCGTAGAAGCTTCGGAGCCCCAAATCGCAAGCCGAGTCCAGATCCGCGGAGTCAAGTCCGTTGCGGTGGTTTTCATCCAGCTAAATTCCCATGGCAAGGACGAGGGGTCGTAAGGTAACGACACTTCTCCTCTTGGATTTAGGATGCGTGATTAACATCTTTTCTTTCAAGCTTTTGGGTACCAAATCTCTCAAATGAGAGGGGTTTGGGTCGCCATTGTTCAAGAGGAACCTCCAGGTCGATTGAGTCTGTCCCCGGCATGCTTTTGCATTAGAGATCCGCTCTGCTAGTGGATTTGGCATTGTGGGTGAAGCCGTGGTCTCGACCGTTAGTCCGACTCGGTGATGTTGCATACGAGCTTTAAGGATTTTGTAGAAATCCACTGCGGCAAGATGCCGTTTGTGATGTTTGTGTTTTCCCCCTTTTCTCAAGTGAGTACGTGTAGCCGGAATCAGACAAGGTTAGCTCCGCAATGGCGGTAGATGGTTTCCTTGGTGGACAAGGTTAGCTCCGCATTGGCGGTAGATGGTTTCCTTGGAGCGCGGGGACGTTGCAGTACAAATGAGGGATTGGGGTGGGAATGATATTGGATTGTGATGTGCTAAGGCTAGGCTATGTCTCTGTGGTCGGCTGGCTATCCCGTAACGTGCAAGTCATGTGTGGAGAGTGTCCCGACAAGACTAGTCCCCTTCTGTGAGACTGACGAGAACGCCAAGCATTGGGCAAGCCCGGGCAATGAGGCCATGAGCGGGTGGGGTCCAGCAAGGGTTCTTAGAATCGGTCAGTTTGTTAGACGGAATCCTGACATGAGAAGTCAGAGCTTGCAGGCAAGCCCGGGTCTAAGACCATGAGCGGGTGGGGCCTTGGAAAGAGTTCCGTGTGGCGGCTTGTATGCCGTTAGGGGAATTGTAGTTCCCCTTTTGTTTGTGGCTTAATGCCAATGAGGAAAGTGAAAGTACCCAGATGTTTGATAATGTGCAAGATGCATACGCAATAGGGTGCCTTGGGTGAAGTCCGGGTTTTGCATACATGCTGCATAGTAGGCCCCTTTTTATTATATGCTCAACAATAGAAAACGTGCATGTTGTTTTAGACATCCAAGCCTGTTCTTTTAGTGTTTTACTTGTTTATGTATATGGTACGAAGTGCTGACTTGCAGGTTGGAGGGGTACCCCGGGGTCCGTTAGGGGCGGCCGGGAGGAGATGTGTTTGTTACATAGTTTGAGGTCAGCCTTTGCTGACCCACGTTACAACAAATTTTTTTACAGGGAATGGATCGCAAGCAGGAGCTAGCTCGCTGGCCAAAAGGGCCTAAACCTTATGAAGTGTTTCCAGTTTTACCCTAGTTATATTTTTGGTGGCTCTATATGCTTGATGCTTTTATTTTCTGACTTGCATGCAGAGGTAGTCGAGGAGTATGTATGCACATTGTTATTGATGTTAACTTTTTGGAGTTTGGACTCTCTATTGTTGTAAGGCCATAAGGCCGTTTCGATACTCTTATGTATGTGGATAACTTCTACTCTTGTTTGCTGTTTCCGCTGTTGTTAGATATGGAGTTTTGAGAATGGGTAGTTATATCATCTTTTAATGCTAAAGCTGTGGCGTCTGTATGTTGTGGGGCCCCGGCCGGACCCATATTATACGATCATTACAGGGGAGGTGTTATAATTTGGTATCAGAGCCTGGTTAGATTCAAGCTTAGTCCGTATAGAAGTTATCCACATAGGAGTAATGCAGGACCATGCGTGTCCTTATGTTTGAGTCTTGCGATTAAGAGACAGATTCCTTGTTTCCTTGCTTTTCTTAAGAGTGCAAGAAACGAGGCGGGTACATCAAGACCAAGAGAAGAGCTTTCGACGAGCAGCGCCACTGCTCAGGGTCCTTTGGGCATGGGTGTAAACCTGGCCGACTTCTATCGCATGCTTGCAGAAGCAATGGTGGCAGCTCAAGCTGCAGCGACAGCTCTGGTAGCAACCCCTGCTACACCGGATACAGTGACGGCCATGCCGGGCGGAGAAGCCAGGCGAGTAGAGCCATTGGCCGAGAGAGTGGTGGTCGGGCATGGAGACTGGCAGATGAAGTATTTTCTGAGCTTCCATCCCCCGATGTTCAAGGGAGTTGGTACACCGACTGATGCGGAGGATTGGTGCGCATGGATGCAAGAATGTTTGAGGATGGCAGAGATGCCAGAGGAGAAGAAGTCTGAGTTTGCGGCTTTCATGTTGGAGGGAGATGCAAAGTTGTGGTGGGTGAGTCATAGTGGCACCAGTTTCCTGGACGCACCCCGTCTATGGAAGAGTTTGCGAATGCTTTCCTAAAGAGGTACATTCCCATTTCGACGAGTTTGGCCCTTCAAAGACAGTTTCTGCACTTGGTGCAGCGGGATAAGACGGTGGACGAGTATGTTCAGCAGTTCACTTGGTTGGGTCGTTATGCAGGAATGACAATGGAAGACGATGAGGAGAGGGATAACCTCTTCTACCAGGGGCTGAGGGAGAATCTAAGGCAACCCCTCATCGCAATGAAGAGAGTTGGTTTCAATGAGTTGGTTGAGGCGGCCAGAACATTGGAGAGTGATCTGGAGCGAAGCCAACGCCGTAAGGGGTTTGCGCCCAAGCAAGGGGAAGGGAAGCCTTCTCAATCCTAAGGAAAGTCCGAAGGGAATAGGTGGAGGAAAAAGCCTCACCCATTGAAATCCGGTGAGAAAAGCAAGTGGACATTCAGAGGGTCTCACTCTAAGGGACCACCGATGCGCTTCAATTGTGGTAAGGTGGGGCACATTGCTCTTTTTTGTAATCAAGGAGGTGCGAAGCAGGAGCCAAGGAAGGAGCATACTGTGCGCTCCGGCCCCAGTGCCGCAGAGAAAGGAAAGATGGCGGAGTCTAGTGCTTCTCGGTTCCAACCGGTGCAACCAAGGGCCTACAACCTTGGACAGCAGGAAGCGATCCGCCAATCGGATGTGGTGACAGGTATGAGGAAGTTTAAGTTTAACCTTGTGCTTCATACTTCTAGACCATTATATGTGATGTCTATGTTTTAGGCTTTGTGATTGTTTCCGGATACCCCGCTAGGATATTGTTTGATACGGGAGCATCGCACTCTTTCCTTGCGGAAAGCTTCATCCGGAGGATTGGAGATGAGTCGTTCTTGGTGGGTGCAGAGTTGAAGGTGCGCATGCCCAATGTGTAACGCCCCCGGTTTTTTTGTGCTTTGTTTGATCTTTGGCTGGCATTACGATGGCGTATTTCCGGCTTTTTGCCGTTGTAGAGCGTGTTCTTAGCTCTTAGGGGTTCCCTGTGTAGCCTGTTTGTAGCCTGTTAGCAAGATTCCCCAGCTAGCCGGAGTCCGTTTGATGATTCGGTTGGGCCTATTAGGGAGTGCTTGTGTTTTGGCTTCAAGAGGTGTTATCCCGGGTTTTGTTCGTCGAATGCTAATTTCGACTTCGTAGTTGCGTTCGTAGCGTGGGTTTTAGCTGCGGCGTAAATTTCGTCTTTTTCCGAGAAGTTTCGGGTTTCGGGTTGTTTTGATATTGGGTGTAAATAGTAATTATTATGTTGGTTGTTTATTATTAAAACTGTTATATATATATTCTTGGGTTAGAACTAGGGCTGGGTTCCTTTTCTCCTTTTCCTGTGTCTCTGCTTGTTAGAAGCCGCCGCCTGTGCGTGAGGAAGAGAACCGCCGGTCTACCCTAGCCTTCGGACGTCGTTCTCCTGGAATTTTTGCGGTTGGATTTTGGTTTCGAGAGTGGATCTGGACTGTCATCGCCGGGATCTGCATTCGTTATGCTCCTCAGCTTGCTGCTCCGCGGCCAGATCCGTGAGCGGGGGAGGCCGCCGACCAAGTTTTCTGGTATTTAGGCAAGTGATGTCCCCTCATCCTTGCCATAGTTGATCTTTGTCTTCGTTTGATTAAATCTTTATCTCTTTCTTGTTTAGATCTTAGGTGTAAGCTAGGGCTTGTTCCCGATCATGCCGTGGTTAGTGTAGAAAGTTCTAGTTAAATCTCAGTTTTCCTGAGGGATTGTGTCTATTAGGGGCAGATTTGGTTCGGTCTAGGTCGAGTAGTTACCATTGCCGATGGAGGTTATACTCGAGAGAGAGAGAGAGAATCCCCGTTCTCGTTTTTTTGGTCGTTGCTGGATCTGGCTCCTGTAGCTAGCTGGGGTGTTGACATTGTGGTGTCGACACCGTCCAGTCTTGGTGTCGACACTTGGTGTCGACACCGGCCAGTCTTGGTGTCGACACTTGGTGTCGACACCGGCCAGTCGTGGTGTCGACACTTGGTGTCGACACCAGCAGCGGCAGTGTCGACACCATGTGTCGACACCGGCCGCAGTGGTGTCGACACTTGGTGTCGACACCCGCAGCTACAGTGTCGACACCATGTGTCGACACCGGCCGCAGTGGTGTCGACACTTGGTGTCGACACCAGCAGCGGCAGTGTCGACACAAGGTGTTGAAACCGGCTACGGTGGTGTCGACACTTAGTGTCGACACCAGCCGCGGCAGTGTCGACACCTGGTGTCGACAACCGGCCGCTATGGTGTCGACACCAGCCGCGGCATTATCGACACCTTGTGTCGACACCGGCCGCTGTGGTGTCGACACTTGGTGTCGACACCGGCCGTGGTTGTGTCGACACCTTGTGTCGACATCGTCTTGTCGTGGTGTCGACACGTCGTGTCGATACTGGTGCTGTGCTTGTTTTGGGGTCAGGTAGACTCGGGGTTGGTTCGGGTTGGGCGTGCAAGGCCACGTCGGTTGGACCCGACGTTTTTATCTTGGGTTCGTGTGTTTCTTAGGATTGTTAGAGTGACTTTTTCCCTAGGGGGAGGCTTTGGGTGTTCGGCTAATTTCTGCATGCCGACTCTTGGGTTGTGGCAGGTGGTGGAGTTTTGGTGGCCTCTAGAGGGGTGGTTTTATGTGGAGAGCTGTGGCCACCACCTTTTGCCCCGGTTTGGGTTGGTGTGTGTGGGACCCTAAAGCTTCCACTGTTTGACCCCTTAGCCCTTTTTGGGTCTGATTCTGGTTATGCATTCAGACCCATGTTTTGACAACTGCCACTTACCCACGTGTTAGGAATGTTAGTCCCTTTCCTGTTTATGCTTCCTTTCTTTTGGCATATGTTTATGTCTTGTTGCTGTTGCAGGCTCTCCTGGTAGGGCAAGTTGGTTTATTGCTCGCACTTGTTGTGTTCTGCGGTGTTTTAGACAGTACTCTTTTCCTTCTGCCATTTACTTTTTCTTTTACTTATAGCAGTTTGTTGTCGGGTTGGTGCCCCCTTCATCTTATTTGCTCATTAGCCTATTGCTCTTTTTACTTTTGATTGTTTCCTTGCTGAGGTGTTCTTTTCTTGAATGGCTCAGGTCCAGGTTGTAGCCAGTTTGGCGGCTAGTTCTTTTGGAGGGTTGTTGGTGGCCTCTAGGGTTGCTGAGTTGCTGATCCCCGTTTGTTGAGAGGTAGTTCTTTACTCTTCTGTATAGACATACATACTCGCCAGTGGGTTCGTGTCAGGTTGTTGGCACCCACTAGTGGCTTCTTGTGATGCTGAATATGAATTTAAACTACTGTTTTTGCCTATTTGAGGTTGGTTACTTGCTTCTGGGAAGGATTTATGCTAGGTTGCATGTTAGATATTTTAAAACCTAAAGGCATTATTATATGTACCCCATGCATAACATGTTTCTAAATCAAAAACACTATATTTCCTCAGCGTAAAACACTATATTTTTATACCTACTATATTCACCTTATAGTCGTGCATATCATGAGTTGTCCCTCGGGGACACTTATGCTCATTTAGGATGTCAACTTAATTGAAGCAAAGTATTTTCTGCTGCGTATAGATATAATTTTACCGGTGGACTAGCTGATCCACTGTGCCGAGGGATACGGCCATCCATCTTAACTGATTTTCTTTCATATTTAATTAACGTGTTTCCTTAAAAACTAAGGTCTGGAGTTTTGCCTGAGCGTGTGCGGTTATCCCCTGCACGACGCGGCATCACGACACGTGTTTTCTCTTACTCTGATATGATTTTACCGTTGAGAAAATGCGGGTTGTGACACAATGGGTCATCCATGACAACCAAGGAGAAAGGGAGCATTTGTTGGGAGCTAGGCGGAGTTGACTTCGTGTTGATAACATCGGTCCTACCATTGGTTGAGTTTGATGTGATATTGGGAATGGACTGGCTAGCAGAGCAGCATGCCTGTATTGATTGCCTGTCCAAGGTGGTGACCCTAAGAAGCGAAGGGCAGGTAGAAGTCAAGTTTGAAGGACTTAATGGAGTGACTTGTTCCCTGATTTCGGTCATGCAGTTGGTGCAGGCAGTTAACCAGGGTGGAGTAGCTCTTGTAGCATTATTGGAGGTTCGCCTTTCCAAGTTATCGCTTGGGGAAGTACCCGTAGTGTCATAGTTCAAGGATGTGTTTCCGGATGAACTTCCTGGAGTGCCTCCTCGGTGGGAGATTGATTTCTCGATTGAGTTAGTGCCCGAGGCTAGGCCGGTGTCACATCCTCCATTCAGGATGGCACCAACGGAGTTGGCCGAACTCAAGGTACAGTTGCAGGAACTACTGGAGTAGGGGTATATCAGACCCAGTTCTTCACCGTGGAGCGCGTCTGTGCTGTTCGTGAAGAAGAAAGATGGTAGTATGCGGTTGTGCATAGACTACCGAGAGTTGAATAAATTGATGGTCAAGAATAGGTATCTGATTCCTCGGATAGACGACCTGTTTGACCAGCTGGTGGGGTCGGTGGTGTATTCAAAATTGGACTTAAATTCAGGATATTATCAGTTGCGAATTCGAGATGAGGACATACCCAAGACAACATGTTGTACGAGGTATGGTCATTTTTAGTTCTCGGTGATGCTGTTCGGGCTGACGAACGCACCATCCGTATTCATGGATTTGAAGAATCGAGTATTTCGGAAATACTTGCACTCTTTTGTAGTTGTATTTATTGATGACATTCTGGTGTACTCCAAATCGGAGGTGGAGGATGAGACTCACTTGAGAGTAGTCTCGCAAGTATTGAGAGAGAACCAGCTTTATGCAAAGTTCTCAAAGTGCGAGTTCTGGCTAGAGAGGGTGGCATTTTTGGGCCCCGTGATTAGTGGGGATGAGGTGGCGGTAGATCCAACAAAAGTGGAAGCCATCGGAGATTGGCCGATATTGAGAACCGTGGCAGAAGTCCAAAGTTTTCTTGGACTAGCCGGGTACTATAGAAGTTTCGTGGAAAACTTTTCACGGATAGCTCTACCCCTCACATCACTAAATCGGAAGGATCAGAAGTTTGTGTGGACTCAGGAGTTAAATCAGGCATTTGAGACACTGAAGGAAAGGCTAATGACAACTCCAATCCTAAGTCTACCGAAGGGGACCGAAGGATTTCAAATTCTCAATGACGCATCAGGATACGGTTTGGGTTGTGTTTTGGTGCAACATGGCAGTATAATAGCCTATGGGTCTAGGCTACTGAAGCCTCACAAGAGGAATTATCCTGTCCATGACTTGGAGTTGGCGGTGGTAAAATTCGCATTGAAATTGTGGCAGCACTATGTCTATTGTGCAAAGGTGGAGATATTCACGGATCACAAAAGCCTGAAGTATCTCCTAGATCAGAAGGACCTGAATATGCGGCAGCGCAGGTGGGTCGAGTTCCTTAGAGACTACGAGGTGGCGTTTCAGTATACGTCAGGAAAAGACAATATGGTGGCAGATGCATTGAGTAGGAAATACTCGGGGCAAGGGAATTGGATTGATGCTCATGATGAGCGGTTGGTGCGGGACTGGGAGTCCCTTGACATAGTATGTGTAGTAAGTGGCGAGTCTAGCGTGGCTCAGTTGAACTGGATTGAAATGCAGAATGATTTGTCCGATCATATTCGGGAAGCGACTCGTTTGAACATGGCGTTTCAGCCTTACGTGGAGGAAGCTCAAACGGGCGAGAGCAGTACCTGGGAGTTGATTGATGGTATTCTGAGGAAGGACAAAAGGATTTGTGTACCGTAGTTCTGCAATCTCCACAAGGAGTTGATGTTTGAGGCTCACTTCACAAAGTACTTCATTCACCCGGGTAGTACAAAGATGTACCTGGATATGAAGAAATCCTTTTGGTGGCCTGGACTGAAGCGGGACGTAGCTTTATATGTGAATCGATGCCAAACTTGTGCCTTGTTGAAGGCCGAGTGTCAGAAGCCTGGCGGGTTCCTGAAGCCTCTTCCAATCCCCGAGTGGAAATTTGATGACATCTCCATGGACTTTGTGCATGGGTTACCTAGGTCGCAGCAGGGTAACGACGCTATTTGGGTGAATGTGGATCGCTTAACCAAAGTGGCTCACTTCATCCCAAATCGGAAGGAGGACAGCGTGGAGAAGCTGGTAGAGTTATATATGCGCAACATTGTGCGAATACATGGGATCCCAAAGAGTATAGTTAGTGATCACGACAGACGTTTCACGTCCAATGACTGGAGGTTTGTTCAGAAAAGTCTGGGCACAAAGCTAAAGTTCAGTACGGCTTTTCATCCTCAAACTGACAGGCAAACTGAAAGAACAAACTGTACTATGGAGGATATGATGAGGATGTGTATTATTGACTTCGTCAAGAAGTGGGAGGATCACCTCTTCATGGTAGAGTTCGCTTATAACAACAGTTACCAAGCAAGTATAACGATGGCGCCATACGAAACTTTGTATGGGAGGCGGTGTCAAACACCGATGTCTTGGACAGAGGCGGGAGACACCAAAATTTTGGGAAAGGAAGTTTTATCCGATGTTTGTGAGTTGGTGTGAACCATTCAAGAGCGCATGAAGATGGCTCAAGACCGGCAAGCAAAGTATTTCAATGCTCGCCACAGGAAGCTGGAGTTCGCGGTAGGCGATTGGGTCTATTTAAAGATCAAGCCGTTCTAAGGCGTTTCACGGATTCGCCGACTTAAGAAGTTAGGTCCGAGGTTTTTGTGACATTTCGAGGTTGTAAAACGGGTGGGAGAAGCAGCGTACTGGTTAGTATTGTCCATGGAGCTGAGTGGATTGCACGACATCTTCCATATCTTCGTTTTGAGGAAAGACTTAGTAGAGGCTTGTGTGGTGATCGAATTTGCATTGATGTCGATAGAAGAGGACTTGAGCACGCGAGTTTGTCCAGTTGTTATAGTGGATTCAGAAATTCGGCAGTTGCGGAACAAAAAGGTCAAACTCGTAAAAGTCCGATGGGACAACTGCGGTCGTGAGGAGCTCTCGTGGGAGCGAGAACAAACCATGATGGAGGAGTATCCAGAGTTATTCCTTTCAGGTATGATTTTGAGTTTTGTGTACACTTTTTGTTTTCTGTAATTTCGGGACGAAAATCTTTTAAGGGGGACAGAGTTGTAACGCCCCAAAATTCGAAAGAGGGACAGACAACATTCAGAGCGAAGTTTAGGTCTTGGTGTGGGTCACACGGCCTCGGACACGGGTGTGTCCCAGGCCGTGTCCTGCTCGGGTTCGACGAAGAACTCGTGTGGTCGACGTTTTGGTCTCGACGAAGTGTCGAGATATTGAACACGGCCTATGACACGGGCCTGTCCATGGCCGTATCGTGCTCGAGTTTGTTGAGAGCCCGGGAAGTCGACGAACTGCGCTCGATGAAGTGTCGAGACAGTGAACACGGCCTGGGACACGAGCGTGTCCAAGGCCGTGTCGTGCGCATGTTCGATGAATTTTTCCACAAAGTCGACAAGAAGGCAGTCGACGATCGTCGAGACTTCGAACACGGCCTGAGATACAGGTGTGTCCCAGGCCGTATCCTGCTCGGGTCTTTGGCCGGGCTGTGTAAGGGGATAGACACGGCCTGGAGCCCAGGCGTGTTCGTGTTGGACACAGGCGTGTCACATGTGACACGGGCGCGTCGAGTACCCGTGTTCTCCTCGGGTTGTGTTTAGTCCTGTGTCGATGGAGGAATACGCCAAGGCACACGGGCGTGTACTGCGTGACACGGGTGTGTCAGCTTTGACACGGGCGTGTCCAGAGCCCGTGTCCTTTTCTGGGTGCGACGGTTTCGGCGTCGATTGAGGCACACGGCCTTGGATATGGGCATGTCGCAAGCGGTGTTCGGCCCAGGTGTTTTGGTTTTAAGTTTGGATCGTGTCCGTTCGTTTCCTTCTAGTGAGATCTGATGGTCCAGGGTTTCCTTGCTGAGTTATGTCCGGGAATAGGGTTTGGAAACCCTCATTCTTCATGAAGTACTCTATTTCTAAATTCTAGAGAGAAGGGAGAGCAAGGAAGAAGGTGAAGGAGAGATTCGGCTGTCGGAGAAGCTTCAGAGCACCAAATCGCGAGCC
This sequence comes from Platanthera guangdongensis, assembly GCA_039583875.1. NCBI lineage: Eukaryota > Viridiplantae > Streptophyta > Magnoliopsida > Asparagales > Orchidaceae > Platanthera > Platanthera guangdongensis. Next base: position 126,470,432 of record CM077158.1, on the reverse strand, counting down.
GAGTCCAGATCTGCGGAGGCAAGTCCGTTGCAGTGGTTTTCATCCGACTAAGTTCCAATGGCAAGGAAGAGGGGTCGTAAGGTAACGACACTTCTTCTCTTCATTTTAGGATGCGTGTTTAACATCTTTTCTTTCAAGCTTTTGGGCACCAAATTGATGCGTGTAAATCGGCAAGCGCACCGGTCGCACAAGTAATAAACTTTGGGAATAAATCCCCGAGTGTCGGTCTCTTGAGGAATGCAATTAGCATAGAGCGGCAATAGTTCAGAAAATATTGTTATGAGGGTTATACCTAGAAAAAGAGCAAAGAGGGGACTTGAGAGATTGTGGTTGTTTGATCTAATAAACTAGGAAAAGCTATGCGGGTCGAAGGCACCACTTCGTAAGGTGAAGTGGGTGTTTCGGCCGCGATGCCGAACTTCGGTTGGGTGAGTGGACAGAAATCTAATGAATGGAAGTGTTCATGTGTGGAGTGCAATCGGGTGAGATACGGGTATGGAGTGGATGTGGAGTGAGCGAGGCGCATTCACAGACACTACTCACTATCATAAGAAAAATACTAACATCCCATTAGATATAGAATAAAACTTGATGTTCATTTCAATATTAAACCATTCCATACTACAGAGGAAGGGGAAGAGGAGTATGTTGGAGTTACCATGATGATCTGGAAGTGATCAAACATGTAATCTCACTGCCAATGCGATATGAGCCTGCAAGGTCGCACATAAGAGATGTGGAGAAGTTGGATGATTGACTGTGTTGGTAAAGGTTACCAATCACCGACCTGAATGGGGTTTTGGGCAAAGTGTTGCCTTAAAGGATCGTCGAGTTGGGCAAATGTTGCCTTGGAGGGCTGGTAAGATTGTCGTCCGAGGGTCGATAGCATTCGTCGCGAATCGTCTTTCTGATTCCCGCCGATCGACGAGAATCATCTCTTTGATTCTCGCCGATCGACGAGAATCGTTGAGAATCAATATGTTGATTCTAGACGATCGACGACTTCGACATGTATCGTCGACCGCGGCTCGACGGTCGACAAGATTCGACATGTATCGTCAAGTGAAGCTCGACGATCGGCGAGAATCGTCGAGTATTGTACTCTGATCCTCGCCGATCCATGATGATGCTCGCCGATCGATTCTCGCCGACTCTCGCCGATTGATACTCGCCGATTCTGAACCTTATTCTTGGGTGGTCTGCGGATAGCGATAAGCCTAGGTTTATTTATACCTTTGGTATAAATACAACACTTAGGGTTTTCGGGTGCTTGCTGGATTTTCTCCTGTAGCGAATCGAACCCGACGGAAGAGTTCCGCTCGTTCGCTCCGCCGATCCCGATTCCCGCCGCCAGAAGAGTTCCGCCGCCGTGTTCGCTCTGTCGACCCCCTCTTCTCCGGCGATCGTCGCTGGCGTTGCAATCCCTGGCGCGGACCTAGCAGTCCATGGGAAAGCAAGGTGCGGTCTTCTCCTTTCCGATAATCCGTGCGACAGATATTTCGGCGTTCTCCCGCTCGTGTGGACTTCTGCAGAAACGTGGACATTATTCTACGTAGAACTCGCCTCTAGCATGCAGAAGAAATTTGGAGCATCACCGTTGAGTTGTGACTCAACGCCACCGAGGTAATTTTTGCCTAGTTTTTGCTAACTTCTTGATTCAACGTTCATAGCCCGATCCACATCACTTTGGGTTTTTCTTGATGTTTTTCCTTCCGCTGCATGCACAAGTGTTGTGCCATCCTCCTAGAGAAACCCAACAGTGGTATCAGAGCCAGGTTCGGCCATGATCGTTGTTTTGGAAGTTTGTTATTCCAGTGCGTGTAAACCTAGAGATTTAGAAGTGTTCTAAATGTCTAGATTTAGTCTTGGTTCGCCGCTAAGAACCTCTGGAATTGCGTGGAATTTCTAAGTGTTAGAAATTGTGATCTCCTTGGCAGTAACCATCCCTCGATTTTGTTTTGGATTTTGAATCCAACAAAGAGAGATGAGCTTGTCTACTGCTTTAAGTTGAGCTGTCTTTTCCTTTGTCCAATGCATGTAAATCTGAGGATTTGGAAATTTCCGGATGTTCAGATTTAGCCCTTCCTTCTGTCAAATGTTGATGGTGTTAGGTTGTGCACATAAGGGATGCATGTGGTTTAGGATTATTTTTCTTTGGATGTGCACATTGATCAAATGTTGATCATGGTTAATTGTTAACCTATAATTGAAAAATCCCTTCATCAAATATTAAGTGTTCGGATACCTTCCTGAAAGGGGAAACTAGATCTGATATACTCCAAAGGGGGGGGGTGAATAGAGTATATGGTGCTTTTTTTTTAAAATACAAAGAAAAACTTTTGCAAAGCTTTACAACAATTGTTGTAATGAGTGTAAGCAGGGAAGCAGAAGTAAAACTAATCACAAAACTAAGCTATGCAGAAATTAAACACAAGAAAATCTAGGCCAGAAACAAAAGGAAAACATGCAGAACCAGATGACACAAGGAAATATAGTGGTTCCCCAACTTGGGTACATCCACTCTTCTACCACCCTAGGTAGGAATCCACTGCAGGATGAGTTGATTAGGTGTCATGGGCACCAATGAGCTTTTGATAAGGTGCTCAAAAACCAAATCAGATTTTTTGATCAGGTGTCTTGCCACCAATGAGCTTTTGACAAGGTGCTCAAAAACCAGATTCAAACTTTTGAAGGGAGTTTGAAAAACCCTTTACAGAGAGGGGGTTGAGAGAGTTATGACAGTCTTCTCTTTCTCAATCAACTGAGAAGACTAAGTGGATTGATTTCAAAGCTCCCCCTGAGTCCTTGATCTTCAGGAAGATGAGCTTTGCTGAGGGTGATAGGCCTTCAAAGATGGATCTCCAGCAAAAGATGATTTCAGCAAGCTGAAATGTTGAGTGTCTGGAGTCTTGAAATGATGTTGGCCTTGAACACTTGAGAGCTGAAGAGATCTGAAGAATGTTTGAAGGTTTGATCTCTTGATGAGTGTTCTTCTGAATTCTTGTTGACAGAATAATTTTCAGAGTCTCTGTATATTGAGAGGTGTCCCTTTCTTGTCAATCTTCTCCTTTTTGTTCTTGTCTGTTCACAGTCTTTATTCAAAAACATTCTCTTTTATTCTCTGTGTCTGAATAGGATATTACTCTGTCAAAGATAGCCGTTGGTCTGCATTGATTACAGCCTTAATTGCATAATATGTTCTGAAGGAAAGTCCACTGATTTGTTCCTTGAAAAATCCCTTGAAACTTGCTCCAGAAGTAAATGAAAATGGCTGGCAGATCTTCTGAATTAAATGCAGAATAACCTCTATCTGATTTGAATTTGAATTCTGAAAGATAACTGAAATCGTCGAACTGAGCTCTGCTATCGTCGAACTGAGCTCAGCGAATTGGAAAACACAAGCAGCAAAGAAATCGTCGATCTGAGCTCAAAGATCGTCGAACTGAGCTCAGAGATAAGGATCCAGTGCAGAGTCAAAATCGTCGACCTGAGCTCAGCGATCGTCGAATGGAGTTCGACGATATTGAGAAGTTTGAGCTCAGCGATCGTCGAATGGAGCTCGACGATCTGTCAATAGTTGAGATAGACGATCGTCGACCGGAGTTCGACGAAACGTCGTGCTGAGCTCGACGATTTGGACTTAGTCTCCAGAAAAACTTGGGACTTCAGGGCAGCTTCCAATCCTAGCCTTCTAACCCTTAGACTCAATTCTAATTGACCTATTAAGCTATACAGAAGGTCAAAACACAGATTCCTAGAGACATAGTGATCCTGACCCAAATTAGTAATAGGGTGTTCCAACAATCTCCCCCTATTTGGGTTAGGAAAACTATTTACAGACATAGGAAAAACAAACAACATCATACAGTCACAGAAACATAAAAACAACAGCAGCTAGACATCACAAAACCATCACAGAGATATATATATATAAACATGATATCCAGAAGGCAGTCAGAAAAACCAAGAGTTATCACCTTACAGAGTTATTCCTTTTCTTTGTCTTTTACCATTTTGATTTCTCTGTTAGGATCTAAGGCTTGTTGTTTGGATCTGGTATCATCAGCTGCACCCAAATAAATTTACTTTGATGTCCTAGGAACCACTGCAGCTGGATGCAATTCCATGTACCTGTCTGCATCAAAAAATTTGCTGGAGGCATATCTCTCTAATTCCTTCTGTCTTTGTTCTGACATTGTGGAGATGTTGGAAGTGTCTAGGCCTTTTTCTTTGGCTTTCTTGATTTGATCTAAAGCAGCCAGCTCTTTCATTCTAGCAGTCCAAGCCATAGGATTCTTCTCAGGGTCCTCAAATGGAACAGGTGGCTCATACCTGTTGGAAGAAGTATCTTGAGGAGTCCTGGCAGTCACAGTATCTTTGAGCTTGTAGGGAAAAGGACCAGAAGATGTGTCAGATGGAACATGTCCTCCCCTAGAGTAAGGATGCTGCCTGGAGTGTCCTTTGGAGTAAACCTGAGTTTCTCTTTGGTTTCCCCTATATCCTCCCCTTCTAGAGTAAGAGCCCCTAGACTGGCTTTCCCTTTGATAAGTTCTAGCATGAGGTTGGTAGGGAGCCTGGCTTCTAGCAGGGCCTGAACTTGCAGAGCTGCCACCTTCACCTGCATCAGGTGGAGGTGGTGGAGGAGGATGAGGGTGCTTGAACTGAGTGGAATCTTTCTCATATTTCCTCTTCTTCTTCATAGCCTTCAACTGGTTCTTAGAGAACTGCATCCAATGCTCAGTGATTGGGCAGTTATGCAGAATATAGTAGGGAACATCATTGTCATCTCTAACCTTGGCAGGAGGAACTCTTTTCAAAGCCTTGCTTCTTGCTTTTCTTTTCTTTGCAATTGTGGCAGATGAGTCATCAGAAGCAGTGTTATAATCCTCAGATTCAGAACTTTGTGCATCATACAAGGCATCAATCTTCTTCATCAAATCCTCTTTTAATTTAACAGCAGCTGATGGGGCAGAAGCAGAAGGGGCAGCAACAGGAGCAGCAGCAGATGTAACTATAGGTACTGGAGCAGCAGAAGAAACAACAGTGATTACTTCAAGCATGAGGGCAGCAGCAGCTTCAGAAACAACAACTTCTACAACAGGCTCAAAAGCAACAGCCTCTGTCATCAGAAAAACCTGTGAAATGGGCTCAACAGCAGCAGTTGGAACATTGTCTTCAGCAGCAGCAGCAGCAGTAGTAACATCATCAGAAGCAGCAGTCACTGACAGAATAAAATCAGAAATGATTCTAGGGTCACAGCAAGAGAAGGGCACTAGAGCCTTGGACAGATCTTCAGAGAGCTGGCCAGCATTGTGCTCTGGGAGGCAGCAGAAGTAAGCAGTATCAAAAGTAGATAGCAAAGACCTTAGGTCTATTGCTAGTACTGGTGTAGCAGCAGCAGCAGAAGTAGACACAGAACCAGCAGCAGAAGCAGAAGCAGAAACAGCAGGAGGAGCAGCAGCAGCAACAGCAGCATGAAGGCTGGCTTCATAGGGCATCTCCCCCTGCCTGGATGTAGATACCTGTGCATCAAGGCACACTGCTGGGGGTGCTGCTAGAGGAGTAAGGAAAGAGGAAAGCCTGGCAGAGAGAGCTGCCACTGATTGTTGTAGAGGAGCTAAAGAGGCCTCCATGAGAAGAGATAGCCTAGGTGCAAGGAGCTCATACATCTGATCAGCAAGGGCTGGGAGATCTACATGCTCAATGAGAGGAGCAGAGGTAGAGGGTACAGGGATGGCTGATGGAGCTGGAGGAGGAGGGCTGAAGGGTGGAATGAATGGTTCAGGAGAGGGGATGGTAGAGATGGAGGATAATGGGATGGATATGGATGGAGTGAATGTGGGTTGGGCAATAATGTGGTGGAGAAGGTCTTGGAAAGATGTGGAAGAGGATGGCAAATCTGGAGGAGAGGAGGGGGAATCATCCATGTAGGATTCATCCAGAAGTGTGAAGGATGGAAGGGATGGGGATGAGGTGACATCTGGTGGGGGATAAGAGAATAGGGGATGGAAGTGGTCTGCTGGTGGAGATAAGATGGTTGCTGGAGATGGTATTGATGTTGGAGAGGGGCTGGAAATTGTAATGGTGGAGGTAGCTGGAGTGGTAGATGGAATGGGTAGGGTTGGACTTGGAGGAGGAGAAGCAGCACTAGCAGCAGGCAGGTCCTCTGCAGGGGCAGAGACCTGGGGTGGAGTGACTCTTAGAGTCCTGGTGCCTGAAGGGGCAGATGCTGATGAAGAGGGCCTGCTGGGCTTGATGATTTGCCTGTCCCATTTCCCAAATAGGGCACAGGTGAGTCTCTTGGAGGCATTGATGTGCACTCCAGAGGAGACTAGCAGAGCAGGGCACTTAGCCTGGAGGAAGACTCCCAGAATTCTTCCAAAATTCACAAATGTTTTGTTTATCTTTTTCTTCAGCAGATCAAAAAAGACTTCTCCCCAGTTCAGGCTTTTCCTATCCACCAGAGCTCCCATGAGGCAGAGCTGATATCTGGAGATGGTGTCATGGGCAGAATGTTTGGCCAACAGAACCTTGCCTACAACATCTGCCAGAAACCTGTATTCCACTGACAGGTTCCTCTTAAACAACTTGCTAGGGTTCCCCTCAGGATGACCCATCCTGGCAAGTACATCTGAGAATTCTTCTCCAGAAAGGTCAGCAGAATCTTCACCATTCCTTAAACCAAAAACCTCTGTCAATACTGTTGGGGTCAGAGGTACCTGGGTGCCACCAATAGAACCAACTATGGTATTGTTGTCAAGGTTGTGTGCTGTATATACCCATTCTTTGATTTCATCTGAGGCAAGTTTGATTCTGGTAGTCATGAGGGCAGAAAGTTGCTGATCTTTGAATAAATTGAGGATGTCCTGGAAGACTTGATCGGTGGTGTTGAAGGAGTCTAGATCAATATCAAAACCTGCATCAAATTTCATTCCGGCGAGTACAGCAACTGAAACGGCCATTGTACCTGCAAAAATCAACAGACAAAACGACCAAGTGTAGAGCTGTTTGGAGGGAAGAAAGAGTTTGCAGAGAAATTGAAAGCGCAAGAGAGAACGACGGCGAAAAATGAGTTTTATATTAGGGTTCGACGCAGAAATGGAAAGATCGTTGAACTCAGGTCGACGATCGAGGCTTCTAAAGGAATCTGAAGAGACTCCAAAATCGTCGATCTCCGTTCGACGATCTGGAAAGGCGTCGAGCTCCGTTCGACGATCGTTCAGTGAACAGAATCGTCGAGCGCCGTTCGACGATCGTTGACCAGAAGAGATAGTCCACACTATCAAAGGAGCGCTGAACTCAGTTCGACGATTCAGGAAATCGTCGAACTCCGTTCGACGATCTTTGGGAAAATCGTCGAGCGCAGTTCAGAGATCAGAGAAATTTTAGACACTAAGGAAAATCAGAATTTTGCCTAGTCTTGGTCATTTTTAGCTTTCAAAATCTTGGATATTATTCAAGACTTCCTCCATCTAACATTCCTAACTGATTTAGGAAGAAAGTATGTTTCTTTTCATCCAAAGGCTTGGTGAAAATATCTCCCCTTTGTAAATCAGTTGGGATATACTGCAATTCAATTTTGTTCTTTTCAACATTATCCCTTAAGAAATGATGCCTAATCTCTATATGTTTTGTCCTACTATGGAGGACTGGATTTTGAGCTATGGAGATAGCACTTGTATTGTCACAAAAGATTTTTGACTTTTCTAAGTTGTAACCATAGTCTAGGAGTTGATTTTGAATCCACAATATTTGTGAACAACAACTGCCTGCAGCCATATATTCAGCTTCAGCAGTTGAAGTTGACACAGATGTTTGTTTCTTGCAAAACCAAGAGACAAGTCTATCACCAAGGAACTGACAAGTTCCACTGGTGCTTTTCCTGTCAATTCTGCATCCAGCATAATCAGCATCAGAGAATCCAGTTAACTCAAATGCTGAATCTTTTGGATACCAGAGACCTAGATTTGGACAACTTTTAACATACCTAAGAATCCTCTTTACTAATGTGAGGTGTGACTCTCTAGGGCTAACTTGGAATCTAGCACATATGCATGTAGCAAACATTATATCTGGTCTACTAGCTGTAAGATACAGTAAAGAGCCAATCATTGCTCGATATATGTTGTCTGATCAACAGGTTTCCCATGTTCATCAACATCCAATACAGCATTGGTAGGCATGGGTGTTTTCATACAAGATGCCTCAGACATGCCAAATTTCTTAACCAGCTCATTATCATATTTGGTTTGAGAAATAAAGATGCCCTCAGCATGTTGTTTGACTTGCAATCCTAGGAAGAAGGATAGCTCACCCATGCTACTCATCTCAAATTTAGAATGCATTAGGTTGGAAAACCTTCTGCACAATTTTGAGTCAGTAGAGCCAAAAATGATATCATCTACATAGATTTGTACTAGTAGGGTATGGGACTTATGGGTTCTAATGAAAAGAGTTTGGTCTACTCTACCCCTTATAAAACCATTTTCCAAAAGAAAGCATGCTAGGGTCTCATACCATGCTCTAGGAGCTTGCTTGAGACCATATAATGCTTTATTTAATCTAAAAACAAAATCAGGATGAGTTGGAGAGATAAAACCTGGAGGTTGTCTGACATAGACTTCCTCTTTGATGTCTCCATTTAAGAAGGCACTCTTGACATCCATCTGATAAACCTTGAAGCCTTTGTGAGCTGCATAGGCTAAAAATATCCTGATGGCTTCCAATCTTGCAACAGGTGCAAAGGTCTGGTCGTAGTCAATTCCTTCTTCTTGAGAATATCCTTGGGCAACTAGCCTTGCCTTGTTCCTTATTATTACTCCTTGATCATCCAGTTTGTTTCTGAATACCCATTTTGTTCCAACAATGGAATGATCCTTTGGCTTTGGCACTAGTTCCCATACTTTGTTCCTCTCAAATTGATGCAACTCCTCTTGCATGGCAATGATCCAGTGTGGATCTTGCTCTGCATCTTGAATGGACTGAGGCTCAATTTGAGAAAGGAAGCAGGTGTGCAACAGGTTTTGGTTGACCTGATTTCTGGTTTGCACACCAGCTGAGATTTCTCCAATTATTTGGGTAATTGGATGGTCTCTTGATGTTACTAAATCAACAGGGGGTGTTGATTGTTCACCAACCTGTGTTGTTGTTTCCTCTTGTGGTACAACAACTGGCTCTTCAGATTGTGCTTCAATATGTTGAGCATTGCTTTCATCTTCACTGCTTTCTTCTTCTTGAGCAACCTGTAGCTTGTTCATATCTTCAACTAGAGAGTGTTCCTGCAAAGGTTCTATGGTAGAAGAGATCTTCTCCTTGAAAGACATGTTAGTTTCATCAAAAGAGACATGAACAGATTCCTCAATTTTTAATGAAGATTTATTATATACCCTATAGGCCTTGCTGATCATGGAGTATCCCAGAAACACTCCTTCATCAGCTTTGGCTTGAAATTTTGCTAGATATTTCTTATCATTATTGTGAATATAGCAAATGCAACCAAAAATTTTGAAATAGTCAACTTTAGGTTTCTTCCCTTTGAGTAATTCATAGGGAGTCTTTCCCTTCAGTTTATGTATCAGGCTTCTGTTCAGCACATAGTTGGAGGTGTTCACTGCCTCTGCCCAGAAGGATAGAGGTAGATGAGCATCTGACAATAATGTAGTGGCAGATTCAATAAGGGTTCTATTTTTCCTTTCAGCTACCCCATTTTGTTGAGGAGTTCTAGGAGCTGAGAAAGTATGCCTGATCCCTTCACTCTGACAGAACTCTTGCATAAGAAGAGAATCAAACTCTGTCCCATGATCACTTCTGATCAGGGCAATGTGAGTATTGAACTCAATCTTTACACATTTGAGAAACTCTGTCAGACACTTAAAGTTATCAGACTTCTTCCTTAGAAAGAACACCCAAGTGAATCTAGAGAAGTCATCTACAATCACCAAAGTGTAGGATTTCCCTCCTAGGCTTTGTACTGTGATGGGTCCAAATAGATCCATGTGTAACAGATACAGTATCCTAGGTGAATCACTCCTATTAAGTGACTTAAAACTGTTTTTAGTTTGCTTGCCTAATTGACAGGCCTTGCAGAGTCCTTCCTTCTTGTAGGGGCCAGAAGGTAGTCCTCTAACAAGATTGTCCTTGGATAGCCTAGCAATAGTTCTAAGGTTTAGGTGTCCTAATCTTTTATGCCATAAAACATTTGGTCTACAAACTGAATTGAATAAGCAGATATCTATAGTAGTTGAAAGAAAATCTACTAGGTAGATGTTACCTTTCCTTTTACCTGTCAACACAGTTGTGTTGTCCTCTGACTTGATTTTGCATAAGGTTTTGCTGAAGGTCACCTGGTAGCCTTCATCACATAGCTGACTGATGCTGATTAGGTTGTGCTTCAGTCCTTCCACATATGCTACCTTCTTGAAGGTTACAGAACCAATCTGGACTGCTCCATATCCTTTAGTTTGTCCAAAATTGGAGTCACCAAAGATAACTTTGGGTCCAAGCTTGGCTCTAAAGGAATTGAGGTTGTCCTTGTTCCCTGTCATGTGCTTAGAGCACCCACTATCCAATACCATTGCTGGTTAGATGTTGGATAGGTCTTCACCTGCACATGAAACAATTTACTTGTTTTTGACCCAGTTTACCTTGGGCCTAGGTTGATAACCTTTAAATTCAGAAATGAAAGATATCCCTGGCTGACTCTTATATCCTTCAGGATGATATCTCCTTGGAGGTATAATCCATTCAGTATAAGGGTTAAAGGTTTGGGATGAAGAACCCTTAGGATTCAATTTTGACTTGCCTTTGAAAAAATTTCCAGAGCTCTGACCTCTGTTCGACGATCTTGGAGCTGCGTTCGACGATCGTGGGTCAGATCGTCGAGCTCCGTTCGACGGTCGACTATGGCTGAGGTCAGGTATATAGGATCGTCGACCAGCGTTCGACGATCTTGGCTGAGATCGTCGATCAGCGTTCGACGATTTGTCCTGAGATCGTCGAGCTGCGTTCGGCGATCGTCGATCTTCATTCGGCGATCGTCGATCTCCGTTCGACGATTTGTGCTGGACTTTAGTTTTCTGAGGCAGATCAGAATTTTTCCTGGCAACCTCTACAACTCCCTTTCCCTTGTCAGAAATGAACTTGATAGGGGTTGTTAGAACAATAGGTTGGCTGGATGAGGCACCCAAGCCCAGTGTACTGTTGAATCTTGAGTTCACTGTGCTTGTGATGTTCATCAGCTTGATGCTTCTCCCATTGAGAGATTCTTCAAGCTTCTTGGCCTCAGAGAGTTCACTCTTCAGTGAAGCTATCTGTTCCCTATGATTCTCCAACTCCTGAGAGAGTTTGAGGTTTTCTGATTTTAAACCACTTTGTTCAGATAATTGATTTCTGAGAGAGATGATCTCTTTCTCAGACTTTAGCAGGTCTAGACATAGTGCTTTAAATTCAAGTTTAAAATCTTCTGAAGTAAAATCAAAAGAACTGATTACCTGATCTTCTTCAGGTTGAGTCTCTGAGTCTGACTCTGACTCCTCTTCCTCTGAGTTGTGTTGTGAGGCATTAATTGCCATCATGCAGAACTCCTTTTCCTCTGCATCATCCTCATCATCACTTGAGCTGGAAGAGGCTTCTGACTCCTCTTCAGTCTCACTCCAGGATTCAGCAACAAATCCTTTCCTTGTGTGCTTATTTCTGCTGGAGGAAGGTTTGCTATTTCCATTCCTTTTGAAGTCCTTCTCCTTTCTTCTTTCTTGTCTGTCCCTTCTATCCTTGTTCTTATTCTCTGGACAGTCAGGAACTATGTGCCCTGTTTTCCTGCAACCAAAGCAAATAATGTCTTTGCTATTGCCAATGGACTTGTCATACCTTGGCTTATCCTGCTCCTTGTATGATCTTCTTCTGAAGTCCTTTCTGGCCATCTTATAGAACCTTTTGGCCAACAGGCTGAGAAGTTCATCATTGCCTGTTCCTTTTTCTTCAGGCAGATCTTCAGTTGCCTTGAATGCTATATTCTTCTCCTTTCTTGTGGCTGGTGAAGCAGCCTTCTGTTCTTCCTCTCTGTTCTTGATGAGTAGCTCATAAGATTTGAGCTTACCCAACAAGGCTTCAGTGGTGATCTCATTTAGACTTCTGGCATCTTTGAATTGGCCAGATTCTTGAATCCCAAGTGCTGGGGAAGCACATTAGGATCTTGTCATTAAGTTCTGTCAGTGAGATCTCTTTGTCTAATGTCCTCAGTTCACTGACAATTAGACTCAGTCTGTTGTACATGTCTCCCACTGAATCTGTTTCTCCCTTCTTGAAGTTCTCATATTGGGAGATGAGATGAGATCTTCTGTCCTTTCTCTCATCAGCTGAGCCAGAGACAATTTCTGAAAGCCTGTCCCAAATCTCCTTGGCTGAATTGCATTCAGCTACCTTTTGAAAAATGTCATCTGACATTGTCTGAGCTAGAATGTTCATTGCCTTGGCATCAGCTACCTTCCACCTTTTGATGTCAGCATCTGTTCCTGATGGAGGTGGAACAACATTTGTGCTTGTACTTTCTGGAGGTCTTGGACACACTGTCAGAACAGAATTAAAAATGTCCTCGTCAATAGAATTCATGTAGAGTTTAATCCTTGCTTTCCAAAGTGCAAACTTTGACAGATTGCACACTGGAGGTCTGGTGCTTGCATAATCTTTGTTTTGGGCCATGATTTGTGCAAGCTAAATCTAATAATGAAATATAAAAGAAGGATCTAGTTTGGGATCTTGGGGTTCAGGTGTTAGCCTGTACAACCAAACAGATATGGTATGTTTAACCAACCTCCCTCTGATACCAATTGAAAGGGGAAACTAGATCTGATATACTCTAAAGGGGGGGGGTGAATAGAGTATATGGTGCTTTTTTTTAAAATACAAAGAAAAACTTTTGCATAGCTTTACAACAATTGTTGTAATGAGTGTAAGCAGGGAAGCAGAAGTAAAACTAATCACAAAAATAAGCTATGCAGAAATTAAACACAAGAAAATCTAGGCCAGAAACAAAAGGAAAACATGCAGAACCAGATGACACAAGGAAATATAGTGGTTCCCCAACTTGGGTACATCCACTCTTCTACCACCCTAGGTAGGAATCCACTGCAGGATGAGTTGATCAGGTGTCCTGGGCACCAATGAGCTTTTGATAAGGTGCTCAAAAACCAAATCAGATTTTTTGATCAGGTGTCTTGCCACCAATGAGCTTTTGACAAGGTGCTCAAAAACCAGATTCAAACTTTTGAAGGGAGTTTGAAAAACCCTTTACAGAGAGGGGGTTGAGAGAGTTATGGCAGTCTTCTCTTTTCTCAATCAACTGAGAAGACTAAGTGGATTGATTTCAAAGCTCCCCCTGAGTCCTTGATCTTCAGGAAGATGAGCTTTGCTGAGGGTGATAGGCCTTCAAAGATAGATCTCCAGCAAAAGATGATTTCAGCAAGCTGAAATGTTGAGTGTCTGGAGTCTTGAAATGATGTTGGCCTTGAACACTTGAGAGCTGAAGAGATCTGAAGAATGTTTGAAGGTTTGATCTCTTGATGAGTGTTCTTCTGAATTCTTGTTGACAGAATAATTTTCAGAGTCTCTGTATATTGAGAGGTGTCCCTTTCTTGTCAATCTTCTCCTTTTTGTTCTTGTCTGTTCACAGTCTTTATTCAAAAACATTCTCTTTTATTCTCTGTGTCTGAATAGGATATTACTCTGTCAAAGATAGCTGTTGGTCTGCATTGATTACAGCCTTAATTGCATAATATGTTCTGAAGGAAAGTCCACTGATTTGTTCCTTGAAAAATCCCTTGAAACTTGCTCCAGAAGTAAATGAAAATGGCTGGCAGATCTTCTGAATTAAATGCAGAATAACTTCTATCTGATTTGAATTTGAATTCTGAAAGATAACTGAAATCGTCGAACTGAGCTCTGCTATCGTCGAACTGAGCTCAGCGAATTGGAAAACACAAGCAGCAAAGAAATCGTCGATCTGAGCTCAAAGATCGTCGAACTGAGCTCAGAGATAAGGATCCAGTGCAGAGTCAAAATCGTCGACCTGAGCTCAGCGATCGTCGAATGGAGTTCGACGATATTGAGAAGTTTGAGCTCAGCGATCGTCGAATGGAGCTCGACGATCTGTCAATAGTTGAGCTAGACGATCGTCGACCGGAGTTCGACGAAACGTCGTGCTGAGCTCGACGATTTGGACTTAGTCTCCAGAAAAACTTGGGACTTCAGGGCAGCTTCCAATCCTAGCCTTCTAACCCTTAGACTCAATTCTAATTGACCTATTAAGCTATACATAAGGTCAAAACACAGATTCCTAGAGACATAGTGATCCTGACCCAAATTAGTAATAGGGTGTTCCAACACTTCCGATGGATGACACTCTTCCTGCCTCGATCGATGAAGTGTGGGCTTGCCAAAGCAAGGTTCATTAATCTATCTTGGTAAGGGTGCGAGCGGATAATTGTGATATCCCACTGTCGACATCGGGTCATACTTAACTAGGTGACCTCAAAGGTTGAGTGCCTAGAGGCATAGGGTTGGCATGCACCATATGATGGATGCGAATAAGGAGTTATTCACCAACCATACAAGAATTGCATGAGGATGCAATTGGCAAGCGTTGCCTACCTAAATAACCGCATCGTGAGAGGAACGCCAAAGCGGACTCATAGTGTTGGTGAAATACGGATCTTGTCCACTAAGAGAGCAGCTCGCATGAACTCTCCAAATTGTTAGTGAGGGCTATCATTTCGAATAAAATAGTGGGAGTATTTTAATTGAAGTGCAAATTAAAATAAATTGTATTTGAAATTTTGGTACTGATTTTATTCTGCATAAATTCTTGTAGAATTCCATGGCAAGTGTTTCACACTCCACGTTGTCTCTGAGAGCCATCCTTGAGAAGGATAAGCTCAGTGGGACAAATTACATGGACTGGTACAGGAACCTAAGAATTGTTCTCAGGCAAGAGCGAAAGCTCTATGTCTTGGAAGAAGAAGCCCCCGAGGTGCCGACCGGGAACTCTTCCCGTGCTGAGAAAGATACTTATAAGAAGTATACTGGCGATGCTTTAGATGTCGAATGCCTTATGCTTGCCACTATGAACTCTGAGCTTCAGAAGCAACATGAGAACATGGGGTGCAAGGAGATTGACGAGCATCTCAAGAAAATGTTCCAAGGGCAGGCTCGTCAAGAGAGGTTCGACATCACAAAAGTGTTGTTTCAGTGCAAGATGGGAGTTCGAGACTCAGTAGGGACTCACGTACTCAAGATGATTGGGTATATAGAGAACCTTGAAAGGCTGGGTTTTTCTCTTGGTCAAGAGTTGGCCACGGATCTGATCCTGCAATCGTTGCCAGACAGTTATGAGCAGTTTGTCTTGAACTATAACATTAATGAAATAGACAAGACACTGCCCGAACTCCTAAGCATGTTGAGAACTGCCAAAATCAATATGAAGAAGGCCAAGCCTGCCAGCCCCATACTGATGGTGCATAAGGGCAAGGGCAAGGCCAAGGGTTCCAAGAAGACGAAGGTGGGACCTAAGTCATTTCTTGAGCCCAAGTCTTCTGCACTGATAAAGAAGAAAAGCACGATGAAGGAAGGGAAATGCCACCACTGTGGCAAGGCTGGTCATTGGAGGAGGAACTGTACTTCATACATTGAAGGTCTGCAGAAATTGAGGGGAGGTATGACTTCCGTTTCAAATTTTTACGTTATAGAGATAAACCTTTCTGCTCCTTCATCTTGGGTATTGGATACCGGATGTGGTTCTCACATTTGTACAAATGTGCAGGAACTGGGAAGGAGAAGATTGCTGAGTAAAGGGGAGGTGGACCTCCGCGTCGGCAATGGAGCAAGAGTTGCTGCTATAGCCGTAGCGGTTTATCGTCTTTCTTTGCCCAGTGGGCTTGTGATAATACGTTTGCAGTCAATTTTATTAGGATATTTTCGGGGTTTTAAAGCCAATCATGTCTTGTAAAGTACTTGTTTTGATTCCCCTTTGTATATATTTTTGTCGCTAATGCATTTTTTCTGCTTTTTGCAGGTTTTCACGGCTTTTAGCCGAATTTTGCTGTGACACGCCCCAATGTCACGCCCTACCAGGGCGTGTACCTAGGGCGTATAAACCAGAGTTATGAAGCAATTGGTCCGAAACTACATTCCGTGGAAACTTAGTGTACACGCCCTCGGTCACGCCCGTGACACACCCGACACGGGCGTGTACTATAGGCGTGTCCCCAGGTTCCGAGGAATCGCCGCAGCGCTCTCGTCTTTCCCGCTCCACCGCCGCACCGAAAGTGTCACGCCCCAGGGTCACGCCTAACCCGGGCATGACATATGGGCGTGTACTTCAGCAATTCCGCCCGTCACCTCCAGCATTCAATTTCAGCTCCCAAAGTCACGCCACAAAGAACACGCCCCAGGGTCACGCCCTACCAGGGCGTGACCTATGGGCGTGTACCGCAACAACTCCGTCAGAATTCAATTCCTGCCCGAAAAAGTCGCGCCGAATGTGTCACGCCCCAGGGTCACGCCCGACCAGGGCGTGACAGGGGGGCGTGACCCGACCCGAAAAATTCTATAAATAGAGCCCAACTCCAGGGGTTTTAGGACAACTTTTCGCTTTGAGAGGGGAGGTTCTATCCTTTGTATTTCTGAACTTTTTAAGCATGTCT
The DNA here is from genome assembly GCA_039583875.1 of Platanthera guangdongensis. Classification (NCBI taxonomy): domain Eukaryota; kingdom Viridiplantae; phylum Streptophyta; class Magnoliopsida; order Asparagales; family Orchidaceae; genus Platanthera; species Platanthera guangdongensis. The sequence continues at coordinate 126,453,738 of CM077158.1, read as the reverse complement.
TTCCATTTTTAGTTCGTAGCTCTAGCTTTATGCTTTCCCTGTATTAGCTCCTAGCTTATTTCTGTAGTATGATGCTAATGATAGTGTAGTTTCCTTTCCATGCACTTGTAATCGCTGGTTTTCATTTTGTAAGATCCCTGTTTCTATTAATAAAAATTGCTGTTTTCTTTTACGTTTCTGCTCCATTTTCAGTATATTTCTTCTACTCATCCCACCTCTTCCACCTCACCATGATTAACTAATCCTCCATGTACTCGATCTTAATGATCCGAGGTTCGAGTGATTAGGTTATGATGCTTTGAATCTTACCTTTTCTTTTTAGGGTTTAGCTTTGAATTACACTTGATTTATCACGGGTTGGAGGTATATTATCGATATATACTGTCCACCTTTGCTTTCATTCTGGGCTAGCCGAGAGGCCGAAAGTTTGAAATGAGCACTCAAGAGTAAAGGGAGTTGTTCGCACCCCTCGAGAGAGGCAGACGTTCAAATCTCCCGGATTGGAGTAAAATCCAATAGAGGGGTTCACCGCGTAAAGCGAGTTTTAGGCCTCCGATTTAGGCGAGAGTCGGTCGGACCTTCCTAAACTCAGTTAGGCACGGCCTTCGAGAGAAGCGTGTCAATATTCTTGGAACCACCACGGTCAAGGACCTTTACCCTAATTAGCTTAGGTTTATTTATCGTATTTTTCTAACCACTCTTGCCGAGGTGATTTCTGATCGAGTGCATTTTCCCTTCATCGTTACTAAGTTTAAGTTAATCGCTCTTTTAGCTCTCTTTATCTTTTCATGCAAGTAGTTCTCTTCCTTTAGTACATTTAGCTTAAGAAAACCTTATTTTTCCGTCGATAAAATAATAGATTTCGTGTGAGTAAGCTTACTCAACTGTTCCCGGATTTCAATACGACACTTGTGTCCCCTAGCTGCATTTCGATAGGTATACTTGCCTTGATGAATTGTTAGTTTGGTTATTCTCTCTCCTTGTAGATATCTAAGAAACAATCAAGTTTTTGGCGCCGTTGCCGGGGAAGCAATGCTTGTTGATAAATTGAAAACGCGAATATATTAATTTTATCACTTCTCTTTCTCAGCCTCCTTCTTAAATTTTTTCCGCCTACTCACTTGAGTTAAATGGCTGGATTTTATTAAGTGTGCATATTTTTAATTTTTCCGCCTACTCACTTGAGTTAATTGGCTGGATTTATTTAGTAGAGTGTGCGTATTTTATTTTTCCGCCTACTCACTTGAGTTAATTGGCAGGCTTTATTTCAGTAGAGTGTGTTTACTTTCTGTCGAGTGGGTATGTTTTAATTTTCTGTCGAGTGCGTGAGTATAGCTTTTAGTTTCCGCCTACTCGCACAGAGATAAATGGCTGGATTTTAATTACCGCATTCGTAATAGAAACCCACATCACAAAATTTTCTACACCACCTAACTCTCTCGAAAAGGGCAAAGTGGCTCTAAATGCCACTATCTTGTCTAGTACCTTGCGAACCCTTCACCGGGTAGCCCTTGGGAAGTTCGGGAGTTAAAACATAAAAAAATCTATTTCAAAAAATTTTTCCAACTTCATTAGCTCTTTTACTTTTTAGTCTTGCTTCTCCTCTCTTCTTCTAGTGTATGACCCGCGGAAGTCCGTCGGTTACTTTGGACCTGGACCACGAAATTGAGCGTACTCTTCGGAGAAGATCGCGATTTCAAGGCCCTACTACCCAAGTGCCGGTTGAGGATTCCGAGTCATTTTCTACCTTAAGAATGGCAGAACCCAACGTGGAGGAAGTCGTGCAAAGGCCTATGTCCTATTATGCACGACCAAATCTCGAGGGTACAGCAACTAGTATAGTTCGCCCTGCAATAAATAATAATAATTTTGAACTAAAGCCTAGCATAATTCAAATGGTGCAGCAGTATGTGCAATTTGACGGGCTTCAAGATGAAGACCCGAACGCACACATAGCCAGCTTTCTTGAGATTTGTGACACCTTCAAGATAATTGGTGTCACAAATGATGCTATTAGGCTAAGATTATTTCCTTTCTCTCTTAGAATTAAGGCTAAGCAGTGGCTGAACACCCTTCCTAAAAATAGCATAACTACTTGGACGCAATTAACTGAAAAATTTTTGGCCAAGTATTTTCCACCTGCTAAAACTGCTAAACTTAGGAATGACATTTCTGCCTTTGGACAAATAGACTCAGAGACCCTTTATGAAACCTGGGAAAGATTTAAAGAATTATTAAGATGATGCCCACATCACGCTCTGCCTGTATGGTTGCAGGTGCAGACGTTTTATAATTGCTAAATCAAAGCACGAAGCAAATGATAGACGCAGCTTCTGGCGGTACTTTAAACCATAAGACCCCGGAAGCAGCTCTTGAGCTATTTGAAGACATGGCCATGAACACTTACCAGTGGAATGTGCCTAGGTCCCGCCCAAACAAACCTGCAGGTCTCTTTGAAGTGGACAACGTCTCACAACTCGCACTGCAAGTTGAAATATTAAGCAAAAAAATTACGGAGATGACTGCTGCCTCCGCCCCTCAGGTATGGGAATCTGCAACTCCTCCCGCTGAACATTTGGATTATGTAAATAATATGCCTAGAACTGCTTTTAATAATTTTTCTGCTGCGAATTATCATCCTCCTGATTTTAATTTTCCGAATAGTTATAATTCTGCGTTAAGAAATCATCCGAATTTTTCGTGGAGCAATCCATCGAATGCTGTGCGCCCGCCACCGCAAAGTGATTTTTCTGCTCCACCACCACCTCCTCCTCAAAGTTTTCCTAAACCTCCAAATTTGGAGGAAGTGTTTTCAAAATACATGAATGCTAATGACGCTACGATTAGGACCTTAACCGGAAGTGTTAATAACTTAGAAAATCAGGTAGGACAGCTCGCTAAAATGATTTCTGAGCGACCCGTAGGGTCTCTTCCTTCCAATACCGAGCCCAACCCGAGAGAGCAAGCGAAAGCTATAACTCTTCGGAGTGCGAAGAAAGTTCCTGGTATGGTAAGTGAAGAACCCGAGGCAAGCTCCGCTCCCGTTTTTAAAAATCAAAGCTCCGCTCCCGTTTTTGAAAATCAAAGCTCCGTTCCCCTTTTAAAAATTCCATCCTCTGCCGAAGAAATTATCACCCCTATCGTAGAAAAAGAATTCACTCCACCACCCACCTTTAAAAATAATCCATCCCCGCCATACCCTTCCGAACTTAATAAACAACGACAGGATGATCAATACACCCGTTTTTTTGGAAATGTTTAAGCAAATCCACGTAAATCTGCCTTTCCACGAAGCCATATCCCAGATGCCGAAGTACGCAAAATACCTTAAGGACCTCCTAACTAACAAGAAGAAGTTAGAGAACCTTTCTCATGTCACGTTAAATGCCGCGTGCTCGGCGGTTTTGACAAACGGATTATCGAAAACAATCAGTGACCCGGGTAGTTTCTCTATCCCGTGTGTCTTCGGTGATCTCTTTGTCAAACACGCTTTAGCCGACTTAGGTGCGAGTATTAATCTTATGCCCCTCTCGTTGTTTAAAAAGTTAGGAATTGGTAGTCTCAACACCACACGCATGAGTATCCAGCTAGCCGACAGGTCATTCAAATACCTGTTAGGAATAGTGGAGGACGTCCTAGTCAAAGTTGACAAGTTCATCTTCCCGGTGTACTTTGTCATTTTAGACATTGAAGAAGACGTCGAGGTTCCCCTGATCCTTGGCCGACCCTTCCTTGCCACCTCCCGAGCTATCATTGATGTAAGCAATGGTAAGCTCTTCCTTCGAGTGGGCGATGATGAGGTAACTTTCTCTATCACCCCCTCGAAGAAGAACACACTACCTAATGATGACTCCTGTTTTTTCATGGATACCATAAGTGAAGAATTCTTCTCTCCCACCTCTGATTTTGACAAAGATTTTTCCAATTTTTGTTCCTCTCCTACTCTTCCAACTGAATCTCTACACATAAGTGAAGAATCCTCCACTCACCCCTCTGATTTTGAAAAAGAATTTAATGATTTCTGTTCCTCTTCTACTTTTCCAACTGAATCGCTGCACGAAGCCTCCATGGCCGCTAGCAACACCCCTTTTAATTTTACATATAAAAAAGTGTACGAGGACATAGTTTTTGAAAAAGAACAAATTTCCAAGACCTCGTATGATGACCCCCCTACCTTGGAACTGAAAGAACTACCAGAGCACCTTCAATACGCTTTCTTAGAAAAGGACTCTAAGCTGCCTGTCATAATTTCGGCCTACCTCACGGATGCACAAAAGAATAAACTTCTTTCAATTTTACAAAAGCATCGCCAAGCTATTGCTTGGCAGATATCTGATATCAAGGGCATAAGCCCATCTTTCTGCACTCATAAAATCTTAATGGAAGATAATTCTCGTAACTCTATACAACCTCAGCGCCGTATAAACCCAAACATGAAAGACGTAGTTAAGGGCGAGGTTATGAAATTGTTAGACGCAGGAATTATCTATCCTATATCCGACAGTAAGTGGGTTAGCCCAGTACAGGTAGTACCAAAGAAGGGAGGGATAACGGTCGTAAGTAATGAAAATAATGAATTAATCCCGACTCGGATGGTGACCGGATGGCGAATGTGTATAGATTACCGTAAGTTGAATGACGCCACCCGCAAGGATCACTTCCCCTTGTCATTCATTGATCAAATTTTAGAACGACTTTCCGGACATAGCTTTTATTGTTTTCTCGATGGCCTCTCTGGGTATCTTCAAATCCCCATCTCCCCCGAGGACCAGGAGAAAACTACGTTTACTTGTCCCTTCGGCACCTTCGCCTACCGAAGAATGCCGTTTGGATTGTGCAATGCGCCGGCTACATTCCAACGATGTATGCTCGCCATCTTTGACAAGTACGTAGAAAGCATTATGGAAGTCTTCATGGATGATTTCTCCGTCTTCGGGAATTCCTTCGATAGTTTCTTAGAGAACCTCGAAAAAGTGTTAGAGCGATGCGAAGAAACTAACCTCGCCTTAAATTGGGAAAAATGTCATTTTATGGTAAGGGAAGGGTTAGTTTTGGGACATAAAATTTCTGAAAGGGGTATTGAAGTAGACGTTGCGAAAATAGAAGTTATCGAGAAACTGCTGCCACCTACGAACATAAAAGCCATAAGAAGTTTCCTGGGTCATGCGGGTTTCTACCGCCGCTTCATAAAGGACTTTTCCAAAATCACCAAGCCCCTTACCCATCTCTTAGAAAAAGACGCCCCATTCATCTTTGATGACCTCTGTCTAGCTGCCTTCAATTTAATAAAAGAAAAATTAGTTAATGCGCCAATCATGATAGCTCCGGTGTGGGATCTTCCATTTGAAATAATGTGTGATGCGAGTAGTTATGCGGTGGGAGCCGTACTAGGTCAACGTATTTCCAAAAACTTCCACCCCATTTATTACGCTAGTAAAACACTCACATCTGCACAGGAAAATTACACCACCACCGAGAAGGAGCTCTTAGCTGTAGTATTCGCATTTGACAAATTTCGCCCTTATATCACTCTTTCGAAAATTATAGTTTTTACGGACCACTCGGCCCTCAAATATCATCTCTCTAAAACGGATGCCATGCCTCGCTTGATTCGCTGGGTCTTACTCCTCCAGGAGTTTGACTTAGAGATCCGTGATAAGCGAGGTGCCGAAAACTTGGCCGCCGACCACCTTTCGCGCCTAGACAACCCGTTTATAGAACAATTAGATGAAAATTCTTTTCATTACTATTTCCCTGATGAGAAGCTTTTCGTAATTAACACATCTACTTCTCCTTGGTTTGCCCGCATCGCCAACTATCTAGTGGCCCGTGTGCTCCCAAAAGAGTTTTCATCTCAGCAAAAGAAGAAATTCTTTTCTGAGCTGAAAAACTATTTTTGGGAGGACCCGCATCTTTTCAGAATTTGTGCCGACCAAGTGATCAGGAGGTGTGTTTCTTTTGATGAAGGATTAGATATTATTAAACATTTGCATGAAGGACCGACAGGTGGGCACTATCAAGCTGCTCGCACCGCTCACAAAGTGTTAAGCGCGGGTTTTTACTGGCCCAGCTTGTTTAAAGACGCGCATGCCTTTGCGAGTAGGTGTGATAGTTGCCAACGGTCGGGGAATATTTCGAATAAAAATGAAATGCCACAAAATTATTTTCTAGAGTGCGAAGTTTTCGACCTCTGGGGGATTGATTTTGTTGGTCCTTTTCCTTCTAGCTTCGGGAATAAGTATATTTTAGTTGTCGTTGATTATGTTTCACGTTGGGCCGAAGCCCAAGCTCTTCCTACGAATGACACCCGAGTCGTAGTTAATTTCCTCAAAAAATTATTTTCTCGATTCGGTACGCCGCGCGCTATCGTTAGTGATAGGGGTTCCCATTTCTGTAACGCACAATTTTCAAAAATCCTAACTAAATATGGCGTTACTCATAAGTTTTCCACTGCCTACCACCCCCAAACTAACGGACAAGTCGAAGTAGTGAATAGAGAAATAAAAAGAATTTTAGAAAAGACTGTTTCAACATCTAGAAAAGACTGGTCCGCCAAATTAGACGATGCTCTATGGGCCTACCGAACAGCGTACAAAACCGCCCTCGGCTGTACGCCATATCGGTTGGTTTATGGAAAATCGTGTCATTTACCCGTAGAGTTAGAACACCGCGCCTTTTGGGCCTTGCGATTTTTAAACTTCGATCCCCACTCTGTCGGCGATTTTCGAAAATTTCAACTTAACGAACTCGACGAGTGGCGCTCTTACGCGTATGAAAATAACAGACTTTATAAAGAGCGGACGAAGCGTTTACACGATCGACATCTTAGGCACCCAAAAATCTTTAAGCCAGGCGACCAAGTGCTTCTTTATAACTCTTGTTTACGTTTATTCCCGGGTAAATTAAAATCACGTTGGTCTGGGCCTTTTACTGTTTTAGAAGTCTTTTCTTATGGTACTGTTTTAATTTCTCACCCTGATAAGGGTACTTTCAAAGTGAATGGTCAGTGTTGGAACCCCAGTTTGGATTTGGGCAAAGATCACTATTAGGCTGATTAGTTTGACCCAAAATGTATAGTCTAAGGGTCATAGGGCTCTCCAAGTATTCCTCAGAAAGAATCCCAGAAGAAGTACACAAGAATTCCAGAGAAAATCAATTTTGAAGTTCAGAAATTTTAGCTCTCAAAAATAGTCGAACGGAGTTCAACTATTGCAGTCCAGAAATAGTCGAACGGAGTTCAACTATTGCAGTCCAGAGATAGTCGAATGGAGTTCAACTATTGCAGTCCAGAGATAGTCGAACGGAGTTCAACTATTGCAGTCCAGAGATAGTCGAACGGAGTTCAACTATAGTCGAACGGAGTTCAACTATTTCTGTGTTCAGCTCTAAGAGAACAGATAACACAGATGCAGGTCAACTATAGTCGAACGGAGTTCAACGATAGTCGAACGGAGTTCAACTATAGTCGAACGCAGATTGGAGAAGCTTTTTAGATTAAATTTTGGTGATTTCCTATGCAGTTATTGGAGAAAGCTGGCTAGAGTTATTCAAGGCTTAAGTAAAGGAATTTACAGCTAATATATTTAATGCTAAATATTCTTATGAATATAGCCGTTGGGAGGCTGCATTAAATATGAATCAATTCAGAGGTTTATTGTCAGTTACCTTTCCAAGACAATTTCTTTTCTTGAAAATGTCTCTGCCGCATCAGACAAGAATTCAAATGACCTTCCTCAGCCCAGTGGATACATATATATATTTTATACAGAAGATAAAAGTCATAGCAAGATAGAAAAGATATATAGCAGAGAGGCTCAGAAATAACAACAAGAGACAGAGAGAGAAAAAGCTTTCAAGAGACAACATATTCAGATTTGTCTACAGAGATTACTGGAGATTTTCATATAGTTGAAGGCCTACACCCTGAAGCAAAGCTTCCACTCCTGAACTATTCTACATCTCAGGGGGAGCTTTGACAACATCCATCAATCCACATAGTCTTCTCAGTTGTTTGAGAAAGAGAAGACTGTCATCACTCTCTCATCCCCACCTCTGTACAGGGTTATTACTCCCTTCAAAAGTGAACTCCTTGGTGATAGGGCACCTGATCAAAAACCTATTGGTTTTTAGGCACCTGATCAAAAGCCTGAAGGGTTTCTAGATCTACCTGAAGCAGATCTTGTGGTGATAGGACACCTGATCAACTCCTTCCTGAAGTGGATTCCTACCAGGGTGGTAGAAGAGTGGATTACCCAGATTTGGGGAACCACTATAAATTTCCTTGTGTCGTCTGGCTTGCTTGCTCTGTTTTCTTCCTTATGTGCTGTGAATTGTATTTTGCATTTTATTTTCTAAAAACTCTTAAGCATATCAGATCTATCACTTCACTTTCAATTGGTATCAGAGGGAGGTTGGTTAAACATACCACACCTTGGTGGTTGTACAGGCTAACACCTGAATCAAAAGATCCTTGATAGATCTTATTGTTCTTAAGAGTTTTTCATGGCACAAAATGAAGAATGGTCAAGCACTGGACCTCCTAAGTGCAATCTGGACAAGCTTGCACTATGGAAGGCAAGGATTAGGCTTTTATGAACTCTATTGATGAAGCCATTTATAATTCTATTTTGTCAGGTCCCTTTACACCATCTGCAGCTACAGAAGCTCAAAAACAGCTTAAGATGGCTGATGCACAAGCAATGAAAATTCTAGCACAATCAATGTCTGATGACATTTTTGAAGATATTGCTGAATGTTCATCTGCAAAAGAAATGTGGGACACACTCACAGTAATGGCTGCAGGATCAGCTAAAGAAAGCAATCTAGAAGCTGACAACAGGTGTATATTTGATGATTCACCCAGCACATCTGTAGATGAAGAAGAATTAAAAGCAAGAGAGTTCTGCCTCATGGCCATCAATGCCTCTTGTAGCACTTCTAAAGAAGAATCAGACTCTGAAGCAGAATCAGAAGAAGAACTGGTAATAACTACCCTTGATTTTACACCAGAAATATTTGAAAATCTCAACAAAATTTCTGTTCAACATAATTCGTCGAACGGAGCTCGACGAAATCAACTCAATTCGTCGAACGGCGCTCGACGATCTCTGAATAGAGAATTTATCTTTAACTGGATTAGATTGTGTGATCGACGAAGTCATTTCAGCTCGTCGAACTCTGCTCGACGAACTCACTCAAAATCGTCGAACGCAGAATTTCAGGACAAAAACTTTAATCAAACAAACAATCTTCCTGAATATTCTCTTATTTCTGACTATTATAAAAGAGAACCAGGACCCAAGGTAATCTGGGTCCAGAACCTTAACCTTTTCTTTGCAGGAAAAGGCATGGAAACCCTATCCAGAGCTATGACAAGGACAAACTTTCAGGGGGAGATTGTGAATTCCAACTGCAAAGGGATGAAAGCAGTTTCTATTTGTTTTTGAATTTTACTTGTAATTCTGCCAAAATCATTTCTAATTCAGGCAGATAATTTCTTTATTTTATATTTTATTTTACCTTTATGTAAATAGTGTCTTTACCCAAATAGGGGGAGATTGTTGGAACCCCAGTTTGGATTTGGGCAAAGATCACTATTAGGCTGATTAGTTTGACCCAAAATGTATAGTCTAAGGGTCATAGGGCTCTCCAAGTATTCCTCAGAAAGAATCCCAGAAGAAGTACACAAGAATTCCAGAGAAAATCAATTTTGAAGTTCAGAAATTTTAGCTCTCAAAAATAGTCGAACGGAGTTCAACTATTGCAGTCCAGAAATAGTCGAACGGAGTTCAACTATTGCAGTCCAGAGATAGTCGAATGGAGTTCAACTATTGCAGTCCAGAGATAGTCGAACGGAGTTCAACTATTGCAGTCCAGAGATAGTCGAACGGAGTTCAACTATAGTCGAACGGAGTTCAACTATTTCTGTGTTCAGCTCTAAGAGAACAGATAACTCAGATGCAGGTCAACTATAGTCGAACGGAGTTCAACGATAGTCGAACGGAGTTCAACTATAGTCGAACGCAGATTGGAGAAGCTTTTTAGATTAAATTTTGGTGATTTCCTATGCAGTTATTGGAGAAAGCTGGCTAGAGTTATTCAAGGCTTAAGTAAAGGAATTTACAGCTAATATATTTAATGCTAAATATTCTTATGAATATAGCCGTTGGGAGGCTGCATTAAATATGAATCAATTCAGAGGTTTATTGTCAGTTACCTTTCCAAGACAATTTCTTTTCTTGAAAATATCTCTGCCGCATCAGACAAGAATTCAAATGACCTTCCTCAGCCCAGTGGATACATATATACATTTTATACAGAAGATAAAAGTCATAGCAAGATAGAAAAGATATATAGCAGAGAGGCTCAGAAATAACAACAAGAGACAGAGAGAGAAAAAGCTTTCAAGAGACAACATATTCAGATTTGTCTACAGAGATTACTGGAGATTTTCATCTAGTTGAAGGCCTACACCCTGAAGCAAAGCTTCCACTCCTGAACTATTCTACATCTCAGGGGGAGCTTTGACAACATCCATCAATCCACATAGTCTTCTCAGTTGTTTGAGAAAGAGAAGACTGTCATCACTCTCTCATCCCCACCTCTGTACAGTGTTATTACTCCCTTCAAAAGTGAACTCCTTGGTGATAGGGCACCTGATCAAAAACCTATTGGTTTTTAGGCACCTGATCAAAAGCCTGAAGGGTTTCTAGATCTACCTGAAGCAGATCTTGTGGTGATAGGACACCTGATCAACTCCTTCCTGAAGTGGATTCCTACCAGGGTGGTAGAAGAGTGGATTACCCAGATTTGGGAACCTATTGGTCAGCATCTTAAACTGTATTTCTGTGATGATGTCAGTCTCAACCCTGTTAACTCTATCTTTCCGGTCCTGACATTTGATTAATCTGAACATTATTTTACTCACAAACTTTGACATTTATTCGAACTTATTTTTAAAACAATATTTGGGACAATCTTATTTTGATGCGTCGAGCTCAAACGACGCTTTAAACAAAGGGCGCTCTTGGGAGGCAACCCAAGTTATCTTTTTCTGTTTTCTTTCTTTTACACTTTTTGCCCCGACTGGCTCCGGCAAGCTGAAACTTCTGCGATCGCCTGCTCCAATGGTTCTGCTTCCATGCCAAAGTCCGCCGGACGACGTTTCATGAAGATCCACAGCACAGGCATGGAGGAGCGGTATCACTCAACTTGCCTTGCAAAATAAAACCGAGGAAGTACCTGCTTTTCAATTCTGTCTTTTATTTCTGTACTTTACTTTTCTCTCGTTCTCCGACCTCCTTCTCCATTGCGGACAATGTAGATTTTAAGCTTGGGGGAGGACTTCCTCCTTCTTTTTGTTTTCTTTTTGTTTTGTAAATATCCCAAAAAAATCCAAAATTTTTAAAAATTTCAAAAACATTATTATATATATATAGCTGCATTTTGGTATTTCAATAAGTACCCCATGTTTATGTTTTGTTTTTCTCAAACTTCTTTATAAACAACGTAGTTAATTATAATTTTTCTAATAATTCTTTTTAATCATATTTCACAAGTAAAATGTTGGCCATACTGTGTTTCTAATTCACGGTAGCATGTTAAGGTAAAATATTTCTCTAAACCGTGCATTTCTATTATGGTTTTCCGTTCTTTATTTTCTTTACTTTCTTTAAAAATTTATCATCCACTATTTTCCTTTTCGTCTTTAGATGATTTTTGTAAGAACATATTTTGAAGAACGTAGTAGATATGAATGATCCAAGTGACATATTATTTTTATTTTCAAGATAATTTCATCAATCTTCTTTTATTATCTCGAACTTGCTTTTTGAAATTTATCGACTCTATGTTTTAAATAAATTTAAAAAAAACGCGTGAAAATGATTTAGGCCATTTTTGTTTACGTTTGAGCTTTCTTGCCAACCTAAACTCTTTTACCACTAGTTAGCCGCTTTTGAGCCTTTTTTCCAAATTCATTTGATAAACTCCACACACCATTTCATTTTCACCAAAGCCCAAATTCCTACCTATCTAATCACGCTAATTTTGTTTGATAGGAAATTTTGTCTTATCTGTGGAGATATTGTTGAAAAAGGTGTACTCAAAAGCAATAAATTGAAAAAAAAAATGAATGAAAATAATAGTAAAAAAAGAGATAAATAATCATAAAGAGAAAAAAAATAAATTTATTTATACATATTTTGTTTAAAATAAATTTATTTTTTTTTGAAACTCGTTGTTTTGGTTTAGTGTGATTTTTAAGCCTCCATGTTTATATTTGAATTCCACTCCTATTCATATTCCTAAACCAAACGTTTCGGTCCTATTAATTCCTTTTGATTCACGCCCTTTTTTTAATTTTATTTAACAACTAAGAAAAGAAGAAAAGTAAATCAGTTTTAGTTTTGGATTTAAACTTAGATTTTTGTTATTTAATTGATATAATTATAATGTGTTGCTTCGATCTAGTAATAACTCAATACGTTCTTTTCATTTTCATTACCTTGCTCAAATCTATTTAAAGAATTTCGTCAAAATTCTGGATGATTTATTTTTATTAAGTAAAGTTTATAAAAGTTATACCATACCTAAATAATTGTTTTAGATTTACGTTTTACATTCTCCCTACCTAGAATTTCGCATAGTACTTGTGTGAGTATGATTAAAACCTTTTGAATTAGTCACTTTTTATGATTAGCTTGTCTTTATATCTTTGCTTGGGGACAAGCAAAACTTAAGCTTGGGGGAATTTGATAATACGTTTGCAGACATTTTTATTAGGATATTTTCGGGGTTTTAAAGACAATCATGTCTTGTAAAGTACTTGTTTTGATTCCCCTTTGTATATATTTTTGTCGCTAATGCATTTTTTCTGCTTTTTGCAGGTTTTCACAGCTTTCAGCCGAATTTTGCTGTGACACGCCCAAGGTCACGCCCTACCAGGGCGTGTACCTAGGGCGTGTAAACCAGAGGAATGAAGCAATTGGTCCGAAACTGCATTCCGTGGAAACTTAGTGTACACGCCCTCGGTCACGCCCGTGACAGACCCGACACGGGCGTGTACTATAGGCGTGTCCCCAGGTTCCGAGAAATCGCCGCAGCGCGCTCGTCTTTCCCGCTCCACCGCCGCACCGAAAGTGTCACGCCCCAGGGTCACGCCTAACCCGGGCGTGACATATGGGCGTGTACTTCAGCAATTCCGCCCGTCACCTCCAGCATTCAATTTCAGCTCCCAAAGTCACGCCGCAAAGAACACGCCCCAGGGTCACGCCCTACCAGGGCGTGACCTGTGGGCGTGTACCGCAACAACTCCGTCAGAATTCAATTCCTGCCCGAAAAAGTCGCGCCGAATGTGTCACGCCCCAGGGTCACGCCCGACCAGGGCGTGACAGGGGGGCGTGACCCGACCCGAAAAATTTTATAAATAGAGCCCAACTCCAGGGGTTTTAGGACAACTTTTCGCTTTGAGAGGGGAGGTTCTGTCCTTTGTATTTCTGAACTTTTTAAGCATGTCTTTCCATTTTTAGTTCGTAGCTCTAGCTTTATGCTTTCCCTGTATTAGCTCCTAGCTTATTTCTGTAGTATGATGCTAATGATAGTGTAGTTTCCTTTCCATGCACTTGTAATCGCTGGTTTTCATTTTGTAAGATCCCTGTTTCTATTAATAAAAATTGATGTTTTCTTTTACGTTTCTGCTCCATTTTCAGTATATTTCTTCTACTCATCCCCCCTCTTCCACCTCACCATGATTAACTAATCCTCCATGTACTCGATCTTAATGATCTGAGGTTCGAGTGATTAGGTTATGATGCTTTGAATCTTACCTTTTCTTTTTAGGGTTTAGCTTTGAATTACTCTTGATTTATCACGGGTTGGAGGTATATTATCGACATATACTCTCCACCTTTGCTTTCATTCTGGGCTAGCCGAGAGGCCGAAAGTTTGAAATGAGCACTCAAGAGTAAAGGGAGTTGTTCGCACCCCTCGAGAGAGGCAGACGTTCAAATCTCCCGGATTGGAGTAAAATCCAATAGAGGGGTTCACCGCGTAAAGCGAGTTTTAGGCCTCCGATTTAGGCGAGAGTCGGTCGGACCTTCCTAAACTCAGTTAGGCACGGCCTTCGAGAGAAGAGTGTCAATATTCTTGGAACCTCCACGGTCAAGGACCTTTACCCTAATTAGCTTAGGTTTATTTATCGTATTTTTCTAACCACTCTTGCCGAGGTGATTTCTGATCGAGTGCATTTTCCCTTCATCGTTACTAAGTTTAAGTTAATCGCTCTTTTAGCTCTCTTTATCTTTTCATGCAAGTAGTTCTCTTCCTTTAGTACATTTAGCTTAAGAAAACCTTATTTTTCCGTTGATAAAATAATAGATTTCGTGTGAGTAAGCTTACTCAACTGTTCTCGGATTTCAATACGACACTTGTGTCCCCTAGCTGCATTTCGATAGGTATACTTGCCTTGATGAATTGTTAGTTTGGTATTCTCTCTCCTTGCAGATATCTAAGAAACAATCATCTTGTAATAGAACTTGATAATTGTTATTTCATTCCGGCCATAACTAGAAACATTATATCTATTTCGTGTTTGGACATGATTGGATTTTCTTTTATAATTAAGAATAATTGTTGTTCTATATTTAAGAATGATGTTTGTCATGCTGTAGCCCAATTGTTTAATGATCTTTATGTTTTGAACTTGGACCATCTGATCTGTAATGTAGAAAACAATAAAAGACTAAGGACAAATGACTCAAACCCTACGTATCTCTGGCATTGTCGTTTGGGCCATATCAACGAGAAGCGCATATCCAAGCTCCATAGAGATGGACTTTTGGACTCATTTGATTATGAATCATTTGAGCGATGCGAGTCTTGTTTGTTAGGCAAGATGACTAAAGCTCCTTTCACTGGTTATACTGAGAGGGCTGAGGATCTCTTGGGTATTGTACATAGTGATGTATGCGGACCCATGAGTTCCATGGCTAGAGGTGGGTATTTCTACTTTGTTACATTTACTGATGATTTCAGTAGATACGGATATGTGTATCTTATGAAGTGCAAATCCGAGACCTTTGAAAAGTTCAAAGAGTTCAAGAATGAAGTAGAAAACCAGTTGGGTAAAAGGGTTAAAGCACTCCGATCTGATCGAGGTGGCGAATACCTGAGTCATGAGTTCCGTGATCATCTGAAAGAGTGTGGTATTGTATCACAACTCACTCCACCTAGAACACCACAACATAATGGTGTGTCTGAGAGGAGAAATCGTACTCTGTTAGACATGGTACGTTCGATGATGAGTCATGCAGACTTGCCTGTTTCCTTTTGGGGTTTTGCTTTAGAGACTGCTGCAATGACATTGAATCGCGCTCCAACGAAAACGGTTCTGAAGACACCATATGAGATATGGACTCGGAAGCGTCCTAGTATGTCGTTCATTAAAATTTGGGGCTGTGAGGCATACGTGAGACGTCAAATGCCTAACAAGCTGGAACCTAAATCGGATAAATGTTATCTGGTGGGATATCCTAAGGAAACAAAAGGGTATTACTTTTACCTACCGTCTGAGGGCAAAGTGTTTGTCGCAAGGACTGGTGTCTTCTTGGAGAAAGAGTTCTTATCAAGAAAGACTGAAAAGGTAGAGCTTGAAGAAGTTCAAGAACCACATGTAGTGAATGAACCAGAATTGGATTCTGAGACAGGACTACAAGATGTTGTAGCTAGAGAACCTGCTCAGGGAACACAACTCCTACGTAGATCTGGTAGATCGAGATTTGAGCCTGAGAGATATGGATTTCTCATGTCTCAAATAGGTAACGTGTTGCTTATGGATCATGATGATGAACCAGCAACCTACCAAGAGGCTATGAATGGACCGGACTCCGACAAATGGCTTGAGGCTATGAAATACGAAATGGACTCCATGTATGCAAACCAAGTTTGGAACTTGGTGGAACCACCTGAAGGGGTACGACACATAGGGTGCAAGTGGGTCTTCAAGAAGAAGACCGACATGGATGGGAATGTACAGACATTCAAAGGGCGACTGGTGGCTAAGGGTTTCAAGCAAATTCATGGTATTGACTATGATGAGACCTTTTCCCCTGTTGCCATGGTAAAGTCCATTAGGATATTGCTTGCTATTGCTGCGTATTATGACTACGAGATCTGGCAGATGAATGTCAAAATGGCTTTCCTTAATGGAAACATCCTTGAGGAAGTGTATATGACACAACCCGAGGGTTTTGTATCCCCAGATGAAGCCACTAAAATATGCAAGCTGAATAGGTCCATTTATGGACTGAAACAGGCCTCTCGAAGTTGGAATCTTCGTTTTGATGAGAAAATCAAAGAGTTTGGTTTCATCAAGAATGAAGATGAGCCTTGTGTTTACAAGCGAATCAGTGGGAGCATTGTTGTCTTCCTGATATTGTATGTAGATGACATACTGTTGATTGGGAATGACATTCCAACCCTTAAAGTTGTTAAGAACAACCTAGGGAATGGCTTTTCAATGAAGGATTTGGGTGAAGCGACTTATATACTCGGTATTAAGATCTATAGAGATAGATCGAAGAAGTTGCTGGGTTTGACCCAGAGTACGTACATCGAAAAGGTGTTGAAGCGGTTCAACATGCTTGAGTCCAAGAAAGGATTTTTGCCCATGTCTCATGGTGTGAATCTCTCTAAGGACCAGTGTCCAAAATCTTGTGAAGATAAGGACTGCATGAAGTTGATTCCATATGCTTTGACAATTGGATCAATCATGTACGCGATGTTATGTACTCGACCCGATGTCTCCTTTGCTTTGAGCATGACTAGCAGGTATCAGTCAGACCCGGTGAGTGTCACTGGATTGTAGTCAAGAATATCCTGAAGTATGATTGTCTCTGAGATATCTGCAAAGAGAAAATACCAAACTAACAATTCATCAAGGCAAGTATACCTATCGAAATGCAGCTAGGGGACACAAGTGTCGTATTGAAATCCGGGAACAGTTGAGTAAGCTTACTCACACGAAATCTATTATTTTATCGACGGCAAAATAAGGCTTGGCTAAATGTACTAAAAGAAGAGAACTACTTGTATGAAAAGATAAAGAGAGCGATTAACTTAAGCTTAGTAACGATGAAGGGAAAATGCACTCGATCAGAAATCACCTCGGCAAGAGTGATTAGAAAAATACGATAACTAAACCTAAGCTAATTAGGGTAAAGGTCTTTGACCGTGGAGGTTCCATGAATATTGACACGCTTCTCTCGAAGGCCGTGCCTAACTGAGTTTAGGAAGGTCCGACCGACTTTCGCCTAAATCGGAGGCCTAAAACTCGCTTTACGCGGTGAACCCCTCTAATGGATTTTACTCCAATCCGGGAGATTTGATCGTCTGCCTCTCTCGAGGGGTGCGAACAACTCCCTTTACTCTTGAGTGCTCATTTCAAACTTTTGGCCTCTCAGCTAACCCAGAATGAAAGCAAAGGTGGAGAGTATATATCGATAATATACCTCCAACCCGTGATAAATCAAGAGTAATTCAAAGCTAAACCCTAAAAAGAAAAGGTAAGATTCAAAGCATCATAACCTAATCACTCGAACCTCGGATCAATTAGATCGAGTACATGGAGGATTAGTTAATCATGGTGAGGTGGAAGAAGGGGATGAGTAGAAGAAAAATACTGAAAACAGAGCAGGAACGAAAAAAGAAAACAACACTTTTTATTTAGAGAAACAGCGACCTTACAGCTTGAAAACCAGAGATTACAAGAACATGAAAAGGAAACTACACTATCATTAGCATCATACTACAGAAAGAAGCTAGGAGCTAATACAGGGAAAGCATAAAACTAGAGCTACGAACTAGAAATGAAAATACATGCTTAAAAGTTCAGAAAAACAAAGGACAGAACCTCCCCTCTCAAAGTGAAAGTTGTCCTAAAACCCCTGGAGTTGGGCTCTATTTATAGAATTTTTCGGGTCGGGTCACGCCCCCCTGTCACGCCCTGGTCGGGCGTGACCCTGGGGCGTGACACATTCGGCGCGACTTTTTCGGGCAGGAATTGAATTCTGACGGAGTTGTTGCGGTACACGCCCACAAGTCACGCCCTGGCAGGGCGTGTACCTGGGGCGTGTTGTTTGCGGCGTGACTTTTTCGGGCTGAACTGAATGCTGGAGGTGACGGGCGGAATTGCTGAAGTACACGCCCATATGTCACGCCGGGGTCAGGCGTGACCCTGGGGCGTGACACTTTCGGTGCGACGGTGGAGCGGGAAAAACGAGTGCGCTGCGGCGATTCCTCGGAACCTGGGGACACGCCTATAGTACACGCCCGTGTCTGGTATGTCACGGGCGTGACCGAGGGGCGTGTACACTAAGTTTCCATGGAATGCAGTTTCGGAC
This sequence comes from Platanthera guangdongensis, assembly GCA_039583875.1. NCBI lineage: Eukaryota > Viridiplantae > Streptophyta > Magnoliopsida > Asparagales > Orchidaceae > Platanthera > Platanthera guangdongensis. The sequence goes on along the minus strand of CM077158.1, from coordinate 126,435,340 downwards.
CAATTGCTTCATTCCTCTGGGTACACGCCCTAGGTACACGCCCTGGTAGGGCGTGACCTTGGGGCGTGTCACAGCAAACTTCGGCTGAAAGCCGTGAAAACCTGCAAAAAGCAAAAAAAATGCATTAGCGACAAAAATATATACAAAGGGGAATCAAAACAAGTACTTGACAAGACATGATTGGCTTTAAAACCCCGAAAATATCCTAATAAAATTGACTGCAAACGTATTATCAAATTCCCCCAAGCTTAAGTTTTGCTTGTCCCCAAGCAAAGATATAAAGACAAGCTAATCATAAAAAGTGACTAATTCAAAAAGTTTTAATCATACTCACACAAGTACTATGCGAAATTCTTGGCAGGGAGAATGTAAAACGTAAATCTAAAACAATTATTTAGGTATGATTTTAACTTTTATAAACTTTACTTAATAAAAATAAATCATCCAGAATTTTGACGAAATTCTTTAAATAGATTTGAGCAAGGCAATGAAAATGAAAAGAACGTATTGAGTTATTACTAGATCCAAGCAATGCATTATAATTATATCTATTAAATAACAAAAATCTAAGTTTAAATCCAAAACTAAAACTGATTTACTTTTCTTCTTTTCTTAGTTGTTAAATAAAATTAAAAAAAAGGGGCGTGAATCAAAAGGACTTAATAGGACCGAAACGTTTGGTTTAGGAATATGAATAGGAGTGGAATTCAAATATAAACATGGAGGCTTAAAAATCACACTAAACCAAAACAACGAGTTTCAAAAAAAAAAAATAAAAAAAAATAAATGAATAAATAAATTTATTTTAAACAAAATATGTATAAATAAATTTATTTGTTTTCTCTTTATGATTTTTTTTTTATCTCTTTTTTTTTATTTTCATTCATTTTTGTTTTCTTCTTCTTTTTTTTTTTTTTCAATTTATTGCTTTTGAGTACACTTTTTTCAACAATTTCTCCAAAGATAACACAAAATTTCCTATCAAACAAAAGTAGCGTGATTTAGATAGGTAGGAATTTGGGCTTTGGTGAAAATGAAATGGTGTGTGGAGTTTATCAAATGAATTTGGAAAAAAGGCTCAAAAGCGGCTAACTAGTGGTAAAAGAGTTTAGGTTGGCAAGAAAGCTCAAACGTAAACAAAAATGGCCTAAATCATTTTCACGCATTTTTTTTAAATTTATTTAAAACATATAGTCGATAAATTTCAAAAAGCAAGTTCGAGATAATAAAAGAAGATTGATGAAATTATCTTGAAAATAAAAATAATATGTCACTTGGATCGTTCATATCTACTACGTTATTCAAAATATGTTCTTACAAAAATCATCTAAAGACGAAAAGGAAAATAGTGGATGATAAATTTTTAGAGAAAGTAAAGAAAATAAAGAACGAAAAACCATAATAGAAATGCACGGTTTAGAGAAATATTTTACCTTAACATGCTACCGTGAATTAGAAACACAGCATGGCCAACATTTTACTTGTGAAATATGATTAAAAAGAATGATTAGAAAAATTATAATTAACTACGTTGTTTATAAAGAAGTTTGAGAAAAACAAAACATAAACATGGGGTACTTATTGAAATACCAAAATGCAGCTAAATATATATATAAGAGTTTTATGAAATTTTGGATTTTTTTTTTTTTTTGGGATATTTACAAAACAAAAAGAAAACAAAAAGAAGGAGGAAGTCCTCCCCCAAGCTTAAAATCTACATTGTCCGCAATGGAGAAGGAGGTCGGAGAACGAGAGAAAAGTAAAGTATAGAAATAAAAGACAGAATTGAAAAGCAGGTACTTCCCCAGTTTTATTTTGCAGGACAAGTTGAGTGATGCCGCTCCTCCATGCTTGTGCTGTGGATCTTCATGAAACGTCGTCGGGCGGACGTTGGCATGGAAGCAGAACCGTTGGAGCAGGCGATCGCAGAAGTTTCAGCTTGCCGGAGCCAGGCGGGGCAAAAAGTGTAAAAGAAAGAAAACAAAAAAAGATAACTTGGGTTGCCTCCCAAGAGCGCCCTTTGTTTAAAGCGTCGTTTGAGCTCGACGCATCAAAATAAGATTGTCCCAAATATTGTGTTAAAAATAAGTTCGAATAAATGTCAAAGTTTGTGAGTAAAATAATGTTCAGATTAATCAAATGTCAGGACCGGAAAGATAGAGTTAACAGGGTTTAGACTGACATCATCACAGAAATACAGTTTAAGACGCTGACCATTCACTTTGAAAGTACCCTTATTGGGGTGAGAAATTAAAACAGTACCATAAGAAAAGACTTCTAAAACAGTAAAAGGCCCAGACCAACGTGATTTTAATTTACCCGGGAATAAACGTAAACGAGAGTTATAAAGAAGCACTTGGTCGCCTGGCTTAAAGATTTTTGGGTGCCTAAGATGTCGGTCGTGTAAACGCTTCGTCCGCTCTTTATAAAGTCTGTTATTTTCATACGCGTAAGAGCGCCACTCGTCGAGTTCGTTAAGTTGAAATTTTCGAAAATCGCCGACAGAGTGGGGATCGAAGTTTAAAAATCGTAAGGCCCAAAAGGCGCGGTGCTCTAACTCTACGGGTAAATGACACGATTTTCCATAAACCAACCGATATGGCGTACAGCCGAGGGCGGTTTTGTACGCTGTTCGGTAGGCCCATAGAGCATCGTCTAATTTGGCGGACCAGTCTTTTCTAGATGTGGAAACAGTCTTTTCTAAAATTCTTTTTATTTCTCTATTCACTACTTCGACTTGTCCGTTAGTTTGGGGGTGGTAGGCAGTGGAAAGCTTATGAGTAACGCCATATTTAGTTAGGATTTTTGAAAATTGTGCGTTACAGAAATGGGAACCCCTATCACTAACGATAGCGCGCGGCGTACCGAATCGAGAAAATAATTTTTTGAGGAAATTAACTACGACTCGGGCATCATTCGTAGGAAGAGCTTGGGCTTCGGCCCAACGTGAAACATAATCAACGGCAACTAAAATATACTTATTCCCGAAGCTAGAAGGAAAAGGGCCGACAAAATCAATCCCCCAGAGGTCGAAAACTTCGCACTCTAGGAAATAATTTTGTGGCATTTCATTTTTATTCGAAATATTCCCCGACCGTTGGCAACTATCACACCTACTCACAAAGGCATGCGCGTCTTTAAACAGGCTGGGCCAGTAAAAACCCGCGCTTAACACTTTGTGAGCGGTGCGAGCAGCTTGATAGTGCCCACCTGTCGGTCCTTCATGCAAATGTTTAATAATATCTAATCCTTCATTAAAGGAAACACACCTCCTGATCACTTGGTCTGCACAGACTTTAAAAAGATGCGGGTCCTCCCAAAAGTAGTTCTTCAGCTCAGAAAAGAATTTCTTCTTTTGCTGAGATGAAAACTCTTTTGGGAGCACACGGGCCACTAGATAGTTGGCGATGTGGGCAAACCAAGGAGAAGTAGATGTGTTAATTATGAACAGCTTCTCATCAGGAAAATAGTAATGAAAAGAATTTTCGTCTAATTGCTCGATAAACGGGTTGTCTAGGCGCGAAAGGTGGTCGGCGGCCAAGTTCTCGGCACCTCGCTTATCACGGATCTCTAAGTCAAACTCCTGGAGGAGTAAGACCCAGCGAATCAAGCGAGGCTTGGCATCCGTTTTAGAGAGAAGATATTTGAGGGCCGAGTGGTCCGTAAAAACAATGATTTTCGAAAGAGTAATATAAGGGCGAAATTTGTCAAATGCGAATACTACCGCTAAGAGCTCCTTCTCGGTTGTGGTGTAATTTTCCTGTGCAGATGTGAGTGTTTTACTAGCGTAATAAATGGGGTGGAAGTTTTTGGAAATACGTTGACCTAGTACGGCTCCCACCGCATAACTACTCGCATCACACATTATTTCAAATGGAAGATCCCACACTGGAGCTATCATGATTGGCGCATTAACTAATTTTTCTTTTATTAAATTGAAGGCAGCTAGACAGAGGTCATCAAAGATGAATGGGGCGTCTTTTTCTAAGAGATGGGTAAGAGGCTTGGTGATTTTGGAAAAGTCCTTTATGAAGCGGCGGTAGAAACCCGCATGACCCAGGAAACTTCTTATGGCTTTTATGTTCGTAGGTGGCGGCAGTTTCTCGATAACTTCTATTTTCGCAACGTCTACTTCAATACCCCTTTCAGAAATTTTATGTCCCAAAACTAACCCTTCCCTTACCATAAAATGACATTTTTCCCAATTTAAGGCGAGGTTAGTTTCTTCGCATCGCTCTAGGACTTTTTCGAGGTTCTCTAAGCAACTATCGAAGGAATTCCCGAAGACGGAGAAATCATCCATGAAGACTTCCATAATGCTTTCTACGTACTTGTCAAAGATGGCGAGCATACATCGTTGGAATGTAGCCGGCGCATTGCACAATCCAAACGGCATTTTTTGGTAGGCGAAGGTGCCGAAGGGACAAGTAAACGTAGTTTTCTCCTGGTCCTCGGGGGAGATGGGGATTTGAAGATACCCCGAGAGGCCATCGAGAAAACAATAAAAGCTATGTCCGGAAAGTCGTTCTAAAATTTGATCAATGAACGGCAAGGGGAAGTGATCCTTGCGGGTGGCGTCATTCAACTTACGGTAATCTATACACATTCGCCATCCGGTCACCGTCCGAGTCGGGATTAATTCATTATTTTCATTACTTACGACCGTTATCCCTCCCTTCTTTGGTACTACCTGTACTGGGCTAACCCACTTACTGTCGGATATAGGATAGATAATTCCTGCGTCTAACAATTTCATAACCTCTCCCTTAACTACGTCTTTCATGTTTGGGTTTATACGGCGCTGAGGTTGTATAGAGTTACGAGAATTATCTTCCATTAAGATTTTATGAGTGCAGAAAGATGGGCTTATGCCCTTGATATCAGATATCTGCCAAGCAATAGCTTGGCGATGCTTTTGTAAAATTGAAAGAAGTTTATTTTTTTGTGCATCTGTGAGGTAGGCCGAAATTATGACAGACAGCTCAGAGTCCTTTTCTAAGAAAGCGTATTGAAGGTGCTCTGGTAGTTCTTTCAGTTCCAAGGTAGGGGGGTCATCATACGAGGTCTTGGAAATTTGTTCTTTTTCAAAAACTATGTCCTCGTACACTTTTTTATATGTAAAAGTAAAAGGGGTGTTGCTAGCGGCCATGGCGGCTTCGTGCAGCGATTCATTTGGAAAAGTAGAAGAGGAACAGAAATCAAAGAATTCTTTTTCAAAATCAGAAAGGCGGGTGGAGGATTCTTCACGTAGGTGTAGAGATTCAGTTGGAGGAGGAGGAGAGGAACAAAAATTGGAAAATTCTTCTTCAAAAGCAGAGGTTTGAGAGAAGGATTCTTCACTTACGGTATCCATGAAAAAACAGGAGTCATCATTAGCTAGTGTGTTCTTCATCGAGGGGGTGATGGAGAAAGTTACCTCATCGTCGCCCACTCGAAGGAAGAGCTTACCATTGCTTACGTCAATGATAGCTCGGGAGGTGGCAAGGAAGGGTCGGCCAAGGATCAAGGGAACCTCGACGTCTTCTTCAATGTCTAAAATGACAAAGTCCACCGGGAAGATGAACTTGTCAACTTTGACTAGGACGTCCTCCACTATTCCTAACGGGTATTTGACTGACCTGTCGGCTAGCTGGATACTCATTCGTGTGGGGTTGAGACTACCAATTCCTAACTTTTTAAACAACGAGAGGGGCATAAGATTAATACTCGCACCTAAGTCGGCTAAAGCGTGTTTGACAAAGAGATCACCAAAGACACACGGGATAGAGAAACTACCCGGGTCACTAATTTTTTTCGGTAATCCGTTTGTCAAAACCGCCGAGCACGCGGCATTTAACGTGACATGAGAAAGGTTCTCTAACTTCTTCTTGTTAGTTAGGAGGTCCTTAAGGTATTTTGCGTACTTCGGCATCTGGGATATGGCTTCGTGGAAAGGCAGATTTACGTGGATTTGCTTAAACATTTCCAAAAAACGGGTGTATTGATCGTCCTGTCGTTGTTTATTAAGTTCGGAAGGGTATGGCGGGGATGGATTATTTTTAAAGGTGGGTGGTGGAGTGAATTCTTTTTCTACGATAGGGGTGATAATTTCTTCGGCAGAGGATGGAATTTTTAAAAGGGGAACGGAGCTTTGATTTTCAAAAACAGGAGCGGAGCTTTGATTTTTAAAAACGGGAGCGGAGCTTGCCTCGGGTTCTTCACTTACCATACCAGGAACTTTCTTCCCACTCCGAAGAGTTATAGCTTTCGCTTGCTCTCTCGGGTTGGGCTCGGTATTGGAAGGAAGAGACCCTACGGGTCGCTCAGAAATCATTTTAGCGAGCTGTCCTACCTGATTTTCTAAGTTTTTAACACTTCCGGTTAAGGTCCTAATCGTAGCGTCATTAGCATTCATGTATTTTGAAAACACTTCCTCCAAATTTGGAGGTTTTGGAAAACTTTGAGGAGGTGGTGGTGGAGCAGAAAAATCACTTTGCGGTGGCGGGCGCACAGCATTCGATGGATTGCTCCACGAAAAATTCGGATGATTTCTTAACGCAGGATTATAACTATTCGGAAAATTAAAACCAGGAGGATGATAATTCGCAGCAGAAAAATTATTAAAAGCAGTTCTAGGCATATTATTTACATAATCCAAATGTTCGGCGGGAGGAGTTGCAGATTCCCATACCTGAGGGGCGGAGGCAGCAGTCATCTCCGTAATTTTTTTGCTTAATATTTCAACTTGCAGTGCGAGTTGTGAGACGTTGTCCACTTCAAAGAGACCTGCAGGTTTGTTTGGGCGGGACCTAGGCACATTCCACTGGTAAGTGTTCATGGCCATGTCTTCAAACAGCTCAAGAGCTGCTTCCGGGGTCTTATGGTTTAAAGTACCGCCAGAAGCTGCGTCTATCATTTGCTTCGTGCTTTGATTTAGCCCATTATAAAACGTCTGCACCTGCAACCATACAGGCAGAGCGTGATGTGGGCATCGTCTTAATAATTCTTTAAATCTTTCCCAGGTTTCGTAAAGGGTCTCAGAGTCTATCTGTCCAAAGGCAGAAATGTCATTCCTAAGTTTAGCTATTTTAGCAGGCGGAAAATACTTGGCCAAAAATTTTTCAGTTAATTGCGTCCAAGTAGTTATGCTATTTTTAGGAAGGGTGTTCAGCCACTGCTTAGCCTTAATTCTAAGAGAGAAAGGAAATAATCTTAGCCTAATAGCATCATTTGTGACACCATTTATCTTGAAGGTGTCACAAATCTCAAGAAAGCTGGCTATGTGTGCGTTCGGGTCTTCATCTTGAAGCCCGTCAAATTGCACATACTGCTGCACCATTTGAATTATGCTAGGCTTCAATTCAAAATTATTATTATTTATTGCAGGGCGAACTATACTCGTTTCTGTACCCTCGAGATTTGGTCGTGCATAATAGGACATAGGCCTTTGCACGACTTCCTCCACGTTGGGTTCTGCCATTCTTAAGGTAGAAAATGACTCGGAATCCTCAACCGGCACTTGGGTAGTAGGGCCTTGAAATCGCGATCTTCTCCGAAGAGTACGCTCAATTTCGTGGTCCAGGTCCAAAGTAACCGACGGACTACCGCGGGTCATACACTAGAAGAAAAGAGGAGAAGCAAGACTAAAAAGTAAAAAAAGCTAATGAAGTTGGAAAATTTTTTTTGAAATAGATTTTTTTATATTTTAACTCCCGAACTTCCCAAGGGCTACCCGGTGAAGGGTTCGCAAGGTACTAGACAAGATAGTTGCATTTAGAGCCACTTTGCCCTTTTCGAGAGAGTCAGGTGGTGTAGAAAATTTTGTGATGTGGGTTTCTATTACGAATGCGGTAATTAAAATCCAGCCACTTATCTCTGTGCGAGTAGGCGGAAATGAAAAGCTATACTCACGCACTCGTCAGAAAATTAAAACACACCCACTCGACAGAAAGTAAACACACTCTACTGAAATAAAGCCTGCCAATTAACTCAAGTGAGTAGGCGGAAAAATAAAATACGCACACTTGCTTGAAATAAACCAGCCAATTAACTCAAGTGAGTAGGCGGAAAAATAAAATACGCACACTTGCTTGAAATAAAACCAGCCAATTAACTCAAGTGAGTAGGCGGAAAAATTAAAAATACGCACACTTAACAAAATCCAGCCATTTGACTCAAGTGAGTAGGCGGAAAAAAATTAAGAAGGAGGCTGAGAAAGAGAAGTGATAAAATTAATATATTCGCGTTTTCAATTTATCAACAAGCGTTGCTTCCCCGGCAACGGCGCCAAAAACTTGATTGTCTCTGAGATATCTGCAAAGAGAAAATACCAAACTAACAATTCATCAAGGCAAGTATACCTATCGAAATGCAGCTAGGGGACACAAGTGTCGTATTGAAATCCGGGAACAGTTGAGTAAGCTTACTCACACGAAATCTATTATTTTATCGACGGCAAAATAAGGCTTGGCTAAATGTACTAAAAGAAGAGAACTACTTGTATGAAAAGATAAAGAGAGCGATTAACTTAAGCTTAGTAACGATGAAGGGAAAATGCACTCGATCAGAAATCACCTCGGCAAGAGTTATTAGAAAAATACGATAACTAAACCTAAGCTAATTAGGGTAAAGGTCTTTGACCGTGGAGGTTCCATGAATATTGACACGCTTCTCTCGAAGGCCGTGCCTAACTGAGTTTAGGAAGGTCCGACCGACTTTCGCCTAAATCGGAGGCCTAAAACTCGCTTTACGCGGTGAACCCCTCTAATGGATTTTACTCCAATCCGGGAGATTTGATCGTCTGCCTCTCTCGAGGGGTGCGAACAACTCCCTTTACTCTTGAGTGCTCATTTCAAACTTTTGGCCTCTCGGCTAGCCCAGAATGAAAGCAAAGGTGGAGAGTATATATCGATAATATACCTCCAACCCGTGATAAATCAAGAGTAATTCAAAGCTAAACCCTAAAAAGAAAAGGTAAGATTCAAAGCATCATAACCTAATCACTCGAACCTCGGATCAATTAGATCGAGTACATGGAGGATTAGTTAATCATGGTGAGGTGGAAGAAGGGGATGAGTAGAAGAAAAATACTGAAAACAGAGCAGGAACGAAAAAAGAAAACAACACTTTTTATTTAGAGAAACAGCGACCTTACAACTTGAAAACCAGAGATTACAAGAACATGAAAAGGAAACTACACTATCATTAGCATCATACTACAGAAAGAAGCTAGGAGCTAATACAGGGAAAGCATAAAACTAGAGCTACGAACTAGAAATGAAAATACATGCTTAAAAGTTCAGAAAAACAAAGGACAGAACCTCCCCTCTCAAAGTGAAAGTTGTCCTAAAACCCCTGGAGTTGGGCTCTATTTATAGAATTTTTCGGGTCGGGTCACGCCCCCCTGTCACGCCCTGGTCGGGCGTGACCCTGGGGCGTGACACATTCGGCGCGACTTTTTCGGGCAGGAATTGAATTCTGACGGAGTTGTTGCGGTACACGCCCACAAGTCACGCCCTGGCAGGGCGTGTACCTGGGGCGTGTTGTTTGCGGCGTGACTTTTTCGGGCTGAACTGAATGCTGGAGGTGACGGGCGGAATTGCTGAAGTACACGCCCACATGTCACGCCCGGGTCAGGCGTGACCCTGGGGCGTGACACTTTCGGTGCGACGGTGGAGCGGGAAAAATGAGCGCGCTGCGGCGATTCCTCGGAACCTGGGGACACGCCTATAGTACACGCCCGTGTCTGGTATGTCACGGGCGTGACCGAGGGGCGTGTACACTAAGTTTCCATGGAATGCAGTTTCGGACCAATTGCTTCATTCCTCTGGGTACACGCCCTAGGTACACGCCCTGGTAGGGCGTGACCTTGGGGCGTATCACAGCAAACTTCGGCTGAAAGCCGTGAAAACCTGCAAAAAGCAAAAAAAATGCATTAGCGACAAAAATATATACAAAGGGGAATCAAAACAAGTACTTGACAAGACATGATTGGCTTTAAAACCCCGAAAATATCCTAATAAAATTGACTGCAAACGTATTATCAAAGTACTTGAGAAGAACTAAGGATGTGTTCTTGGTGTATGGTGGAGAGGAAGAGCTCGTTGTAAGTGGTTACATAGATGCTAGCTTCCAAACTGATAGAGACGACTCCAAGTCTCAGTCAGGTTTTGTGTTTTGCCTGAATGGAGGAGCTGTGAGCTGGAAGAGTTCCAAGCAAGAGACAGTTGCTGATTCTACAACAGAGGCCGAGTATATCGCAGCAGCTAATGCGGTGAAGGAGGCTGTATGGATTAGGAAATTCATCGGCGAGCTTGATGTAGTTCCTAGCATTGTTGGCCCCGTAGTTCTCTACTGTGATAACAATGGTGCAATTGCACAATCTAAGGAACCTAGATCTCATCAGCGCTCCAAGCACATACTTCGGCGGTTTCATCTTATTCGTGAGATTGTCGAACGAGGAGATGTGAACATCTGCAGAGTGCCGACTGAGGAGAACATTGCGGATCCACTGACAAAGCCTCTCGCGTAGAGAAAGCATGATGGTCATACTAGATCGATGGGTATACGATACCTAAATGATCAACTCTAGTGAGAATCTTGTGGATTGCATGTAAATATGTATTTTGTTGGCTATTTGTTCATATGATGAACAGTATACCTAGTTTTTCTCTTACAATTAATGACAAGTTCTTTTATTATGAGTTTTTCTATTTTATAGTTAAATGTTAACATAATAGATACCCTTAGAATGTTCGCTTCCATGGGACATCAAGTACGTGACTTGAATGTGAGAGCCTATGATTTATTTGAAGCTTCATTCTTAAAAGGTCTCTGTTCGAGTATCATCATAGAAACTAAGGGTGATGATGGTACATGAAGGCTAGCACGTGTGTTGACTGATGACCGGTTCTCACAGGTCATGATATTGTGATATCAAGTCATCACGTGGGTACTTGTTAGTGAACAAGTTGTACTGGACAGACCCAACCTGAGACTACTCTGTGGATTGTCATCCAATCGTGTCACGAGTAGGTCTCAATTGACAATGGTGTTGTGATCCTTTGACCTGAAGTCACAGCATTCATCAAGTGAGGAAGAGCGTGCTTTGATGCCATCTAAAGTCTTCCTTGAGAAAGGTTGATGATAATGGTGGTTGTTGGGCATGTTACGAATCATTTGGGTGTTTGTGTGTGAGCAGATATGGGATTTGTCCTCCTGTATGATAGGAGTAGCATCCATGGGCCCCTTGATGGAACTGGACTGAGAAATGCATGGCCATGCTTGGTTGAGTCAATATGTGATATTGGACTCACCATTCTCTGGAAGTCCGTCCTGGATCAAGAAACTTGGATTGAGCTATTACGAGGGTGACACGGTCCATGCCTCTAGTTCTTTCCGGATGTAAGGGACAAAGGGACAAAGACAATGCTGATACATTGGTCATAAAGGCTTATGAGTTATGAACTCTTATTGCTTGGGGAGCAATGATGCATTGTTAGATGCCGCTCATTGTTTGTGAGGTTTTTGGTTTGATACTTTCAAGATCAAGTGGGAGTCTGTTGGAGTTACCATGATGATATGGAAGTGATCAAACATGTAATCTCACTGCCAACGCGATATGAGGCTGCAGGGTCGCACATAAGAGATGTGGAGAAGTTGGATGATTGACTGTGTTGGTAAAGGTTACCAATCACCGACCTGAATGGGGTTTTGGGCAAAGTGTTGCCTTAAAGGATCGTCTGGTTGGGCAAATGTTGCCTTGGAGGGCTGGTAAGATTGTCTTCCAAGGGTCGATAGCATTCGTCGCGAATCATCTTTCTGATTCCCGCCGATCGACGAGAATCATCTCTTTGATTCTCGCCGATCGACGAGAATCGTCGAGAATCAATATGTTTATTCTCGACAATCGACGACTTCGACATGTATCGTCGACCGCGGCTCGACGGTCGACAAGATTCGACGTGTATCGTCAAGTGAAGCTGAACGATCGGCAAGAATCGTCGAGTATTGTACTCTGATCCTCGCCGATCCATGATGATGCTCGCCGATCGATTCTCGCCGATTCTCGCCGACTCTCGCCGATTGATACTCGCCGATTCTGAACCTTATTCTTGGGTGGTCTGCGGATAGCAATAAGCCTAGGTTTATTTATACCTTTGGTATAAATACAACACCTAGGGTTTTCGGGTGCTTGCTGGATTTTCTCCTGTAGCGAATCGAACCCGACGGAAGAGTTCCGCTCGTTCGCTCCGCCGATCCCGATTCCCGCCGCCGGAAGAGTTCCGCCGCCGTGTTCGCTCTGTCGACACCCTCTTCTCCGGCGATCGTCGCTGGCGTTGCAATCCCTGGCGCGGACCTAGCAGTCTGTGGGAAAGCAAGGTGCGGTCTTCTCCTTTCCGATAATCCGTGCGACGAATATTTCGGCGTTCTACCGCTCGTGTGGACTTCTGCAGAAACATGGACATTATTCTACGTAGAACTCGCCTCTAGTACGCAGAAGAAATTTGGAGCATCACCGTTGAGTTATGACTCAACGCCACTGAGGTAATTTTTGCCTAGTTTTTGCTAATTTCTTGATTCAACGTTCATAGCCCGATCCACATCTCTTTGGGTTTTTCTTGATGTTTTTCCTTCCGCTGCGTGCACAAGCGTTGTGCCATCCTCCTAGAGAAACCCAACAGAGTAAACCAAAAGAGAGTGAAGATCCACCGCGGGTCGTGGCCGGAGTAGCGAGTTGTCAATCCGCTTCCGGGCTCAGTCCAAGGAGGCTTCCAGTACCAACGAGCTGTCACCTTGAAGGCCTTTAAGTCCGTTCTCTAGGTTATCTTCTTCACCAACTCCGGTGGAAAGCTTGGAGTTGAAGTCGTCAATGGCCGAGGGCTTCGCCGAAGAGTTTGAAAAGCATCAGAGTAGCTGGCTATGGACTCCCGACGAAGGTGGAGGTGATGGAGCAGCTGGAGAGTGAAATGGCAATTCACGCGCACTCCCCGATCGCAGCAAATGACAGGTGTTGACATAAATCGCGGAGGAGGGACTTAAATACGGAGGCAACAAATGTAGTGCGCGCGATCAGTGGCGCACGACCAGTGGTCGTGTGCACTGTTGGTCGATGATTGTGCGCCATTTCCAAATAGACCTACAACCTGGATAAGCAGCATCAGCATATACGCGCACGATCAGTGGCGCACGACCAGTGGTCGTGCGCACTAAATCCACTGATCGTGCGATTGGTAGGGACAGATTTACAGAAAGCAAGGGGTAAACGCGCACGAGCAGTGGCACACGACTAGTGGTCGTGCGCACTACAGCCAGTGCTCGTGCGATTACCAGGGCAGGATTAGGAAAATGAGAATTTAATGTGCACGATCGGTGGCGCACGACCAGTGGTTGTGCACAATAAGTCCAGTGGTCATGCGCAGTATTCCTGCATCGTCGGGGTCTCCCGAGCGGTTCCGGAGCACGCACACGAACCCTACACCAGCAGAAGAGGCAGATAGGCCACCAAACGTGCACACCACATTCCCAAGACAGGGCTAAAGAACAACAAAAACACAGAAACACAAAAAGCACACAGAAACATGCCTATAATGCACTTAATCGTGAAATAGTCATGTAAGCAGATATAAGCAATAATGGCTCTCAAGTGTTGTGCTAAGACGATAAAACTGACACAGATGAGTCCAAAAATCAGTGTAAAATATGGACTCATCACACCCCCAGACTTAACGATTTGCATGTCCCGAGCAAATCATTACTCCGTGGACTAGAAAATAGCTAGCTGGCTCCGAAATTTCAAAAAGAAGTAAGACGAGAAATCAAATACATCATGGGAGTAGAAGATATAATAGAAAACTTTTTAATTATACAACATAGTTTAAACTATTCGACAGACGTAAATAAATATTGTAATTGCTCAAAATTAGAATGCTGGAGAATCCGACGATCATGTGTAGGAAGAAATTAGGCAGGCCACTAATGTGAGCATTGCCAAAGTTCGGGACTCAGGATCACCTCCAAAGGAATCCACCAATATCGGGGACCATACGCTTGCACGTTCACACTCTCTCCACGGCGCGGGTTAGACTCAAGCGTGAATCAGTAGGACTTGTAGAAGAAAATGGGGCTTAGGCGACGGCTTGGCAGTCAAAGATAAACATGAAGGCTACACGCAACCAAAGCGAGCGAATAAAAACCTAAAGTAATACAGCCACTTAGAAATGTATGGGTAACACACCCCCAGACTGAGCTGGAAAACCGGGCGTGTACACGGCCTAACCCGACCAAAATCAAAAAATAGGATGGGGATAGAATTCTCAAAGCAATTCTTTCAGATTTTTTTTCTCTTTTTTTTTCTTTTTTGCTTAGCTGCTTTTTATTTCTTTTCTGCACTTGCAATCCCCAAACGTAGCAATCAACACGTGAAAGAAGTCAGCACCACCTTAAACGATGTCCACAAATCACAACCATGGCAAAATATTAAATACAAACAAGCTCAAGCATTTGATTGCGAGGGTGGGTTTAGCTTCAGGCCTTGGTGAATGTGAGTGGAGCTGGATTAAAGAAGGGGTAGGCACAAATTTGGCATGCAATGGTTAACAGGTAGGAAAGGCTAAACATGGCTCAAACTAGCCAAAATGAGGGCCTACGCCATGCTCACGCTTGACTAACCGTACACCAATGCTTCGAGAGTAGCTTAGGGCAAGTTCTTAGCCACCGAGAAAGATGATCCTTCCTCCCGACTCGAGCAATATGAGTTTAATGGCGGCTACACACATTCCTACATTATCGTTCGATTACTCCAGATTCAGATTTTGAGTAGTACAAACAATATTTACGTCTGCAGAAAAATATAAATCTACGAGCATAAAGAAAAATTAATTCTATCCTAGTTCTATACAAACCATGAGTACTCGATTAGGAGCACTGCATGAGTTTCGAACTAGTCAATCCTGAAATCCTAAGCCAACACCACTATTTTAAGGCTTACACAAAAACAATACATTGGACTCGGGTTGTGCGCGTGGATAAGAGCGCACTCGTGTGGGTGATTCAGTGTGTGCAACAGAGATCAAGAAATAATTAAACAAGAAACTGGTATGCAACAGAATGTGTGGTGTAGTGACCACAAGCATGCTCTCCCCCCAGACTTAAAGTCGACAACTAGTAAAAATAAGCATTCCAAATATGATAAATAGCTAGGGTAGGAAGTACCTATGCTCAAAATTGAGCATACCAGTCTTACAATGAGATGTCCAAGTGCGGCCAAGTTACCGCGCCTCAAAAATTCCTGCACCTGCAATTGAAGTATGCACGCCAAAAAAAATATGGACACAGAAATATATGAATACATAAAAATAACTCAAAACACTGCATAGGACCAAACGGTCCAACTTGGATTGTCTCCCGAAAGCCCTTTTGTTTACCGTCCTTAAGGTGGACCAAATACCTGTATTAGCAGTTCAAATAGTATATAAAACAAACACCCGGCTTCCAGATGGGCACTCACAAAAATATAGTTGTCTCCTTGCTCGGAAAATAAAAACAATAAAAAAAGAAACATAAGGTGTGGTAGACTAGCTCTGTGGTGAGCTCCACTCACTCCCCCTCACTATCGCTGTCGGGAATCTTAATGGGCGACAAACGTGGAACAGGTACTGATGGAGCGACACGAGTGGGCGGTGGTCGAATGTTCAACCCGCCTCGCACTGCTTGCTGATAAATAAAGTCCTGCATCCAAAACTGGTAAGCTTCAAGATCAGCAAGGCGCTCGGACAAATATGGGATGCCCTGCTCTTGAGCTGAGCCGAACTGGCGGCTAGATTGCCCCTCATGCTTTACGGGAGGCCTCAGTTGCTGTTGACTCTACTGCGGTGGTACTCCCGCACTCCGCCTACCCATAGCGGAAGATTCACCCGACTCTCCTTCATCTTCCTCATCATCTCTACCCGCAGGCGCATCACCAGGCATGCAGATGATAAACTTCCGGCCACCTTTTCTCCCAACCCCACGTAGCAAATGGAAACTCACCAGGTTGGCCCTGGAGATCATGGATGGGGCAGTGACCTGCACCATCGGAGGTAGCTGGCTCCAAACTCCCAAACTTTTGGCGATGCGGGTAATGTAGTAAGCACCCCCAATCGCGCCCGCGAGACCATAAGTGGCTTCGTGGTGGAAGAAATAGGCCAGCATATACCCCATATGGATGGGGTACTGCTGCTGCATGCTAAATAAGGAGATCAAATCCTGCCACCCACCACATTCTTGCTCAGGGCCCTAGCGGTGAGTGAGTGACTATGCAAATGCTGCATAAACCTTTGAGCGGGGGAGACAATCTTCGTTGACTTGGCACGGCGGATGAACGTACTCCTCGTTCCCTCCAGTCAGAGAACGCCAAGCGGCACGCGGAGTCACACCCTCTGGAAAATCATAGCACAATTCGGGGAAATTAATCTGGGATGCCTCCTCCTCGGTATAGATGCCTACATGAATGGCAAGCTCCGACAGTGTGACAGTGAAGACATTTCCCATCATCCGAAAGGAACATGTGGGGAAATAGCTTTTGTCCGCCGTTTTCTCCCAAGTGAATGTGGAAAGGAACTCCAATGTCAACTCCCGGTAGCTAAGCTCGTCGCACTCGAACAACTTGCTCCAAAAATCGAAAGAGTAGAGAATGAGCACGGCCTCTGCTAATGCACCGTCATCCCCAATAGAACGCAGCTCGTTCTAGTCAATGAGCCGCTGAGAGAGGAATGGCCTGTCCTTCAAGGAATTATAGCGTTGAGTATGCTCTACCTTAGATAAGGTTCCCATTCTCCCCAAGATCTGAGCAGGGGTTGCCGAAGCAAGACCGGATCGTTGATAGGCCTTTACTACATGGCGGCGTCCAGGCTCCATTACAGCACAGTGAGGAAGAGAGATCTGAAATTGATGGAGCCTACCGGAGGAGAGAAAGCCGGACCACCGGAGAAGAATCGGAATGGGATGAGCGTCGACAACGCACATGCAGCAGACCAAGCGGGAGATTAGGGCGCACACACAGTGGACAGCGGCTGGAATTTAAAGAAACTGGGCATGCGCACGACCAGTGGTCGTACGATGATAAGTAGTGCGCACGACCAGTGGACGTGCGCAGTGAAATTTTTCACACGCCCGAGTTTTCAATCTATTTCACACTTCTAACCACGTGGTGCAACAGAGAGCTCATCACGCAGCTGGGCTACCACACCCATATAATTAAGTACAAACAAAAATTTAACAAAAGAAACACTATCCTAGATAACTGTTGGGTTTATTGTCTCCCAACAGGACTTATTCAAAATCTGAGCATTTCCTAACTGATGGGTGAATGAAACTGGAAATGCTTAGGCAGAGGTTCTTGGTCGAGCTGCGGTAGCGGGTAACAGAATGGAGATAGAACATAAGCCCCGATACCTGTATACGTATACATGTCGTATGTGTCAGGCATGGTCAGACAGTAACTTGGGAAGCTCATTGGCTCCAACTCCACCTGCATCTGGTCACAATAAGTCCGAGGCTGCATTATAGGCAATTGCACTGATTGGACCAATTCCACAATGTGGTCCTGCATGGAAGTAGACATGAGAGCAGGGTCAAGAAATAAACTAGAAGAATAACATAAACGAACCTCGATCTTGGCGATGATCCCGGAGTCATCCCCCGTCGGTGGAATTGTGGGTGCTTCCATACAGCTGTCTAGGCTAGTGTAGGAATGTTCTAAAGCTGCATTTGCCTCGTCCATGCCTCGGGAATCCTCACATGGGGTGAAGGTCGCAACCTCTGCCACGGAGTCGTCCTCGTCGACTGGATCTAATAGAACGCTGTAAATGCTAATTGCCACCTGCGATTCAACCTCAACAGCACTATCAGAAGAAGAAAGAATGCTATGCAAAGAAGAAGGTGAAGGCACGAAGCTCGGTTGCGACATAGAGCGCTGGCTCTCCACAACCAATAGATTCTATGGTAGGTGATGTATGCACTTCAGGAGTATAAATAGCAGTGTCAGAATGGGGATAAGCACATGTATCGGTGCACATACCTGGGATGTATTCTCCATAACAGAGAGATGGCAATGGTGCATACCCCGATACAGAAGGGATGCTACCAAAGGTTGAAGTGGAGACAATCCGAAAATCCGGCTCATCATCAACCTCTAGCTCAGCTAGGTAAGCGGTGCAATCCTTCAATGCATGATCCCAGCTTCGACAAAAAAGGCACTACTTTGCCGGCTTCAGCGGTGCAACGGGTGCTGAAGCCGAATAAAAGTAGTGTGGCAGTGGCTCCGCGGGACGGTAGCTAACCAGCTTATGTCTACGATATGTAGATTCCTGAATTTCCTGGCTACTATACTTCTGAGGGCATCTGTCGCTAGCATGAGAGATTTCTCCACAATGACGGCAAGGGATATTGAAATTGGCCCACATTACGGAGATTTCAAATATAAAGAATACAACTACTTGACATAGATTCTGCGAATAAAACTAACAATTCCATCTGACGGAATAACAACACAAGAGAAAAGGGATCAAAACAAAACAAAACAATACAACTCTTATAACAAAATTCTCAGTCATCCGGAGTCGCTCTACAGTTACATTCCCCGGCAACGGCGCCAAAAACTTGATGCGTGTAAATCGACAAGCGCACCGGTCGCACAAGTAATAAAGTTTGGGAATAAATCCCCGAGTGTCGGTCTCTTGAGGAATGCAATTAGCATAGAGCGGCAACAGTTCAGAAAATATTGTTATGAGCGTTATACCTAGAAAAATAGCAAAGAGTGGACTTGAGAGATTGTGGTTGTTTGATCTAATAAACTAGGAAAAGTTATGTGGGTCGAAGACACCACTTCGCAAGGTGAAGTGGGTGTTTCGACCGCGATGTCGAACTTCGGTTGGGCGAGTGGACGGAAATCTAATGAATGGAAGTGTTCTTGTGTGGAGTACAATCGGGTGAGACACGGGTATGGAGTGGATGTGGAGTGAGCGAGGTGCATTCATAGACACTACTCACAAGCATAATAAAAATACTAACATCCCATTAGATATATAATAAAACTTGATGTTCATTACAATGTTAAACCATTCCATACTGCAGAGGAAGTGGAAGGGGAGTAAACCAAAAGAGAGTGAAGATCCACCGCGGGTCGTGGACGGAGTAGCGAGTTGTCAATCCGCTTCCGGGCTCATTCCAAGGAGGCTTCCGGTACCAACGAGCTGTCACCTCGAATGCCTTTAAGTCCGTTCTCTAGGTTATCTTCCTCACCAACTCCGGTGGAAAGCTTGGAGTTGAAGTCGTCAATGGCCGAGGGTTTCGCCGGAGAGTTTGAAAAGCTTCGGAGTAGCTGGCTATGGACTCCCGACGAAGGTGGAGGTGATGGAGCAGCTGGAGAAGTGAAATGGCGATTCTCGTGCACTCCCCGATCGCAGCAAATGACAGGCGTTGACCTAAATCGCGGAGCAGGGCCTTAAATACAGAGGCAACAAAAGCAGTGCACACGATCAGTAGCGCACAACCAGTCATCGTGCACACTGTTGGTCGATGATCGTGCGCTATTTCCAAATAGACTTGCAACCTGGATAAGCAGCATCAGCATATACGCGCACGATCAGTGGTGCACGACCAGTGGTCGTGCGCACTAATTCCACTGATCGTGCGATTGGCAGGGACTGATTTACAGAAAGCAAGGGGTAAACGCGCACGAGCAGTGGCGCACGACTAGTGGTCGTGTGCACTACGGCCAGTGCTCCTGCGATTACCAGGGCAGGATTAGGAAAATGAGAATGTAATGTGCACGATCGGTGGCGCACGACCAGTGGTCGTGCGCAATAAGTCCAGTGGTCGTGCGCAGTATTCCTGCATCGTCGGGGTCTCCCGAGCGGTTCCGGAGCACGCACACGAACCCTACACCAGCAGAAGAGGCAGATAGGCCACCAAACATGCACACCACATTCCCAAGACAGGGCTAAAGAACAACAAAAACACAGAAACACAAAAAGCATACAGAAACGGGCCTATAATGCACTTAATCGTGAAATAGGCATGTAAGCAGATATAAGCAATAATGGCTCTCAAGTGTAGTGCTAAGACGATAAAACTGACCCAGATGAGTCCAAAAATCAGTGTAAAATGTGGACTCATCAGAAATCTCTCAAATGAGAGGGGTTTGGGTCGCCATGGTTCAAGAGGAACCTCCGGGTCGATTGAGTCCGTCCCTGGCATGCTTTTGCATTAGAGATCCACTTCGCTAGTGGATTAGGCATTGTGGGTGACGCCGTGGTCGCGATCGTTAGTCCGACTCGGTGATGTTGCATATGAGCTTTAAGGATTTTTTAGAAATCCATTGCGGCAAGATGCCGTTTGTGATGTTTGTGTTTTCCCCCTTTTCTCGAGTGAGTATGTGTAGCCGGAACCAGACAAGGTTAGCTCCACAATGGGGTAGATAGTTTCCTGTGTGGATAAGGTTAGCTCCGCATTGGAGGTAGATGGTTTCTTTGGACCGCGGGGACGTTGCAGTACCAATGAGGGATTAGGGTGAGAATTATATTGGATTGTGATGTGCTAAGGCGCGACTGTATCTCCGTGGTCGGCTGGCTATCCCGTGACGTGCAAGTCATGTGTGGAGAGTGTCCCGACGAGACTAGTCCCCTTCTTTGAGACTGATGAGAACGCCAAGCATGGCGAAAGCCCAGACAATGAGGCCATGAGCGGGTGGGGTCCAGCAAGGGTTCTTAGAATCGATCAGTGTGTTAGACGGAATCCTGACATGAGAAGTCAGAGCTTGCAGGCAAGCCCGGGTCTAAGACCATGAGCGGGTGGGGCCTTGGCAAGAGTTCCGTGTGGCGGCTTGTATGCCGTTAGGAGAATTGCAGTGCCCCTTTTGTTTGTCTTAATGACAATGGGGAATATGAAAGTACCCAGATGTTTGATAATGTGCTAGATGCATACGCGATAGGGTGCCTTGGATGAAGCCCGGATTTTGCATACATGGTGCATAGTAGGCGCCTTTTTATTATATGCTCAACAATAGAAAATGAGCATGTTGTTTGAGATATCCAAGCCTGTTCTTTTAGTGCTTTACTTGTTTATGTATATGGTACGAAGTGCTGATTGCAGGTTGGAGGTATACCCCGGGGTCCGTTAGGGGCGGCCGGGAGGAGATGTGTTTGTTACACAGTTTGAGGTCAGCCTTTGCTGACCCACGTTACAACAACTTTTTTTTACAGGGCAAGGATCGCAAGGAGCTAGCTCGCCGGCCAAAAGGGCCTAAGCCTCATGAAGAGTTTCCAGTTTTTCCCTAGCTATATTTTTGGTGGCTCTATATGCTTGATGCTTTTATTTTCCGGCTTGCATGCCGAGGTAGTCTAGGAGTGTTTATGCACATTGTTATTGATGTTAACGTTTTGGAGTTTGTACTCTCTATTATTATAAGGCCATAAGGCCGTTTCGATACTCTTGTGTATGTGGATAACTTCTAGTCTTGTTTGGTGTTTCTGCTGTTGTTAGAAATGGAGTTTTGAGAATAGGTAGTTATATCATCTTTTAATGCTAAAGTTGTGGTGTCTGTATGTTGTGGGGCCCCGGCCGGACCCATATTATACGGTCATTACAGGGGAGATATTACAAAACGGACCTATAGCCGTGCTTGGCGGCGGATTTGGTGGCGTTGAACCTTGGTCGATGATTACTCCGGCAAACTAGCCCGATTACTTTTTTTTCCGGCAAAATCCTTGCTCCAACAGTCGAATTCTACTCCTTAGGGCTCACTGAAGGTGATGGAATTGTCTAATAAGGATGGGGTGGGCTGGTTTAGTGGTTTTGGTTAAGGTGGTGGCTGGTCTCTTCTTTGGATGCTTCACCGTTAATGCCAAGTGGCCACCATTCCTTAATTCCTGCTGAAAAGAGCTTGGGAGCTCAACCAAAGGGGTTGGGCAGAGGGAAGGAGGGCCATGTAGCCTCCATCCCCTCTTTCCCTGTCATCTCTCTCCTCTTTTTACGCTAATTTTCAAAACTACCCCCATGCATGTAATCTCTCTCCAAATTCAGGTGGTAGGGGCTGTCAATGGTCATTTGGGCTGATCATGGGCCTTGGATCATGGGCTTTGCCCATTGGGAATGGGCTTGGCCCCCTTCCTTTCTTCCTTTAAGCCATATGTTAACTTGTTGACTTTTTAGGTTGACTTGGTCAACTTGATGAGTGGGCTAACCCCACTTGATGGTCATGGACCGTATGACACCACCCAACATGGGTTGGGCCATGGTGTTGCCCCCCTTGTGCTAATTGGGCCTATAGGTATGGGTTTGACCAATTTAGGGTTAGGGTTGACTTGGGTCAACATGGGTCAATGAGTGACCCAATGATGTGTCTTTTGGTTCACCTAGATTGCTTTTAGGGTTAGGGGCATAATGGTGGGGCCAATGTGCAGCTAAGATTCTAATTTGGGCTAGTTTGACTTAAGTTGACTTGAGCCCTATAGTGGGCCCTATGTGACTACACCCTAACTCTTTGGGTCAAACCTAGCCTAAACCCATACCCCCACCACATACCCAAGCCTAATCTAAGTTAATGGGCCTAATAGGAAATGAGATGTCAAAAATGCCAATAAACAAAAAAAATAATTTCATCCCTGAAATACAAGATCGAGTCTACAAGGTTTCTACACAAGAATTTAAGAAACTTTAAACAAAATTAAAGTATACCTGAGGAGAAAAGCTCCGGGTGTCGTTCTTGCATCAGATCCCTCGGCTCCCAGGTGTGCTGCTCCCCTCCGTGGTTGGACCACAACACCTTTACCAAGGTAACCTTCTTCTTCCGCGGCACTTGAACTGCTGTATCATCAATTCAGACCGGCTCTAAACGAACTGATCTATTAAGTTCTATCGGGCCTGCTGTAGCGATAATATGCTGCTCTGGCTGAAGGAGAGCTCTCCGTAGCGAGGAGATATGGAAGACGTCATGCAAAGTCCCTAACTCTGGCGGCAGCTCCAGCCTGTAATCTAAGGGGCTGATCCACTCCAGGATCAAGTATGACCCCATATATCGAGGGTTGAGCTTCTTGTGCCTTCGTACCCGAGAGACACCATGCACCAGACGTATCTTCAAGAACACTCAGTCCCCCAAATGGAACTCCAACTTCCGATGGCGCACATCATAGTACATGGCCTACCTACTCTGAGCATCCAGCATTCGATCCCTGATCAGTCGTATCTAAGCACATGTATCCTCTATATATTTCGATCGAAGTGCCCTGGGTTCCTCATCCTGAACCCAAGATAGTGGTGTCTGATGGTGTCTACTAATCGTGAAGAGAATAAAAACTGAATTAGCAATCCAATGAGGCAAGTATACCTATCAAAATGCAGCTAGGGGAGACAAGTGTCGTATTAAAATCCGGGAACCGTTGAGTAATCTTACACACACAAAAACTATTATCTTATCGAAGGAATCTTTTAGGGTTTAAAATAAAGCTAAATGCTATTAGGAAAAGAAATATTATGCTAGAAAGAGAAATGCTTTCGGTTAAAAAGAGAGCTACTAAAAGCAATTACAACTAGGGGTTAAGACGATGATAAAGAAGAGCACTCGATCAAGAATCACCTCAGCTAAAGTCGATTAAAAGATGCGATAATAAACACTAACTTAATAAGATAAAAGACCTTGATCGTGGAGGTTCCATAAGCATGAACACGCTTCTCTCGAATTCGTGCCCACCTTAGTTTAGGAAGGTCGAACCGAACACTCGTTCAAATCAGAGACCTAAAGCTCGCTTTATGTTGTGAACCCCTCTATTGGATTTCACTCCAATCCGGGAGATTTAACGTCTACCTCTCTCGAGGGGTGCGTGCAACTCTCTTTACTCTTGAGTGTTCATTTCAAACTACGAGCCTCTAGGCTAGCTAAGAGTGAAAACAAAGATGGAAAATACACATCGATAATGTATCTCCAAACATGATTCTTCTAGAGTAAATAAAGGTCTAAACCCTTGAAAGAAAAATTAAAGTAGAGCATCATAACTTAATCACTCGAACCTCGGATCATCAAGATCGAGTACAAGGAGGATTATTTACTCATGGTGAAGTGGAGGAAGAGAGATGAGTAGAAATGCATTAAGAAAAACAAAGTAGAAAAGACACTTTTTTTTATTAATGAACAAGGAGAGCTACAACTTTAAATAAAAGAGTACAATTGTAATGAAATGGAAACTAGGCTAGTATTAACATTAAGCTGCTTAAGAAAGTTGCAAAAACTATTACAAGAGAGTAAACTAAGCTAGATTAGAAATCTTTAAAATGAGAGTGGGGGAGAGGAGAAGCATAAAAAGACAAATAAACAAATGGGCAACACCTCCCCTCTTACTCCAAAACTATCCTGGACTCAAGGGGGGTCTGAATTTATAGAATTTCTTGTGGGTTGGTCACGCCCCCTGTCACGCCCGGGTAGGGCGGGTTAGGGATCGTGACATGTACGGGAAAGACTTCGGGAGCTGAAATCTAACGGAATTGTTGATTTGATTTGTACGTCGGTGGACACGCCCTAGTCATGCCCGTGTAGGGGGGCGTGATAGGCACGTTAAGCTTCAATCATCGGTCGGAAGTCCATCAAACACCGAAAAATATGAAACACGCCCTGGGTCACGCCCATGTAGGCGGGCGTGATAGTACTGTTGACGTGTGGCAACGGGAAATCCTTAAATACGCAGCAGGCTTAGGGAAGAGGGCGATACACCCCGGGACACTCCCGGTGACACGACCATGGAGGGCGTGTTCGTGGGGCGTGTCAGGGGATTTTCTCTGGATTTTGGTCCTGGGCAGCAACCTTCTCGGGATCGGGTTACACACCCCGTTACACGACTAGGGAGGGCGTGTAAGTGGGTCGTGTAAGATCAATTTTGGCCGAAATCATAGAAAACCTGAAAAACAAAGAGAAAACATTAGTGGAATCAATATATATACAAAACGAGATCAAAATAAAACTATACAAACATGATTTATATATTAAAAACTATCAATTACTCTAAGAGTTTAAACTAATAAATGAACTATCAAAATCCCCCAAGCTTAAGGTTTGTTTGTCCCCAAGCAAAGATATAAAAACTAGCTAACAGAAAAGTAACTAATCAGGAAGGTTTCTAATTAAGCTAACACAAGTACCATGCGAAATTCTAAGTAGGGAGAAGGTGAAACGTAAATCTAAAACAGTTATTTAAACATGGTTTAACAATTTATAAGCTTTACTAACGAAAATAAATCATCCAAAATTTTAACGAAATTCTTTAAATAAAATTAAGCAAAGCAACAAATTGAAAAAAACACATTGAGTTGATACTAGATCCAAGGGACACATTATAACTATGTCAATCAAATAATAAAAATCTAAATTTAAATCCAAAACTATACTATTTTACTTTTCTTCTTTACTTAGCTAAAAAAATAAAAATCAAAAGCATGAATCAAAAGAACTTATTAGGACTGAAACGTTTGGTTTAGGCATATAATTAGGAATGGAATTCAAAGATAAACATGATGGCTCAAAATCACACTAAACCACAATAAAAAAATTTCAAAAACAAAAATATTTTTCTTTCATTTTCTTTTACATTTTATTTTCCTTTTTTTTCTTTCTTTCTTCTTTTTTTTCAAAACAAAATAAAGGCCAAAAATAATTTTCTTTTGAATTTGAAACTTGGCCAAACAAAAGTAAAAATATCTTTTGAGCATACTTTTTTCAAAACTAATTCTCCAAATATATCACAAAAATTACCCTATCATAATCATGAAAAATTTTTAATGAAACTTTTAAAGGCTAGTGTGATTAGATAGGTTGGAGTATTTAAGCTTTGGTGAAAATGAAGTGATAAGTGGAGATAACAATTAAAAATTGGAAAAAGGCTCAAAAGAGGCTAACTAGGGTTTCCTTTTAGGTTGGCAAGATGGCTCAAGCGAAAGCAAAAATGACCTAAATAATTTTCATGCTTTTAAATATTATCTAAAACATAGTTTTGAAAAATTTCAAAAAGCATGCCTAGATAATAAAAGAAGACTAGTGAAATTATCTTGAAAATAGAAATAATATGCGCCTTGGATCATTCACATCTACTACGCTAATCAAAAGTTGACATTACAAAAATTATCCAAAAACCAAAAGGAAAATAGTGGATGAAATATGTTTGAGAAAGTAAAGAAAGTAAAAAACGAAAACCATAATAAAAATGCGAGTTTTAGAAAAACATTTCACGTTGACATGCTACTGCGAATTAGAAACACAGCAAGACCAATATTTTACTTGTGAAACATAATTAAAAAGAACGATTAGAAAGATTATATTTGGCAAAGTTATTTATATGAAATTTTGAGAAAAACAAAACAAAAGCAATGGGTATTATAAATTTTTTTGATTTTGAAATATTTTCTATTTTTTTGGATTTTTGAGATATTCTATTTTTTGGATTTTTGAGATAAATAAATTTATATATATATTTGTCTGATTTTGATTTTTTAAAGGAACCAAAATAAAGACAAGAGAAGGAGGAAATCCACCCTCAAGCTTAAAATAGACATTGTCCTCAATGGAGAAAGGGGTATTAGAGAGAGAGAGAGAGAGAATTACATAGAAATGAAAGTACAGAATTGAAAAACAGGTACTTCCCTGGATTTATGCGCCACGAATATTGATTGATGCCGCTCCCCCATGATTGCGCTTTGGAATTTCTTGAAATGTCTTCTTTGGACTTCGTGATGGATTCATCAGCGTTGGAACAGGCGATCACAGAAGCTTCAACTTGTCGGAGCCGTCCGGGGAAAAAGTGTAAAATAAAGAAAACAAAAAAATAACTTGGGTTGCCTCCCAAGAGCGCCCTTTGTTTAAAAACGTCGTTTGAGCTCGACGCAACAAAATAATATTGTCCAAAATAATAATTATAGTTTTAAACAAAAAAAAGCCTGAAGTTAGTTTAAGTTCAGATCATGCAGAATAATATTAATACAGTTTGGACTGACATCACCACAGAAATAAAGTTTAAAATGCTGACAATTCACTTTGATCTCACCCATATCAGGGTGTGAAATTAAAATAATGTCATATGGAAAGACTTCTTTAACAGTAAACGGCCCAGACCATCACGATTTTAACTTCCCCGGAAATAAATGTAGTCGTGAGTTATATAAAAGAACTTGGTCGCCCGGTTTGAAGGTTTTTGGGTGCCTTAAGTGTTTGTCGTGAAAACATTTCGTCCGCTCTTTATAAAATTTATTATTTTCGTGTGCGTAAGAGCGCAACTCCTCGAGCTCGTTAAGTTGAAATTTTCTAAGGTCGCTGACATAGTGGGGATCAAAATTTAAAAACCTTAAGGCCCAAAAAGCACAATGTTCTAATTCTACGGGTAAATGACATGATTTTCCATAGACCAACCGATATGTCGTACAATCGATGATGGTTTTATATGCTGTACGGTAGGCCCATATAGCATCATCTAACATGGTTGACCAGTCTTTTCTAGAGGTGGAAACGGTCTTTTCTAAAATTCTTTTAAGTTCTCTGTTCACTACTTCGACCTGTCCGTTAGTTTGGGGATGGTAGGTAGTTGAAAGCTTATATGTAACGCCGTATTTAATAAGAATTTTTGAAAACTGCGCGTTACAAAAAAGTGAACCCCTATCGCTAACGATGGCTCGTGGCGTACCAAATCGAGAAAATAATTTTTTTCAAAAACATAATTACGACTCAGGCGTCATTAGTAGGAAGATCTTGGGCTTCAGCCCATCGTGAAACATAATCGACAGCAACTAAAATATATTTATTCCCGAAGCTAGATGGAAGGGGCCAACAAAATCAATTCCCCAGAGGTCGAAAATTTCGCACTCAAGGAAATAATTTTGCAGCATTTCATTTTTATTGGAAATATTTCCCGACCGTTGGCAATTATCACACCTACTTACGAAGGCTTGCTCGTCTTTAAATATGCTAGGCTACTAAAAATCCGTGCAAAGCACTTTGTGGGCGGTGCGAGAAGCTTGATAGTGACCACCTGTCGGTCCTTCATGTAAATGTTTTAAAATATGTAGTCCTTCTTCAGAAGAGACCCATCTCCTTATCACTTGGTCCGCACAGACTCGGAAAAGATGCGGGTCCTCCCAAAAATAGTTCTTCAACTCAGAAAAGTATTTCTTCTTTTGCTGAGAGGAGAACTCTTTCGGGAGGACACGAGCCACTAAATAGTTGGCAATGTGTGCAAACCAAGGAGAGGTGGATGTGTTAATTAAAAGAAGCTTCTCATCGGGAAAGAAATAATTAAAAGATTTTTCATCTAATTTTTCAATATAGGGATTATCTAATCGTGAGAGGTGGCCGGCGGCCAAATTCTCGGCACCTCGCTTATCGCGGATTTCTAAGTCAAACTCCAGGAGGAGTAAGACCCAGTGAATAAGGCGCGGCTTGGCATTCGTCTTAGCAAGAAGATACTTAAGGGCCGAGTGGTCCGTAAAAATGATAATTTTAGAAAGAGTGATATATGAACGAAATTTATCAAAAGCGAAAACGATAGCTAGGAGCTCCTTCTCGGTTGTGGTATAATTCTCTTGTGCACATGTTAGTGTTTTACTTGCATAATAGATGGGGTGGAAGTTTTTAGCTATTTGTTGTCCTAGTACGGCTCCCACCGCGAAACTACTAGCATCGAACATAATTTCAAAGGGAAGGTCCCACACCGGAGATATCATAATAGGGCATTAATTAACTTTTCTTTTATTAATTTGAAGGCATAAAGACAAATATAATCAAAAATAAACGGGGCGTCTTTTTCCAGAAGATGAGTAAGGGGTTTGGTGATTTTGGAGAAGTCTTTTATGAAGAGGCGGTAGAAGCCAGCGTGTCCTAGGAAACATCTTATAGCTTTGACGTTCGTAGACGACGGTAGCTTCTCGATAACTTCTATCTTAGCTATGTCTACTTCAAATCCTCTCGCAGAAATCTTATGACCCAAAACTAACCCTTCCCTCACCATAAAATGACATTTTTCCGAATTTAGGGCAAGGTTAGTTTCTTCGCATTTTTCTAAGACTTTTTCTAGGTTCTCTAAACAACTATCAAAGGCATCGCCGAAGACAGAGAAATCATCCATAAATACCTCCATAATGCTCTCTACGTACTTGTCGAAGATATCGAGCATACATTGCTGGAATGTAGCTGGCACATTGCATAATCCAAATGGCATTCGTCGGTAAGCGAAGCTGCCGAAGGGACAAGTAAACGTAGTTTTCTCCTGGTTCTCGGGAGAGATGGGGATTTGAAAGTACACCGAAATACCATCGAGAAAACAGTAAAAGCTATGGTCGGATAATCATTCTAAAATTTGATCAATTAACAACAAGGGGAAGTGGTCCTTGCGGGTGACGTTATTTAACTTACGATAGTCAATACACATTCGCCACCCCATCACCGTCTGCGTCGGGATTAAGTCATTATTCTCATTACTAACTACAGTTATCCCTCCTTTTTTCGGCACTACCTGGACAGGGCTAACCGACATACTATCAGAGATAGGATAGATAATTCCTACGTCTAAGAGTTTCATAACCTCGACCTATACGACTTCTTTCATATTTGGATTTATACGATGCTGAGGTTGGATTGAATTACGCGAATTATCTTCCATTAGGATTTTGTGGGGGCAGAAAGATGGGCTTATGCCCTTAATATCTGCTATTTGCCAGGCAATAGCTCGGCGATGTTTACGTAATACTAGTAGGAGCTTATCAATTCGCACTTTGGTTAGGTAGGACGAAACTATTACTGGTATCTTGGAGTCTTTCTCTAAGAAGGCATACCTAAGATGTTCGGGTAGTTCCTTTAATTCCAGGGTGGGGGGTTCTTCATATGACATTTTAGAAATTCTTTCTTTTTCAAAAACAATGTCTTCGTAGACCTTTAATTTATACGGAAAATTGGAAGGAGTGTAGCTAATATCCTTGGCCGCTTCTTGCAGAGATTCAATTGGAAGAGTAGAGGAAGAACAAAAATCAGAAAATTTATTTTCAGTTTCAGAAAAGTGGTAGGAAGATTCTTCACCTAAGGCATCTAAGAAAAAACAGGAGTCATCATTCTCTTGGGTATTCTTCATCGAAGGGGTGATAGAGTGTAAGACCCCCGCTTTTTTTCTTTTTAAAACACCGGGGTTTTAGGCCCAGTACCATCGCTTTGCGGTGACACCTTCATGATCGGGAAGGTCATCACTACAGAACGCCGATCCTGCCGGCCAAATCGATCGCAACAGTAGCAAAATTATAAAAGGCAAGTCCACAAACATCACATATATAACAAATAATCTCCACGAAGGGAGTGTCCACAGATATAATAAAAGTACTAAAACTTGGGCTCATGCCCAGTACATCAATGTCCTCACTACATATCTCTCATCGCGGAAGCAAAACTAAAATAACTATTAGCTATCAGGACTCACAGTCCTTGCTGTCTGAACACAGGTACTAGACTGTCCCATCTCCAAGTGTGCCGACCTCCGGGGCTGCTCCTCCATGCTGGGCTGCACGGTACCCTAAAATGATGTGGTTCAAAAACCGTTAGTCTAAAAGACTAAGTCCTATCATCCCCCGCCCCTTCCACCATGGCTCCTAGGCACCGAGAGGGGAGGAGGAAAGGAGAGGACATGAAAGTGAAGAATAACAAATATAAGTAGGTGGCGATGGAACTAATCTAACAGTTCTATATTGTATAAGACAGAATGAAGATAAGAAAGACTGAACAAGAAAAAGTAACCTTAACTTATATGAAAACACATAAGCCAAGAGATCTTTTGCAAGGCTCCTATCATATAAAAAGCCTCATACCAATTTATACGATAGGGTGTCAGTTTCCTAGCAAGCATACATATACATTTCCTGAATAAAAACCTTAACTTATAAGCACGCTTGGGCGAACTTATAAACCAAGGGGTCGTTTTGCAGGACCTATTGTATAAAGCATCCCATACCCCTTATACAATAGGTGTCAGGGTTATATGTAATGGTTATGCTATGAAATGCAATTATTCCATGATGTGAACATGCAAGTGCAAGTCACCCACTCGACTCTGTGTACACAGACCTTTAGTTCCCCCTTTCTGGAGTCGAACCTTCCAGGATACCTCCGTAGTGGCAAACAGAAGCGGTGGGTTGGGCCTCACCCACCTCTAAACCGGTAATTGCACTACCAGTCAGACCTATCGTACGCCTCAACACTGGTGCACTAAGCGGAACTCCTGCGTACTCTTGTCGGCTGGCACACCGGACTTTATTTGGGCAAGTGCTAAACCACACTTGCCGAGTCGACGTATTGGCGTCGGTGCATCGACCCTCCAATACCGAAGACCCATAACCTTATAATTTATGCACATGCAACTTATGTATCAGCTACCAAGCCCAAGCTCCCCGGACCATCCCGTCCGTCACAAACATCAACCAAGCCAAAGCTCCCCAGACCATCCCGTCCGTCACAAACATCAAACGAGCCAAAGCTCGTCGGGGTAACCTGCTCATCACTAAATCCACCGAGCCTATAGCCCGAGTGAGCCCACCTAACATCCCAAGGCTTCAAGGTGGGTGAAAGTGAAACCTTAGTTATGCTAGTTACTTTTGCAATTCAGTTTTACCTACAGTTTAGGTTAGCCCAGGACTGCCCCCGACATACCCCGTGAAGGGCTCTCAAAGGGCACTAGGAACTACAATGGGCTGAAGCCAAAATATCCCTTTCCCAAGGCAATTATTATTATTGGTTAATACCCAACTCCCAATCTCTTAAATATTGTACTGGATCTAACCCTAGTGTATTTGACACTTTCTCTCCTACGGGGAAGACGATGTTTCGTCGACCCCGAGCACCTCTTAACGCTAGTCAACCACCCACTCCTCGTCACAACTCCTGATGATGAAACTCATTTCACTTACCAGATCAACATACCAACATCCCAACTCTCTGGGTTCATTTTGCACCATACCATGATTTCTGAAGTTTTACTAAACGCAGACCATCCTAAGCTATATGATGTATACAATGGGAGGTACTCAAAATAATCATCCAATATCCCTATAATAATTATTGGGGGTCTATCATGACATGTTTAGCCAAAATCAAGAAATTCATCATTTTCCTAATTTATCTGATAACTTATTTAATTTTTCTAGTAATCCAAAAAGCCAAAGTTTGAACATGAAGTACCCATTTCGGACATGCAAATGCTCCAGAAAATTAATGATAAATACAAGATGACTATTTAATATAGAATCCAAAGTCTCCCAATTTTCAGCAATGTTTAGGCCTCTAGCCCTAATTTTAAATATAACCTACATTAATCATTTTTAAGAGACAAGTACAACAAGAATACTTCCAAAAATTCTGAGAAAATGCAAACATGTACATAATGATCAATAAACACACTAGGCCAAGTTTCATACTTTTCCAATGAACAAGGAACTCTAAACCTAATTTTGAATAATAATCCAAATTGGTAATTTAATGCACTAAGTAAAGAAATTATTCATTTAAAAATTGTAACAAAATCTCCACCAGAGCATGTTGACCTAGAAACACTACTGATCAAGTTTCACAATTTCTTAACAAATAATGAGCTCTGAATAAAATATTGAACAAGTTTCCATTTTTAAGAGCTTGTGAAGTAAGTACTGTAAATATGCATCTACAAATTGTAATAAAATTCATGCGTGAAGTTAATGACCCAAACCTCCCTATTCCCAAATTACACAAATTTCCTATGGTCAGGGAGGTCAAAAATAATAATTAATCAAATAAGGGCTAACACTTGCATAATAAAGGAACTACCAAAATAATTGCTCCAAAATTCCCATTAAAATTTCCAGAGGTTCATACTAACCCTATGACTACACTACTCAAGTTTCATCACTGTTCCATGAGTTTTAATAACCTATTCCATCACTAAAAGGTTTGTGCCCTAAACTAGGGTTAGGGTTTTGAGAGGTTTAACAACTTCTAAATACAATAAAATTTCTACCAGAAGACACTAACTACCCTAGAGTCCCCTCCACCAAATTTCAAATCTTTTCAAGGTCTTTTGACCATATGCCCTTCACAAGACACCAAAGACCATCCTTAGGGTTTGGTCTTGTGTCCTAGGGCAAATCTACCCCAATCCATCCCGTCTTCCATGGGAGGGTGTTAAAAGTCATGCCAAATTAGTGGCCCAAATTCCAACCTCTGTTGAGGTGGTTTGGCCACTCAAAACTCAAAGTGCACTTTTGACATAAATACCCTTATTATGGCAAGGCTAGGGTTTGCAAGAATTCAATACAAATCATCTCCAAATGAGATAAAATGTTATCCAGAGTCTTATGATGACCCCAAGGACCACTCACCAAAATTTGGGAGAGTTTGGAGGTCATTTAGTCCCTTAATTAATTTACCCTAGAGTAATTAAATAATTTAAAAAACTATAGAAATATTATCCCCAAAAATTCTTATTTTTGGGCAGGACTTAGTACAGACTAAGGTGACTCCCTGTCCAAATTTCAAGTCATTTGGACAAGAGATGAAGTGTGGGCACTCATTTTAATATCTGCCTAGCTCTTGGTATAGACCCCACCAAAATAGGTTCCCTGATCAAACTAGGCACCAAATTTGTTCAAACCAATTTTAAATTAAAGTAGACCCATAGGGCTACAAATTATATGTTGACTATTTTCTCTGACTTAGCCTCTAGGTATTTTTAATAATTGAAAACATTAAATACAAATTGTATGACAAAAATGATATAATAAGTAAATATATAACCTATAGTTTAATTCATCACCATCACGAATCTTGGCGCAGATCCGACGACTGCTGGTCGTCTTCAACCTCCAGCCAACGACCCCGATTGCTTCTTCCTGGAGCAACTTCCACGCGCTACCGCCGGCCACCCAGCCACCTCCCCGACCGTCCACCGCCACCACCACCTCCGTTGAGGTGGTGGTTATCGCCAGGTGGCGACATGACCGCCGGAGGGGCCATTTCCGGCGATCCTGACAAGATGAAAAATGTGGAAAAACTAGGAAATTACAAACTTCGATTGGGCTCAATTGAGCCTGATTCACATCCTAAATGATTCCTATGATCTACCCATAAGAAGAGGAGAAGGGGAGGACCTGAATTGCGGACTGAGAGCGGGTGTTGTGTCTCCTTGCCATTTCCGGCCGCCGGTTTGGGCTTCTCTGCAACCTCCACACCAACTCCACTGAAATGGAAATGTAATTGGGGGAAAATCTTGCCCTTGCCCTTGTGAAGGTTTCTAATGTAGGAATTGGGGAGAGGTGGCTTGTAACTCCCCCAATTCATCAAAGCACCATTGATGGCCATAAGGGTGAGTTTTCAGTTTCACCCAAATTTATGGGCTGAGCCACCCTACTGGCCGACCACCTCCTGAAAACTCCTCCCCTACCTCCAAGGCGTTAAAGCCCCGTCAAAAGGAGGGGTTATGGAGCCTCCATGGCCATGATGGCCATTAAGCTATTACTTTCTCTCTCCTCCAAATTTGGGTATCTTCCTCTCTCTCTCTCTCTCTCCTAGTCACAAAACTCTGAATTTTGTGGGCCCAAAATGTGTCTCTTCACCTACTAGACCAATGGTCCACACTTGTCTGGGCCTAGCCCACTTGGATTGGGCTTGAGTTAGCTATTTAGACTAGTTTGACCACTTTGACACATGAGTTGACTTTGGTCAAATTAGCCACTAGGGTTGACTCCAATGGGTCCTTGGTGATCCACGGGCCTCCTCTAAAGTCTAGAAGTACTTGGGTAGGGTTGGTTGGGCATCTTGGGGGCCACTTGACCCTTAGTTAGGGCACTTTGACCTTTTTAGGGCTAAGGTTGACTTGGGTCAACTTAGCCTCTTTGGTTGACTCCAATGGGTCCTAGGTGACCCATTGACCTCACTCTAGGGTTAGGAGGACATGAGTGGGATCCACTTGGATAAGGGAAGGTCAGTTGGCCCTATGTAGGTCAATTTGACACATTTAGGGTTAGAGTTGACTTAGGTCAACTTAACCACTTTGACTACCCTCCATGGGTCCTTAGTGACCCATTGACCCCACTTTAGGTCTAGGAAGACCCTGGTAGAGTTGGTTGGGCATCTAGGGGCACACTGCCCTTAGTTAGGGCACCTTGCCCAATTTAGGCCTAGGGTGGTTCTAGGTCAACTTTGCCACCCTGGGTCGACTCCAATGGACCCTTAGGGCTCTAATGGACCTTCCAATAGATTGATGAGATCATGGTGCGATCTTAGAGTCATGGTGAAGCATCATGGTCATCCTAAACTAGGGTTTAGGGATCCACTATTTGTAGTCCATTCAACCTAGTCACCTTTATTCCCAAGTCCACTTGGTCTTCTTGGCCTCCCTAGGGTTTTGTCATGAATTAGTCATGACAAAACCACTCTTAGGGGTCTAGTTGTTTGAGGGATGTTACATAGAGAAAGTCACTTCATCGTCGCCTAGTCGTATGAAGAGCTTGTCATTGCTTACGTCAATGATAGCTCGAGAGGTGGCATGGAAGGGTCGGCCAAGGATCAAGGGGACCTCGACGTCTTCTTCGATGTCCAATATGATAAAATCCACCAGGAAGATGAATTTGTCTACTTTAACTAAGACATCCTCCACGATTCCTAACGTGTATTACACGGATCTATCAGCGAGCTGGATACTCATGTGTGTCGGGTTGAGGCTAGCAATTCCTAACTTCTTGAACAACGAGAGGGGCATCGAGTTGATACTCTCACCTAAATCATCCAATGCGTGCTTGACAAAAAGTTTACCAAAGACACACAGGATAGAAAAACTACCCAGATCACTAATCTTCTTTGGTAAACCGTTTGTCAAGACCGCAGAGCACTTGGCATTTAGTGTGACATGAAACATTTTTTCTAACTTCTTTTTGTTAGTCCGGAGGTCCTTAAGGTACTTAGCATACTTCAGCATTTGGGAGATTGCCTCGTGGAATGGTAGATTTATGTGGATTTGTTTAAATATTACTAGGAAGCGGGAGTATTGATCATCCTGACATTGTTTACTAAGTTCAGAAGGGTATGGTGGAGTTGGAATATTTTTAAAGATGGGTGGTGGTGTGAGATTTTTTCTTTAACAGGGAGAGTGGTGATAACAGCTTCTTCAGTAGAGGGTGGAATGATAAATGTTTTCTCGGCGGAGGGTTGATTTTTTAAAACAGAGGCAGAGCTTTGATTTTTTAAAACGGAGGGGGAGCTTGCCTCGGGCTCTTCGCTAACCATCCGGAGACTTGCTTCCCACTCTGAAGAGTTATAGCTTTCGCTTGCTCTCCCGGGTTGGGCTCGGTGTTGGCAGGAAGAGAACCGGTGGGTCGCTCGGAAAAAATTTTTGTGAGTTGACCTACTTGATTTTCTAAACTTTTAACGGTCCCAGTTAGGGTTCTTATCGTAGCGTCATTAACGTTCATGTATTTTGAAAACATCTCCTCCAAAGTTGGAGGTTTTGGAAAATTTTGAGGGGGTGGTGGTGGTGCAGAAAAATCATTTTATGGTGGCGGGCGCATTGCGTTCGAGGGATTACTCCACGAAAAGTTCGAGTGGTTACGTAAAACGAGATTATAACTATTCGAAAAAGCGAAACCCGGAGCAGGAAAATTAGCAGTAGAAAAATTATGAAAAGCATTTCTAGGCATATTATTAACAAAATCTAATTATTCGGGGGCAGGAGTTACATATTCCCATACCTGAGGGGAGGAGCCAACAGTCATCTCTGTTATCTTTTTGCTTAAAATTTCCACTTACAGAGCTAGCTGGGAGACGTTGTCCACTTCAAATATACCTGCAGGCATGTTTGGGTGGGACCTAGTCACATTCCACAGGTATGTGTTCATGGCCATGTCCTCGAAAAGCTCAAGAGCTACTTCCGGGGTTTTGTGGTTTAAGGTACCACCGGAAGCTGCATCTATCATTTGCTTTGTGCTTTGATTTAGCCCATTATAAAATGTCTGCACCAATAACCATATGGGCAGCGCGTGATGTGGGCATCGTCTTAAGAGTTCTTTAAATCTTTCCCAGGTTTCATACAAGGTTTCAGAATCTATTTGTCCAAATGCAGAAATATCGTTCCTAAGTTTTGCGGTTTTAGCTGGCGTGAAATACTTCGCCAGAAATTTTTCGGTTAGCTGATCCCAGGTGGTGATGCTATTTTTTGGAAGTGTTTTCAGCCATTTCTTAGCCTTAGTTCTAAGGGATAAAGGGAAGAGACTTAGCCTAATAGCATCATTTGTAACACCATTGATTTTAAAGGTGTCACAAATCTCAAGAAAGCTTGTTATATGCACGATCGGATCTTCATCTTGAAGTACGTCAAATTGCACATACTGCTGCACCATTTGAATAATGTCAGGCTTAAGTTCAAAATTATTATTAGCTATAGCAGGGAGAACTATGCTTGATTCTGTACCCTCTAGATTGGGTCGTGCATAATAAGACATAGGCCTATGCACGACTTCCTCTATGTGGGGTTCTTCCATTCTTAAGATAGAAAAAGACTAGAAATTCTCAATCGGTATTTGGAAAGTAGGGCCTTGAAATCACGATCTTCTCCAGAGAGTACGCTCAATTTCGTGGTCCAAGGCAAAATAACCGACGGATTCCCGCGGGTCATGCACCAGAAGAAGAGAAGATAAAGAAAGAGAGATAAAATAAACTTGAACAAGAGTTAATAATTTTTTTTTGAAATCGATTTTTTATGTTTTATTTCTCTAACTTCCCAAGGGCTACCCGATGAAGGGTTCGCAAGGTACTAGACAAGATAGTGACATTTATAGCCACTTTGCCCTTTTCGAGAGAATTAGGTGGTGTAGAAAAATTGTGATGTGAGTTTCTATTAAGTGCGGTAAAATTTTTTTTTTTAATTTTTAAGAAAGGCGGTGAGAAAGAGAAGAGATAAGAGTAATAGGTTCGTGTTTTCAAATTATCAACAAAAGTTCGATCCCTGGCAACGGCGCAAAAAACTTGGTGTCTACTAATCGCGAAGAGAATAAAAACCGAATTAGCAATCCAACGAGGCAAGTGTACCTATCGAAATGCAGCTAGGGGACACAAGTCTCGTATTAAAATCCGGGAACCGTTGAGTAATCTTACTCACAAGAAAACTATTATCTTATCGAAAGAATCTTTTAGGGTTTAAAAGAAAGCTAAATGCGATTAGGAAAAGAAATATTATGCTAGAAAGAGAAATGCTTGAGGTTAAAAAGAGAGCTACTAAAAGCAATTACAACTAGGGGTTAAGACGATGATAAAGAAGAGCACTCGATCAAGAATCACCTCGGTTAAAGTCGATTAAAAGACGCGATAATAAACCCTAACTTAATAAGATAAAAGACCTTGACCGTGGAGGTTCCATAAGCATGAACATGATTCTCTGAAAGTCGTGCCCACATGAGTTTAGGAAGGTTCAACCGAACTCTCGTTCAAATCGGAGACCTAAAGCTCGCTTTACGTTGTGAACCCCTCTATTGGATTTCACTCCAATCCGGGAGATTTAACGCCCGCCTCTCTCGAGGGGTGCATGCAACTCTCTTTACTCTTGAGTGTTCATTTCAAACTACGAGCCTCTCGGCTAGCTAAGAGTGAAAACAAAGATGGAAAATACACATCGATAATGTATCACCAAACATGATTCTTCAAGAGTAAATAAAGGTCTAAACCCTAGAAAGAAAAAGAAAAGTAGAGCATCATAACTTAATCACTTGAATCTCAGATCATCAAGATCGAGTAGAAGGAGGATTAGTTACTCATGATGAAGTGGAGGAAGAGAGATAAGTAGAAATGCATTAAGAAAAACAAAGTAGAAAAGACACTTTATTTATTAATGAACAAGGAGAGCTACAACTTGAAATAAAAGACTGCAAGTGCAATGAAATGGAAACTACGCTAGTATTAACATTAAGCTACTTAAGAAAGTTGCAAAAACTAATACAAGAGAGTAGACTAAGCTAGATTAGAGAGCTTTAAAATGAGAGAGGGGGAGAGGAGAAGCATAAAAAAGACAAGTAAACAAAAGGGCAGCACCTCCCCTCTCACTCCAAAACTATCCTGGACTCAAGGGGGGGTCTGAATTTATAGAATTTCTTGCAGGTTGGTCACGCCCCCCTGTCACGCCCGGGTAGGGCGTGTCAGGGGGAGTGGCATGTACGGGAAAAACTTCGGGAGCTGAAATCTGACGGAATTGTTGATTTGATTTGTACGTCGGTGGACACGCCCCTAGTCACGCCCGTGTAGTGGGGCGTGACAGGCACATCAAGCTTCAATCGTCGGTCGGAAGTCCATCAAATGCCAGAAAATGCGGAACACGCCCTGGGTCACGCCCATGTAGGGGGGGGGGGGGCGTGATAGTACTGTGGACGCGTAGCGACGAGAAATCCTTAAATACGTAGCAGGCTTAGGGAAGAGGGAGACACGCCCCGGGACATGCCCTGTGACATGCCCATGGAGGGCGTGTCCATGGGGCGTGTCACGAAAGTTTCTCTGGATTTTTGTCCTGGGCAGCAACCTTCTCGGTATCGGGTTACAAGCCCCGTTACACGCCCAGGGAGGGCATGTAAGGGGGCATGTAAGATCAATTTTGGCCGAAATCATAGAAAACCTGCAAAACAAAGAGAAAACATTATTGGCATCAATATATATACAAAACGAGATCAAAATTAAACTATATAAACATGATTTATATATGAAAAACTATTAATTACCCTACTAGTTTAAACTACTAAATGAACTCTCATCTGACACTTCCTTCTGTATAGAGCCTCATAAGGTGCCATCTCAATGCTCGCATGGTGACTGTTGTTGTAGGAGAACTTAATCAGTGGTAACAATCTATCCTAGGGCTTCCCCATGTCCAGTATACATAAACATAGCAGATCTTCCATAGTCATGTTGGTCCACTCTGTTTGTCCATCGGTCTGCGGATGGAAAGCAGTGCTAAAAGCATGCTAAGAACCTAAGTATGCCTGCACCGCTCTCCACTCTCTAGAAGTGAACTGACTGTCATAATCCGAGACAATCGTACTGGGGATGTTGTGGTTCCTAACGAACTGCTCCACAAACAACCTCACCAAGGGAGCAACTGTGTTTTCCTTCCTGATCGGTATAAACCGGAACACCTTGGTTAGTCTATCAATAATGACCCAAATAAAATCGTGCCCAGAGCGGGACTGAGGCAATTCGTGCACAAATTCCATAACTATATCCTTGAAATTCCACTCTGGCACTGACAATGACTGTAGTAGTCCCCCCGGGCTCTTGCACTCCGCGTTTACCCGCTGGCAGGTCTCACAGGGTGTCACATAATATATGATCTCCCTTTTCATTCCAGGCCAATGTGTGTTCCTCCGCATATCCGTTGTCATCTTGGTGATACTGAGGTGCACTGAGTACTGAGAACAGTGTGCCTCCCTGAGTATATCCTCCTAAATACCACCTCTTGCGGGTATATAAACATGGCCACAAAAATGAACGAGGTCATCACTCAAAGAATAGTCCTCCAACTTGACCCCTTCTAGTGCTCTATATACTGGCTCCAATGCTGCATCTAGCCTCTGATGTGTCCTGATGCACTCCCGTATATCGCACTCGATGATCAAGGAGTTCAAATACTCCCGATATACCTCTGTCTCAGACTCGGAAACCATAGTAAGGTGCGTATCCTCCATCATCTATATCAGCTCTATAGCCATCATCCAAGGCTCTGGTCCAATAGTGCCGACTCTCCTGCTTAAGGCATCCGCCATGGTGTTCGCCCCTCCCGGGTGATAATGCATCTGGTAGTCATAATCGCTTAAGAACTCCAGTCATCTCCTCTGGCGGAGGTTTAAATACTTCTGCGTATCAATATACTTGAGGTTCTTGTGATTTGAGAAGATATCACAATGAACCCCATATAGGTAATGCCTCCAAATCTTCAATGCAAATACCACTGCCCCGAGCTCTAAAACATGTACGTGGTAGTTCTGCTCATGCTTCTTCAATTGTCTCGAAGCAAAAGCGATGAAATGTCCGTGCTGCATTAAGACTGCACCCATCCCCTAATATGAGGCATTAGTATTAATATGAAATCCTTCCTTCCCAGATGGAAGTGCAAGGATAGGGGAAGAGATGAGTCTGTCCTTTACCTCCTGAAATACTGCTTCACACTTCTCCGTCCAAGTAAAAGCTGCCTCCTTATTCGTCAAGGACGTGAGGGGGAGTGATATCCTCGAGAACCCCTCGACGAACTTGCGATAATATCCCGTGAGTCCCAAAAGACTGCGTATATATGAAGCTGACTTTAGCCGCAACCAATCTCTAACTACTAGTACCTTGGCTGGGTCCACGAACAACCCAGATCCACTGATAGTATTTCCAAAGAATGCCACCTCTTGCAATCAGAATTGGCACTTGGAGAACTTGGCGTACATCTGATGTTCTCTCTGCTTCCCCAACACCGGTGCCAAATGCTGAGTATGCTCCTCCTTTGTCCGGGAGTAGATCAGAATGTCATCGATGAAGACTATGATGAATCTGTCTAGGTAGGGCTCGATGATATAGTTCATTAGACTCATGAAAGCAGAAGGTGCATTCGTGAGCCCGAAGGACATCACCGTGAACTCGTACAATCCATAACGAGAACTGAAAGCTATCTTTGGGATGACCACCTCTTGAATCCGCAGCTGATAATATCCAGACCTCAAATCCAGCTTGGAGAACCAGAAGGCTCCCTGAAGCTGATCAAAAAGCTCGTCGATCCGGGGCAACAGATACATATTCCAGACCTTCAACCTGTTCAACTCCCAGTAGTTGATTTAGAGCCGTAATGACCCATCCTTATTCTTAACGAATAACACCGGTGCTCCCCACAGTGATGATCTCGGTCGTACAAATCCTGACTCAAATAGCTCCTACAAGTTCGTCCTGAACTCCACTAGCTCCTTTGGGGCCATCCTGTATGGTGCCCGAGACGCGGGCCTTGCTCTTGGAACCAACTGAATCCGGAAGTCCATGTCCCTGGCCGGTGGTAATCCGTGCAATATCTCTGGGAATAAATCAGAGAAATCCTGAACCACCGGGATATCCGCAATAGAGTCTTCTGCTCCCTCCATTTTGAAGTAGATCAAGTATACCTCGTGAAAGAAATAGTGCGTAACCACCTAGAGGGGGGGGGGTGAATAGGTGAACTTTATCTTTTTAAATTTAAGGCAGAAATTCTGTACAGCAAATGCAATTCTACAACTATCACAACACAGCAACCATAGCAACAAACATAGACAGAGTGCACACAGTATTTATAGTGGTTCCCCAAGGTCTGGGTACATCCACTTTCCCCCTTCGCCTATCTAGTAGTGTACTAGATTCGGCCTAACTTCATCACTTCTCCTCAGATCCTCAGATCTTACAGCTCAGAACCTCAAACAGGTTCCTACAACTCAGAGTGTCCCCACTCCTACAACTCAGGCACAAAGCCCTACCACTCAGTCTTCAACAAGGCCACACTCAGAGAA
This sequence comes from Platanthera guangdongensis, assembly GCA_039583875.1. Lineage (NCBI taxonomy): Eukaryota > Viridiplantae > Streptophyta > Magnoliopsida > Asparagales > Orchidaceae > Platanthera > Platanthera guangdongensis. The sequence goes on along the minus strand of CM077158.1, from coordinate 126,392,809 downwards.
CAAAAGTCTCCTACAACTCAGACACAAGGCCCTACCTCAGTCTTCAACAAGACATACACTCAGAGAACACAGTCTCCTACACTCAGCCTTTATAAAATAGGCTTACAGCTCAGATCTATACAAGATCCTACAGAAATTTTGATTATGCAAAGTAATTAACCACAACTCTGAAAGAGAAAGATGAGTTGACTGGCTTCTTGATGAGTTCTTGGAAGAACTTGGGAGAGATCAACCTCCCTTGGCTTTCTTCAAAGCTTCTTGAATTAGAACTCAGTAGGGTTGAATCCCCTGTGAAGATAATCTTCAATCAACTTCTGTTTTGAGATTCAGATCTCAATCTGAATCTTACTTTTCAGCCTGGTTCAGCAGCTGCTCTTCTTAGAAGGAGCTCTCTCTCTAACTTCTTAGATCTTCTGTTGAAGGTCTTCTTTTTTTGTGTTGTTAGATCTCTTGATTAATTGTGTTTCTCCTCTTATTCTGATTCATCCCTCTCTGTTGAAGTATAAAGGTCTTTATATAGTCTTCCTCCAAAGTAACCGGCTGATCCGGTTTCTAACAACCTTCTGACGGCTCTGACAGTTGCAGTTGACCGGTTGAAATGGCAGCTGTCAAGTCATCCAGTCACTTCTTGAAATCATTGTCACTGTCTGAAAGTGTCGAGACAGATAGTATTTATGTGTCGACACAAATAGACCAAGTGTCGACACAAGTAGACTAAGTGTCGACACTAGCATTGATGGTGTCGACAGAACTCCTTGTGTTGTTGTAATAGCTTCTCGACACTGCTTCTTCAGATTGTGTCGACACTGATTCTATGTGTCGACACAAGTCTTCTGTTGAATGTGTCGACACTGGTTGAGTGTGTCGACACAAATACTTCTTCTTTAATACTTAGTTGAATTCTGCTGTGTGTTGACACAAATCCTTTGTGTCGACACATGCCTTCTTGTGTTGAAACTTGTTGAGTGTCGACACATCTCCTTTGTGTCGACACATGCGTTCATGTGTTGAAACTTGCTGAGTGTCGACACATCTCCTTTGTGTCGACACATGCCTTTTTGTGTTGAAACTTTTTGAGTGTCGACACATCTCCTTTGTGTCGACACAAGTACTTTAACTTTGTTGAAGCTTGCTGAGTGTCGACACAGCCTCCTGGTGTCGACACATTTGATGTCAACAAAGTTTCTCTGAGTGTCGACACTGTCTCTAAGTGTCGACACAGATTATGTTGACAATTCTTCACAATGTGTCGACACTGCCGGTATGTGTCGACACTTTTCTTCTGGTGTAGACTCTTCCTTTCCTGGTTTCGACACAATTACTCCAAGTGTCGACACAGCTTCTCTAGGTGTCGACACAAGCTTTCATAAGTGTCGACACTTTACCTCTAGGTGTCGACACATGGACTTCGAAACTTTTCTGCATTTCCTGCAATTACTTAACCTGCACATATAAACTCAAAGCACATCAAATACACCTTGATGTATATCATTGAGTAGGGTGAGGCTTCTTCAAATCTGGTACATATTTTCTAATGTACCCAATAATCTCCCCCTATTTGGAGAAGTCATAACCCTTAGTCAATATTATACACCATACATAATAAATACTCAATATGATATATAACAGTATTATATGACAGGGTAAATACAAAACATGTATAAACAATTATCTCAGAATAACAATGTAATAGATTGAACTTTAAACATTGTTTTGTTACAATTTCCAAAAGTTTTATTAATCAAAAGTTTACATGAATTTTAATTCAAATGATTACAAGATTGTAAACTTAAGAAAATTCTATCTTATGGCTGCTCTGGCTCCTTGATAACAATGCCCTTTCCAGATTGAATCTTGGCTTGAACTGGAGCATCATTGTCATCAGCATGCTTCTTTCCCTTAAGATCTTTCTTTTTCTGTTCTTCAGCCCTCATCTTCTGTCTCTCAAAACAATGATAAGGCTTAGGGAAATACTTGCTAGGCTCTTGTGCATTAGGATGTAGCTTCCCTAATTTAGCCTTCCTTCTGTATTGTACTATGGCCTCTTGCCAAGCCTCATGTTTTTTCCATTCCTGGTCAGAGTACCATTTGCCCCTCTCTAGGAAATTATCCTTTGCAGCCTTCCAAGCAGTCAGAATAATATTTCTGCTCCATTGCTCAAAATATGGCCTTAATTCAGCCTGCTCTCTGAACCTCTTCTTGGATAATTGAGCTTCTTGCTCTTTTAACAATGCCTCTTGCTCTTTTAATATGGCCTCTGGTACAGGCTGTACTACTTTCTTAATAATAATATTCTGATTACCCTCAGGAGGGCTATACATAGATTGTACCTCCTGGTGTATCATCTCAAAATCAGCTGGAGGGTAGATTACTTGTGCAACTTCAGCTGGCTCACCTCCAAAATATGCAGGATTTACCCCAGATTCTGCTACATTATCATCATCACACAAAGATGGATATCCAAGGGTAGCTCTGATGTTGTTTGAAATCCATTTAGCATGGTCAGAGCCTGCTTTGACTAGTACCCTCTTCCCCTTTATGACTTCTCATTCTATATGATCCCTAAGATCATCCTTCTGAAACCTGATCTGAGCATTCAAATAGTTAACTCCATCTTTATAAAAAGGTTTTAACCTTTGGAGCTGTTCAGTGATAGCCTTTTGAGAATCTTCAATGGCAGTTTTAACAGCAGTGTGGCTTTCTTGTAATTTCTTATCAAAGGCTTCTTTGGCAGTAGCACTTACAGCAGTCTGGGCAGTAGCTATATTTTTCATTTCACTGATAATGGCATTATGAGAAGCAGTCAGATTATCATTCATCCTAATCTGATTCTCCAGGACATATCCTTGTTTCACTGCCATGTCATCAACTTATTTCTTGATATTCTCTTTATGAGTAGCCAGATAGACCACTACATTGCCTCCTTTATGAAAACAGTCTGTCATTTCCTTTTTATTTTGACTAACTTCAAATCTAATAGATTTTATATCTTGAGTCAGATCAAATTGAAGTGATTTATGTCCTTCATCCATGTAAGTTTGTAGAGCCTTCCTTTGCTCATCCAGTTTGATCTGCAGAGCCACCAAAAATGAACTATAATCAGCAGTTGGGGCTTGTTGTGAACACCTGCTTTCTTGTAGTGCTTTCTTGTAGGTCTGGCTTCTCCTTTTGAAAACCTGTAGCTTTCTTTTCTTGGCTCTAGCAGCCTCTTCATCCTCTGAAGCAGAAGTACTGGCAATGTCTACCCTGTCCTTAGGACTAGGAGGTAAATCCTTCTCAGTCCTTGGTAGCTCCTCAACATTCCTTTGCTCCTCAGTCTCATTTCTGGCAGTATCCTCTACATGCTCCCCCTCAATATTAGCTGTCTCACCCTCAACATCAGCTTTCTCTCCCTCAAAATCAGTCTGTAAAGATCAGGGAATAGCTCTTCTAGTGTAAACTCATGTTGAGGTTGTACAGGAGAATCTCTTATCTCAGGAGCATTTTCTATAACTGATGTGTCTTCCATGACCACATCCTGTGGTTGACTATGTATCTGGGTTTGCTGAGCAAGATCAAGTAATGATTCAGTCAATACTTCATCCTCAATATTGAAAATAGATTGATTAATTTCATTAATTACCTCAAGAATTGTTTGGGTTGCCCTTTCACTATCTAAGTGAGTTGGCTCATCCACATGTTGAGGCTCCCCCTGGAGTGGATCCAGGTGAATAGGGCTAGCTGATGGTAGGTCCCCCTGCCTCTGAGCATATTCATGTCTTGCTGGTGACTGTCCAGCATTTCCATCCTCTCCATCATCAGAACTAAAAACCACTTGCTCCACTGAGCAACTTGAGGATTCAGGAGCCATAATGGCTTTCTTCTTCTTCTTCTGAGGTGTTTCCTTCTCTGGTGTAGGCATTTCTTTTGTCAACACCCTATCCCACCTTGAGATAATCCTAACATCCATTCTCCTCATATGATTTATCTTAGAACCAGCAGCTTGGTTCATGACTTCAGGAATATTTCCAGCTAAGTATAAACTCATAATCCTACCCAGATTGGGCTTCTTCAGACTTTCCTTTATCTTATCAAACATTATTGCTGACCAGTCAGTTTTGAGTTTGAAAATTATCCTTGTCATCAAACTAAACATGTGAGCTGATATCCTATCATGCCCACCTGGCTTGCTCAGTATCACCTTTCCAACTATTTCAGACAAGAACTTGGCTTGTATGTTCATGCCTTTCCTGTTGAAAACTGATCCAATCTTCATGCTTGAATCAAGTCCACACCATTCCAGTGCCTCCCTTGTCTTTGATGCAGGTACATCTTCCTCTTCTTTAGTTCTAGGGAGATGTAGAACTTTTCTTAGACCTTTTTGGGTGATCTTGACTTTTGCCCCATGAACTTTGGACTTAATCTTGAGTCCAGTTTCATCAAGAGTAGCTGCATGAAAGAATTCAAGGACCACCTTCTTCCAAATCTTTATTGGTTCTGATACAAGATACTCTAACCCAGTCTCTACAACTAGGGTTACCACACCTTGGATTTCTGGTTCCGCGTCATCAAAGGCGTGTCGTACGAGCTCATAACCTTCATTAATGTTCTCCTCTAGCTTGGGCGCCATTAGGGTTTGAAGAAATTTTGAATTTAGAGAAGAGAGATGTCGACACACAAGTTTGGTCTCGAAACTATGGTGAGCGTGTCGACAAACAATGGTGAAGACCTATTTATACCTTTCTAAAATTGAAGGTGAAAAGGCGCGTCAAAATATTTGAAATGTGTCGACACTGTTGAAAAGTGTCGACACTTACTTTCAATGTCTCGACAACTATGTGTCGACACAAATATAGTCGACAGAATATATGTGTCGACACTTATACATCTCAGCTCGACGATTAGTCGAAACTCTGCTCAACGAATTTTGTGTAAATTCTAAGTGTCGACAACACCCTGGATGTGTCGACACCTACTCTGTATGTGTCGACACTAATTCTCTGAAGTGTCGACACTGACTGTCTAGATGTGTCGACACCATTTCTCTGAAATGTCGACACCACTTCTATGTGTCGACACAAACAACTCTGTGTGTCGACACTATTTTACTTAGTCAATTTTTGAAACTATTCTAAGTTTAACATTCCTAATTCAATTTTAAAATTATTAAATTTGGTTTCATCTAGGGGCTTAGTAAACATATCAGCTATCTGACTATCTGTCTTAACATATTCTAGTGAAATGTCTCCTTTTTCTACATGTTCTCTAAGAAAATGGTATTTAATTTCTATATGCTTAGTCCTACTATGGGAGACAGGATTATTTGCAATAGAAATAGCACTTGTAGAATCACAAAGTAAAGGTGTTCTACTTACTTGAATACCATAATCTTCTAGCTGGTGTTGAATCCATAAGAGTTGTGCACAGTAACTTCCTGAAGCAACATATTCTGACTCAGCTGTGGAGATGGCCACACTGGTCTGCTTCTTGCTACTCCATGACACTAGCCTTCCACCTAGAAATTGACAGGTTCATGTAGTACTCTTCCTATCTTCCTTGCAGCCTGCAAAATATGCATCTGAATAACCTGTCAGTACAAAATCTCCATTCTTAGGGTACCAAAGGCCTAGATAAGGTGTGCCCTTAAGATATCTCAAAATCCTTTTAACTGCAGTCAGATGAGATTCTTTAGGGCATGCTTGGTACCTAGCACAGACACATGTAACATACATGATATCTGGTCTACTAGCAGTCAAATACAGTAGGTAGCCAACTATCCCTCTATATAAAGTCTCATCTACAGGTTTCCCTGCATCATCTTTGCTTAGAGACATGCTTGACCCCATAGGAGTTTTCATGGTCGTGGATGACCTCCCCTTACAAAATGTTTCACTTGATATTACATGATTTACAAACCACGGCACACAGGCCGGTCATACATGAATAAAACAGTAAACACTTCCAAATAGGCCTTCGAGGGCCGGCTTCGCACTTGGGCTTTAGCCCGCTATTGACCGCTTGGTCCAGCAGCACCTGCAAACAACAAACCACCGCACGGTGGCAAAACAAGGCAACGGTCAGCAATGCTGACCAAATTATAATGATCCCGCCCCCAGCTCGGGGCGGCGATGCTCCTTCCCTGCATTTCATTAGCATAAGCGAGCAATAAAACAACTCAATGCATCACAGGCGTTGGCACGCATGGCCACACGCCCCGTGCTCTCAGGGCACATTCTCAGTGATCGCAGTCTAAGCCGCTAACTCACCACCATCTCCAGGACGACAATAACTCGTGAGCAAAATGGTCTTTTAGGCAGACGTTATGACACTTTAATGTCATCAACAGCCTATGTCACGACACTTTAATGTCATCGACAGAAAGACCCAACCTCTATTCCCTCGGCATAACGGAGGAACGGTTCCCACTCAACCCATTGCTCACTTGCCACGACACTTAAATATCATCAGCGCGAGTTAAGTTTCCCCGAAGCCCGTGAATCGAACGTACGATGTTGCATAACCCAGTTATGTACTAATTGGCTCCTAGGCCCACAAGTTGGCAAGATCACGCATCCGCCCAGTTTTCCGGGTGCACCTTTGGGTTAATCCCCAAGGCTCCCTGTTGCAATCTACCACGTAGAAAACCCGAAAAACAATCAATCGCGCGGAGTCTTCTCCGGCATTTATGCAATGGAACATCACCGATCCAGACCAACATGTCTGGGTAGGCTTCACACATCATGCCTATGTCCGTTCTCGCTTATGGACTCTAAACAACGGGGACTTCACATATCTACCCGAAGGAATGCCTCCAACTCACCACAAACTCGCGAGAGCGGGCTTCCTATGCAAAGAAGGAGAGCTAGTCATGCTCAAGAAGAGAATCGTTACCCTTGCGTTCTTCTATGGCTCCATGGAAAAATAAGCAGATGAAAAGCACTGCACTAGCTTTGCCTCCGTGGATCCGGAGTCGGCTCGCGATTTGGAGCTTCGAAACTCCTCCAATGGCCGGATCTAGCTCCTTCTTCCTTCCTTGTCTCTCCTCTCTCTCTAATGTTTTAGAAAGATATCCACTCATGAAAAGTGAGGGTTTCTAAGTCCAATCCCAGGTATATCCCTTCAGGAACAACCCACAACCGTTGGATCATCAATTAAAGAAATGAACGGCTTTGATTCGGGATTGAAATGCCCAATCTGGACCGCACACGGCCTGGCACACACCCGTGTCCACGGCCGTGTGCCTCATTACCCGTCAAAATCGGCTCGCCTGGAACAACACACGGGCATCGAACACACCCGTGTTCGACCTGACACGCCCGTGTTCCACCTGACACGGCCGTGTGGCCGGCCGTGTACCCCCATCATTTTTCTCCGAAAACAACCCGAGCACTACACGGGTTCTAGGACACGCCCGTGTCCTTGCGCATGTCACCTCAACACGCCTGGGATCCAGGCCGTGTACACGGTCTCGACACTCGACACTTCGTCGAGCGAAGATCGTCGACCTGATGACACGGCCTTGGACACGCCCGTGTCCTAGGCCGTGTGCCTTGTCTCGACACAATGTCGAGATCAAAGTGTCGACTTCCCGGGACGAGTGTTGACACGGGTCGACATGCTTTGCGACACGCCCGTGTCGCAGGCCGTGTGCCATGTCTCGACACTTCGTCTAACGCAGAGTGTCGATTTCGCGGGCTAAGTGTCGACACGGGTGGACACGCCCTGAGACATGCCCGTGTCGCAGGCCGTGTGCCTAGTCTCGACAGAATGTCGAGACAAAAATGTCGACTTCCCGGCTGAGTGTCGACACAATCTTGACATGCCCTAGGACACGCCCGTGTCCCAGGCCGTGTGCCTGCAGCCAGAACCCAAAACTGGCCCAAAACGTCCCCCGTCGCTCTTTTGAGTTTCGAGGCGTTACATCTGCTGTGATGGACTGGAAGAGACCTTCTACACCCAAGGATATTAGGAGCTTCTTAGGCCTGGCAGGCTATTATAGAAGGTTCGTGGAAGGGTTTTCAGTGTTGTCTGCTCCTCTAACTAGACTTTCCCAGAAGAACACCACGTTCATTTGGAGCGATAAATGTGAAGAAGCATTCCAAGAGTTGAAGAAGAGATTGTGTACTGCTCCAGTTTTAACTTTGCCTACTGAAGGAGTTGAGTACGCTGTGTATGTGGATGTATCACACATTGGACTGGGTTGTCCTTTGATGCAAGAAGGAAAGGTGTTCACGTACGGATCTAGGCAATTAAAGATTCATGAAAGAAACTATCCTACGCGCGATTTAAAGTTTGTTGCAGTAATATATGCGCTACTTTGGAGACATTTATTGTATGGCGCGTTGTGCAAGATCTACACAGACCATAAGCGTTTGAAGTACGTCTTCACTCAGAAGGAGCTGAATCTGCGCCAGCGTAGGTGGTTAGAATATGTGGCCGATTATGATGTGGAGATTCTTTATCATCCAAGAAAGGCTAACGTAGTTGCCTATTCTTTGAGTAGGAAGAGTGCCGAAATTTTTAATTTGTCTGTGCAATCCCTGGTGGAAGAATTCTTGTTGATGAACATCGAAGTTGGAAGTAGTACTGTGTCTGCCATTTTGGAAACAGACGAGCCCTCTTGGATTTCCCTTACCAGAGCGCACCAGAAGGATGACCATGATTTATTGTATCTCCGAAATAGAATATAGAAGGGAGAGCTGTCTGATTTCTCTTTGGACAAGCTAGACACTATGAGATATCGGGTTAGAATTTGTATTCTCGCTTTTGGTGACATTCGGGCTAAAAATTGTAATGAAGCTCATGGTTCCAGCTTTGACTACCATCCTGGTTCCACCAAAATATATAATGATTTAAAGCAAATTGTTTGGTGGTCAGGAATGAAGAATGATATAGCAAAGTTTGTTTCGGAATGTTATACATGTCAGTGTGTTAAGGCTGACCATAGAAGGCCTGGTGCTAAACTAACACCGCTTGATATTCCAACTTTGAAGTGGGAGAGTATTTGGATTTATTTCATCATCGGTTTACCAAGATCTCCCCGTAGGCACGACTATGTTTGGGTGATAGTTGATAGATTGACAAGGTGTGATCACTTTGTGTCTTTTAAGATTTGGTATTCTATGAAGAAGATAGCTGAATTATACCTTGATGAAGTCATCAGATTACATGGAGTGCCAATTAGCATTGTATCATATCGAGATTCAAGATTTACGCTTCGCTTTTAGAAGAGTTTTTAGGAGGGGTTGGGTACCGATTTGAGGTATTCCACCACCTACCATCCGCAGACGAATGGTCAGATGGAAAGGGTAAATCAGATCGTGGACATTATGATCAGGTGTTATATTTTGTATCACAGTGGTGCTTGGGATGAGCATCTCAGACTCATGGAGTTTGCTTATAATAACAATTATCAAGAGAGTCTGCAGATGGCACCGTTCGAGGCCTTATATGGGAGGTGTTGTAGGACTCCTTTGTTTTGGGCTGAGGTTGGTGAGAGACCGCTGCTAGGTCTGGAAGCCCTTGAAGAGATGAATTGTGTTGTAACTCATATTCAAGAGAAGCTCTGTATAGCACAAGAACATTATGAGAAATTTGCTAATCGACGAAGGGTTGATCTGGTGTTCACTATTTGGGACTTTGTTTTTCTGAAAGTCTCTCAGATGTCAAATATTAAAAGATTTGGAAGTAACCACAAGTTAGATTCCCGGTATATGGGACCTTTTCAGATTTTGGAGCGCATCGGAGCGTCGGCATATAGGCTGGAGTTGTCTGCTACCTTCCCTGGTGTCCATGATGTGTTCCATGTGAGCCAGTTGCGGAAGTGTGTTCGTCATGATCATTAATTCCTTGACTCGGTGCCCTAGATTTAGCCCAACCTAACGTACGTGGAAGAGCCTGTCCGTATTTTGGAATCTCAAGATCGAGTGTTGCGGAGAAAGACCATCACCATGGTTAAAGTTCTCTGGCGAAATCAAGACGTCTAGAGCGCGATGTGGGAATTGGTGTCGGCGATGAGTGATTTTCATCCGCATCTCTTCCCTTAGTTCTGGTATGTCTTCATGCTTTTTATGGTATTTGGTTTTTCATTTTGGTTTGGTTTTAAAGTTGTGATAAGTTTTGGGACGAAACTTCTTTTTAGGGGGAGTGACTGTAACGCCCCCGAATTTCTGATGATATTATTTAATTTGTATCGTCATATTTATGAAGTTAGGTAGTTACCTTTTGACATCATGTTGACGGTGCTGCACCGTTAGTGTCTTTTCTCTTCCGTTGGGTCTGGTTGACCAAATTTTGTGGTTTTTTTGAGGTATTTGAAGGTTTTTATGATGGAAGAATTGCGTTTGTGTTTTTCTTAGTTTTTTGCGTCTCCAGTCTTATTGCGGTCTGAGCATTTTGGAGCCTCGGTGCGTGTTTGGATTTTTACGATGAGTTTACTTGAGTAAGCATTTGATGATAATGCCTCGAGAATGGTGGGTCAGATTCTAGGGTTGTCTTCGCTACTAAATTTGTAGAGTCGATATTTTATCCCGGAATGTTAGTCAAATTAGAATTTTTAAAATTACCCCACTTGGTACTCGTGATGACCAACCTCGTTTCTTGAGAAATATTCTTCTATTCCCGAGAAGTGCATACTTGTTCTCGAGAAACGTTGTTTGTTCCCGAGAATGCCTTGTTGATCTCGAGAAGTTCTACTTTGTTCCCGAGAAATGTGAAAGTGAGGGGTTAGATCTGGAATATTGTTGAGGGGGGGGAGGGGGTGAATAGAGTATTTAAGGTTTTTATTAAATTTTCAACTACTTTAATCTAGTCCTAGTGCTGCAGGAATTAAATTAAAGCACAAACACAATTATTCTAACTAGCACATCCACAACACGAAACAAAAGAAAAGAGCAACCAGACAACACAAGAAATTTAAAATGGTTCCCCTAAACTTGTGTACATCCACTCTTCTACCACCCTGGTAGGAATCCACTCAGATTTTTGATCAAGTGCCTGACACCAATGAGCTTTCTATCAGGTGCTCAAAAACTAATTCTCAAGTCTTTTGGTCAGGTGACTTGCAACCAGGAATAACTTTTGAAGGGAGTTAAGAACCCTTTATACTGTGGGGGTGAGAAATTGATTTTGTCTTCTCTTTCTCAAGTTACAACTGAGAAGACTTGTGTGGATTTGATGTTAGCAAAATTCTCCCCCTGAGATGTTGAATGGTTCAGGGAGATGGAGCTTTGCTTCAGGGTGATAGGCCTTCATTCTTTCAACTTTGACCATACAAAGTACAGGAACTTCTTGACAGATATAGGATTTGTTGTCCTTTGAAGTGTCCTGGAGTATAGAATAAAGAAGACTCTTGATTTTGATTTGATGTTCTTCTTCTTCAAATTGCTGATATTCTTCTGGTCTAGATCTTGTATTTCTGTATCAGCTATCTATCTCTTTTTATTTTAGAGTGTTGTCGAGAGAGAGCAGTAGAAGATTCTTGATTCCTGATTCACAAAAACTGACTGACTGTCTGTGTGTCTATCTCAGTCACTGTGTAGAGGAGGAAGAAAATCCCTTTTATATTTTCCAGATTATCTTCTTTTTGAAATTTGAAATCTCTTCTGCATTCATTGCTGATGGCCTGGAGAATATTTTGCATTGAATGATTTCCCCAACTGTCCCATGGAAAAATGGCAAGCAATAATCCTGGAGAAGACCATAATTAATGCTCAATCTAACGGTAATATTCAGAGAATATTTTAGTATTAATTACTCAGGAATTATTACAGTAGGAAAGGGACAGAAGGATGGAAATGACCAAGTCTGGATTCGTGGAACAGAGAACAGAAATCGTCGAGCTGAGTCTACAGTTCGTCGAGCTGAGGAGTTGTGTTCGTCGACCAGATGGCTTTTGTTCGTCGAGCTGAGTTCCAAAATCGTCGAGCTGAGAACAGATAACTACATTATCTAGAACCTTGCCTTTCCTGTACATCAAGTTCGTCGAGCTCAGAATTTGACTTCGTCGGAATGTGTCGACACAAGTCCTGTGTGTCGACATAATTGCATCTTGTCTCGACATAGTTGTTGTTTCGACACAAATCTTGAGTGTGTCGACACAAGTCTTGTGTGTCAACACAATTACTTCTTGTCTCGACATAGTTGTTGTGTTGACAGAAATCTTGGAGTGTGTTTACACAAGTCCTGTGTGTCGACACAGTTGATGTCGACAGATGTTCTGTGTGTCGACACAAGCCTGTGTGTCGAAACAATCTGGCTTCCGATATTAATATAGTTGGTGTCGACAAATGTTCTGTGTGTCGACACAAGTCCTGTGTGTCGACACAATCTGGCTTCTGGTGTCGACACAGCCTTTTCTAAGTGTCGACATAATTTCTTAAGTCTCTGGAAGTCTGTTGAAGGCAGGTCCATGTGTTGTTGACTCTAAGGTCTTGGCCTAGACTCTAGGACACAACCATGACCCTGGCTATACATGATGGGTCATATGATCATAGCTTAGTGAACCTAGCCCAAATTAAACTAGGGATCCAACAATCTCCCCCTATTTGGGTAAGGTCACTAATTACAGACTCATAATAAAATAAAAAAATTTACAAAGCATGAAAACATATATCTGGCAGGAAAAATTAACACATGCAGCAGATATATATATACACAGTAAGCTTTGTATCAAGAAATTAATAAGTAGTTTTAAAACAACAAAACTTATCAGTTTAGGTTTCACTTTCTCTTCTTCTTCTCCTTGTACTTACCCTCTTTAGCTCTTTCACCAGACTTAGTAAATATAATTTTCCTATTGGGATCAGTAGCTTGCACCTTTGTCATTGTCATATCAGCAGCCCCTATGATATTTAGAGATGTAGCCCTTGGGACCACTGCTTCTGGATGCAGTTTCATGTAGTCATCAACATTGAAAAATGTATTAGCTTTTTCAAACCTGTTGAGCTCTTCCTTCCTGTATTTTGACATGGTAGTATACTCTGATGGATCCTTCCCTTCAGCTTTGGCTTTGTTGATCATAGAAAGGACAACCAATTCTTGGAACCTGGCCATCCTAGCTGTTGTTGTTGTTTCAGGATCTTCATATAGTACAGGTGGGGAAGCAGGTCTGTTGGAGCTTTTAGCATTGTGATGTTCTGGGAATGGTTGCTGTAGTTGTTGTTGATGCTGCTGCTGTTGAGGTTGGTTCTGCTTGCCTGAAGAGGAGTATCTCTACTGGCTGCTTCCTGGGGATGAGGACCTACCCTGATGCCTTTTATAATTTTGAGACTGAGTAGTCCTTTGAGATGTTGTGCATGAAGCACCAGCAGCTGGAGGAGGAGATGGAGGAGGATCCTTCCTGAATCTTTGTGTAGGAGGAGGTGAATACTTTTTGCTTCTCTTTCTTTCTTTCTGATCATTTTTAGATTGCAACATCCAAGCAGACATACCCTTATAAGGAGTGACTTTATGAAGGATATAGTAAGGGGTGTCATTTGCTGGATTGGACTTTGGAACAGGAGGTGGAGGTGCTTTCCTCTTTTTAGAAATTTTCTTTTTCTTAGGTTCCTCATCTGAGTCTTAATCTTCATCATCATCAGAATCTGCAGGAGCATCATATAAGGCATCAATGGCCTTTAATACTGATTTGTCAATTTGCCTTTCAGCCTGAGTTGTAGCTGGAGGAAGAGCTGGGACTGGGGCTGGAGAAGGAATGATTTTTGGAGGGGATGAAATGATGACTGAGTCAGCCTTAGGTGGAGATGAGATGGCTGGAGACTATGGAGTAGCAAAAATTGCCTTGAGTTGCTTGGCAACTTTGGGGCTTAATGGTTTGGTGTATGGGATTATAGCCAAAGATGGCTTAGTACTATCTTCTGGAGGAAAGCTCAAATAAGCTGTATCAAAAATTCTTAACAAGCTTGACAAATCAACTGTGGGATTAATGATATAATCACCAACAGTATTTATTTCTTCTGTTACTGACTCATCTTTGTCCATGCCAGTTTCAATAAAATGAATTAAATCAAACAAATCTTCATCATCTTCTGCTGCTGCTACTGTTTCTGCTGGAACTGCCACTACTGCTGGAACTGTTGCTGCTTCTTCATCAAGTATTTCCCCCTGCCTGGTTTCAGCGCAAACTGGAGCCAGGCCCCTAACTGAAGAGGGGCAGCAGAGAGGGCAGAGATTTGGGCAGCAAGAGATGATATAGAAGTAGCAAGAGGTGAAATGGCCTCTGCTATGATGGTTTTTAGGAGGGGAGTAAGGAGGGTAATGAGAGAGGAGATGGTGGAGGGGTACAATGGTGGAGGTGCAGATGGTGTGTCAGAAGGTGTTTGAGTGGAAACAGATGGAGGGATGGTTGTAGTTGGTGGGGTTGGAGGAGGAGCATCTTGCATTTGGTCATCTTGTGGGGAAGGAGAAATGAGGGGAGATAGTAAGTTTAAGGATGGTATGGAGGATAAATATGGTGGAAGAGGAGATGAAGGAGGTGTTGGAAGTAGTGATGGAGATGGTGTAGCATGGGGAGATTGAGTTGATGTTCTATGTGGAGATTGAGGTGGGGTAGGAAGATGAGTATGAGGTGAAGATGTAAGGATGGGGGATGATGGAGGTGTGGGAGTTTGAATGATTGTGTGGGTTGTGGAGGGAAGTTGTGTTTGAATTTCTGAAAGGGATGGGGGTGAAGGAGTGATCTCTTCAAAAGGGTGGGGAGTGGCTGTATCAGCCCTTGTACTTTCAAAAGCTTTTGTGGAAGAGGAAGCCTTGGAGGGCTTTGTGATGGTTCTCTCCCACTTGCCAAAAAGAGCACAAGTTATCCTCTTACTGGCATTTATGAATATGGTCTGGGAGACCAGTGATTCAGCAGCCTTCTCTCTCAAGAAGATCCCTAGGATCCTTCCAAAACTAACTTCCTTTTTATTATTCTTTTTCTTAATAAGATCAAAAATGATCTGTGCCCAGTTCACCTGTTTCTTGGTTACCACTGCACACATAACCAGAAATTGATGCCTGGTTATATAGTCGTGTGCAGTATGCTTGCCCAACAAGACTTTCCCAACTATGTCTGCTAGAAACTTAAATTCCGCAGAGAGATGTTTCTTCAGTAATTTGTTAGGGTTTTCTCCAGAGTAACCAATTTGACTTAGCATCTCATCAAACTCTTCATTATCAATCTCTAATGCATCTTCTCCATTACTTAATCTGAAGATTTCAGTAAAAACGACGGGAAAGAGAGAAACATCATTACCCGCTATTGTTCCAGTCAGTGTGTTGTCATCTATTGTGGAGGAAGTATATACCCATTCCCTGATTTCTGATCCAGATAGTTTGATCCTTGTGGATAGCAGAGTTTTCAATTTTTGGTCGTCAAGAAGTTTCAGGATTTTTAGAAAGACAGGGTCAGAATGGTGGAATGAATCGAAATCCACATCGAAGCCGGTATCAAACTTCATTGCTACAAGGGTTCCTGCTGGAATCGCCATTTGAGTACCTGTAAGAGAAAAAATGGCGATCAAGTGCAAAGGAATCTGAAGGCGCGGGATGGAGGTCGAAGAAAACCTAGATATAGGATTTTCCAGAATATGAATCGACAAACTCCGTTCCACGAAAATTAAAAAATTCTTCGATCTGAGGTCGACGAAATAATTTAGAGTTAAACAATTAGTCGAGCTCAGTCTGAAGATTTGAAGACATTTTGTCGAGCTCCGTTCGACGAAACTTGGTTCACTCACAGAGAGTTCGTCGATCTTCGTTCGACGAATATCTCAAGGACTTTTCCCAGATTGTCGAACTCTGTTCGACGAACTGTGAAAAATTCGTCGAGTGCAGACAGAAACTAAACTAAGTGTTCTCCATTGATCATTCCAAGCTAATTTATAAAGAACAAATGATTTCTCTCATCTAGAGGTTTGGTGAATATATCAGCTCTTTGTAAATCAGTGTAGATATAGACCATATTAACTTTGTTTTTGTCTACACACTCTCAAATGAAATAATGCCTAATATCTATATGCTTGGTCCTAATGTGATGAACTGGAATTTGTTCTATGGCTATAGCACTTGTGTTATCACAAAATAGAGTTGAATTATTTAAGTTGAGACCATAGTCTAGTAGTTAATTTTGTATCCACAACATCTGTGAACAGCAACTGCCAGCAGCTATATATTTTGCTTCAGCTGTTGATGTAGACACAGATGATTGTTTCTTACAAAACCAAGGCACTAATCTCATCCCAAGGAACTAGTAAGTTCCTGAGGTGCTTTTTCTGTCCGCCCTGAATCCTGCAAAGTCAGCATCTGAATATCCAATTAAATCAAATTCTGACTTAATAGGATACCATAGGCCTAGACTAGGACAACTCTTTATATATCTCAAAATTCTTTTTAAGAAAATTAGGTGAGATTCTTTATGGTTCACTTGGAACCTAGCACAAAGGCATGTGACAAACATGATATCTGGTCTGCTTACTGTAAGGTATAGTAGGGACCCAACAATGCCCCTATATAGTTTCTGATCTATAGGTTTCCCATGTGCATCAGAGTCTATTACAACATTTGTAGCCATGGATGTTTTTCTTTGTTGAGACATCAGCCATCCCAAACTTATTTATAAGCTCTTTAGCATATTTAGCTTGGGAGAGGAAGATGCCAAAAGGGAGCTGCTTCACTTGGAGACCAAGGAAGTAGGAGAGCTCACCCATGCTACTCATTTCAAATTTTGAATGCATGAGTTCAAAGAACCTCTTACATAATTTGGAATCAGTAGACCCAAATATGATGTCATCCACATATATTTGTACTAACCAGGTTTGATCATTATGATGTCTAGTGAAAAGTATTTTATCTACAATGCCTCTAATAAACTTATGATCTATCAAAAAGCTAGCTAGGGTCTCATACCAAGCTCTTGGAGTTTGATTTAGACCATAAAGATCTTTATGCAATTTAAAACCTTGATAAGGATGAGTTGGAGAGACAAAACCTGGAGATTGCTCAACATAAACCTCTTATTTCAGTACTCCATTCAAAAATGAACTCTTCACATACATCTGATACACCTTGAATTTCTTGAAGGCAGCATAGGCCAGAAAGATTTCTATGGCCTCTAACTTTGCAACTGGTGCAAAGGTCTGATCATAATCTATTCCTTCTTCTTGTCTGTATCCTTGAGCAACAAGCCTAGCCTTTTTCCTCACAATTGTACCTTGGGCATCTAGTTTATTTCTGAATACCCATTTGGTTCCAATAACTTGGTAGTCATGGGGTCTTGGAACTAAATCCCAAACTCTACATCTCTCAAATTGGTTAAGTTCCTCTTAGATTGCAATGATCCAGTGGGGATCCTGCTCAGCATCATGTATAGATTGAGGTTCAACCTGAGAGAGAAAACAGGCATGCATCAAATCTTGGTTGAGTTGATGCCTTGTCTGTACACCATCTTATAGGTCTCCAATCACTTGAGATCTGGGGTGATCCCTTAGTGTGACAAGATCATTTGGTGGAGTTAGTTCAGCAACAACATTTTGAATTAATTCCTCTTGTGGAATTATATTTGTTGTTGGATGAGGTTCATCCACTTCAATTCTTTCTTCTTCACTTTCTTCTTCATCTTGTGGAGAAGGATGTGTTGGAGCCTCTTGGGTGAGGCTTAGTCCATCCAAGTTCTCACACAAGTGAGGTACCTGCAAAGGATTACTGGTAGAAATCTCTTTCTCCTTGCAAGATATGTTAGCCTCATCAAAAATAACATGAATAGACTCTTTTATTTTTAAAGATGATTTATTGAATACCCTATAAGCTTTGCTTACTTGGGAATATCCTAGAAAAATTCCCTCATCAGCCTTAGTTTCAAACTTTTAATGTATTTCTTGTTGTTGTTATGTATGTAACATATACATCCAAATACTTTAAAATAGTTGATTTTAGGTTGCTTCCCTTTAAGTAATTCATAGGGAGTCCTATTCTTCAGTTTATGTATCAGGCTCCTGTTCAGGATATAGTTTGCTATGCTTACAGCCTCTGCCCAAAAGGTTAGTGGCATGTAAGCATCTGCAAGTAATGTACCTGCAGCTTCAATTAGGGTCATATTTTTCCTTTCAGCTACCCCATTTTGTTGGGGAGTTCTAGGAACTGAGAAACAGTGCCTGATACCTTCCTTCTCATAGAACTCATGCATAAGAAGAGACTCAAACTCTGTACCATGATCACTTTTGATCAATGCAACATGAGTAGAGTACTCAATCTGTATGGTCCTGAGAAAATCTGTAAGAACTTTAAAGGTATCTGACTTAGATCTCAAAAAGGTCACCCAAGTAAACCTTGAGAAGTCATCTACAATAACTAAGGTGTAGGATTTCCCTCCTAGGCTTTGCACAGCAATGGGTCCAAAGAGATCCATGTGTAGCAAATATAAAATTCTAGGTGAATCACTTTTATTAACCGACTTAAAGCTAGTTTTAGTTTGCTTGCCTAGTTGACAAGCCCTACAAAGGCCTTCCTTCTTATGGGACCAAAAGGTAAGCCTCTTACAAGACTGTCTTTAGATAACCTAGCAATATTTTTCATGTTAACATGACCTAGCCTTTTATTCCATAATTCATTCTGAGTACTAGCTATGTTGAGTAGGCAGACATATGAATTGGCAAAATAGAAATTAACTAAGTAGATGTTGCCTTGTCTATTTTCAATTAAAACAATTTGTTTTTCTTTATTAGAGATAGTGCATGAGGTTGAGTTAAAGTGTACCTGATAACCTTCATCACATAATTGACTTATGGAGATGAGGTTATGTTTGAGTCCTCTGACATATGTCACTTTCTTGAAGGTGACAGCTCCAATTTTCATTTCTCCATATCCTTCTTCTGACCACACTTTGAATCACCAAAGATTACCTTTGGCCCTAGCTTGGACTTATAGTTGATTAGGTCATCCTTGCTACCAGTCATGTGTTTGGAGAATCCACTGTCCAGCTATCAGGTTTGATTAATTACTAGACATCACTTTTCCTGTAGTAAAAACAGTTAGTTGTTCTTGACCCAGGTTACCTTGGGTCCTTTATATTGCTGGTAAGAAAAACTAGATATTATAGAAAACTCTGGTTGAGATTTGTTCCTAGTGGGTGATATCTTCTAGGTGAAATTGTCCAGTCAGCTAATGGATTAAATGGTTTCTTAGATTGATTAGAGTTGTTGTTGTAGTTATAATTTTTATTAAGTCTTTCTGGGTTTGACGAATTGGGATGAGATCGTCAATCCCTGCCCAGAGCATGAACATAGTCATTTTCTGTACCCCACGTTCGTCGATCTCTGCTCGACGAACCATACAAAGTTCGTCGATCACAGTTAGATGAATAATTATAGTTAAAGTTTGCGTTCAGAGTTCGACGAATTGTTCATGTTTCGTCGATCTGAGTTCGATGAAATCTACTGAAGTTTATTTTTACCTAAGGTTTTCTGATTTTTTTTTATTTTGTCCTTTTGTTTTGGGAATTTCTTCTATGGTTTGTTTATGCTTTATTATTTCTTTTCCTTTAGCAGAAACAAACTTGATAGGGGATAACAATATTTTTCTTGAGAATGGGGGGCAAACTTGATGAAGCACCCAAGCCCAGCTTGCCATTCAGTTTGGCATTTACAGTGCTTGTGATGTCCATCAGCTTGAGGATTCTCCCATTGAGAGATTCCTCAAGTTGTTTAGCCTCACATAGTTGTGTTTTCAGGGAGTTGATTAGTTCATTAGCTTCATTTAATTCATCCTTTAACTTTGTATTTTCAGACGTCAGGGTTTCTTGATTAGCTAGTTTTTCCCTAAGTGTCTTGATTTCTTTTTCTGAATTTATTAGATCTATGCACATGGTTTTGAATTCAGGTTTAAATGAATCAGAGCTATAATCAAAAGAAGAAAATACATGATCAGCTTCAAATTCTGAAGCTTCTTCATTATCAGATGCATCAGCATCTGATTGGCTCCTGGAGGCATCCATGGCCATAAGGCAAATTTCCTTGGCCCTTGCTTCTTCTTCTTCACTAGAGTTGGAAGATGTTGATTCATCTTCAGTTTCACTCCAAGATTCAGCTACAAATCTTTTCTCCTTCTTCTTGTATCTGCTGGAGGAAGGTCTTGAGCTATATTGTCTTCTGGTATCCTTCTCTCTTCTCTTATCCTTCTTTTGATTTTCTGGACACTCTGAGATGAAATATCCAGGTTTCCTGCAGCTAAAGCAGACCACTTATTTAGTGTGGGTTTTATCATACCTTGGCTTGTCATTCATCTTGGATGACTTTCTTCTGAAATCCTTCCTTGCCAGCTTGTAAAATCTTTTGGCAAGTAGACCCATCAGCTCGTCATTTATTGTCGGTGCTTCTGTCTCCTCATCAGTGTTGAATGCAATGATGTGCTCCTTCCTTGCTGGTGGAGGTGTTCTTTGCTCAGGTGCTTCTCTGGATTTGATAAGCTGCTCATAGGACTTAAGCTTTCCTAAATGAGATTCAGTGGAAATCTCATTCAGGCTCCTGGCCTCCTTGATGGGCCAGATTCTTAAATCCCATGAGCTTGGGAAGCACATAAGGATTTTATCATTCACCTCTGTGAGGGTGATGTCCTTGTCCTAGGTTTTCAGCTCATTGATGATTGAGCTCAACCTATTGTACATGTCTACTACTGATTTAGCTTCCTCCTTCTTGAAGTTCTCATATTGTGATATGATATTGGACCCTCTATCTTTTCTTTCATCAGCAGACCCAGCCACCATTTGATTGAGGGAATCCCAGATGGCTTCGGCTGATGTTCATTAAGCCACTTTTTGAAAGATGTCATCTGACATTATTTGGGCCAGAATATTCATGGTCTTGGCATCAACAATTTTAGCCTTCTTCTGGGCCTTAGTCCACTCAGGTGGTGGAACTGCATTGTTGCTGGATGTTGCTATAGATATGGAGGAAGATGGTTCAGGAGTACCTGTCACAATGGAATTAAAAATATCCTCATCAATAGTATTCATATATAACTTGATTCTTGCCTTCCAAATGACAAACCTATTTAGGTTGCAAACTGGAGGTCTGGTGCTTGCATAGTCTTTGTTCTGTGCCATGCTTTGTGTATAATCCCAGTAAAATAAATATTAAATCTAACTCAGGATCTTTGGTTCAAGGGTTATCTTGTACAAACAAAGGAACCTTCCTCTAATACCAGTTGAAAGTGAGAGGTTAGATCTGGAATAATCTAGAGGGTGGTGAATAGAGTATTTAGGGTTTTTATTAAATTTTCAACTACTTTAATCTAGTCCTAGTGCTGTAGGAATTAAATTAAAGAATAAACATAATTATCCTAACTAGCACAGCCACAACAAGAAACAAAAGAAAAGAGCAACTAGACAACACAAGAAATTTATAGTGGTTCCCCTAAACTTGGGTACATCCACTCTTCTACCACCCTGGTAGGAATCCACTCAGATTTTTGATCAGGTGCCTGACACCAATGAGCTTTTGATCAGGTGCTCAAAAACAAATCCTCAAGTCTTTTGGTCAGGTGACTTGCAACCGGGAATAACTTTTGAAGGGAGTTAAGAACCCTTTATACAGTGGGGGTGAGAGATTGATTTTGCCTTCTCTTTCTCAAGTTACAACTGAGAAGACTTGTGTGGATTTGATGTTAGCAAAAGGCTCCCCCTGAGATGTTGAATGGTTCAGGAAGATGGAGCTTTGCTTTAGGCTGATAGGCCTTCAGTCTTTCAGCTTTGACCAGACAAAGTACAGGAACTTCTTGATAGATATAGGATTTGTTGTCCTTTGAAGTGTCCTGGAGTATAGAAGAAAGAAGACTCTTGATTTTGATTTGATGTTCTTCTTCTTCAGATTGCTGATATTCTTCTGGTCTAGATCTTGTATTTCTGTATCAGCTTTCTATCTCTTTTTATTTCAGAGTGTTGTCGAGAGAGAGAGCAGCAGAGGATTCTTGATTCCTGATTCACAAAAACTGACTCTGTTTGTGTGTCTATCTCAGTCACTATCTAGAGGAGGAAGAAAAATCTCTTTTATATTTTCCAGATTATCTTCCTTTTGAAATTTGAAATCTCTTCTTCATTCATTACTGACGTCCTGGAAAATATTTTTCATTGAATGATTTACCCAACTGTCCCATGGAAAAATGGCAAGCAATAATCCTGTAGAAGAACATAATTAATGCTCTGTCTAACGGTAATATTCAGAGAATATTTTAGTATTAATTACTCAGGAATTATTACAGTAGGAAAGGGAGAGAAGGATGGAAATAACCAAGTCTGGATTCTTTGAACAGAGAATAGAAATCGCCGAGCTGAGTCTACAGTTTGTCGAGCTGAGGAGTTGTGTTCGTCGACCAGATGGCTTTTGTTCGTCGAGCTGAGTTCCAAAATCAACGAGCTGAGAAAAGATAACTACATTCTCTAGAACCTTGCCTTTTCTGTACATCAAGTTCGTCGAGTTGAGAATTTGACTTCGTCGGAATGTGTCAACTCAAGTCCTGTGTGTCGACATAATTGCTTCTTATCTCGACATAGTTGTTCTTTTGACAGAAATCTGGAGTGTGTCGACACAAGTCCTTTGTGTCGACACAATTGCTTCTTGTCTCGACATAGTTATTGTGTTGACAGAAATCTTGGAGTGTGTCGACAGAAGTCCTGTGTGTCGACACAGTTGATGTCAACAGATGTTCTGTGTGTTGACACAAGTCCTGTGTGTTGACACAATCTGGCTTCCGGTGTCGACATAGTTGGTGTCGACAGATGTTCTATGTGTCGACACAAGTCCTGTGTGTCGACACAATATGGTTTCTGGTGTCGACATAGCCTTTCCTAAGTGTCGACACAATTGCTTGAGTCTCTGGAAGTCTGTTGAAGGCTGGTCCATGTGATGTTGACTCTAAGGGCTTGGCCTAGACTCTAGGACACAACCATGACCCTGGCTATACATGATGGGTCATATGATCCTAGCTTAGTGAACCTAGCCCAAATCAAATTAGGGATCCAACAAAATGTTCTTCTGATCTCGAGAAATCCTCCTTTGTTCTTGAGAAATCGATTGTTGTTCTCAAGATGTCCAGAAGCCCTTCTCGAGATGTCCATAGTCTTGTTCTTGAGAAGCCCCTTTTTGTACTCGAGATCTGCCCTTTTGTTCTCGAGAAGTCCTCTTGTTCTTGAGAAGACTCTACCTTGTACTCGAGAACATGAGTCGTTGTTCCCGAGTAGTACTTTTACTTGTTCTTGAGACACCCTTCTTCTATGCCCGAGAATATTCTTTAGGTCTCGAGTTACCTTCCTCCTAGTTCTCGAGAAATTTTGTTGTACTCGAGAACTGCCCTTCTAGTTCTCGAGAAATTTTGCTGTACTCGAGAACTGCCCTTCTAGTTCTCGAGAAACTTTGTTGTACTCGAGAACTACCCTTCTAGTTCACGAGAAGTTTTGTTGTACTGGAGAACTGCCCGTCTATTTCTCGAGAAGTCTATTTCAGTACTCGAGTGGTCCTGCCTTCTACCCAAGTAAAGCTCCTTTCTGTTCTTCTCGAGTAATCCATACTTCTTCTCGGAAATGCCAGTTTAGCCGAACCTTGTTTCTTCTCTTAAGTGTTCTAATCTTTGTATTATATGCATTATATAAATACATGTATATATATAAGAGACCACTTCTTACTCCTTAAGCCGATTGAACTACTATTCATTTGCTTGAACCAGAGAGGCGTGAGTGAGAGAGAGAACGTCCGTTTGAGAATCTTTCGGTTGCCGCCGACGGTGCACCGGATCTCGAAATATTGAACCAAACATAGATCCGAAAATCTCTCAACGAGAGCTACGTCATCGTGATAAAATCTTCCCCATTTCTTGAGTTTTCTCGTTAGGGTTTTTGGCCCTGACCTCTATTTCTACCATCTTTGTTTAGACTTCGACTTCCCCCATCTTCCTTAGTGCCAATCTACGCCATGGTGCTATTTGGAGGTCTTCTCCGGCAAAACTAAGGCAAGTGATGGTTTTACTCCCCACTTCCCTTCTTTCTCCCGACCTACTAAAATTTCTAACTTCTTGTTGCGCTATCATTAATATCTTGTTGATTATTGTGATGTCTTAATCCTTTGTTTAAATCCACCTATATTTACATGTTCTTGATTTTGCTAATCTAATCTTGTAAAGTGGTATATGCTTTAATGATGTGGTTGAATCTTGCTCTTTAATCGTCCCTTAATTATTAGGTAGGACATGTTAGAGTTTATCTAGGATTGTAAATCCTTCCTAACGGTTGATCAACCATTTCTTAAATCTAGATATGTTTAGTAGAATCTGATGTGCCAAGTCTTGAGATTTATATCTTGGTTTCCTTCATAGCGATGTCGTGGGGCGAGACAAGCCGCCAGGTCGAGGAATGGTTATGGTGGGCCTCTGATCTCTAAACCCGGGTCGTTACGTATTGTGATGGTCATGGTTTTCTTTGTTGCGGGTGTTATTAGTAGGAGAAACCACCGCCGCAATGATTGATCCCTCTATTAATCCCTTGGGGAACTCTACCGAGCGTTTGGGAATTTGCGGTGAATGGTGGAGTGTTTGAGTCTCCCCTGCAATTGGATGGATAATAAATCTGTGGGGGTGTGTTCGGATGAGTTACCACCCTGCCCGTATTTTTGGGTAGAGTTGACCACAGTTGGCTAATAGAGTTTTGCTAATCTTTCTGATGATTTAATCATGATTATTTTTCCTTATAGTCTTTTTAATCTGGGGTACTTTTGTTGTACATGACGATATACATAATTGTTCCTTTCTGAGTTTTTGTACCTTACTTTTGTACTTTACATCAGTATTTTAGGTCTTGTGTTGGTACCCATTTGACCTATGTTTACTTTTGGCTTACTTTTCTGCCATCACTTGTACTACCTTGCTGAGGTGTTCTGTCTTTGGAATCCCTCAGGTTAAAAGTTATAGCTGGTAGAGGAGCTGGTTTGGGAGTTTCGGTGTAGTAGTAAGGTTGTGTTTTGACCTCGCCATTGCGAGGTAGTTTGTTGTTTTAATTTACTTTACCTAGTTCAGACATACTTTGTTTTATGTGGGTTCGTGTTAGATTGTTGACGCCCACAGGATGGTTGATTTTGGATACTTTTGCTAGCTGCAACTTGTTTTCTTTTTGAATGTTTCGATTACTTATTCTCTGGGATGTTTTATGTTAGGCTTGCAAGATAGTTATTTTCAAGTATAAAAACTACTATTATTACTTCATGCATTGTATACTTTAAAATGCTAAATCACTATATTTAACGACCGTAAAAATCTATTTTTACTTCTATTATAAACCTAGAACTTGCATATCATGAGTTGCCCTATGTGGGCCTTTATACTCATGTAGGATGTATAACCTTGTAAAAGAAGTATTTTCCGCAACATATAACTATTTTTCTCGTGGACTAGATGAGCCACAAGGCCGAGGGTTACATCTAACTGCTTCACTTAAACTAAAATTTTCTCTAAATAACTTAAAGATCTTGCTCAAGGGAAATGACTTTTATTTCAGAAAAGAGGACATTTGGAGGTTGAGGCATATTCTGATGCAAGCTATGCAGATGATAAAGAGCATAGGAAGTCCATATTTAGGTTCTGTACTTTTGTTGGCGGGAATTTGGTCAGCTGGAAGAGCAAGAAACAAGTTTTTGTCTCCAGGTCAAGAACATAAGCTAAGTATAGGAGTATGGCTCTAACTACTTGCGAGCTAAAGTGGTTACGGAAACTTATGCTATATTTTGAAGATCTTTATGATCATCCTCTACCAATATTCTGTGACAACAAGGAATCCATATATATTTTGAGGAATCTTGTCTTCCATGAGAGAACGAAGCATAACGAGGTTGATTGCCACTTCATTAGAGAGGAGATTTTAAAGAATCAGATTTGCACTCTATTTGTTACCTCGGAGAGAGAACTGGCTAATTTCTTCACCAAGACAGTTACTCCTTCCAAGGAGGTTTGTAGAGAGCTGGGAATGGTAGATATATATGCTACAACTTGAGGGGGAGTGTTGGAGCTTGACGAGACCGGGCAGACTTATGCCTAACCGAAGCGGTCTACCAGTCTTAGAGATATAGCGGTTTGATCCAGCAGTCTGGTGGTTAACCTCTGCTTACGGTAAGGTGGACAATAGTAGTGGCGGTCTGACAGTTAGCTACAGCAGCGGTCTGGAGGTTAGCCGTAGTGGTCTGATGGAAGCCACAACGGTCTGGCTGAAAGCCGCAATAGCATTCTATCGATAAGCCACAGCAGCCTGACAGAGAGCAGCAGCAGTCTGTCGGTTAGCCGCAGCAGTCTGGATAAAGCTGCAGTGGTCTGGTTGAAGCCGAAGCAGTAGACAGTTGGTTAACTACAACTGTGGTCTGGTGGCAACCAGCAGTTGCAGTCTGATAGATTGCAGCAGCTGCGGTCTGGTTGGTAGCCTCAACTGCTATATGGTGGCAACCCGTAGTTGTGGTCTGGCGGCCTGTACCAGCGGTCTTACCTGACAGTTAGAAGTCTTACCTAGTTGTCGATTGGTGTTTTATTTTTTATTTTATAGTGGGCGGTTTGACCATGTCTATCCGCATAGACCGCCCGACTTGTATTTAGTCCCACATCGGTATTTGTATTCTCTTATCTCCCCCGATTTCTATAAATAGGGGGCATACCAATGTAATGATTACCTTTTTGGAGCAATAAAATTCGCCTTTATTTAGCTCTTTTTACAAGGGCATTACACTAGCACTTTCTCGCCTGCACCTTCATCTCGTCGAATGCCTTCTTAAAGACTACGTTGACCGATCTCCCATTGTCTGTGAGCATCCAAGAGACTGTATAGTTCTCGATGGCTATGTGGATCACTAGAGCATCATAGAAGGGATCCTCATGGTCTGGCATATCCTTCAGAGAGAAGATGATCTTCACCTCCGGGGTGGGGCTTGAGACATCGAAGCAACGCTCTGATGATACATGGTATGAAGGCTTGAATTGCAAGTGGCCTCGACACCCACCCCTCTGTGGATCACCCCGACCTCCTTAGGTACCCATGTCCGCCATATCCACGCACCGGTCCTCTTCCTGGACTCCTCTGATCACCTCTTCACTCTGCATTGGAGGCTGTTGCTCACTCAGGCCTCTCGCCCTACAGACTTCTAGGTACTCTATGCAAGTGGTCGTTGCATGACCTTCCTCATGATGGTAGTCATGGTAAGGCAACACCACCTCCTCCCTTTTCCCCTCCATGGTTGATTTCTCCTTCTGCCTCCTACTCCTCTTCCTCTACCTCTTCCTCAGTCGATTACCATATCTTGTTGAGGCGCGGGTAGGAGTGGCCTATGGACTTGGTCTCCACCCCTGGGGATTGAACCTCCCATGTTCTCTATGGAAATTTCCCCTTCCCTGGGTGTACCCACTTCCTTGACCCTGAGCGAGCCCTCCTTGCTGCCTCTAACCTGGCACCTAACCCTCTCGGGGTCACCGGAAACCTTATGCCCTTGGCTCCTCTCTCCTACTTCCCTCCTGCTGTCTATTGTAACCTCCCATTTCGTGCCAGACACCTCGCGCGTGTCTTGAGTCATGAAAATTGACTCAAGCTCGGGGAGCGTCGAGTGAGTCGACCGGACTCAACGACTAGATCAGGAATTAACTTAGAAAATTCTGGCAAGTTAGGCATTGAGTGCATTGAGTGGACTCAACACACTCAACACCAATTAACTTAGAGAAATTTTGGCGGGATAGGCGTCGAGAGCGTTGAGTGGACTCAATGCACTTGATGCCATTTGTCTTTGAAATCCTGGCGGGTTAGGCGTTGAGAGCATTGAGTGGACTCAACGAACTCGATGCCATTTAACTTAGTTTATTTTCATTGGTTAAGGCATTGAGAGCGTTGAGTGGACTCGATGCTCTCGACGCCATATAACTTGCTATGTTTCTTGCGGTTAAGGTGTTGAGGGCGTTGAGTGGACTCAACGCTCTCGACACCAAATAACTTGGCATGTTTCTGGCGATTAAGGCATTGAGAGCATTGAGTGGACTCAACGCTCTCGACGCCATATAAATTGGAGTTTCTGGAGGTTAAGGCGTTGAGAGCGTTGAGTGAGCGTTGAGTGGACTCAACGCTCTTGACGTCATTTAACTTAGAATGTTTCTGGCCATAGATAAGGTAATTTCGTCGAACTCAGAGATCAAAGGAGTAAAGGATGACTGGAAGATAGGCTTGCACCTGAGTGGGGGAGGAGGTATAGATTCCTACTGAGAAGGACACAAGTAGTGACATAGGCGTGTCACTACCCGTGTGGTGCCTTTGTAAATTTTGCATCTTCTTTATGATCTTTCCAGAGAAGGACATGGGTAGTGACATGGGCGTGTCCCTACCCGTGTGTGCGCAATCCAAGACTACCCGTGACATGGGTAGTGACCAGAGCTCGGCAAGAATCGTCGAGGAGAGATCGACGAACATCGTCGAGCAGAGATCGACGAACATCGTCGAGCAGAGATCGACGAACATCGCCGAGCAGAGCTCGACGAACATCGCCGAGCAGAGCTCGACGAACATCGCCGAGCTGACCTCGACGAACATCATCGAGCAGAATTCGTCGAGCGCAGAATTCTCTCTTGGAGAATTTTCGGGCCGCATCCTTTCGAAATGACTCATTTAAGGTGATGTTTGGCGGTCCAATGTCTGGCTGACAAGTGCCTAGGCAGTTACCCTAATTTCTCACTATAAAAAGGGAAATGAGGAAAACCCTAGACTTCTTTTCTTTTTATCACCTTGCCCGGCAGCCGTCTCTGCCAAGCTAACGGAATAGTGAAGTCGCCATATTCTGGAAGAAATCCTCTCTTCCTCTTCTTTCTCGTGAAGAACAAACATTAACCAAGGAGAAGAAGATGCCGCCAAGTAGGGTGATAGGATCCATGGATGGAAATGGTGGAAACGCCTGAAATGAAGTGAGATTCCTACCCTCTTTCTTGGTGCTAGATCACTAGTTATTCCTAGGAGAGATATCGACTCAAAAGAGTCTTGATTTGTGAGAAGAAGATTTCTAGGAAGAGGCCATGCTAGGACTTGTGTCCTAGGAATTAGAGTCTTCAAACTTTCCTCACTTCAAATGAAGTTTGTGGACTGGTTTTGTGAAGAGAAGTGTCCATATGAGGGTTAATAAGGGAGGAGAAACTCTAGATGTTATTTGGAAAGTTCGGTTGGAGGAAGAAGACGAAGCAATGACGTTCGATCTACTTTAAGATGCGCGCAGAAATCTGTTTTCTGCGCGCAGCAACTTTCGAGGCCGTTTTAAGACATGATACGGCTAGATATGGGCTTTATACTAAACACAAATGTCGTAGCCCTTGGAAATACCTTTCCAACGAGTGGTTACATGCCTTCACCGGATTCCTGTAGCCTCGGGAATCCCCGATCGAAGTTGATGTACAGTAATCATTCTTACATATATAGTTCTCGTGTTTGTTTTGTATCGGCTTTTGTTTGGTAGAGAGATTGTAGTTCATTAATGTTAATGTTTGTTGAATTTAGTTTATAAGTAATTGTTATAAAATATTTTAATGACATTTTTTGGATAGATCCCGAATGAACAAATGGTGTAGTAAACTATACTTGATCAAGGTGATTTGGTGGAGGTTAGTGAACGAATGGATTGACGAGTTGGGATGATAGGAATGACTTAAATATGTAATTCGATAGGGATGTACTTGATAAAGGTAATACAATGAATAATGATGAGGTTGACCTGAAGTTTGTTGTAGATAATTTGTAGTAATTGCGATGAACAAATGTTGATGGCTTTTAGTTGGTAGATCCATATGTACACGAATAGTTCGAACTTTGTAAAAGAATTGTAACGAGTGATGTTAAAGTCATGTGATCATAGTATACATGTAATTATGATAACTAAATGGTTGGTGAATATGTGTGGAGTACCATTATGTTGATGGTGAACCATTGGTGTGCTTGGATGCACGAAAATGTGGAAGGGTTGAAAGTGCGTGTGTGCTGTCGCACATGAATTATGTATTGGTAAGAGACTCGGTGTGGAGCTCTTGCGTGTTGTTGAGCACGAAATGTGAATAATAAAAGGGGGATCAATGTGGAACCCCATATGTGAAATGCATGTGGTGTGAGTCGACACGCGGTGTCGTAATCCTTGGTTAAGGATAGTATGGCAGGTCTACAGGCTCGCCAGACGTCACAACGACGGGAGTTGACATCTAGACTTGCACAGTTAGGCTTTGGTCCTCAGTGCTCATTTCTTGAGGCACCCTCCGTGCTAGTGGACAGTTGGCCTTTTTCCTTTGGTGATTTTTTCACAGAGGCACCTTTCGTGCCACAAGATAGGCCAGTTGGGCTAGGCTCTTGGTGCACATCTACCCGAGACCCCTTCTGAGTTGTAGTATGCATGTGAGCTTCGTTGTTATGTTCTTAGAATTGAGTTGTAAGGAGGCCTAGGCTTGGTAGTGTGGATGCCCTCCTAGTAGTGGAGAAGCCCGCTCAACTGTCACCGCCTGGCCATGACGGTTGACGCCAGAGACGTTAGTTACCTGCTCGAAAAGTGAGAACTACAGGTCTGTGTCGACATAGCAGTTGCATGTGCATGATCATGGGTGAGTCATTGCATTGCATTCATGACATTACATTACATTGCATACACAAGATCCTCAATGTATTAGTTCATATGGGCACTCTTATACGATGAGTTACTTTACTGCTGAGCCGATCCTAAACTTATATGTCTGTATGGGCATTCATATATGTTGAGTTACTTTCTGTTGTAGCTTTACATCTTCTATATACTGCTGTAGATGATAGAACTACTAGAATAGATTATTTACTCTTTTATTATACTACTGATCTACTTGATATTGCTCATTCTATACCACCTGTTTGTACTGATGTTTATTTATATATATTGTACCCTTGTTCTTTTCTCCGCCCGGTGTCGAGGAGTCATTAGGGGAGCAGATGTGATAGCCACTTAGTCTTATGACTAACGGTTGCTACGTCTTCCTTTTTAGGAGGAAACCCCACAGACAGAGCATCAGCAAGTTATGCAGCAAGACAGCCAGGACAGGATGACAGGGCCTGAAGGGACAGTGTCGTCGCTACCGTCAGTGACTGATATAAGTTTTGAGAGACTCATGATGTAGCCCTTTGGGCAAGTTTTACTCGTACTCTGATATTATAGAAGCTTGTTGTAGCTTCTTTTTCCGGATGTACGTTTTTGACTATTTTACTTATGTTCGGATTAACTTTTGTTTTATATTCTTGGTTGGGTTGGCATTGGTTGATATTAGTTATAGCCGGCAGGATAGGTGTCATAAGACTCCCCTCGTACTGTGTTTTGTGTTCCAGGAGTGGGGTCTTACATCTATAGCCTCCCTACTCCCTCTTCTTTGTGTCACTCAATCTTGTCAATATTTTTGAGAACGTCGGGTTCGCTACCTCTCCTTTGATCTCCTTCATCTCCCTTTCCATCAGCTCCTCGAAGTATAAGTGCGGTTTTCAAGTAAGGCTCATTTTGAATAAACCCCGGCACAACCCCATGGTGAATGTGAGCTGAAGGTATATCTGGTCATCTCTTGGATGGTCAAGATTTCCTACTGTAACTTATCCATGTAGTTGGCCAGCGACTCCTCCGCCCCCCCTGCTTCATTATGAGGAGAGACTCAACACTTATCTTCCTCTTCTTGGACATCAAGAAGCATAGCTGGAAACTTCAGCGCATATCTTCAAACCCGTTGATCGATCTTGCAAGGAGGTGGTGGAACCAGTTCCTTGCTTTTTCCATCAAAGTGAAAGTGAAGAGGCGACACTTAAATGCATCTGACATTTGTCTGATGTAGACTATATCCTCGAACCACTTCAGGTGGTTGACGGGGTCATCCATGTGGGTGTAATATGATATCTCTAGCTCCCCAAACCCTTCTAGAATCGGGGCTAAAACTATGAACTTGCAGAATAGGCTTCCCCCACTCACTGGGCTCGCTTGTTCAACTTCCGCGATCAACTAGCAGGGTGGTCCAACACTTGTCAGACTGGGTAACAAGTCTCGCCTGGTGAGTTCCAGCTCGAACCTCTCAGTCACCACTTCTTTCCCCAGTTCTCCTGTGGAAGTCTCCCCCATTGAATGAGAAGCTGGCACCTAGACGACTAGAGTCGAGCACTCCCCCGGGGGGGGTGAGTCCTAGTAGCATCTCCATGATGTTCTTGGTGAATGTTAGAAAATCCTCCTTCTGCACGAAGTTGCGTGCATTTAATAGCTCACTGGGATGTCTCCTTGCTTGTGGTCCCCGGTCATGGAGCTCACTCAAGATTTTCTGTATAAGCTAAGGTCCATCCTCACCGCATCAAAAATGTTGAAACTAATAATCAGTCTCAACAAGGGTTCAGACCCAAGGGGTAGCTTCCCCTTAATTCTCCCAAACTAGATGTAAGACCCCTCCCCCTTACCAAGGAGGCTACTAGTCTTATGCCCAGAACCGCCATCCTACGGTGGCACTAACGCGCGGGTTAGTCGACAACGCAACACGCAGATTATGCCGGCTAGTACGATCATAAAAACTGTAGGACAATATGATAAACAAAAGTATAGCGGTAAAAGTAAACCACAACTAGTCCACAGTCGCAGTACAAATCATACATATATATGAATGAAAGAGTACACAGTCCACAATGAGTAACAAATATATGAAGAGTAATAAGGGCTTATACCCAGTACATCATATGAATAAACACTCCTCTCAAAATATCAAACAGTGGAAACTAATCAACTAATCTCGTCCCACCTGAGGTAACACTGTAGCAGTAGTAGTACGTGGTATCAACTCCTCACGCCCTGTCACCTCGTCCTGCCGGTCGTGCTGGTGCTCCATCTCCTCAAGCTCTTAAACAATAGTTTGGTCACCGACCATTAGTCAAAAATACTAAGTCGTTTCCTCCGCACCTCGCCCCGCAACTCGTAGGCACCGTGCGGGAGGACGAAGCGGAGGACAATCAAGGGGTAACAAGTGTAAACAGGTGGCAGTGGCACTATAATAACAAGTATATGAGGAGTAATAGTAATTCTACTCTAGCAGTTCTATGTAAGAAATACAAGTGCAGTAAGTAAAGTATAAAACTGAAGTAAGTAAGACAAGTGAAGTAAAACACAATACGGTAAAGTAATTAAAGAACTGAAAGTAAGAGCAGGAAAGTAAAACTATGCTACCACTACGATACCATCATAAAACGTACCTTAACTTATAAAAATGCCCATACAAATTTATAAGTTAAGGTTTCCAAGAAATTTAACTTATCATATAAAAGAGTCCATACTAATTTATATGATAAGGATCTATGAAGCGTATGACCTAATATGAATGAATGTTTATGATGCAATTTATGAAACAGGCAAGTGCAACTCACATATAATGACTCTGTGATCACAGACCTTTAGTTCCCACTTTTTGAGAGCTAGCTTCACTCTCGGGGTACCACCGTTGTGACTACGGCAGCAGCGGAGCGGGCATCTCCACTTCTAGGCTGGTATGCACACTACCAGACCTTAGACCCCTCTTATATGCCTATGTACACATCGTAGGTGCACTCTAGAGTCCATGCGTACGTACTTTGCTGACAGCCCGTCAGTCTTGTTGGGTCGGGTGTGCGTTATCGGGGATCGTCCTCCAGACCGTAGTGTAAAACAACCCACTAGCCCCTCAAACCCTCACACCCGCCTGGTTCACCATACTGCCGTTGGTGTGACGATCAGCCAGTACTGCATGACCCTCCACTATATTTATGCACATGCAAGTATTTCATCCCGAGCCTTCAGCTCGCAGGACCAACCTGTCCTGGATCCCTCAAACCCTTCACGGGTGAGCCTGCAACATATATCCCTCCAACCCATCTCGGGCGAGAACGCACAACAGTGCCTTTATTCAAAATCCCTCAAACCCATCATGGGTTAGAATGAACCACAATGTCTTAACCTATTAGACTACTCTTGTCTACGGGTTGTTATACTTAGTGATTTAAGGTTAATCACAGGACTGCCCAGGGTATACCCGGTGAAGGGATCTCGGGGGAACTAGGAACTATGATGGGATTACGCACAAAGCTCCCTTTCTCAAGGATATTTACTTTAGTTGATGACTACCCATAATTCACCCCCAGCTCTCGTTATTACTCTTGAGTGATCCTAATGACTTAAGATGTTCTCAGAAGGGCGACGGTCTTCCACCGGCCTCCACTCTAGTTGCTATCCAAGGGCTTGCACTTTTACTCTCATCACTAAGACAACATTACCCACCAAGGTTTTTCTCCAATCGTAACCTCTAGCTCATCCGTCGATCTATCCCTCGGTGGTCCTTATAGTATAACCTACTTACACTATGCGCAACCCATGACCTAATACCACCCCGAAGTAGAACTTCCAATTCCTTGGGCCACCCGCCCCTAACTAATTATTCTAGGATGGTATGGACTAATGAAGTGAGCATATTGATTTTCATAATTTTCTAAAGTCATTAAGGTCTCTAATTAAATCATTTAATTAATCTCCTATGTCATTTACTACATGAAGCATCACAAATTATAATCCACTGACCTAAGGAATTTTTCTTGAGTTATATCTTGGTAACATATTGTTGTCTACCAAAATTCATAATTTTCCTTTGAATATTTCTATTTATTCCTTAATTAATATAAAACTCACATAATAGCCATTTTCCAAAGGAAGTATAAGGAGTTCATTACTAAAAATTCCAAAAACATTACAGCATAGATATATTGGTTAAAAATGCTAAATACAGAATTTCATGAACTTCCATAGTACAAGGGCTACAAATTTTCATTTCTAATTATATTACCAAAATGCCACTATGAGGTTTTAAAAATTATTGATTCATCCAAAAATGCTGAGATAATTAAACAAGGTTATTCATGCTCAGAGATATCACCAAGAAATTTTCCAAAATTTTCTACTAAGTATTTTCACCAATTTGTTAATTAAGTAAAATGAGGGTAAAAAGGTAATTTCCACATAACTCCTATCAAAATCCTTCAAACAGAGACATTAAAATTTTCAGGGGTTAAAACTAACATTATATTGACCTTGACAAAAATTGGGGATTTTATCTCAATGATGAACCTAATTTTACATTTATTTTTCAAAAGTTCTATTATTCTAAAAATTCCAAATAATGAGATTTTTGCTTCCAAAAATCCCATTATTATAATGTGGGGTATAATGCACCCTAATGAGCCTCTGAAATCAATACCATGATTTTTGGAAGTTCCAAATATGCCTAATACACAATATTTCAAAATTGGCTATTTGCACCCCAAGCCTATACATAATCAACACATGCAAGTGAGTTTACCCAACATGCAGTGGTACTAATGTGCTTCAATGTTTACCATGTACATGTATAGTCCCCAAGGACATGCCACCAAAATTTGTGGCCATTTGGAGCCATAAAACTCCAATTATTTCATTTATTTACTTTTTGATATTTAAGCAAAAACTATAGAAAATGTATTCCCCAAAATTCTCAATTTTTGGCAGAGGCTAAATATGCCCTAATCATGCATGCACCCAAAATTTGGGGTCATGTTGATTAATGGTTTTGCTTGGGCATCAATTTGAAATTCTGCCCTTACCTAGGACCAGTCCTAGGAAAATAGACCTACAGCCCAATATACTATACCAAATTTGATGTTTAAGGTGCCAAATTAAAGTTACGACATTAAGCTACAAATTTCATTTAGGGTTCATGTCCTGGCAATGCCTCTAATAGTCCTACAATAGACATGCAACAAGACTGAATAAGTGTGACAAAATATACATAATACTATAGTTTTTATTTTAATTTAATTTAATCGGTTTAACACGAATCTTAACGCATAATAGACGGAATCTGGTCATCGTCCCCAATCAGCCAATGGCTGGGATCGATTCTGGCTGGGCCTCCTTTGCTGGCTGTTTCCGGCCAGCTAAGCCACCACCACCGCCGGCGGATGTCGCCACCACCTTCACTGAGGTGGTGGCTAGCGATTCCCGGAGATGAGGCCGCCGGAATTGGCTCCTTCGGAGAACCCGAGCAAGAAGCAAAACTCGAAAAATCTTCATTTCCTCACATGGTATTGGGCTCAATTGAGCTCGATGTCTCTCCTAAAAGATCTAGAAAGCTAGCACGGGTAGAGAGACGGCGAAACGGACCTGAATCAGGCCTTGGCGGCGAGTGCGGCGGAGGTTGGCCATGGTTGAGCTGCTCCGGCGACCTCCTGCTCAAAACCTTAATTCTTCACCAAAATCTTTGCTCCAGGACTCGTTCTCCACTCGATTCCACTCACTAAAGCTGATGGTGTGGTCGGTTTGAGCTGGGGAGGACTGTATGTGGAGATAACTCCAAGGTGAGCTTGGTTTGGGCTTTGGTGGTATCACCAATGGTGCCAAGTGGCCACCATACTGCCAATTCTTGTTGGAATTTACTGAGGAGGCCAGCCAGCAACTCTTTGGGGCAGAAGAAGCCAAGGCCAAGTGGCCTCCTCCTCTTAATCTCATCTTCTCTCTCCTCTTTTAGGTGAATTCCCCAAAATGCCCCTTTGCATGTGGCCCTCTCTTCAAAACCAGAGGGTAGGGGTGGTCTTTGACCACTTGGCTGATAATGGGCCAAGTTTGGTGGGCTTGGCCCAATGGGAATGGGCTTAGCCCTCATTTTCTTCCTTAGGTCAATTATGTTGACTAGATTGACTTGAGTTGACTTGGTCAACCATGATGAGTGGGCTGACCCCACTTGGTGGTCATGGGTCTAATGGCACCACTCAACTTGGGTTCGGTTAATGTGGTGCCCTACTTGGGCTATTTGGGCCTATAATTATAGGTTTGACAAAATTAGGGCCATGGTTGACTTTCGTCAACTAGGGTCAAAGGGTTGACCTAATGACATGCCCTAGGGTCCACTTAGATTATTTTAGGGTTAGGGCAATGTGGTGGGGTCATGGTGTGGCTAGGGTTCCTATTTAGGCTAGTTTGACCTAGTTTGAGTTTGGCCACTTAGTGGGCCCCACATGGCTACAACCCACTACCTATGGTCAAACCTAGCTAATTTCCCTATCACCCACCCCATGCCCAACCCAATCTAAGTTAAGGGGTCTAGAAGTAACATGGGATGTTACAAATCCTATAAACAAAAAAAATTAATTTCGTACCCGAAATTTAAGTTTGGGTCTACGGGGTTCTACTTGCAAGAGTGATAAGAAATTTAAATGCATAAACTAAAGTATACCTGAAGTGAATAGCTCTGGGTGTTAATCCATCATAAGATGCCTCGGTTCCCAGGTGTGCTCCTCCCATCCTTGATTGGACCACAACACCTTCACGAGAGGGACCTTCTTCTTCCGCAACACACGGACATCTGTATCATCAATTCGGATCGGCTCCAATCTGACGGATCTGTCTGGCGTTATCGGACCGGTTGTAGTAGTAACGTGCTGCTCAATCCGTAGGAGAGCTCTTCGCAAGGAAGAGATATGGAAGACGTCGTGTAGGGTACCCAACTCCGGTGGCAGCTGTAGTCGGTAAGCTAAGGGGCCGATCAGCTCCAGGATCAAGTATGGCCCCATGTATCGAGGGCTGAGCATCTTCTACCTCCGCACCCGAGAGACACCGTGGACCAGACGTATCTTCAAGAAAACTCTGTCTCCAACCTGGAACTCCACCTTTCGGTGCCGAGCATCATAATACTTCGCCTGTCTACTCTGGGCCTCTAGCAGCCGATCCCTGATCAAATGAACCTGTGCCTCTGTATCCTTCACATAATCAGAACCAAGAGCCTTAGTATCCACATCCTGAACCCATGACAGTGGTGTCCGACACTTCCTCCTATAAAGTGCCTCATATGGAGCCATCCTGATGCTAGCCTGGTGGCTGTTATTGTAGGAGAACTCGATCAATGGTAGCAGCCTCTCCCAACGCTTCCCCGTATCCAATATGCATAGGCGGAGTAGATCCACCATGATCCGGATGGTCCGCTTGGTCTGTCCGTCGATCTGCGGGTGGAAGGCGGTACTAAAAGTAAGCCAAGAGCCCAATTAAGCATGTACAGCCCTCCACTCCCTCGAAGTGAACCGACCATCACGGTCTGAAACAATCATCATGGGGATGCCATGGTATCTGACAAACTGCTCCACGAACAATCTCACCAAAACTGCAACTGGAGCATCCTTCCTGACTGGAATAAATCGCGCCACCTTGGTCAGTCTGTCTACTATGACCCAGATGGAATCATGCCCAGAGTGGGAGCGAGGTAGTCCGTGCACAAAGTCCATAGCAATGTCCTCGAACTTCCACTCTGGGACTGGCAATGGTTGTAATAAACCTCCCGGGCTCTTGCATTCCGCCTTAACGCGCTGGCACGTCTCATAATGTGTCACAAAGTTTGTGATCTCCCTCTTCATCCCAGGCCAATACATAGTCTTCCATAAATCTGCCCATATCTTGGTGATGCCGGGAT
This sequence comes from Platanthera guangdongensis, assembly GCA_039583875.1. Taxonomy (NCBI): domain Eukaryota; kingdom Viridiplantae; phylum Streptophyta; class Magnoliopsida; order Asparagales; family Orchidaceae; genus Platanthera; species Platanthera guangdongensis. Next base: position 126,354,343 of record CM077158.1, on the reverse strand, counting down.
GCACTAAATATCTGTAGCAATGTGCCTCTCTAAGTATATCATCCTGGATACCACCCCTTGTTGGTATATAAATGCATCCACGGAATCAAAGGAGATCATCCTGCAGCGTGTAATCCTCAACCTTGCCCCTTTCCAGGGAACTGAAAATCGGCTCCAATGTAGCATCTAGCCTCTGATGCGTCATAATGCGCTCCCGAATGTCATCATCTCTGATCAATGAGCTCAGGTACTCTCGATACCCTACTGGTTCGGCCTCAAAAACCATAGTAATATGCATGTCGTCCATCATCTATATCAGCTCCATAGCCATCACCCGGGGCTCCGGCCCAGAGGTGCCGGCCCTCCTGCTCAGTGTATCTGCTACTGTGTTTGCTTTCCCCGGGTGGTAGTGAATCTAGTAATCATAGTCACAGAGAAATTCTAGCCATCTCCTCTGTCGTAGGTTTAGGTCCTTTTGCGTATCGATGTACTTGAGATTCTTGTGATCTGAGAAAATATCACAATAAATCACATACAGATAGTGCCGCCATATCTTTAGTACAGATACTACAGCCCCGACCTCCAAATCATGTACCAGATAGTTATGCTCGTGCTTCTTCAACTTTCTCGACGCATAAGCGATAACATGTCCGTGCTGCATCAGTACAGCACCCATCCCTTCGTATGAGGCATCCGTGTAAATCTGAAATCCCTCACTCCTAGATGGGAGTGCAAGGATATTGGATGAGGTAAGTCGGTCCTTCAACTCCTGACATGCTGTCTCGCACTGCTCTGTCCAAGCAAACTCTACATCCTTCCTCGTTAAGGTCGTGAGGGGGAGTGCTATCCTCGAGAACCCCTACACGAATGATAGTAACCTGCTAATCACAAGAAGCTGTGAATGTCTGACACTGTCTTCGGCCGTGGCCAATCTCTCACTGTCTCTATCTTGGCTGGATCCACCGCCAATCCAGCTCCACTGATCGTATGACCCAAGAAGGCCACCTCCTGTAGCCAGAACTAGCACTTAGAAAACTTCGCATACATCTGGGACTCCCTTAGCCTCTGCAAAACTTGTGTCAAATGCTCTGTGTACTCCTCCTGAGTCTGGGAATAGATCAGAATATCGTCGATGAATGCTGTAAAAGTAGCGAACACGCATCTAACAAACGGACAGAAATTTGAATAATTGAAATTTTATTATCCAAAAAAGATATCATTTACAAAGGTATGACCTCCCTTTTATAGAATGGAGGAGATATGAGAGAGTACAAACAAATAATGTGGGACTAAACATGTACAGGGCTTAGCGGCTAGAAATTAAAGAGACCGCACAGGCCGCGCGGTTAGACAGATGGGTTAACCTCTCGGCAACTTTAGCAGGATGAGAACATGCCGCAATAGGAGACCGATAGACCGCCCGGTCTCCAGGCTTCTGAGTGAGACCGCCAGACTGCTCAGTCAACAGACCGCCAGACAAGACCGCAAGGCCGCCCGGTCTAATACTTCAACACTCCCCCTCAAGCTGGAGCATAGATATCAATCATGCCCAGCTTGTCACAAATGTGGAAGAAGGAAGTAGAGACCTGTTTTGTGAAGATATCTGCCAATACCTTGTCAGAGGTGACAAACAGAGTACAAATCTGTTTCTTCAAAATCTCCTCCCGAATGAAGTGCCAGTCAACCTCTATATGCTTTGTTCTCTCATGGAAGACCGGATTTTTGGATATGTATATAGTGGTCTTGTTGTCACAGAACATAGGAAGAGGATAGTCATAGACCACTCCTAGGTCAAGCATGAGAGCCCGCAACCACTTTAACTCACATGTGGTTGACGCCATACTCCGGTATTCGGCTTCTACACTGGATCTGGAGACAACAGACTATTTCTTGCTCTTCGAACTCACAAGATTTCCTCCAACAAAGGTACAAAAACCTGATGTGGATTTACGATCGCCTTTATAATCCGCATAGCTTGAATCTGAGTAGGCTTCAACCCTCAGATGACCATTCCTCTGAAAGATTAGCCCTTTGCCCGGTGTTGCTTTGACATACTCTAAAATCTTCAAGGCAGACTGAAGATGGCAACTCCCTGGGAGCTTGCATAAACTGACTGACCTTGCATACATCATAGGAGATGTCGGGTCTGGTCACCGTGAGATAGATGAGTTTGCCCACCAACTGTCTGTACCTTGTGACATCATATAGAAGAGTCGAGTCATCCGTCCATGTTTTGTCTTCTCCAATAGCCATGGGAAACCGGGCCGGTTTGGCACCTGTCAATCCTGCCTCTTGTAGAAGATCAATGGCATACTTCCGTTGGGAGAGAACCAACGAGTCAATCTTCCGAGAGATTTCTATCCCCAAAAAGTATTTCGGGGAGCCCATATCCTTCGTGACCAGGTGTTGACGGAGGGGTTTCTTCGTCAAGTACACCCCAGCTTGGTCATCGCCAGTAAGAAGAATATCATCCACATACACTGCCAAAACCACCAGTCCTGAGGCCGTTTTGCGAATGAATAAGGAGTTATCGGCCGAACTCCTTGCAAAGATGATGGTAGCCACAATACCACTGAACTTGTCGAAGCACGCCCGAGGGCTCTGCTTTTGGCCATAAATGGCCTTCTTCAAACGGCATACGCGTGTCTCCCCCTGAGATACATACCCAGGAGGTTACTCCATGTAGACGTCCTCCTGAAGATCTCCATAGAGAAAGGCATTCTTGATATCAAGCTGGGAAATAGCCCAATCCCTGTTAACAGCCACAGAGAGAAGAACCCGGATTGGTGCTGAGGCGAGCAACCAGAGAGAAAGTGTCAAAGTAATCAATGTCGTTAGTCTGAGTGAAGCCTTTGGCCACTAGCCGGGCCTTGCAGCGATCCACAGTGCTGTCGGGGCGAAATTTCACAACAAAGACCCAGCGACAGCCAACCACATCAGTACCCACTGGTGGAGGAACAAGGGTCCAAGTACCCCTTTTAGTAAGAGTAGCCATCTCTTCATCCATGACAGATTTCCAATGAGGAATAGCAAGAGCCTCCTAGTAGGTGCGTGGAGTAGTAGTAGCGGAGATAGCCAAGGCAAAACACCTGCGAGAAGGAGAAAGCCGATCATAGGAAACAACTACCGTATGCGAGTGTTGAGTACACACCCGCACCCCTTTGCGAAGAGCAATGGGAAGATCCAGGTCGACGGGTGCCTCAGCGACCGGAGCATCCTTGGCGGAGAAGGATGGCCTGGGATTAGAGAGAGACGGCGGCGGAGAAGAGGGAGGAGGGGTAGGCGGTGAGACGGACAGAGAAGGAGACGGAGGAGGAGATGAGGGAAGAGTGGAGATGTCGATAGGCGTGGAAGGAACGGAGAGAGGCGGTGGAGAAGCGGAGACATCAGGAGGAAGAGAGGAGTCAAGAGAGAAGTAGGAAGCATTCTCGAAGAATGTCACATCCGCGGAGACAAATTATTTACGCAGAACGGGGTCAAAACAACAATAGCCTTTTTGAGTGGTAGAGTACCCCAAAAAGACATACTTGGTGGAACGAGGGGAAAGCTTGTCGCGGGTAGCGGATGGAGCGTGAACAAAAGCCGTACACCCAAAGACTCGGAGAGGGAGAGGAAAAGGTTCCTTGCGGGGGTATAGAATGGAGACGGGGGTCTGGCCGTGGAGAACCGTGGAGGGAGGACGATTGATGAGATAGCAGGCGAGGAGCACAACGTAGCCCTAGTAGGAGAGGGGTACTTGCATCTGCGTCATGAGAGTGCGAGCGACATCAAGGAGGTGACGGTTTTTACGCTCCGCCACCCATTCTGCTGGGAGGTGTAAACACAGGTGGTTTGATGAAGAAGACCATGTTGCCGAAAGAAAGAGGAGAACTCATGACTAAGATATTCCTTAGCATTATCAGAGCGTAAAACTTTAATAGAAATGCCAAATTGAGTCTTAATCATAAAATAAAAGGATTTCCAGATAGAAAAGAGTTCAGAGCAATCTTTTAATAGATACACCCAGGTACATCTAGAAAAATCATCTATAAAAGTTACAAAGTAGGAAATACCCCGACCAACGGTGAGGGTAGGAGCAGGACCCCAGACATTAGAATGAATGAGATCAAACGGGCGAGAGGAGCCACGACCTTGCTTCGGCGGGAAGGAGGAGCGATGATGTTTGCCAAGCTGACACGCATCACAGTTGAGCGGAGGACTGGTCGGAGGTAAGTGGGGCAGAAGCTGTCGAAGAATCCGAGTAGGAGGATATCCAAGGCGAATATGCCATTGAAGCAGATCTGTAGAGGAGGAGGAGTAGGCGGACAAAGCGGAAATGTTGTCGAGGAAATAGAGTCCGCCGCTCTCAGTCCCAGTAGCAATCATCCGCTGGGTCCTCGGGTCCTAAAAAGAACAAAAGTGGGAGTGAATAAGACAGAGCACTGAAGTTGCCGGCATAAAGTAGTAACAGATAATAAATTGCACGGGAACTTCGGGACATAGAGAGTGTCCTCCAAGCGAAGCGACGGGGTAACTTGAACCATGCCCGTCCCAAGCACCGGGGACGGTGAACCATCTGCCACACGAACTGGGGGTAGGCGGTCATACGTTTCAAGGAGAGAGAAGCAGTGAGGTTTGCCAGTCATATGATTTGTAGCACCCGAGTCAATCAGCCATTTACCTTGGGTAACGACGTGGGCACTACCTGAAGTTGTGGCCACAGAGGCAGATGGCTGAGAGGAGGCGGAGGTCGAGGAAGGAGCATCACCGGAATGGCGAAGATGAGGATGTTTCTGCCAGCAGCGGTCAACAGAATGGCCGGTACGACCACAGTGAGAGCAGAGGAACCTGGACGAACCACGCCCTCCTGGGTGGCTGCGGCCACTAGGACAGCCCTGCCCCGCCTGCTGAGCCTGGTGAGCATAGGAGTCCTGGGAAGGAGGGGAGGCCAACAGAGGCCGCTCGAGCAACAAAGTAACAGCGGCAATACGAGCCGCGGTGGCATCCAAAGTAGGAGATTCTGCCTCACCCAAGATCTGCTGGCGGATCATATCATAGGAATCGGGAACACTGAGAAGATAACAAACAACCAGGAGTTCCTGGAAGTGTTTGTGTTGGTCGGCCAAGTCCGCGGAGAAGGGGCGATTCTGTAGGATCTCTGCGCCAAGAGCCTGAACCTGCTGATAAACCGCAGCAGGAGACATGGAGGGGCGGGCGAAGAGGTCCGCATAAAGAGTATAAATGCGGGATGTCTGGCCCCCCTTCGAATAGAGAGCAGCTAGGTGAAGCCAGGCGGCCTTGACCGTCTCATCATGGAGAATGACGGGAAGGCACTCATCAGATAGGCTGTTGGCCAGCCAAGTGCAGACAAGGGCATCACTCGCATCCCAGTCATCAAATTCAGGAGAGTTAAGAGGAGGAGGGTCATCGGTTAAGTGATGACCCTTGCGCTGAGAGAGAAGAAGAAAGGTGAAAGAAACGCTCTAATCGGGATAGTTGGAGCCAACAAGCTTAGAAAGCGTGTCAAGGTTGCCCGAAGGAGTAGGAGGAGGAGGAGCTGCAGGAGTGGTGGAGGTAGAGATAACGGGGGTGGAGAGACCGGAAGTGGCCATAGAGAAGGCAGGAAACCGCGCGAGAAGAAGAGAAGACGCGGGGAGAGAAAAAAGTAGAGCAAGCCGCACGACCTAAGGAGGAGGCCGAGACACGAGGAAGAAACCGCAGTAAACAAGGACGAAACCGCAGCGGGCTAAAGAGAAGAAGCTGCAGCGGCACGGTGGCAGAACACCAGCGGCCAGGAAGTAGACCAAGGCACAGGGTAAGAGGTCGCGCGAACTGAAAAAGTCCGAGCGAACAGCAGAGAATAGGAAGCAAAGGACCCAAGAGAACAGGTCGAGAATAGACCGAAGAAAGGCACGCGAACAGGGAGAAGCCGCGCGAGCAGCAAAGCGGTCAGAAGAGAAAAAAAGCCGTGAGAACAGGTCGCGGAAAGAAGAAACAAGCCGCACGTGCAGAGAGAGCTTAGTCAGGTGGAAAGGACCGAGTCCTCTGAAACCATGTAAAAGTAGCGAGCACGCATCTAACAAACGGACAAAAATTTGAATAATTGAAATTTTATTATCCAAAAAAGATATCATTTACAAAGGTATGACCTCCCTTTTATAGAATGGAGGAGATATGAGAGAGTACAAACAAAAAATGTGGGACTAAACATGTACAGGGCTGAGTGGCTAGAAATTAAAGAGACCGCACAGGCCGCATGGTTAGACAGATGGGTTAACCGCTCGGCAACTTTAGCAGGATGAGAACATGCCGCAATAGGAGACCGATAGACCGCCCAGTCTCCAGGCTTCTAAGTGAGACCGCTAGACCACTCAGTCAACAGACCGCCAGACAAGACCGCAAGGCCGCCCGGTCTAATACTTCAACAAATACAATGACGAAGCGTCCAAGAAGGGCTCGAATACACGGTTCATTAGACTCATGAACGCGGCAGGGGCATTCGTGAGCCCAAAAGGCATCACCGTGAACTCGTATAACCCGTATCATGAGCTGAAAGCCGACTTCGGGATGTCTTCCTCTCAGATACGGAGCTGATAATAACCAGATCTCAAATCCAGCTTAGAGAACCAGAAGGCCCCCTGAAGCTGATCAAATAACTCGTCTATCCGAGGCAGTGTATCAGTATTCCTGACCGTCAACTGGTTCAGCTCCCTGTAATCTATGCCCAGCCGCAATGATTCGTCTTTCTTCTTCACAAAAAGAACTGGTGCTCCCCATGATGACATGCTCGGCCGCACAAATACCGATTCCACAAGCTCCTGAAGCTGAGTCCTGAATTCTGCCAACTCTATGGGAGTCATCCTGTAAGGTGCCCGGGACACGGGCCTTGCCCCCAGCACTATCTGAATCCTGAAATCCAAGTCCCGAGCTGGTGGTAGTCCGGGAAATTTCTCCGAGAATACATCAGAGAAATCCCGAACCACCGGGATATCAGCTATAGAACTCTCTACTGCCACCATCTCGAAGCAGATAAGGTACACCTCTTCCTGAAAGAAATTGTACCTAATCACCTAGGGGGGGTGAATAGGTGACTAAATCTTTTTAAACTTTTAGGCAGATTATATCACAGATTTCACAGAACTATAAACAGCATACATAACATCAATCACATACACAGAGTACACACAGTTTTATAGTGGTTCCCCAAGGTTTGGGTACATCCACTTTCCCCGTTCGCCTATCTAGTAGTGTACTAGATTCGGCCAAACTCCTCCACTATTCCTCAGATCCTCAGATCTTACACTCAGAACCCCAACCAGGTTCCTACAGCTCAGAGTGATCCCACTCCTACAACTCAGGCTCAATAGCCCTATAACTCAGTCTTCTCCAAAGACCTACACTCAGCCACAAGGCCTACACTTAGAGAATTGAATCTCCTACACTCAGGAACACAGGACCTACCACTCAGCCTTTATAATTTCAGGCTTACAAACCAGATCCCTAAGGATCCTACAGGAAATTAAGAATACAATGTATATACCTACAACTCAGAATAAGAGAGAAGAGTTGACAGGTTTCTTGATGAGTTCTTGAAAGAACTCTGCTGAGATCAACCTCACTTGGCTTTCTTCAAAGCTTCTTGAATGTAGAACACAATAAGGTTGATACTCTCTGCAGCTGATCTTCAATCACTGCTAACTTAAGAATCAGAACTAGGTCTGAAACTTTCTTGTTGGGTATTACATCCACATTAACCCAGATTTGATGAAGTCACCCAGGAACTAAGATGAATTAAGTTGTATTTGATGCTTGGTTTGAGCTATATGTTTGCAGGAATTTCACTGGGAAGTGTAGACCAATGTCAGCTCACAGTGGGTCACCAAACACAGGAACTGTGCAATGTAATCCCTCATTGCATATTCCAAGGTGTTGACTCATGTGTGATCTCTCTATTGGGATACACTTCATATTCAAGCTATTAGTCTATGGGAACGGAATTGGAAGTTGGCTACTCTAGAAGAATCAGTCTTTCCAACATCAGAAAATTTCTAAGTGTTTTACTCGAGTAGAGCCTTCACCTACTCGCGTAGTCTGGGTATAAGTTACCCGAGTAAAGGAACCTTGTACTCGAGTAGACCAAGTCATATACTCGAGTAGCATGCTTATATACTCGAGTAGATTACTCTATACTCGAGTATTAAAGGGTTTCCTCTTCAAAATTTTCTAAGTCACGGACTCGAGTAAGTATACTCATACTCGAGTAAGTATACTCATATACTCGAGTAAGTATACTCTCATACTTGAGTAGATAGAAACATACTCGAGTAGTTCATTATACCTACTCGAGTAGATCTTGTGTCACTCGTGTACCCTGATATTTCACTAACCCAGAATTTTTCTAAGTCTTTTACTCGAGTTGAACTTTCACCTACACGAGTAGATTACTTCCTCTCGAGTAGTGAGTTCAACTACTCGAGTAGTTGCCAGCAGACCTCTTCAGAATTTTTCTAAGTATTCCACACGAGTAGTACTTCTTGTACTCGAGTAGGTTATGTAATATTCTCGAGTAACTCTTCCAGTACTCGAGTAGATCCTCTATGTACTCGAGTAAGTCTCTACATATACTCGAGTAGTTCTGTCTGCTTACTCGAGTAGTTGATTTCTATATACTCGAGTAGTCTCTCTATATATACCCGAGTATATTCTCCTTCATATACTCGAGTAGGTATTCACCTACTCAAGTAGTTATTGACTTACTCGTGTAGTTGGCTGAATCTTTCCGAAATTTTTCTAAGTCCCTTTTCTGATGGGATTTTTCAAATCACGCGACATGATTGGTCCACGTGTACGTCATTATGACCGATTATGACCGTTAGTCTCTCCTATATAAGGTCTTATCAGAAAATGACAAACCCTAGTATTCTCAAAGCCTTCTTGTAATTTCTTTTTCGAGAAATATTCTTCAGGCGCCTCCTCTCTGACTTTCGCAAAACAGAAGCCGTCGCCACCGCCTTCTTCTCCGGGAAAAGCTTCTACTTTCAGAGGATTATTCTGAAGAAAAGTTACAGATTGAGATCGACTTCACTGATCATATTTTCTCTCGATTTCTGTAAAAGCGAGTAGATCCAGATCGACGCCGAGAACTTCTTTACCGATTTCTGAAAGTGCTACAAAGTTGAAAAGAAGAAGATCCTGGCCATTTCTTTCAGATCTGAGTGATTTACTGTTTGTATTCTTGTAAACACTTTATTAATCTTGTAGGAGAAATCTTATCCGAGTGTAGGAGTCCTTCACTCCGAGTTTGTAGGAAGTGCTATCTTCCGAGGTGTAGATCCGTTTTGTTTGGATCGAGTTTGTAGGAACTTTGTTCCGAGGGTAGGATCGATTTGTGATCCGAGATAGTGGAGTAGCCGAGTCTAGTTGATTGCTAGATCTGTGAGGGAAAGTGGATGTACCCAACGTTGGGGAACCACTATACATCTTGTGTCGTCTGTGATATTGGTAGATATTTCCGTGATGTGCTCTAATTATTATTTTTTTCTGTAAAAGATGCACAAACCACCTATTCACCCCCCTCTAGGTGATTTAGGTCGACAACAGTTTTGTTTCAATTGGTATCAGAGCTCGGTTGATCGTCAAAAGGTTAACACCTTGATCAGATCTAGATCTGTTGTCTGTAAGATTCTACCCTAAAATAGACAAGGGCAAAGATTTCGCCAAGCTCCCACTGTACAACAAGAATTACTTTCCCATGTGGAAAGAAAGGATAAAATTTTTCATGGAAGCTGTGGATCCAAGGATCTTCATGATCGTTGAAGAAGGTCCTTACGTTCCCATGGCTATGTCCACTATCGACCATACCAAGAAAGTTCCCAAAAAGCTAATGGATCTCGATAAAGACGAGATTGCACTTGTCTCTCTCGACAAGAAAGCTAAGAACATCATAGCAAGTGCAGTCGATGACTCGATGCTGCAGAATTTGATTCACTGTCAATCAGCCAAGGAGATGTGGCACTCCTTGGTCACTTTGATGGAAGGGACTGAAGAAGTAAGGGATGATCGGAGATCCCTTCTCAATCAAAAATATGAAGCGTTCCGACAAGGGAACAAGGAAACAATTGTCGACACCTTTGAGAACTTCTTCAAGATTGTAAATGGCCTAAGGGTGTATGGCCATGTCTTCACAAACGGAGAACTGAACGATAAATTCTTGAGATCCCTAACCAAGGAATGGGATAACAAGGTATGTACCATCAGGGAGTTCGGGAAGCTAGCTGAAACGGACCCGCAAAATCTCTTTGGAAAGCTTATGTCCTATGAACTCCAAATCAATACAAGAAAAGCTGAAGAAGAGAAGGGCAGGTCTGCTCTAAAGGAGAAATCTGTCGCTTTGAAGGCAGACACCTCCAGAAAGACTAAGGTTGCCTCCCCCGCTCCAGCTCCAGAAGTTGATGAAGAAGAAGAAACATCAGAGCCCAGCACCTCAGGCTCTGAACTATCTGAAGGAGAGTTCTCCTTGCTCTCAAGGCAATTCAAGAAGTTTCTTAATAAAAAGAAACAATGGAAAGGCAAGGATACCTCACACAGATGATCGCGGCGCGATGACGATCGACAAAGAAAAGGCTCAAGCAGCCACGACAGGTACAACTCTAAACAGAACAAATACACTTCAACTGACATCATTTGTTATTGCTGTAATAAGCCAGGTCACGTCATTGCTGACTGCCCTCACAAGAACAAGGAGGGTGGTAGAAGAGAAGAAAAGAAATCCTCATACAATAAGAAGAGGAATGAGAAGAGCCTCATAGCCAAAAAGAGCAAGACTCTTAGCGACTCTGACTCATCTGAGTCAAGCGAAGAAGAAAAAGCTTACTTTGGGCTAATGGCTCAAACAGATGATGAACAAGAGCCCCAGTTCACTAGAAAGGTAAACTCTCATACCCCTCTTTCAGATTCTGAAGTCTCTGACCATGATTGCGAGGGTAGCTCTTCTGACAATGAGTCAGAACTAATGGCCCAGTACAAGGAGTTAATCATGGCTTACGACAAATGTCGTCGAGTCGTGAAGACTCAGGCTAAAGAGATCAAATCTCTAAAAGCCGAAGAGAGCAACTTGAGAGAGAAAGTCGCAAAGACTGACTCCCTCGAAGAAAACTTCAATAATGCTATTGAAGAATACAACAAGGCTCTTGAGCACCATGACCTGAAGGAGAAGATCATCAAAGGATTGGAAGCCGGACTTGCGGCTGAAAGGAAACTTGTTGAGAGTTTCTCGAAGCCCAAAACAGTTCTTCCATTCGTTGCTGAATTCTCAGCAAAGGCCAAGGGAGCTGGACTAGGCCATGAAGAAGCTCCTAGTAAATCCTCTAGGAGAAACAAGAATCAACGAAAAATAAGGCCGCCAAAAAGGCCTCAGCCGAAGAAAAGGGAAAAGCCCCTCAAAATCAAACCACATTCAGAAAGGTCATCTTTCTAACAAATGAGTTTGATTTTGACTCATCATACGGGCACTTTGCTAGGCCTACTTATGTAGAGCCAAAGTCCCGCTATCAAGGATGGGCTCAACCCCGAAACTTTGGTGAAAGTGCCTTTAAGGCACCTTATGAAGAAGTTGTTCTTCAGAGCTATGGCCCCTTCAATCATGGGCATAACTTCAAGAAGGCACCAAAGACAAAGCCTGTCATAGAGAAGCCCATAAAGGAGAAGAAGACATGTGATTTCCATCATCATGAGGCATCTTCCTCCACAAATGCAACCCCTGCCAGACCAAAGTTCCAAAAGGTCAAGCAGGAGATCTTGAGGCAAAGGTACAATAGATTTGACTGTTGGTGTTGTGACAAGGTTGGTCACTTCGCCATCAATTGCTGGTTCAATTCCAGAAACGCTGCAACCCCTCATGTCAGCAATATGAGAAAGACCGCTCATAATGCCAACACTCGTAGGGGGAGTACTCTAACCCGATACCAAGGACCCAAACGTGTTTGGGTTCCTAAGGCGAATTGATTGTGATTGCAGGGATGTCCAAAGGCCAACAAAATGCCTATCTGGTACTTGGACAGCGGATGCTCTCGGCATATGACCAGGACGAGAAGCCTCATTCAGAACTTTACTCCAGTCGTGAACAGACCAAAGGTCATCTTTGGAGGTTCAGACCGTGGAATTACGAGAGGCTATGGTATGATTACTAACGACAATGTATCCTTCTCGGATGTGGCCTATGTTGAAGGATTGGAACACAATCTCAATAGCATAAGCCAACTCTGCGATAAAGGATACATAGTTGAGTTCCATGCTGATAAGTGCTTGATAAAATCCGTTGATAATATGGAAATGATTCTATCCGGCACTCGAAGCAGGAATATTTTTTGTTTAAATTTCATCTGTATAGATTCCTCTATACCAGTGTGCTTGTTAGCAAAAGATAGTGCGCCTCTTGGTGACCAATGGCACAAGAGACTAGCACATATTAATTTCAAAACCATTAATAAACTATTTTCAATGAACTTGGTACGTGATGCCCCAAATGTCAAATCCGTCAAAGATATACCTTGTCATGCATGCGTAAAAGGTAAGCAAACAAGGGCTACCTTTAAAAGAACTGTTGGCAAAGACTCTAACAAATGTCTCCATCTATTGCACATGGACTTGTTTGGTCCACTGCAGATTAGAAGTTTGGGAGGCAAGGAATATACATTGGTAATTGTTGATGACTACTCGCGCTTTGCGTGGGTGTTCTTTCTGAAACACAAGTCAGATACCTTCGATATCTTTACCAATTTGATCAGGCAAGTCCAGAATGAATACAACTGCTTCATAGTCAAAATCAGAAGTGACAACGAAACAGAGTTCAAATCTGGAGCCATGACAGAATTCTGTGAAAGCTTAGGTATCTTTCATGATTTTTCCTCTCCTCGCACTCCACAACAAAATGGAGTGGCTGAGAGAAGGAACAGAACACTCATAGAGGCCTGCAGGACCATGATGAGTGATGCTTCACTACCAGAGTACTTCTGGGTTGAGGCCGTCAACACTGCATGCCACGTGCAAAATCGAGCACTCATAAACAAAGACCACAATAAGATACCTTACGAACTTCTGAAAGGCAGAAAACCAACAGTCTCTTACTTTAGAATCTTTGGCTGCAAATGCTTCGTACTTAAAAATGGCAAGTATCATACCACCAAGTTCAGCGAAAAGAGCTTTGAAGGTATTTTTGTAGGATATAGTAGCCATAGTAAGGCATATAGGATATTTAATAGAAAAACCCTGTTGGTGGAAGAATCGATACATGTTATATTTGATGAGACGAGCTTGCTGCAAAGCAATTCGTCTAGTGTGCTCACTGAAGTTGCAGGTGAAAAGCTAAAAGAAACTAGCTTGCATGATCCGTCCGAAGAAAAAAGAGAGAAGTTCATTAAGATCACCACTCCCACTCCTATTGGAGAGGTTGATGATCAAAATGAAGAAGTCATCCAGGATGAAGAAATCACTCCGATGCTTGAAGATAATCCAGATGCAAGGACTCTAGAGCTCAGACATCTGAAGGATCACCCCATGGACCAGATCATAGGAAACCCCCGGGATGGTGTCAGAACTCGGAGAGGTAAAACTAATGAGAATCTTCATTTGAGTTTTCTCTCACAGGTTGAACCAAAGAAATTTGAGGAAGCAAACTCAGACGCATCATGGATAATGGCAATGGAAGAAGAGCTAAATCAGTTCAAGCGCTGCAATGTGTGGATGCTGGTTCCAAGACCCAAGGGAAAGAACATTATTGGAACAAAATAGGTCTACAGGAAAAAGATGGATGAAGACGGAACTATCATAAAGAATAAGGCCAGGCTCGTCGCTAAAGGCTATCGTCAAGAATAAGGAATTGACTTCGACCAGACATATGCTCCAGTGGCAAGGCTGGAGGCAATAAGGTTGTTCCTAGCATATGCTGCCTTCAAAGGCTTCACCGTCTATCAGATGGACGTGAAGTCGGCCTTCCTGAATGGTAACTTAAAGGAGGAAGTGTATGTGGAACAACCTCCAGGTTTCGTTGATCCTAACTTTCCCGATCATGTCTATTTTCTGCACAAGTCCCTATATGGTCTGAAACAAGCTCCTCGAGCTTGGTATGAAACGCTGTCTACCTTTCTACTTGAGAACAAGTTCACAAGGGAAAAGATAGACACGACATTATTTCTTAGGGAAATAAAAGGCAAGATTTTGCTAGTACAAATCTATGTTGACGACATTATCTTTGGCTCTACAGATAACAACCTCTGCAAAAAGGTCTCAAAACTTATGCAAGGGAAGTTTGAAATGAGCAGTATGGGTGAGCTGAAGTATTTCTTAGGGCTTCAGGTGAAACAATCTGAAGATGGAATCTTCATCTCACAGACCAAATTCACCAAAGAGCTAATTAAGAAATTCGGAATGGAGAACGCAACCTCTATGAGGACTCCAATGGGCTCAACTATGTCTCTGGATAAGGATGAAAAAGGGAAACCTTTTGATGAAACCAAGTACAGAAGCATAATTGGATCCCTGCTCTACCTTACTGCCAGTAGGCCTGACATAATGTTCTCAACATGTGTCTGTGCTAGATTTCAGGTGAACTCTAAGGAATCTCATTACGCTGCTGCAAAGCGGATTCTGAGATACCTTAAAGGCATACCAAATCTTTTCTTATGGTACCCAAGAAGTAATGAGAGCGAACTAATTGGATTCACAGATACAGATTTTGCAGGTAGCAAAGACGACCGGAAAAGCACCTCAGGGACTTGCCAATTCTTCGGAAGAAGGCTAATTTCCTGGAGTAGCAAGAAGCAAAACTGTGTCGCAATCTCAACAGCCGAGTCAGAGTATATCTCTGCAGGCAGTTGTTGGGCACAGTTACTATGGAAAAAGAATCAGTTCGAGGACTACAACCTGCAGTTCAAGGATATACCCTTGTACTGTGACTCCTCCTGTGCAATTGTAATAGCCAACAATCCAGTATCCCATAGCCGGACAAAGCACATTGAGCTAAGGTACCACTTCATCCAGGAACATGTGGAGCATGGAGACATAGATCTCCAATATGTGTCTACAGATAGGCAAGTTGCAGATATCTTCACAAAGCCGCTGGACGAGACCAAGTTCTCGTTCTTCAAGACAGAGCTTGGGATACTCAACAAAGAAGACTAAAGAAGGCTAAATGACTAAGAAGCAAGTAGTTGCAAAGGGTTAGTCAAAATCTATTCTTTCTCAACATTTTTCAAAATTCAACTCGAGAAGCATGAGACATACTCGAGTATCTAAAGACCTACTCGAGTAAATGAATGAACCTACTCGAGTATGTGTACTGACCTCCTCGAGTATCTAAAGACCTACTCGAGTAAGTTTCTCACCTACTCGAGTAAGTCAATACCTACTCGAGTAAGTCTCTCACCTACTCAAGTAAGTCATTATCTACTCGAGTAGTTTTCTCCGCATACTCGAGTAACTCCAGTCGACCTACTCGAGTAGCCCCTTTACCTACTCGAGTAGCCTATATCTCTCTCTCGTGTCCTGATTCCCAGATTTTCAAAACTGTTCTATTTGCCACCCAAAGATACATGCCGCCTCTTTCATTAAATTAATTAGCGGAAATTGAAGAGTTATATATATATACGAAATTCCGAAACATAAAACCTACTCGACATCATTTCTATCTCTCGAGTACCCTGTCTCTTCGCCTACCCTGCCGACTCGCCTCCGCCGCTGTTGCATAGCCCTCACTCTCAACTCCTCCAGTCATTCGCATCCATGGCGACTTCTCACAAGATCGGCATCGGCTCCGAATTAGTCACCGACGGTATTGCAAAACTTTCCGACGATTTCCACAACCTCCTCATCCTTCTCGACACCGCCGGCCTCTCCTTCATCCTCCAAGAACCCTGTCGTGTTCTCTTCCCCGAAGTTGCAGAATTTTTCACAAATCTCAAGATTCGACGGACTGGCAAAGTCCTCAAATCTATAGTAAAGGGTTTGAAACTAAAGTTCACCAAGACCTCTGTCTCTCAACTTCTCCGTTTACCTATTGTTGATGAAGAAGATGATCTGGATGATGAAGATTCTGACCGAACCGCACTCTTCTGTGGCATTTCTCCTGAAGCTCAGTATATTAAGAGGTCAGACATGAACGCTGAAGGAAAATTTCTAGTTGATATTATTGGAAAAATTTTACTCTGCAAGACTCACTCCATCCGAGACATTCCCTCATACTTCTTCGATATAATGCAAGCCATTGTCTGCCGCAAGAAATACCAATTTGGTATGCTGATTTTGGACAAGATAAAGGACAGCATGAAATCACCCAACTACGCAAGAATTATATCTCTGCTCCTTCATGAAACAAATCCTGAAGTCTTCACTCTCTCCAAAGGGACTCCACTTCACCATATGAAGAAGGTCTCCATCTCTTCAATTCAGAGATGGGATCTCAAGCTCAAGAACTCTGCCCAAGCTGCACAGGTTTCAGCAATCCCAGTAGTTCCAGCTGTAGAGGACAGGACTCCATCTCCCTCTCCTCATCATGTGGCCAGCTCCTCTGGTGCACCAAGTGAGGGGGAGCCTGCTCCTTCTAGCCCAGTCAGGCAACCCTCTCCTCAGCGAGAGATTTCATCCCTACCTCATACTCCAAAGAGTCCAGACACTTTCTCAGATCAAGTACCTCAAGACACTCTTCTGTCTACAGCTGCTGCCATAGATGCCATGATTGCAGAGCTTACTGGAGATGTGCTTCCCCCTCCTCCTCTATCTCCTCTAGCTCCAACCACTGAACATCACAAGGACTTGTCTCCAGCATAGTCTCCTACCCATTCTCCAGCCAGAACTCCAACACCTTCTCCAACTCCTCCAGCAGATAAGCCAGACACCATTTTCATTTCTGATGAGCCTTCTCCTGAGCCAGCTGAGGCCCCTCTCAGAAAACTTGATTTCTCCATTCCCCATGATACAAAAGAACTGGATGCTGTCATTCATACCACCAGAGCTCTCAGCTCAGTGATCATTGAAGAAATAACTCCCTGGGTAACTCCTCCTATCCCTACTGCTACTCCCTCAGCTCCTGCTCCAGTTTCCTCCTCCTCAGATCTACAGCAAAGCATTGCTCTTCTTCTTCAAGAATAGAGAACCTATTTTGACACCTCTCTAAAGGTGGTCACTGACAAAGTTACTGCTCTTGAGACTGAGATGTGCAGAGGTTTTGCTGAAATTCAACATAACACTGACAAGCTCAAGTACCTGTTCCAACTTGGTGGCAAAGCCCTTGACCATACTATCACTAGTATGGGCAATGTTATGGAACAAGGTATCACCTTGGCAAACAACCAGATGGAACTAGACAAGAGGACTGAAGCCAACAAGATGAAGATCTGTGAAGAAGTTGGCATTTTCAAAGATGACACCATAGAGAAAGTATCTGTTGAAATCAAAAAGGGGGAGGGTTTGATAAAAGAACTCAAAGAACAGGTAGAAAAATCTGATGCTCAGACGACAGGTGAATGTCAAGCTCATGTGAAGACCATTCATGATGATGTGCTTGCCCAAATATAGAGTGTCAAATTTCACACCTATGACACTGCTGTCTGGATGTACAATCAGATCTTTCCAGATCTTGCAGTTGACCCAAACTTCATTCCCCATCATCTCAACCCTCTAGCCACAGATGTCACTGCTTCAGCTATTCCTCTGCAACCCACCTTCTCTCCCAGGCCTGGAGACTCAGTTGCTCCACCAGATACTTATGTTCCAGGCTGGGAAGAAGATCTTGCTGATATATTCCTTCAAGATCCTCCAGAGATCAGAACCATGAAGAAAAGGAAATATGGTGAAGGCCCCTCTGCTAGCAGGACTGCTCCTTCCAAAGCACCTGAACATGCTGAAGCTTGGTCTCCAACCTCAAAGTCTTTCATTTTGGACACACTCAGGCTAGTCATGGATCACAGTGAGAACAGAAGCCTTCACTACAGTTCCCAGGAATGGGAGTTATATGAGAAATCCATGCTAAAAATAAGGATCCATGACAGAGAGTTTGCGAGAAATAACCTTGCTGCTCCTCCAAGGCCTCCTAAGTATTTCCCAAAGCCATTCAGCAACCTAAGAAGACAACAAGAGAAGATGGATAAGCAGCAATCTCAAGCCTAAACCTATAAGATGATGAGAGATTGAAATGACAAATTGTAGACATGATGTTTTTGGAAACTCACATATATACAATTCTTCAATTCTGTCTAATTATCCTTTTCATTGCCTATTGCTTACCTGCTCATGTTTTTCTACTTAGTTTCTTTTATGTCCATAATTCACCTTAGTGTAAAGGGTTCTGACTTCAACAAATAGGGGAGATTGTTGGGTATTACATCCACATTAACCCAGATTTGATGAAGTCACCCTAAAACTAAGATGAATTAAGTTGTATTTGATGCTTGGTTTGAGCTATATGTTTGCAGGAATTTCACTGGGAAGTGTAGACCAATGTCAGCTCACAGTGGGTCACCAAACACAGGAACTGTGCAATGTAATCCCTCATTGCATATTCCAAGGTGTTGACTCATGTGTGATCTCTCTATTGGGATACAGTTCATATTCAAGCTATTGGTCTATGGAAAGGAATTGGAAGTTGGCTACTCTAGAAGAATCAGTCTTTCCAACATCAGAAAATTTCTAAGTGTTTTACTTGAGTAGAGCCTTCACCTACTCGAGTAGTCTGGGTATAAGTTACCCGAGTAAAGGAACCTTGTACTCGAGTAGACCAAGTCATATACTCGAGTAGCATGCTTATATACTCGAGTAGATTACTCTATACCCGAGTATTAAATGGTTTACTCTTCAAAATTTTCTAAGTCACGGACTCTAGTAAGTATACTAATACTCGAGTAAGTATACTCATATACTCGAGTAAGTATACTCTCATACTCGAGTAGATAGAAACATACTCGAGTAGTTCATTATACCTACTCGAGTAGATCTTGTGTCACTCGTGTACCCTGATATTTCACTACCCCAGAATTTTTCTAAGTCTTTTACTCGAGTAGAACTTTCACCTACACGAGTAGATTACTTCCTCTCGAGTAGTGAGTTCAACTACTCGAGTAGTTGCCAGCAGACCTCTTCAGAATTTTTCTAAGTATTCCACACGAGTAGTACTTCTTGTACTCAAGTAGGTTATGTAATATACTCGAGTAACTCTTCCAGTACTCAAGTAGATCCTCTATGTACTCGAGTAGTTCTGTCTGCTTACTCGAGTAGTTGATTTCTATATACTCGAGTAGTCTCTCTATATATACCCGAGTATGTTCTCCTTCATATACTCGAGTAGGTATTCACCTACTCGAGTAGTTATTGACTTACTCGTGTAGTTGGCTGAATCTTTTCGAAATTTTTCTAAGTCCCTTTTCTGACGGGATTTTTCAAATCACGCGACATGATTGGTCCACGTGTACGTCATTATGACCGATTATGACCGTTAGTCTCTCATATATAAGGTCGTATCAGAAAATGACAAACCCTAGTATTCTCAAAGCCTTCTTGTAATTTCTTTTTCGAGAAATATTCTTCAGCCGCCTCCTCTCTGACTTTCACGAAACGGAAGCCGTCGCCGCCGCCTTCTTCTCCGGGCAAAGCTTCTACTTTCAGAGGATTATTCTGAAGAAAAGTTACAGATCGAGATCGACTTCACTGATCATATTTTCTCTCGATTTCTGTAGAAGCGAGTAGATCCAGATCGACGACGAGAACTTCTTTACCGATATCTGAAAGTGCTACAAAGTTGAAAAGAAGAAGATCCTGGCCATTTCTTTCAGATCTGAGTGATTTACTGTTTGTATTCTTGTAAACACTTTATTAATCTTGTAGGAGAAATCTTCTCCGAGTGTAGGAGTCCTTCACTCCGAGTTTGTAGGAAGTGCTATCTTCCGAGGTGTAGATCCGTTTTGTTTGGATCGAGTTTGTAGGAACTTTGTTCCGAGGGTAGGATCGATTTGTGATCCGAGATAGTGGAGTAGCCGAGTCTAGTTGATTGCTAGATCGGTGAGGGAAAGTGGATGTACCCAAGGTTGGGGAACCACTATACATCTTGTGTCGTCTGTGATATTGGTAGATATTTCTGTGTTGTGCTCTAATTATTATTTTTCCACAAAAGACGCACAAACCACTTATTCACCCCCCTCTAGGTGATTTAGGTCGACAACAATTTTCTTTCATTTCTTCACAACCTGTTTCCAAAAGCTGTCTTCTTGTAAGGAGCTCTCTCTCTCTCCAACTTCTTAGATATTCACTTGAATTTATTCTTCAATGAATTTCTTGATCTTCTTCTCTTATTGATGTTGATCTCTATTGACAGAATAAGCCTTTATATAGACCTTCTTCATGGTGACCGGCTGATCCGGTTTCTAACAGCTTTCTGATAACTCTGACAGTTGCAGTAGACTGGCTGGAATGGAAGCTGTCATGTCATCCAGTCACTTCTTGAAATATCTGTAACTGTCTGGAAGTGTCGAGACAGTCTGTCTTTAAGTGTCGACACTTATAGACTATGTGTCGACACAAGTTGACTCAGTGTCGACACTAGCCTTCAAGGTGTTGACACAACTCCTTGTGTTATAGATTTTACTTCTCGACACTGCTTCTTCAACATGTGTCGACACTGATATTGTGTGTCGACACAACTCCTTGTTCTTCAATACATTGTTGAATTCTTGTAAGTGTCGACACAACTCCTTTGTGTCGACACATCTTCTTGTGTTGATACTTGCTGAGTGTCGACACATATTCTTGGTGTCGACACCTGCCTTTTGTGTTGATACTTTCTGAGTGTCGACACTTCTCCTTGTGTCGACACATTTTCCTTATGTTGAGACTTTGGCTGAGTGTCGACACATCTCCTTTGTGTCGACACTTGTACTTAGAATTTGTTGAACTTTGCTGAGTGTCGACACAGCCTCCAAGTGTCGACACTTTCTTCATGTGTTGAGTCTTCTGCTGTGTGTCGACACATTCTTCATTATGTCGACACTGATACTTGAACTCTGTTGAATTAGCTGAGTGTCGACACAGCCTCCAAGTGTCGACACTTTCTGATGTCGACAATGTTCCTCTGGTTGTCGACACTGCTTCTAAGTGTCGACACTGCTTCTCTGGATATTTCTTCATTATTTGTCGACACAGCCTGTATGTGTCGACACTTTCCTTCTGGTATCGACTCTGCATCCCTGGTGTCGACACAACTACTCCAAGTGTCGACACTGCTTCTCTAGATGTCGACACAAGTCTTCTTAAGTGTCGACACTTTTCTTCTGGGTGTCAACACATGGACTTAGAAACTTTTCATCTTTCCCTGCAAATACTTAACCTGCACAACTAAACTCAAAACACATCAAATAAATTTTGATGTATATCATTGAGTAGGGTGAGGCTTCTTCAAATCAGGTACATTCATTCCAATGTACCCAACAATCTCCCCCTATTTGGAGAAGTCATAACCCTTAGTCAATGATATACACCATACATAATAAAATCACAGTATGATGTAAAGCAGGATTATATACCAGGGTAAGTATATAAACATGTATTAATCAAAACATGTATACACAGATATCTCAGAACAATTAATGTAATAGTTGAACATATATCACATTGTTCTAACAACTTCAATATTTTCATTATCCAAAAGTTTACAGAAAGTTTAAAATCAAATGATTACAACTGTAAACTAAAGATAAATTCTATCCTATTGTTGCTCAGTCTCCTTGATCACTATGCCCTTTCCAGATTGTATCTTTGCTTGGACTGGGGATTCAGCATCTTCAGCAGCAACATGCTTCTTTCCTTTTAGATCCTTCTTTTTCTGCTCTTTAGCCTTGATCTTCTGCCTTTCAAAGTAATGATAAGGCTTTGGAAAGTACTTGCTAGGCTCCTGGGTATTAGGAGGTACCTTTCCCATCTTAGCTTTTCTTCTATATTGCACAATTTCCTCTTGCCTGGTCTCATGCTTCCTCCACTCCAGTTCAGAAAACCACTTGTTTCTATCTTGGATATTGTCCTTGGCAGCCTTCCATGCAGTCAGGATAATGTTCCTGGAGGTGGGGCTCCACTGTTCAAAATCAGGCCTAAGTTCAGCTTGCTCCCTAAATCTCTTCTTAGACAATTGAGTCTCTTGTTCTTTCAGCAAAGCTTCTTGTTCTTTCAGTATAGCCTCTGGCACTGGCTGAACCACTTTTTCTATGATGACATTTTGCTTTCCCTCAGGTGGGCTATACATTGACTGTATATCTGCATGTATCATATCAAAGTCTGGTGGAGGGTATATTACATGAGCCACTTCAGCTTGCTCCCCTCCAAGATAGGCAGGATTAATCCCAGACTCGACAACATTATCATCATCACACAATAGAGGATATCCAAGGGTGGCTCTGATGGAATTTGAGATCCACTTTGCATGATCAGAGCTGGCTTTGACTAACACCCTCTCCCCCTTTATGACTTCTCTAACAATATGATCCCTCAGATCATCTTTCTGAAATCTTATTTGGGCATCCAAATAGTTTACTCCATCCTTAAAGAAAGGTTTCAACCTTTGGAGCTTGTCAGTTATAGCCGTTTGAGAGTCTTGTAGAGTAGTTTTAACAGTAGTTATTCCCTCTTGTAATGCTTTATCAAATTCCGCCTTAGCTGTAGCATTAGCTGTAGTCTGACCAGTAGTTATATTCTTCATTTCTGTGACAATTGCATTGTGTGAAGCAATTAAATTATCATTCATCCTTAGCTGGTTCTCCAGAACATAGCCTTGCTTCACTACAATATCATCTACTTGAGCTTTGATCTTTTCTTGATGAGTGGCTAGATAGACTACCGCATTCCCTCCCTTATGAAAGCAGTCAGTCATCTCTTTCTTATTCAGATTCATCTCAAATCTGATTGACTTAATATCTTGGGCAAGATCAAATTGCAATGACTTATGCCCTTCATCCATATAAGATTGCAAAGCCTGTCTTTGCTCATCCATCTTTATCTGTAATGCAACCATTAGAGAACTAAAATCTGTAGATGGTGCTGGTTATGGTGTAGGCTGTGATGCTATTGTTTGTAAAGCTCTATTATATGTCTGACTTCTCCTCTTGAAAACTTGAAATTTTCTCTTTTTGGCTCTTGCAGCCTCTTCATCTTCAGAAGGAGATGTGCTATCAATAGTCACTCTGTCCTTAGAACTTGGAGGTAACTAGTTCTCAGTCCTTTGTAGCCCTTCAGTATCTCTTGGCACCTCAGTCCCTTTGCCTGCAGTTTTTTCTAAATTTTCCACTTGCTCCCCCTCAACATGAGCATTCTCCCCCTCAGCAGCAGCACTTTATTTCTCAAAGTCAGTTTGTAGAAGGTCAGGAAATAGTTCTTCCAATGTAAACTATTGTTGAGGTTGGGGTGGAGATTCTCTTATCTCATCAATCACTTGATTATATTCCACTTGAATAGCAACAGATGTGTCCTCCATGACAACATCTTGGGGTTGACTATGTGTTTGAGGTTGCTGATGAACATGAGGTATTAAATCAGACAAAACATCATCCTCAATATGGAAATCTAATGCATTAATCTCAGTGATTACCTCAAGTATAGTGTGGGTAGCTTGTTCACTTTCTAGTGGAGTTGGCTCTTCCACTAGTAGAGGCTCCCCATGGATGGAATCCTGGTGAAGTGGGCTAGCCTGTGGTAGCCCCCCTGCCTCTCTGCATCATCTTGTCTAGCTGGAGACTTTCCAGCATTTCCAGTGTCTTCTTCATCAGGAGTGAACACTACTTGTTCCTCAGAACTGCTTGATGATTCTTGAGCCACAGGGACTGATTTATTCTTCCTTTTCTGGGGTGTTACCTTCTCAGGAGTTGGCATTTCCTTGGTCAAGACTCTATCCCACCTAGAGAAGATTCTCAAATCCATTCTCCTCATGTGGTTGTTCTTTGAACATGCAGCTTGGCTCATTACCTCTGGTATACTACCAGCTAGGTAAAGACTTAGTATTCTCCCCATATTGGGCTTATTCATACTCTCCTTTATCTTCTCAAACACTACTGCAGACCAATCAGTTTGTAGTTTGAAGATAATTCTTGTCATTAGACCAAACATATGAGCTGATACTCTGCCATGACCTCCAGGCTTGCTCAAGATAAATTTGCCAACAATTTCAGATAGAAATTTGACCTACATGTTCATTCCCTTCCTATTTAAAACTGAACCTATTTTCATGTTTGGGTCCAAACCACACATGTCAGTGCTTCTCTGGTCTTAGATACAGAAACATCTTCTTCTTCCTTAGTCCTAGGTAGTTGAAGTACCTTTCTCAGACTTTTGGGAGAAACTTTCACCTTTGCCCCATGAACTCTAGACTTTATCTTGAGTCCAGATTCATCTAGGGTTGCTCCATTCAGAAATTCCAGAACTTCTTTCTTCCATATCTTGGTCGGCTCTGAAATAAGAAAATTTAACCCTTCTCTTCTATTAGGGTTATCACGCCTTTGATCTCTAGTTCCCCGTCATCAAAAGCATGCCGCACAAGTTCGTACCCTTCATTCACATTCTCTTCTAGCTTCGGCGCCATTAGGGTTTGAAGAATTTGAATTGAGAGAAGATAGGTGTCGACACACAAGTTTGGTCTCGAAACTTTGGTGAGTGTGTCGACAGACAATGGCGAAAACCTATTTATACCTTTCTAGAATCGAAGATGAAAGGGCACGTCAAAATACTTAAATTTTGTCGACACTGTTGATAAGTGTCAACACAGACTTATAATGTCTCGACAACTATGTGTCGACACAAGTATAGTCGACAGAATATATGTGTCGACACTTGTTTATGTGTCGAGACCGCTTAGCTCGACACTTGGTCGAGACTTCACTTGTCTAATTCTATGTAAATCTTAAGTGTCGACACCACCTTGGATGTGTCGAATCCTACCCTGCATGTGTCGACACTAATTCTCTGAAGTGTCGACACCAACATCCTAGATGTGTCGACAACTTTTCTCTGAAGTGTCGACACCAATTCTCTGTCTCGACACAGACAACTCTGTGTGTCGACACTATTTTACTTAGTCAATTTTTGTAAACTAATCTAAGTTGATCATACCTAATTCAATTTTAAACCTATTGAATTTGGTTTCTTCTAAGGGCTTAATATACATGTCAGCTAGTTGATTATCTGTATTAACATACTCTAGGGATATATCTCCTTTTTCTACATGTTCTCTTAGAAAATGGTATTTTATTTCTATATGCTTAGTCCTACTATGGGAGACAGGATTGTTTGCAATAGAAATAGCACTAGTAGAATCACAAAATAGAGGTGTTCTACTTACTTGTATACCATAGTCTTCAAGCTGATGTTGTATCCATAGAAGTTGATCACAGCAACTTCCTGCAGCCACATACTCTGATTCTGCTGTGGAGATAGCCACACTTGTTTGCTTCTTGCTACTCCATGAAATCAGTCTTCCACCTAGGAATTGACAGGTACCAGTTGTACTTTTCCTATCTTCCTTGCAGCCTGCAAAATCTACATCTGAATAACCTGTCAGTTCAAAGTCTCCATTCCTAGGGTACTAAAGGCCTAGATAAGGAGTGCCCTTTAGATATCTCAGAATTCTTTTGACTATTGTCAAATGAGATTCTTTAGGGCAAGCTTGGTACCTAGCACAAACACATGTAGCATACATGATATCTAGTCTACTTGCAGTCAAATACAATAGGGAGCCAACTATCCCTCTATACAAAGTCTCATCTACAGGTTTCCCTGCATCATCTTTGCTAAGAGACATACTTGACCCCATAGGAGTTTTTATGGTACTGGATGATTCCATACCATACTTCCTTATTAATTCTAGGGTGAACTTAGACTGGCATATCGATAAACCATTCTTAGTCTGTCTAACTTGGAGACCCAAGAAGAACTTAAGTTCCCCCATACTGCTCATCTCAAATTGTCCTTTCATTAGTTTTGCAAACTTTTTGCAAAGACTACTTTCAGTAGACCCAAATATGATGTCATCTATATATATTTGGACTAGTATGATCTTGCCTCTGGATTCCCTAAGTAATAGAGTCTTGTCTATTTTCCCCCTTGTGAACTTATTCTCAATGAGGAAACAAGACAAGGTTTCATAACAAGCCCTAGGGGCTTGTGTTAACCCATACAAAGCCTTCCTTAGTCTATAGACATAATTAGGTTGAGTTGAATCAACAAAACCTGATGGCTGTTCCACATAGACTTCTTCTTTCAGATTACCATTCAGAAATGCTGATTTAACATCCATTTGGTATACTTTAAACCCTTGATAGGTTGCATAGGCCAAGAACATCCTTATTGCCTACAGTCTTGCTACTGGAGAAAATGTCTGATCAAAGTCAATACCTTCTTCCTGCCTATATCCCTTAGCAACTAGTCTTGCTTTGTTCTTGATAATTACTCCATGTTCATCCATCTTGTTCCTAAAGATCCACTTGGTTACAATTATGTTGTGGTCTTTTGGTTTAGGAACAAGCTCCCAGACTTTGCATCTCATGAACTGATTCAGCTCCTCTTGCATTGCCTCAAACCAATGAGGGTCTAGGATGGCTTCTTCAAATTTCTTTGGCTCAACTTGGGATAGAAAACTGGAGTAGAGTACTGAACTTAGATTTCTGCTCCTTGTTTGTACCCCTTGACTTAGATCACCAATAATTTGATTTGCTAGATGATCTCTTAGATGTCTATTAGCTGGAGGCAGCCTGTCTTCAGGTTGAACTCCTTCAGCTTCTTCAACTTGCTGTACCCCTTGGTCTTCTTCTACAATAGGTGCATCTAGTACTCCCCCTTGATAACAGCCACTATCATCTACTTACTGACTTGCAGTAGATCCTTCTTCAATAGTGAGCTTGAACATCTTCTTGGTCACACCTGTGGAGCTGCAAATACTTCCAGACAATTCATTGTTAATAAGTCTAGCTTCATCAAATACTACATGTACTGACTCTTCTACAACTTGAGTAGTCAAGTTGTAGACTCTATAAGCCTTACTGTTGTTGTTGTACCCAACAAAGATCCCCTCTTGGGATTTGGCAGCAAACTTGGTTAAGTAAGACTTACCATTGTTAAGTATATAACATTTACAACCAAAGATCCTGAAATAGGATAGGTTTGGTTTCTGCCTTTCACAATATCATAGGGGGTCTTATTGTGGCTCTTGGTGATAGTAGCCCTATTAATTACATGGCATGCAGTGTTAACTGCCTCAGCCCAGAAATATTCTGGGAGAGATGTGTCACTTAATAGGGTTCTACCAGCCTCAATCAAGGTTCTATTTTTCCTTTCAGCAATGCCATTTTGCTGAGGTGTTCTTGGTGAAGAAAATTCTTGAAATATCCCAAACTCTTCACATAGCTTTGTCATACTATCAGACTGAAATTCAGTACCATGGTCACTTCTTACTTTGACCACTATACTGTCTAACTCATTCTGAATTTGTTTGACAAAACTATAGAAGATACTAGGTGTTTCAAATTTTTGTCTAAGGAAGAACACCCAGGAAAACCTTGAGTAGTCATCTACAAACACAAATGTGTAGACCTTCCTACCTAGGCTGTGAACTGACATAGTACCAAAGAGATCCATATGCAAGAGGTATAAGCACCTCACAGCATCTTTGTTCTCAATGCAATTAAAGGTGGATCTAGTCTGCTTGCCCTTTTGACAAGCTGAACATATCCCATCTTTAATACACTTAACCTGAGGATCATTCCTCACTAACTCTTTGCTATAGTGTTGGCCAATTATCTTGTAGTTAAGATGGGTTAGCCTCTTGTGCCATCTGACACAATGAGAGACTTTCTCATCAGCTACAAGACACACTGGAGAACCATTGTTCTCACACATAATGTCTAGACAATAGACATTTCTCTTCCTATAACCAGTCAAAATGATCTCTTGATCATTTGATCTCCTGATATGACAACCATCTTTGACAAATGAGATGTCATATCCTACATCACTCAGTTGACTTAAACTAATTAGGTTATGTTTCAAACCTTTAACATAAGTCACATGAGTAATTGTTATAAGGTTGCTAGAAATGTTACCAAAACATTTGATGATTCCTTTTTCAGAACCACCAAAGGTGACTTTAGGACCATCCTTGATTGGTGTGTAGTCCTTTAGCAATCCCCTAGTTCCAGTCATGTGCTTGGAACATCCACTGTCCAAGTACCATATTGGGGCATGGCCACTTCACTGTCCAAGTACCATATTGGGGCATGGCCACTTGGACTTACCTGCAAAACAGATTAGTTAACCTTAGAACCCAAAGAATTCTTGGGTCCTTGGTGCTGGTTAGTTTGCCTCTTAACAAAGCTACCTGCAGATCTTCCAACAGGCAGTTTGCTACTCAACTTGGCACTAGAATTGTGCCAACAGTCTATGGCAAAGTGGCCTACCTTGCCACAGCACCAGCACTCAAATTTGTTGTACCTTTGCTTAGGTACAACCCTGGTTGTTATATCTACAGCAGGCTTGTTGAGTACTGGGGATTTGCCCTTAGACTTGGACTTTACAGTCCTGGCAGGGTTAGTAAACCCCAATCCAGTTTTACCCTTGTGAGGTATAAACTCATCTATCAAAGGTAGAACTGATTTTGATTTAGAGAACCTTGCTACTATATCTCTCTCCTTCTGAAGACTAATCTCCAGATTTCTGATTTGATCATTCTTAAATGTTATAGTCCCCATCTGAATAACAGTTTTGTGCTTCAGTCTGGCTATTTCATTTAGTTTTTGATCAATCAACTTCTCAAAATCAGTTGCAGCCTCTTTGAGACTAGCAATCTCCTTTGCCTGACTCTTGGCCAAGGATTTGCTTTTCTTAAAAGCTTGCAACAGTACTCTATATTCATCAATTAATTGATGAATGTCTCCTTCAGATTCAGATGCACTCTCATCACTTGATGAAGATGAATCTGAATCTGACTCAGTACTAGAAATTGAATCAGCAGAACAATTTAGTACCTGACTAGGTTCAGGCTGCTCCTGGATTTTGTCACCTTCAGATAAGGCCATCAGTCCCTGGCACTGATTGTCCTCTTGCTCATATATAGAGTTCATTAACTGGATGAACTCCTCTTCCTCTTCTTCAGCAAACAGTCAATGTAAGCTTCTGCTTCTGAATCAGTTTCTGAAGATGATATGTCTGACAGACTTTTGTCCTTCTTGGCAACAAAGGACCTTTCCTTCTTGCCCTTGATTTGAGTCTTCTTCTTATCAGTAGACTCTATCCTTTTCTCTAGACAGTCAGCAACAACATGTCCTTGTCTGTTACAGCAATAGCATACAAGTTTTGATAAAGTTGCTTTGCTTGACTTGGGCTTCCTCCTGTCTTTCTTTGATGACTTCTTGTTCTGATATTAGTCATCTTTTCCCTGTGAAGTGGATGGTTTAGACCTCCACTGTTTCTTCTTTAGAAACTTCTGAAAGTGTCTTGTGAAAGCTGCAATGTCCTCATCACTCTCACTGCTTTCAGAATTCCTGCCTTCTGATTCATCTAACTCAGTCTCAGCCACTTTTGGAGGTGGAGATGAAGACTTACTTTTATATTTCCTGGTGGCTTCTGTCTTGAATGCCACTGCTCTTTCTTTGTGCTCAATTCTTGTAGTCTTCTCCTCCTCTTTCCTAACCATTAGCTGCATTTCATAGGATAACAGCTTTCCAAACAATGTTGGAGGAGGAATATCTGCTAACTTGGCCATTTCCCTTATGACACATATCTTAGTATCCCAGTCCTTTGTTAGGGACCTCAAGAACTTATCATTCAACTCATAATTGCTGAATTCTCTTCCATAGGACATCAACTCATTGACAATCCTATAGAATTTCTTGTAGCATTCTGTTATACTATCAGACCTGCCTTGTCTGAAGCTCTCATATTCTTGGTTTAACAAAGACTTTCTATCCTGTCTAACTTCTTCTGAACCCTCCATGTACACTATCAAAGTATCCCACATCTCCTTTGATGTTTTACAGTGTATTAAGTTCTGAAATGTAGCATCATCTATTGCACTTACTATAATATTCTGGGCCCTTTTGTCCATGGTGGCCAGAATAATCTCATCCTTGGTCATTTCAGAAAAGTCTTTTGGTGTTCTCTGATTTGCATCTAATACAGATACCTTCATTGTCACATATGACCCTTCTTTAACTGTGATATAGATTCTAGGGTCAGAGGCTTCCATAAATAGCCTAACCCTTTCTTTCCAGATGCCAAAGATCTCCTTTCTACAAATTGGCAACTTCATGGATCCAAGTTCTTTATGATTCTCTGTTGAACCCATTTTCTTGATTTTCTTGATTATGCTGAATCTGTCCTTGATTTCACTGAATTTTCCAACAGGATCTACTCAGACAGTTATGTCCTTTTTGAGGAACCTGCCTCTGATACCACTTGAAAGAAATTGTACCTAATCACCTAGAGGGGGGGGGGGAATAGGTGACTAAATTTTTTTAAACTTTTAGGCAGATTATATCACAGATTTCACAGAACTATAAACAGCATACACAGCATCAATCACATAGACAGAGTACACACAGTTTTATAGTGGTTCCCCAAGGTTTGGGTACATCCACTTTCCACCTTCGCCTATCTAGTAGTGTACTAGATTCGGCCAAACTCCTCCACTATTACTCAGATCCTCAGATCTTACACTCAGAACCCCAACCAGGTTCCTACAGCTCAGAGTGATCCCACTCCTACAACTCAGGATCAATAGCCCTACAACTCTGTCTTCTCCAAAGACCTACACTCAGCCACAAGGCATACACTCAGAGAAATGAATCTCCTACACTCAGGCACACAAGCCCTACCACTCAGCCTTTATAATTTCAGGCTTACAAACCAGATCCCTAAGGATCCTACAAGAAATTAAGAATACAATGTATATACCTACAACTCAGAATAAGAGAGAAGAGTTGACAGGTTTCTTAATGAGTTCTTGAAAGAACTCTGCTGAGATCAACCTCACTTGGCTTTCTTCAAAGCTTCTTGAATGTAGAACACAATAGGGTTGATACTCTCTGCAGCTGATCTTCAATCACTGCTAACTTAAGAATCAGAACTAGATCTGAAACTTTCTTCACAGCCTGGTTCCAACAGCTGTCTTCTAGGAAGGAGCTCTCTCTCTCTCTCTCTCCAACTTCTTAGATCTTCACTTGAATTAATTCTTCAATGAATTGCTTGATCTTCTTCTCTTATTGATGTTGATCTCTGTTGACAGAATAAGCCTTTATATAGGCCTTCTTCATGGTGACCGGCTGATCCGGTTTCTAACAGCTTTCTGATAACTCTGACAGTTGCAGTAGACTGGCTGGAGTGGCAGCTGTCATGTCATCCAGTGAGTTCTTGAAATATCTGTAACTGTCTGAAAGTGTCGAGACAGTCTGTCTTTAAGTGTCAACACTTATAGACTAAGTGTCGACACAAGTTGACTAAGTGTCGACACTAGCCTTCAAGGTGTTGACACAACTCCTTGTGTTGTAGATTTTACTTCTCGACACTGCTTCTTCAACATGAGTCGACACTGATATTGTGTGTCGACACAACTCCTTGTTCTTCAATACTTTGTTGAATTCTTGTAAGTGTCGACACAACTCCTTTGTGTCGACACATCTTCTTGTGTTGATACTTGCTGAGTGTCGACAAATATTCTTAGTGTCGACACCTGCCTTCTGTGTTGATACTTTCTGAGTGTCGACACTTCTCCTTGTGTCGACACATTTTCCTTATGTTGATACTTTGGCTGAGTGTCGACACATCTCCTTTGTGTCGACACTTGTACTTAGAATTTATTGAACTTTGCTAAGTGTCGACACAGCCTCCAAGTGTCGACACTTTCTTCATGTGTTGAGTCTTCTGCTGTGTCTCGACACATTTTTCATTATGTAGACACTAATACTTGAACTCTGTTGAATTAGCTGAGTGTCGACACAGCCTACAAGTGTCGACACTTTCTGATGTCGACAAAGTTCCTCTGGGTGTCGACACTGCTTCTAAGTGTCGACACTGCTTCTCTGGATATTTCTTCATTGTGTGTCGACACATCCTGTATGTGTCGACACTTTTCTTCTGGTATCGACTCTGCATCCCTGGTGTCGACACAACTACTCCAAGTGTCGACACTGCTTCTCTGGATGTCGACACAACTCTTCTTAAGTGTTGACACTTTTCTTCTGGGTGTCGACACATGGACTTAGAAACTTTTCAGCTTTCCCTGTAAATACTTAACCTGCACAACTAAACTCAAAACACATCAAACACATTTTGATGTATATCATTGAGTAGGGTGAGGCTTCTTCAAATAAGGTTCATTCATTCCAATGTACCCAACACTTCCCCCTGCTCATAGGCCTTGACAGCCTGTACACAAGATAATGAAAGATCGGGGATAAGTTGGATACCTTCAATAGTGACGTAGGAGTCTTCATGCCTGAGTGTGATCCTCTTAGTGGGGCAGTCAATCTGAGCATAGTTCCAATGAAACCAGGTCATGCCCAAAATCAAATCAAAGTCCGGCAATCTCAAGACCGCCGCTGGAGCTTCGAATGTCTTTCCTCCTATCTCGGCCTCCATGTTGCAGCTATCCGTGGTCCGTAGCTCCGAGCCATCAGAAAGATGCACCCTCATCTCTATGCAGGGAATCTCTCCACACCCTCTAGTCCTTCAATAAAAGTGTCTGACACGAATGAGTGTGAAGCACCCGTGTCGAAGAGGGTATGAGCGGGCTTGCCGCTGATCATAACTATGCCTGAGATTTATTTGAGTTAAAACAGATGTTATTTCCATGGTTTTCAAGGCACTACTAAGGTTGAAATTTCTAAATTAAAACAATTTAAGTACCTGTAATCACTTCTTCGGGGTTCCTTTGCTCCATGAGTTCCAAAGCGTACATCTACTCCTGGTTACATCCTCGGCCGGACCCTTCCATATGCCAAAGCATTCTTTCTTGCAGATAGGCAGTTTCATAGATCCAAATTACTTTTGATTCTCTATTGACCACATTCTTGAGATCTGTTTTTTGCCTTGGATCTTCACTCAGACTATTAGGTCAAACTTTGAGTAACCTCGCTTTGATACCACTTGAAAGACTTGATTTCAAGAGCCTAGACAACTAGAGGGGGGGTGAATAGGTTCTAAATTTTTCTTCAAAAACTTTAGGCAAATAACAAAATTTATCTCAGCACTACAGCAATTCAAATAACAGAATAATGAACACAACACATCATACTCCAAATTTATAGTGGTTCGCAAAGGTCTGGGTACATCCACTTTACCCCTTCACCTATCTAGTAATGAACTGGATTCGTCCTAACTTCTTTCCACTTCTCAGATACGCAGATCTTACAGCTCAGTACCAAGAATGGTTCATACAACTCAGAGTAAATCCACACTCCTACAACTCGGGCACAAGTCCTACCTCAGCCTCTTTCACAGGCCTACAACTCAGAGTGAAACCCCACTCCTACAACTCAGGCAAAAGCCCTACCTCAGCCTTTATAATTACAGGCTTACAACTCAGATCTAACAACAGATCCTAGCAGAAATAATTTGATAATGTGATACAGAAATTGCACCAGATGAATCTCTTCACTGGTGAGCTTCTTGATCAGTTATTGAATGGACTGATCTTCAGATCCAACCTGACTTAGCCGTTTCAAAGCTTCTTGATAGAACAAAATAAGGTTGATCTTCACATGATGTAGAAGTTGATCTTCAGATAGCTTCTTTCCTGAATTCAGAATGAAATCTTAATCTTCCTTGTAGACTGATCTGGATCTGCCTCCGTAAGGGTTTCCCCTTTTCTTGTTGTAGAAAAAATCTTCTTTCTGAAGAATTTACTTCTTAATGTAGTGTTCCTTGCTTCTCTTCTCTATTTTTTTTACTACTTCACTACTTCATTAATTATAAGTTGTATCGAGCCAGTCCTTTATATAGAGTTTCCTCCTGATTACCAGCTGATCCGGTTTGAAACAGTCTTCTGACAGTTCTAACAAAAGTGTCAGACAGGTTGGTTAAGGTTTTCCAACTCAGCATGAACCACTCAGCATGAACCACTCAGCAAACTGCTTCACATGAGTCGACACAAATAGACTAAGTGTCGACACAAGCCTTGATGATGTTGACAAAACACTCCATGTGTCGACATAGTCATTCTTCTGGTACTCGACACAGCATCTGTTAAATGTGTCGACACAAGTCCTGTGTATCGACACAGCTTCTGCTTCCAGTGTCGACATAACTTCTGGGTGTCGACACAGCTTCTGCTTCCACTGTCGACATAACTTCTGGGTGTCGACACAGCTTCTGCTTTCACTGTCGACATAAGTTCTGGGTGTCGACAGAATTCTGGTGTGTGTCGACACAAGTTCTGTGTGTCGACACAGTCGTTGTCGACAGAATTCTGGAATGTGTAGACAGCTTCTCTGTATGTCGACACAAGTCCTGTTGATGTCGACACAATTTGGCCCTTGGTGTCGACACAGTGTTGTCGACAAATTTTTTGTGTGTCGACATAAATTCTGGGTGTCGACACAATCTGGCCCTTGGTGTCAACACATCCATTCCCAAGTGTCGACACTTGTACTTAGAAAACTATTTCTTCCATTTACTTAACCTACACATGATAACTCAATACAACATCAAATACAACTTGATGCATATCACTGAGTTAGGTGAGGCTTCTCCAAATCTGATACACATTTTCCAATCTACCCAACAGTCTCCACCAAGACTAACACATAGGCTCACAGCCCACCCACAAGTAATCACTTGATCACCTAACACAGGCACAATTTGTAACATCCCATGTTACTTTTAGACCCCTCAACTTAGATTGGGTTAGGCATGGGGTGAGATTTGAGGAGACCAACTAGGTTTGACCCTAGGTAGTGGGTGGTAGCCATGTGGGGCCCACTATAAGACCATAGTCAAACTAGGTCAAACTAGCCTAAGTGGGGACCCTAGCCACACCATGACCCCACCACATTGCCCTAACCCTAAAAACAATCTAAGTGGACCCTAGGGTATGTCACTGGGTCAACATTTTGACCCCAGTTGACCAAGGTCAACCTTGGGCTTAATTTGGTCAAACCCACACCCATAGGCCTAATTAACCTAAGTGGGGCACCCCGTTGACCCAAACCAAGTTGGGTGGTGCCACTAGACCCATTTCCACCAAGTGGGGTCAGTCCACCCACCATAGTTGACCAGTCAACCCCAAAAGTCAAATTGGTCCACAATTTGACCTAAGGAATGAAATGAAGGCCAAGTCATTCCCCCTTGGACCAAGCCCACCAAAATTGGCCCATAGTCAGCCCAAGTGAACAAGACCAGCCCTACCCCTCTAAATCAGGAGAGAGAATACATGCAAGGGGGTAAAATTGGAATTTTTAGGAGAAGAGGAGAGAGAAAGAGTAATGAAGGAAATGGTGGCCACATGGCCACCCCATCAGCTGACTTAGGCTGCCCAAGACCAGGTGGCTGACCTCCCCTCTTTAATTCCAGCAGGAAACCAGGGCTGTGAGCCACATGGCTGCTGGGTGAAGCCTCCAAAGCTCAAAACCGAGCTAACATTGGAGTTATCTCCACTTATAGGCCACCTCAGTCCAAACAGAGCTCACAATTAGCTTCAGAAGGCCGAGAGGAGTGGAATTCGACTACTTACTCATGGAGAACGGTGGAGAATTGAACTTTCGGGGAGGAGCTCGCCGGTGCACCACCACCACGGCAAACCGCCGCCTGACCCGCAGCCAAGCCCTGATTCAGGTGCGTTTCACCTCACCTCTACCCGTACTAGCTTCTTAGATCAAATAGGCGAGATATCGGGCTCAATTGAGCCCGATGCCATGTGAGAAAATCGAGAGAATTCCAAGTTTCTGAAACTGTTCGGGATCGCCGTCGCCGCCGTCTCCCGCCGCCCCATCGCCGGGAAATGATAGCCACCACCACCGTGAAGGTGATGGCACCGTTGGCCGGAGGTGGCGACGTCTCAGCTGGCCGGAAACCGCGGGCAAAATCGCTCCAGGTCGGCTCGATCTCAGCCGTTGGCTGGAGGTAGACGATGACCAGATCCCGTTGGATCTTACTTCAAGATTCGTGCTGCAGAATAAATGATTCATTTTAATTTAATATATGAATAGTGACATTTCCTGTCACACTTTTTCAGTACTTTTGCATGTTAAAGTTAGGCCTCTTAGACGCATTTCCAGAACTTAGGCCCTTAATGAAAATTGTAGCCTAGGGTCTTACCTTTAATATGCCACCCTAAACTTACATTTTGGTGTAGTGTACAGTCCTGTAGGACATTTCTCCTAGGAGTGGTCCTAGACTAGGGCAGAAAGTATATTGGATGCCCTGGTCTCAATATTAGTCACCATGGCCCCAAATTTTGGGCACATGCATGATTAGGGCCTACTTACCTCCTGCCAAAAGTTAGGAATTTTTAGAAAAAATTTCCTATAGTTTTTGGTAAAATATCAAAATTTAAATAAATGGCATATATGGAGTTCTACTCCTCCCCATGGCCCCAAATTTTGGTGGTGGGTCAGTGGGGTCACCCTTGGTGCATGATAAAATTTTCAGCACCTTGGGTGCACTGCATGTTGGGGAATCCACTTGCATGTGCTAGCCTATGTTTAACCTTGGTGTGCAAATAGCAAAAATGCAATTTGGTGAATTTAGCCCAATGGTTACATGCATGAGTCATGAAATTATTTACAGTGGTTCATTAGGGTAAATTTCACTCCTCAAATTAATAAGGGAATTTTTGGAATCAAAATTCCATTTATTGGAATTTATTTTTAAAATAGCTATTTTGGCATTAAAAATTGGAAAATAGGATTTATTCAAGTACAAATCCAAACAACTTTGTCAAGGCATAGATTACATCACATTTGACTTAGGAAAATTATGATTTCTCTGTTTTGAAGAACTTTGGAGTAGATACCCTAAATTTCCCATTTTACCCTTATCATGATAATTCCTGAAATGATGGATTTATATCTCTGAAAAATTTGGAATTTATTTTACTGTAACAAAATGTTGTTATAAGTTTTATCACAAATTTCTCAGAATTTAATGGATGCATTACTTGTGTTAAATTAGTACAATGGCATTTTGGTAAATATCTTATATTGGAATCCCATAGGCCATCTTACATTAAATGTTGATGATTCTCTGTCAATAGCCATAATTTAGTGTTCTAAAGGCCCTGTAAGTTTTCTGGAATTTTTGAGTATACAATGCTTATACTTCATTTGGAAAATAGAATTTTTGTGGAATTGATATTAAATTGAAAATGATAATAAATAATTTAAGGAAAATTATGAAATTCTGTAGGCAGTAATATTTTGTCAATATACATCTCAGGAAAAATTCCCTAGGTCAGTGGATACTTAATCAAACTACTTCATGTGTAAAGTGACCTAGCATTTGAATTAAAAGAATTAATTGAAGGACTATTTGGCCAATGAAAATTACGAGAATTCTTAGGGTAGTTCCCTTAGTCCATAACACCTTAGGATAAAATTTAGGGGCAAGATGCCTTAGGTTTGGAAGATCACAATTCTAGGGTAGGCATAGGTCATGGTCTGCATATAACACAAATAGGTCCTGCCTTAGGGGAATTACCAGGGGATTGATTATCGGCAAAATAAGAGAGAGTTCAATATGAGTAACCCTGGTGGGTAGAGTTGTCTTAGTGAGAGATTAAATGCAAGTCTTAGCTAGCAACTGGAGCGGGGATCGGCGGAAGACCGTCGTTTTCCCGGTAATACCTTAAGTTACTAGGGTTATACTAAAGCAATAAGGAGAGCTGGGGAGATACATGGGTAGTCATCAACTAAAATAAATATCCTTGCGAAAGGGAACGCTGGGCATAATCCCAACACAGTTCCTAGTGCCCCTTGAGAGCCCTTCACAGGGAATACCGGGGGCAGTCCTGGGATTAACCTTAAATCTCTAAGTATAATAAACTGTAGACAAGAGTAGTATAATAGGTTAGGACATTGACGTACCTTCTCGCCCGTGTGGGGCTGGAGAGATTCATGATATATGCTCACCCGTTTTGGGGTTTGAGGGAGTTGGTATAAAGGCACTGATGTGCGTGCTCACCCGTTTTGGGGTTTGAGGGAGTTGGTATAAAGGCACTGATGTGCGTTCTCACCCGGGTTTGGGTTTGAGGGATTCAGGACGGGTTTTGGTCCTGCGAGCGGAAGGCTCGGTATGAATTACTTGCATGTGCATAAATATCGTGGCGGGGCATGCGGTACTGGCCGTTCGTCACACCGATGGCAGTACGGTGCACCAGGCGGTTGTGGGAGTTAGAGGGGCCAGTGGGTTGTTTTACACTGCGGTCTGGAGGACGACCCCCGATAACACACATCCGACCCAACAAGACTGACGGGTTTGTCAGCAAAGTACGTACGCGAGACTCTAGAGTGCACCTTGGACGTGTACAGAGGCGTATGAGAGGGGTCTAAGGCTTGGTAGTGTGCATACCAGTCTAGAAGCGGAGACGCCCGCTCCGCTGCTGCCGTAGCCACAGCGGTGGTACCCGAGAGTGATGCTAGCTCTCAAAAAGTGGGAACTAAAGGTCTGTGATCACAGAGTCGTTGTGTGTGAGTTGCACTTGCCTGCGCATAAAATTGCATCATATCATTCATTCATATTAGGTCATACGCTTCATAGATCCTTATCATATAAATTAGTATGGGCTCTTTTATATGATAAGTTAAATTTCCTGGAAATCCTAACTTATATATTTGTATGGGCATTTATATAAGTTAGGGTACGTTTGTGATGATAACATAGTGGTAGCTTAGCTTATTTACTTATTCATACTGCTGCTTCTTTACTTTTCATTACTGCACTACTCTTACTTGTTACTTGTACCGTACATAGAATTGCTATAGTAGAACTACAGTACTTATTACATCATTAGTTAGATATTGTCACCTGCTTCCATTTTGCTACCCCTTGTTGTCCTCCGCTTCGTCCTCCCGCTCGGTGCCTAGGAGCTGCGGGGCGAGGTGCGGAGGAAACGACTTAGTCTTTTTGACTAATGGTCGGTGACCAACTATTTTTAGGAGCCCGTGGAGATGGAGCACCAGCACGTCGAGGAGGCAGGGCATGAGGAGCAGATACCACTTCAGCAGGCTACTACCACTACTGTGCGTCCTCAGGTGGGACGAGATCTGATGATCTAGTTTAGCTTCCGCTTCTACTATTTTGTGAGAGAGAGATTTGATGTACTAGGCATAAGCCCTTTTTACTCTTTCTTCTGTACTATTCTGTGGACTAGTGATGTACTATTCATTTCCTTTATATGATTGTACTGTGACTTGTGGACTGATGGCATTTTATACTCAGTTTTACTTCTTATTTCTCATATTGGCCTACAGGTTTATGATCGTACTAGCCGGCAGAATCGGCGTGTTGCGGTGTCGACTAACCCGTGAGTTAGTGCCACCGTAAGACGGCGGTTCTGGGCATAAGATCCGGTAGCCCTCCTTGGTAAGGGGGAGGGGGGTCTTACACAATTGCCCTCAACACAGGCTGGTAGATCATCCCCGCATAGATCCTATACTGGATCCACACACAGCCTTTATAATTTAGGCTTTACAACACAGATCACACTAGATCCTACATAGCCTATTTAATCAAGGCCTATACACAGATCTTTGAATAAATCCAATAGAAATTGAATGTTAATTAAAACTTTGATTTGAGAGATGATGTTCTCTGAATCAAATTCTTCATGAGTTGAGTCACGCTCAACCCTATCTTCTTCTCAGCAATAAGAAAGATGATCTACAATGTTCTACGGCTTGTGCTGAAAGTTGTTCAAAATCATAATTCTGATCTTGCTAATGAAGGGGGGGGGATGATCTTTAATCAGCTAACCTGTAAGACAGATTACAATTCCTTTGTCTTCCCTTCTACCTAGTGAGAATCTGGAATATATTTCTTCTTCTTCTTCGATTCAGAGATTGAGCTTCAGATTCGGCTCAGATTGAATCGAGAAGCAACTTTCAGTTAGGGCTAGCCTGACTGATTCCTCTTATTTAGAGTAATTCCCTGTACTTGCTGAAGCATATGTCGATTGATCCAGCTATCACAGAAACCTTCAGATTCTGAAAATTGAAGCTTTTGTTTCTGCAACATTGGCGGGCGAAGAAGACGAACTCCCGCTCCTCTTTTTCGAAATGAATTAATCTGTCAAAAAATTATTTCGATCCAGATCTCAGCTTTTATTTATAATCTTATCATCCGATGAGTTGATTGACACGTGTCGCTGCTTTAACGGCTGATTATATCTTTAGCTTTTCAGATTTGGATTAATAGCAGGCTGACGACAACGTTACTGATGATTTGCAGTACTTTCGTAACAAAGTTGAAATTTTTTGACTTGTTGACTTTACTGACGCCACTTCTTTGTGGACTTATATAAATTCTAAGAATCCACCCAAGCGTTGAGTGAATAAGCAACACTCAACGAATCTAAACTTAGAAACTTTTCAGCTCTGCTAGGCGTTGTGTGGCGTTTGATGAATTGTAAATATACCTATTTTATGTACATTAATTTAGTTGTTTTCATTTATTTTCGTCATTTTTACTTATTTTTGTTCAAGAAAATGCTCTTATTTTTGTAAATATTTTGCTAACTTAATTTATTTTATTTTTCAGGAAACAAATCCAAAAATCTGCCAAAACAGTAAGTACACGCCCGTGTACTTACTGGTCACGCCCGTGTCCAGTGCGTGACAATTCAATTTCCGTGAATTCAGCTCGACGATCGTCGACACACCCATCATCACGCCCGTGACTTAGGGCGTGCCTCCACCTGACTTGACGAAACCGCTCTCGACATTTTGCATTCGACGATTGTTGAATGATCCAACATGCCCGTGTCCAATGATGCGCCACGCCCGTGTCATTTCCGTTCGAAGATCAAGGCTTCCCGCTCAACGAAAATGCAATCGACGTTCGTCGACCAACCTGACAAGCCCGTGTCAGCCAACCCAACACGCCCCGTATAGATAGAGACACGGACATGACCGTCACATGTACTTCTCCAACTGGCCGACAAGACTGCACCAGCGACTTTTTACGCAACCGTCACGCCCGTGACCGGGGGCGTTACCGCTGCGTGACCGACACGTGTCCAACCCGAAGTCAACTACGGCGTCAATTCGCCGGATCAAATCATGAATAGTACTGACACGCCCCCTGACATGCCCGTGTCAGATGGCATGTTCCATGAAATTTTCTTCTATAAATCCCAGTGTTCTGTAAAGATTTCTGTTCTGCTTTTTGAGCCATTTTGCCTAAGGGGATATGGTGCTTGGATGCTTCCAGAGCCTTGTAAGGGAAATTTCCCTCCCCCTCTCTTTAGTTTTTATTTTCGTTCGTTTGTAATCATTTTTATCTTAATAAAATATTTTTTTCTTCTCTTTATAAGGATTTGGAATGAATCTAAGCAACGCTCCTTAGGCAATCATATTTTTCTTTATTGTTTTTTCTTTATTTTCTTGTCTTTTTAATACGTGTGTGTGTGTGTGTATGAGTTTAGTTTTATGCTTAATAGTTTTCATAATTTTCATAGTTTAGTTTTTAGTGCTTTCTATTTCATTTTTATGAGGTTATAAAGGTATCTGAAAAGTGGTTTTCATCTTCCTTTAACTTAATTTTTTTTTCGGTTTTAGAACTTTTTGTTCTTTTTCTATTTTATTTCAACTTTTTAAGCTCCTTTATAAAACCATAACAATGAAAATCTCATCGTTTTAATTTTTCAACTCTTCTTATTTTTTCTTTCTTTTCAAAATCTTTTTGCTCCTTTAAATTTTTCGACTTCTTTTTACGCATTTCTACCGCATTCTATCAGTAGAAATGTAATAGTTTCAATTCTCCGAGCACTTCCATTTTTACATTTATTTGCAAACTTTTTTGCTCATTTAATTTTTATTTTAACTTTTTATGCATTTCTATCGCATTCTAGCGGTAGAAATGTAGTTATTTTAATTTTTCATTAACTTAGTTTTTATTCAATTATGTGCGTGTGCGCATTTATTTTCGCCTACTCGTTAAGAGTTAAATGGCGCTTTGTTTTCAGTAGAGTGTGTGCGTTTTCAATTCAGTAGAGTGAGTGTGTTTTAGTTTTCGTAGAGTGTGTGCATTTATTTTCTCCTACTCATTTGAGTAGGACCCGCATTTATTTTTCCCTACTCATTTGAGTAGGATTTGTGTGCGTGAGTTTACTTTCATGTCGAGTGCGTGTGTGAGTTTTTCTTTCTATAGAGTGCGTACGTGTGAGCATTTATTTTCTCCTACTCGTTTGAGTAGAGCTCGCTTTCATTTCTCCCGCCCACGCATTTGCGTCGGGACTCGCACTTTACTGCTTTCATTTCAGTCCTACTCATTTGAGTAGGACTTGCAATTTACTACTTTCATTTTATCGCTTTCATTTACTGCTTTATTTTATTGCTTTCACCGCCTGTCGTCCCCATTCTGATGACTGGGTAACCGTTCTTAGCCCTCAGTATCGAAGAGCATTGGGACAAATAAAATAGCTTTAAATAATAAAAGGTGCTTATTTTCTAATTAATTAAAATTAACGTAAGATTTGCTTAGGGTTTACTACACGTAGGACCACATATCGATGTGTGGGAGCTATTTCCGTAGTCCATACGCTAGCTAGCTGAGAGGCCGTGCGTATGGACCGATCACCCCTTGCTAAAAAGAGTTCTGCACTAACCCTCAAGAGAGGAGGAGCGCCAACTCTACCGGATTTGGTTCCCCACCCAATAGCGGGGTTCTTAGCGTAATGCGGGCGTTAAGAGGAATCCTTCGTCGGACTAAAGTTTGGTCGAATAGTCTTAGCGTTCAGGTGAGCGATAGTCCTAGAGATAAGTGAGCTCTTTCTAGTGGAACCTCCCCGGCCAAGTCTCCGCCTTAATTGATTTGAAAATTAGGATCTCTATTCATTAAAAGTTTATTTTAGTTCAATTTCATTTGATTCCGTCGCGCTAAGCTTTTCATCGGCTCCACCTTTTATGCCTTCATTTTCTGTCTTTTTGCTTTTTATATATATATAAAATATCCCGACAAGATAATTATCGGTAAAATAATAGTCCCCTCTAGGGAAGAGTAGAAATAATCGAACCGACCCCGAGAACAATACGACCTCGATATTCCACCCCGGAATATCGTGTACTACATGCGATAGGTGCACTTGTCTCCTTTCGTTAAAACTCGATCTAAACCGTTTATATCCAAATAAATAAATCTGCGCGCCCCGTTTTCTAAATAAAAACCACATCCGCCTTTTTCCTTAAATAAACTGCCCGGGGCGCCGCGGGAATTCTCACAATTTTTGGAGTTTTAACCGCATCAAGTTTTCGTACCCAATGCGAAAATATCAATCAAGTTTTTGGCGTCGTTGCCGCGGAGTTTTCGAGTCGTTATTTTGAACCCTGGAAATCTATTAAT
Source organism: Platanthera guangdongensis (assembly GCA_039583875.1). Lineage (NCBI taxonomy): Eukaryota > Viridiplantae > Streptophyta > Magnoliopsida > Asparagales > Orchidaceae > Platanthera > Platanthera guangdongensis. The sequence continues at coordinate 126,310,831 of CM077158.1, read as the reverse complement.
TTTACCTATATATATATAACAAAAATTTAAAATGGCCAACAAAAAATAATACTAATAATAATAATAATAATAATAATAATAATAATACCACTTAAAAACAAAACAAACAAATAAAAACTTAAAAAAATTATAATATAACTATCTATAAAATTTATTTTTTTTGAAATAATGTCGTTTCCAACTAAAAAAACTTAAAATTATTATCATATTATTATCTAAAAACAAAAAAATCCTAAAAACTAAAAAAAAAATCCTAAAAACTTAAAACTTAAAAAAAACTAAAATCCTAAAAACTAAAAAATCCTAAAACCCAAAGAAAACTGTAAAACTCAAAACTCTAAAAATGTAAAAAATAAAAAAAAAACTAAACATCTACAAAACTAAAAAAGACTATAATAAAAAACTAAAAATCTAAAAACACACAAAAAATATAATGATTTGATTATAAAAATGTATATATTTTGTTTAACTTATTTTTTTTAACTTGTTTTGTTTTAATTCGGCACGCTTCACAATTTTGTGCGCGCTAGGGGATCGCATTTTTATCACACTCAACATCTAAGACGTTAGCTTCGAGTCACACAAACACATTTGCCCCCAACCACTCACACCCTTTTGGCCGAATTTATCGGTTTTTCTTTTTTTGTTATAGTTTTGCTATTTTTTCTTTTGTTATTAATAATGCAGGTATCAACCCGGGACTCCCCGACCTCGTCTAAGGGAAGCTTCTACCCTCTCTCTTTTAATTTTTGTACATATATTATTCTGTATATTATTCGTTCCACATACTTAGATAGCAACATTGTGGACAATGTTGGATTTAAGTATGGGGGTGTTTTTCCATTCTACATTTTTTTTATTCTGTACTAATAAAAAATTGCAAAACTTAAAACCTAATTTTTTTTCCTTTTTTTATATAATCAAAAAACTAAAAAAATCATAAAACACAAAAAAATAACAAAAAAACTTATAAACAAAAAAAAATATTTGAATTTACTTTGTAAATAATTTTTGTAAAAAATAATAATCTTTCTCTTTCCACCCCCCATCTCTCTAAGCTCATCATCGGCTCCCCCTTTATTGCTTTTCTTTCTTTCTATCATTTTTATTATATATATAAAAAAATGACAGAAAGAAAGACAGAAAACAGAAAATGAAAGCATTAAAGGGGGAAGCCGATGATGAGCTTAGCGGGACCGTATCTAATAGAATTTGAACTAAAATAAACTTTTAATAAAAAGAGATCCTAAATTTCAAATAAATTAAGGCGGAGACTTGGCCGTGGAGGTTGCACAAGAATGAGCTCACTTATCTCTAGGACTATAGCTCACCTGAATGCTAAGACTATTCGACCGAACGTTAGTCCGACGAAGGATTCCTCTTAACGTCCGCATTACGCTAAGAACCCCGCTACTGGGTGGGGAACCCAATCCGGTAGAGTTGGCGCGCCTCCTCTCTCGAGGGTTAGTGCGAAACTCTCTTTACCAAGGGGTGATCGGTCCATACGCACGGCCTCTCGGCTAACTAGCGTATGGACTACAGAAATAGGGCCCACATATCGATATGTGGTTCTACGCGACGTAAACACTAAGCAAACCTTAAGTTATTTTAATTAATTAGAAAATAAAAACCTTTTATTATTTAAAGCTATTTTATTTGTCCCAATGCTCTTCGATACTGAGGGATAAGAACGGTTAGTCACTCAACGGAATGGGGACGGCAGGCGGTGAAAGCAATAAAATAAAGCAGTAAATGAAAGCGATAAAATGAAAGCGATAAAATGAAAGCAGTAAAGGAAAGCAGTAAATAAAGCAGTAAATTGCAAGTCCTACTCAAACGAGTAGGACTGAAATGAAAGTAGTAATGTGCGAGTCCCGACGCAAATGCATGGGCTGGAGAAATGAAAGCGAGTCCTACTGAAACGAGTAGGAGAAAATAAATGCTCACACACACGCACTCTACATAAAGTAAAACTCACACACGCACTGGACATTAAAGTAAACTCATGCACACAAATCCTACTCAAATGAGTAGGGAAAAATAAATGCGGGTCCTACTCAAATGAGTAGGAGAAAATAAATGCACTCACTCTACGAAAAGTAAAACACACTCACTCTACTAATTGAAAACGCACACACTCTACTGAAAACAAAGCGTCATTTAACTCTTAACGAGTAGGTGGAAATAAATGCGCACACGTACAGAATTGAATAAAAACTATATTAATGAAAAATTAAAATAACTACATTTTTACCGCTAGAATTTATTTTGTACTCATAAAAATTGCAAAACTTAAAACCTAAATTTTTTTTCCTTTTTTTTATATAATCAAAAAACTCAAAAAAAAAGTAATAAAACACAAAAAATCACAAAAAAAAACTTATAAAACAAAAATTTTTTTAAAAAATTTGAATTTACTTTGTAAATAATTTTTGTAAAAAAATTATAATCTTTCTCTTTCCAACCACCCCCCCTTCTTATTCATAAAAGCTCGCCTTTTTAGCAAGCCTGCGGCGTTCGACTCATCGAACTAACCACCGAAATAAGAGTTTGTTCGCGGGCCATCGAGTTTTTTACTTTGTACATTTTTTGTAAAAAAATTTCTCTTTCCCCCTCTTTTCTTTATAAATAACACTTCTTTCTCTCCCCTTTTTTTATTTATTTGATAAAAAACTAAAAAAAATTGAAAATACAGAAACCCTAAAAAGATAAAAATAAAAAAAAATCCTAAAAAGATGATAAAGAAAAATTCAAAAAAAAAGATGATAATCAAAATACAAAAAATGATAAAAACACTAAAATCCAAAAAAAATCATTTATTATGAAACAAATAAAATCGAATATACCATATCTTAACCCTTTCTGCTTTCCAAAAATCTAGTTTTGAGTTTGTTTATATGTGACTTTTATTAATTCTTTGTTTTCTATTCGTTTGTTTATTATTGATTGAAAAATTTAAATAGTCGAGGTTAAGATTTAAAGAATTCATTATGCTTTGTTAAAAATAGCGAACACGTTTTAGGCACTACTTCTAATTTTTCATTAATAGGAGCAGCTGTATTATGTTAGAAACTAATGACTATAGAATTCAATTATGTTTACTTTTAGCTTTCTGAAAAATTAGAACGTACAATTTATTAAGGTTGCTCTCAAAAATGTTTTAATTAAAAATCTAGTTTTCTTTTCTCCCCTTATCATGCCTTACCAGGCATGATAAAATTTCTATTCCAAAAAAATTTATTATAAAAAGATCCTATGTCAATGGGAATAAGATTTCGTTCTGTAAACGTAGGCACCCAATAATTTAAAAAAATTATATGTTACGGAGTAAGAGGATAAAATTTATTACTCCCACACATATACATTAGGTCAATTTTATTATTATGAAGTTGAAAAAAAATGATAAAGGAAAATAAAATTTCATTTTTCTAATAATCCAAAAGAAAAAAATGGAGGTTCGAGAAAAAAATCACTTCACCTCAATATCCAAACCCTCTTCATAAACCAACATCAACCCCTTTAGCCAATTTCACGATTCTACAATTAATTCAAAAATCTTTTTGAGAGAATAATTTATAAATTGCATTATTTCCAGTAAAACTCCTATAAGCTAAAGTTCATATAATTCCAAACTATTTTTGTTTATCTAACCATTATAATTTTTGCTTTCTATTTGATTACATCAAGAAGTCTTTTGGCCAAAACTTTTGCGTTATTTAAATCATCTAAAGAATTTTAGGACTTAACTCTTACACTCCGTATATTTATTTAGATCTCTCTTATAATTGATTAAGTGGTAGCTAAACTTAGAGTTTTTTCTATTCCTTATAAGTTAACCTCAAACTTTTGCTCTGTAATAGCCAAAGCTTAAGTATGGGGTTATTTGATAAATTGTAAATATACCTATTTTTATGTACATTAATTTAGTTGTTTTCATTTATTTTCGTCATTTTTACTTATTTTTGTTCAATAAAATGCTCCTATTTTTGTAAATATTTTGCTAACTTAATTTATTTTATTTTTCTGGAAAAAATCCAAAAATCTGCCAAAACAGTAAGTACATACCCGTGTACTTACTGGTCACGCCCGTGTCCAGGGCGTGACAATTCAAATTCCTGTGAAATCAGCTCGACGAATTCAAGCTCGACGAATTCAAGATCGACGATCATCGACACCCCCATCGTCACGCCCATGACATAGGGCGTGTCTCCACCTGACTTGACGAAACCTCTCTCGACATTTTGCATTCGACGATTGTCAAACGATCCAACACGCCTGTGTCCAATGACCCGACACGCCCGTGTCATTCCCGTTCGACGATCAAGGCTTCCCGCTCGACGAAAACGCACTCGACGTTCGTCGACCAACCTGACATGCCCTGGTCAGCCAACCCGACACGCCCCGTGTAGACACAGACACGGGCGTGACCTCCACGTGTACTTCTGCAACTGGCCGACAAGACTGCACCCGCGACTTTTTATGCAACCCGCGCTGTATCTACCTCCCTGACACGCCCACCATCATGCCCGTGACCGGGGGCGTGACCGCTGCGTGACCGACACGTGTCCAGCCCGAAGTCAACTACGCCGTCAATTCGCCGGATCGAATCATGAATAGTACTGACACGCCCCCTGACACGCCCGTGTCAGAGGGCGTGTTCCATGAAATTTTCTTCTATAAATCCCAGTGTTCTGTAAGGATTTCTGTTCTACTTTTTGAGCCATTTTGCTTAAGGGGATATGCTGCTTGGATGCTTCCAAAGCCTTGTAAGGGAAATTTCTCTCCACTTCTCTTTAGTTTTTCTTTTTGTTCCATTGTAACCGTATTTATCTTAATAAAATATTTTTTTTCTTCTCTTTATAAGGTTTTGGAATGAATCTAAGCAACGCTCCTTAGGCAATCTTTATTTTCTTTACTTGTTTTAGCTTTATTGTCTTGTCTTTTTAATATGTGTGTGTGTGTATGCGCTTAGTTTTATGCTTAATAGTTTTCATAATTTTCATTTTTTAGTTTTTAGTGCTTTCTATTTTATTTTTATGAGGTTATAAAGGTATCTGAAAAGTGGTTTTCATCTTCCTTTAACTTAGTTTTTTTAGGTTTTAAAACTTTTTGTTCTTTTTCTGTTTTATTTCCACTTTTTAAGCTCCTTTATAAAACCATAAGAATGAAAATCTCATCGTTTTAATTTTTCAACTCTTCTTATTTTTGCTTTCTTTTCAAAATCTTTATGCTCCTTTAAATTTTTCATCTTCTTTTTACGCATTTCTACCACATTCTAGCGGTAGAAATGTAATTGTTTCAATTTTCCGAGCACTTCCATTTTTGCGTTTATTTGCAAACTTTTTTACTCGTTTAATTTTTATTTTAACTTTTTATGCATTTCTACCACATTCTAGCGGTAGAAATGTAGTTATTTTAATTTTTCATTAACTTACTTTTTATTCAATTATGTACGTGTGCGCATTTATTTCCGCCTACTTGTTAAGAGTTAAATGGCGCTTTGTTTTCAGTAGCGTGTGTGCATTTTCAATTCAGTAGAGTGAGTGTGTTTTACTTTTCGTAGAGTGAGTGCATTTATTTTCTCCTACTCATTTGAGTAGGACCCGCATTTATTTTTCCCTACTCATTTGAGTAGGATTTGTGTGCGTGAGTTTACTTTCATGTCGAGTGTGTGTGAGAGTTTTACTTTCTGTAGAGTGCGTGCGTGTGAGCATTTATTTTCTCCTACTCGTTTGAGTAGAACTTGCTTTTATTTCTCCCGCCCATGCATTTGCACCGGGACTTGCACTTTACTGCTTTCATTTCAGTCCTACTCGTTTGAGTAGGACTTGCAATTTACTGCTTTATTTACTGCTTTCCTTTTCTGCTTTCATTTTATCGCTTTCATTTACTGCTTTATTTTATTGCTTTCACCGCCTGCCGTCCCCATTCCGATGAGTGGCTAACTGTTCTTAGCCCTCAGTATCGAAGAGCATTGAGACAAATAAAATAGATTTAAATAATAAAAGGTCCTTATTTTCTAATTAAATAAAATTAACTTAAGGTTTGCTTAGGGTTTACGACGCGTAGGACCACATATCGATGTGTGAGCCCTATTTCCGTAGTCTAGATGCTAGCAAGCCGAGAGGTCGTGCGTATGGACCGATCACCACTTGGTAAAGAGAGTTTCGCACTAACCCTCGAGAGAGGAGGCGCGCCAACTCTACCAGATTGGGTTCCCCACCCAATAGCGGGGTTCTTAGCATAATGCGGGCGTTAAGAGGAATCCTTCATCGGACTAACGTTCGGTCAAATAGTCTTAGCGTTCAGGTGAGCGATAGTCCTAGAGATAAGTGAGCTCATTCTAGTGGAACCTCCACAGCCAAGTCTCCACCTTAATTGATTTGAAAATTAGGATCTTTGTTTATTAAAAGTTTATTTTAGTTCAATTTCATTCGACTCCGTCGCGCTAAGCTTTTCATCTGCTCCACCTTTTATGCTTTCATTTTCTGTCTTTTTGCTTTTTATATATATAAAAAATATCCCGACAAGATAATTATCGGTAAAATAATAGTCCCCTCCAGGGAAGAGTAGAAATAATCGACCGACCCTGAGAACAATACGATCTCGATATTCCACCCCGGAATATCCTATACTACACGCGATAGGTGCACTTGCCTCCTTTCGTTAAAACTCAATCTAAACCGTTTTATATCCAAATAAATAAATCTGCGCGCCCCGTTTTCTAAATAAAAACCACATCCGCCTTTTTCTTTAAATAAATCGCCCGGGGCGCCGCTAGAATTCTCACCAATTTTTGGAGTTTTAACTGCATCAAGTTTTCAGACCCGATGTAAAAATATCAATCAACATTGAATGAATGACCTTCACTCAACTCTTTTAGACTTAGCTTAGTCTTCTGCTTCTTCAGCAACCGTGGCATTGAGTGTCGTTGAGTGAATGAGCTTCACTAAATGTTTTTTGCCTTAACGTGATCTTCAGCCCTTTATGCATTCTTGGTGTTGAGAGTGTTGAGTGTATAAGCTTCACTCAATGATTCTGGACTTAGAAAAATTCTTATTTCTACTTAGACGATGACTGACACAGCATGTCTCTAAGCTTTCTTCTTCTAGAATTGAGTGAACTGGCTTCACTCAACGCTTTTGTACTTAGAAACATTTTATTGACTCTCTTCTTAGGCTTTGACAGAATTAGCATGGTGTTGAGTTATGAAGATTCACTCAATGCTTCTGCACTTAGCATATTTTTCTTTGACAGAAATTCTACGGCATTGACTTAGGCAGAAATACTTAGAAATATTTCTCTTCTTGTTGCATGGAGTTGAGTGAGTTTGGCTCATTTAACGCCTATGGACTTACATGTTTTTCTGGCTTCCACTGCTTAGGATTTGACAGAATATACCTGACTCAATGATTCTGGCTATATGGCATTGAGTGAGTTGACTACACTCAATTCCTGTGGACTTACCCAATTTTCATCCTTGCAATCTGCTAGGCTTTGACTGTCATATCTTCCCTCAACACTATTAGCTGCATGACATTGAGTGTATAAGCTTCACTCAACGCTTGTGTACTTAGACATTTTTATGTTTTCCAATCTGTCAGGCTTTGGCTGTCCTGCCTTCTCCCAGCATTATTAGTTGTATGGCATTGAGTGTATAAGATTCACTCAATGCCTGTGGACTTAGCCAATCAATGTCACATGAACTTCCTGTCAATGTCACTTGAACCACCTGTCCAATCAATATGACATTAACCAACCTGCATGCATGAACTGAAACATACATCAAATGCAACTATGTGTATACCATTGCGTTGTTTGACTTCTTACAAATCTAGGACATTCGGACCAATGGACCCAACAATCTCCCCCTATTTGAAGAAGTCAAAACATCACTTGAAAAACCTATGTCTATGATATACACTAACATATGCAATAATAATATCAGTAATGTATTAACCTAAGAGCAGTAACAGTTACCACTTTTTCCATTCTCCTCCCCCTGCTTTGCTGCATCCTTTTCCCTGTGTATGGGAACACCAGTTACAAACAATTTGGTTTCTCCCCTTACAATAGCTACTTCTTGTTGAAGCTGCTTCACCTGTAGCTGCTTCACCTACATCTACTTTACCTGCTCCACATGCATTGCTACTTTACTACTTCTCCCCCTTGGCTACTTGTCCCCCTTTTTGACTTCTGTGAAATAGCTAGTGTAAAGCATGCCATCTTTGATTATCTACTCCCCCTTTATGAGTACAGATAAACAACTGGTGCTGGACTTGCACCCCCTGAGTAAGAGCAATGACTACCAACCCTTTTGATAGTCACTTTAGTCCAGTCCAACTTACAAGACGAAATATTTCCTGCTACAAAACAATATGAAGAGCAACTAAAGCTATACCAAGTTCAATATACCCAATTCAAACTTGAAGGTGTTGAACTTTGCCTCATCGAGTGGCTTGGTGAAGATATCAGCCACTTGCTTGTCTGTTGGGACAAACTCAAGACTAATATCCTCACATTCCACATGCTCTCTTATAAAGTGATATCTAATCTCTATGTGCTTAGTCATGCTATGTGATACATGAATCCTAGCTATAGAGATAGCACTAGTAGAATCACAAAACAATGAGCTTTTTCTTATCTGGAGGTTATAGTCCTGGAGTTGATGCTGAATCCACAACAATTGAGCATAACAGCTTCCTGCAGCCGTGTATTCTAATTCTGCAGTAGATATATATATAATTGTATAATTCTTACTAATCCAGGATGTAACACCCTAAATCCCAGGATTGGGAAAAATTTGGGTGACACGGCCTGGGACACGAGCGTGTCCCATGGCGTGTCCTGCTCGTGTAAGAAGCCGGCAAGTGGTCGACGAAAAATTCATTTCTACGAAAATGAGGGAACACGCCCTCTGATACGGTCGTGTCAGAGGTCATGTCCTCCTCTGCTCGACGATATTCATTCGATGAAGTTAAGCTGGAGGCGTGTCTGCTGCCGTGTATGGGCACACAGCCTATGATACGGGCATGTCACAGGCCGTATCCTTTACTGGAAGTGCCCAGGGCATTTGAGGCCTGGTGAACACGCTCATGACACGGTCGTGTCTTGGGGTACACAGCCTGTGACACGGGCGTGTCACTGGCCGTGCCCCGCTCGGGTTGATTTGGTTTTGTGCAGCCTAAAGTACACGGACACAGACACGGATGTGTCTAAAGGCATGTCAGGTGACACGGCCTATGATACGGGCTTGTCACTTGGTCGTGTACTGGTCTGGATGAGTCGGTTGTGTGCCACCTAAGGTACACGGCCTGTGACACGGGTGTATCACAGGATGTGTCAGGAAAAATTTATCCTTTGGTGGCAAAATCATGGCCATCTATTTTCTCAGCTGGGATCTAATGGCTCTGGCTCCTCCCTGCTTCATTAAGGCCGAAGAAGGAGAAAGAAATTCTCATTTGATTTGGGCCATCCTATTTCTAACAACCTAGAGAGAGATGAAGAAGGAGGATGAGGAGGAGGAGAGCCAGCCATCGGTGGAGATGTGGAGTTCCATTTCGAGATCTGAGGCTAGCGTTGTGGAGGCAAAGCCACTGCGGTCCTTTCCAGCCGGATAAAATTCCATGGCTCTGAGGCGATCTTCAATGGTAACGATACTTCTTCCTAGCCATATGAAGGCTTCCTTTTTGGCATGTGCATAGGATTCCCCCACCAGAGGGTGGCTTGATATGGGAGTCCCTTGGGTTGATTTATTGAATCCCCAATCATTTCCCATATTGATCCAGAAATGGAGTACGGAATAGGCATGATTTGTGAAGTCCATCTGGACAGGTTAGTATGGATTGGTGATGTTGCATACATGCACCAAAGATGACTCCGCGATGAAATGTGTAGTTTAAGGAGTCGATGGGTTGTACCTGTGAAGGGTAGTAGCAGGTTGTACTGGATTGAGATCCAGGAAAATACCCTTCATACTTGTGATGTTTACTGGGTTGTGTCTATGAAGGGGAGTTGAAGGAAGTATTGGTACGGAAGTCCAAGAAAGACCCTCTGATGCTTGTGATACTGAATGGGTGCTGTCTGTGAAGGGTAGTAACAACAAGTACTGGTGTGCCCAGGAAAACACCCAGGCTTTATGCCAATTAGGTAAGGCGAAACCGACCCGCTCCTTTTCTTAGCCGCAAGTACGCGGTACTCGGTGATGGCAAGGCGACTTGAGCAACGCGGGGTGGTTGATCCGACCTGCGTTATGTCCGTCCGACGTGAGAACTGAAAGTTTGGTCTGTTGGAGCGCATAGCGAGAGTCTTAGGCCTGCGCGCCACGACACCATGGGGGGCTACTGGCAAATCCCAGGTCATTAATACTAAAATCTCCGGCTGCATGCCATGGAGTAAATGCTCAACTTTTATCATTACGTTTCTTTTACAACACCGGGGTCTTAGGCCCAGAACCGCCGTTTTGCGGTGACTCCTTTACGCCCTGAAGGGTCATCACCACAAAGCGTCGATCCTGCCGGCCAATTCGATCACAGAAAAGTAGCATAAAGAAGTCATGAAAACTAACTGTCCACAGAAGATCACATGTCATAATAAATATAACTCCACGAAGGGAGTGTCCACAGAATAATACATCAGAGTAGCAAAAACGGGCTTATGCCCGGTACATCATATCCTCACTACAAAAAGATCACTCATGCGGAAGCAGAAAAACTACTCAAGGGCGAGACTCACGGTCCCGGCTGTATGAACTCCGGAGCTACACTGCCCCACCTCCAAGCGCACCGGTCTCTGGGGCTGCTCCTCCATGCTGGTCTCCACGATCCCCTAAATGATGCGGTTCGAAAACCGTTAGTCTAAAAGACTAAGTCCTATCATCCCCCGCCCCTGCCCCCACGGCTCCTAGGCACCGAGCGGAGAGGAAGAAAGGGGAGGACTTGAAGGTGGAGAAAAATCAAAAGCAGATGACAGCGGACCTATACTAGCAATTCTATATCATGTATAGACATAAGCTGAAATATTAAAAGTAACCTTCACTTATGTGAAAACACATAAGCCAAGGGGTCTTCTGCAAGGCTCCCATCGTATAAAAAGTCCCATACCAATTTATACGTTGGGGTGTCGGTGATCAAACAGCAGTAACTATATATATCAAAATTAACCTTAATTTATAAACTTGCCCACACAAGCTTATAGACCAAGGGGTCGTTTTGCAGGTCCTAAAGTATAAGCGTCTCATTCCACTTATACTTTAGGTGTCAAGATTAAAGGTAACGATTATGCTATGACATGCAAGTGGGTATGATGGACATGCAAGTGCAACACACACACCCGACTCTGTGCACACAGACCTTTAGTTCCCCCTTTCTGGAGCCGTAACCTCCCAGGATACCTCCGTAGTGGCAGACGGAAGCGGTGGGTTGGGCCTCGCCCACCTCTAAACCAGTAAAGCACTACCGGTCAGACCTATCGTATGCCTCAACGCTTGGTGCACGAAGCGGACTCCTGCGTACTCTTGCCGGCTGGCGCACCGGACTTCTGTTGGCGAAGTGCTAACCACACTTGCCGAGTCAACGTATTGGAGTCGGTGCATCGACCCTCCAATACCGAAGACCCACCACCATAATTTCCTTTCATGTTATGCACATGCAAATTAGCGTAATCAAGAACCGAGCCGAAGCTCCCCGGACCAACACGTCCGTCTCAAACAATCGAGCCGAAGCTCCCCGGACCCAAAGTCCGCCTTTTAACCATCCGAGCCGAAGCTCCCAGCTAACATCCGGGGCCATCAGTGTTTGTGAAATGTGCAACCCTAATTACTAAGTTACTCTTTTCAGCTTGTTAAAATAGTTTACGTTAACCCAGGACTGCCCCCGGTATTCCCTGTGAAGGGCTCTCAAGGGGCACTAGGAACTGTGTTGGGATTACGCCCAGCGTTCCCTTTCGCAAGGTACTTATTTTATTATTGGTTGATTCCCTTACCCTTTATTTTCTCTTATTTCGATATGCTAACCCTAGGGTAATTTGACTCCAACTCTCCTTGGGTAGGACGATCTTTCGTCGGACCCGAATGCCTATAAACCCTAGTCAAAACCACACCCTACTCACTCATCTTTCATAGATGCAGCCCCTTCCACTTGTCCTTACAGCAAACCACCAAGACCCATCATATGTGTCCTAATTCACATCCAAATGAAATCCTGCAGTTCTGCTATATGCAGACCATTTAAGCTACATGACCCGTAAAAAGGGAAGTACATGAAATATTCATCATGTACCCTTATGATAATTATTAGAGATCTAAAAAGACATTTGAAGCATAAATCCAGAAATCCATAATTTTCCTAATTTGTCTGATAATTAATTTATTTAATCTAGTGTCCCAAAAGGCCCAGGTTTGAACATGAAGTACCATTTTCAGACAAGATTATCCACTAAATTTATGATATTTACAAATGCTTAATCAACTCTAAATCCTAAGTCTTCCAATTTTTCAGCAAAGTTTAGGCCTTTAAATTTAATTTCAAAGATGCCCCATAATAAGTCATTTTAAAAGATTCTAGAGAAAATATACCTCCAAAAATTCAGAGAAAGTTCAGGGATGATTGTGACGGCCTACAAGTACCTTAGAAAAAGTTTCATAACTTATCATTTGAAAATAAGGCTATATTTGATTTTCTTATGAACTCTCTAATTTAAGGGTTAATGAACAAAGTATGCTAATCAGTCATCAAATATTTCCACAAAAATTTCCATATGATAACATTGAGCTAAAAACACTATGCAGGAAGTTTCATGATTTTTCAGTAAGTAATGGCCTCTGACAAGAATTATTAATATGTAATCAAAATAAAGCACTTGTGAAGTAGATGCCCTAAATAGATATCCAAAAATTCTAACAAAATTCATACAAGATTATCATAACCTAAAACTAACTATGCCCATGTTTCATACCCTCTTGATGGGCAGTGAGACCACAATAGCCAAAATAATTATTAGGGCATTACCATTGATTACTAATGAAGTGCTAAAAATATTGTCCAAAATTCCTCAAGTAAATTATCAGAGGCTCAAAATACTCTAATCCCCTCACTAGCCAAATTTGGTTAAGTTTCAAGATGTTTAGCTAACCTAAACCTACACTACAAGTTTTAGGACCTAAGCTAGGGTTAGGGTTTTGGGGCCCCTATCCTTTTCACAATTAGCTAATATTTTTAACAGAGGGTTCTATATATCCTAGGAACCTCCTTGCAAAATTTGGAGTTCATCCAAGGTGTTTAGGACTCATACCCTTCACAAGGCCAAAAGGTCCCTCCTTAGGGTTTGACCTAGGAACTTAGGGCAAATTTATTCCTCCCTACCCCATATTCCATGGGAGGTGATAAGTGCTATAACAAGCCAGTGGCCCAAATTTCAGCCTCTGTTGAGGTGATTTGGTCACTCAAAACCAAAAGTGCAACTTTTGACCAAAATGCCCTTTTTAGGGTATAGTTAGGGTTGGGTCAAAACCTATTCAAAACACATCCAACTTAAATGAAATTTTATACAGATACCTAAAATGAACCCAGGGACCACTCACCAAAATTTAGGAGGGTTTGGAGGTGTTTAGGGCACCTAGTTAATTTATTTAATAATTATTAAATGTTTACAAAAACTATAGAAATATATTCTCCAAAAATTCCCATTTTTGGACAGGCCCTAGGCACAGCTAGGATAGACTCTCTGCCAAAATTTCAACTAATTTGGGCTAGGGGTGAAGAGTGGGCACTCAATTTAATGACTGCCTAGCCCTAAGGGTATGTCCCACCAAAATGGGTGCTGTGGTCTAACCACGTACCCAAACGAGCTGAAATAAATTTTAAAATAATCTAGACTCGAAGGGCTACAACGTTTGTGACTGGCCATGTTTCCTAAAACAGCCTCTAAATGCCTCGTTTAATGACATCAAAATATGCAAGTTAAAAGGGTAATAAATAACAATATTATACATATAAATATAATAATTAAATAGATTACTACTGTTCATCTTCTCAGAAAACCCGAACCAGGAACCCAAAAAAACGCATAAACCTGTAGCTTTGCATGAGCGACCGCCGGCCATTTGGCCACCTCCCTGGCCAGCCACCACCACCACCATCTCTGTTGAGGTGAGGGCAACCGTCAGGGGGCGGCACGGCCGCCGGAGAGGCGGTTTCCGGCGAACCCGACCACCATGGTTTTTTGGAAAAACCATGGAAATGAAAACTTGGATCGGCTCAATTGAGTCCGATTCTTGTCCTAAACGATTCCTACGATCTACCCACGGAAGAAGAAGTAGAGGAGGACCTTGTTTGGGGTTCGATGACGGCGACCGCGGTGGTCGGCCATGGCGTTTTTCCTCTCCGGCGAGCTTGCCCGAATCCTCGATCCTCCACCAAAACCTTTGATCCAATACGTTATTTTGACTGCCAAGGACGTTCTGAAGGTGATGGGAAGATCAGAAATTGAAATGCGGGGCTGCATAGGGGGATTTATATTTTTTTCATGGGAGGGGAGGTGAAGGGTTGGTTGGTCATGGTGGTTGGGCTGCCCCCATTAGTGTTGGCTGGCTGGAATTGATACCATTATCATCCCAAGAGGCAAGGGAGAGGAATGGGGTCAATGGAGAGATGAATGGAGTTGCCCATGGCCTCCCTCCATAACTCCTCTCTCTCCTTTTTTTTTCTCTCTCCTCCATTAAGGAGAAAACTCTCATTTTCTCTCTCCTAGTCACCCCTCCGAAATTTAGGTGGCATCCCTCATAAATATCAGCCTCCTAAAGTTAATGGGCCACTCAAGTTGGGCTTAGCCCAAGTGGCTTGGGCTTGGTTAGGTCATTTAGGCTAGTTTGACCTATTTTAGGGTTGACTTGACTTTGGTCAATTTGACCATTTCGGTCGACCCCAATGGGTCCTTGGTGACCCATTGGCCTCCCCTAAGGTCTATGTAGGGTTGGGTAGGGTTGACTTGGCACCTTGAAGGTCACTTGACCCTTGGTAAGGTCACTTTGACCATTTTAGGGCTAGAGTTGACTTGGGTCAACATGACCATTAGGGTTCACCCATATGGATCCTGGGTGACCCATTGACTTCCCTTAGGGTCTAGGTAGGGTTATGTAGGGTTACCCTGCACTTTGGAGGTCACATACCCTTAGTAAGGGTACTTTGACCAGATTAGGGGCTTGAGTTGACTCGGGTCAACTTGGCCTCTAGGGCTGACCCCAATGTGTCCTTAGTGACCCATTGACCTCACTTTAGGGTTAGGAGGGCATAGGTGGGGTCCTTTAGGCTAGGAGTAGGTCAGTTGGCCCTAAGTAGGCTAGTTTGACCCATTTAGGGCTAGGGTTGACCTTGGTCAACTGGGCCTCTTGGGTTTACCCTAATGGGTCCTTTTGGCTCTAATGGGCCTCCCAAGGTATTAGGGGTGTTGTGGTAGGGTCTTGGGGTTAGGGTGTGGCCCATGGTCATCCTACACCATTGTTTAGAGTTCTACTATTTGCAGACCATGATGATCTCCCACCTTTTTGTCCCCTATCTCTTGCCCCATTACTGGCTTCCTAGGATTTGTCATGACCTAGTCATGGCCAAAACCACTCTTAGGGGTCTAGTTGGAAATGGGATGTTACAGTAAATGCTCAACTTTTATCATTACGTTTCAGCCCTGATACGGTGGTGGGACCCTGGTTCGCCGGTACACCAAGAATTTGCCCTGAGTGCACGAATCGTTGGGTCGCATGGCTGACAGTTGTGATGGAATGTTCGTACGTGAGTGCACAATCTATGATGAAACTATGATGCTTTGTTCATACGTGACTGGCCTGCGCGACGATGTGTGGTAGCCACTTTTGTAAAAGAATAACTGTAAGGCCATAAGGTTAACTGACTTTGTATTTGCTGTAAATTCCTGTTTTTATATATCAATGTGGATATATATATGGTGGACATTCATGTTTGGAGTTCGGTTTCGTGTTATAAGCTTCTGTTAGAATGCTATGAGTTAGGATGTGCAACTCTGGTATCACTCCGTTACTTCGCCGCCTGTTTTGTGGTATATGGTGTGGGGCCCCAGCCGGACCTTCTATTATATACTATATGAACGGATGGAGTCGTTACATTTTTGGTATCTGCAGTCTCAGTCTTTCCCTTTCAAATTCGTTGTCGAATTCTTTTGTGGGGTGGCGAGCACGTGTACGTGCAAACCGCGTGAACACTAAAGAACTCTTGAACGTCCACTTTAGGACTACAAATACATGTATTTGAGGAACCTGCGCATTCCTATTTTGTTGTGATTGCTTGTGTGTGGTCGCTAATGTACATGTCTTGTTCACCTATAGGTGACTCGAAGTTGTGCTGGGAAGTCAGAGCGTGATGAGTCCGATTTATATAGGGTTTTTAGGACTCATCTGGGCTTATTTTCCTGCATGTGCACTAATTTTTCAATTGGAAAAGTTATATTTTTGTTTAGGGCTTCACTTCACCAATAGTGCATTGATTTGGCCAAATGGGTGTGCAATTGCGCATTCTATTGTTGGGGGTAAGCACATGGTGCTCCCCATGATTTTTTTATATTTTTATGTTGTGTATTGTTGGTGGATGCTGGTGCTCCATGTTTTGGTTTTTGTGCAGGTGGTGTGTTTTCCCCAAGTCTGGAATGCAGGTTTGAGGAAAACGCATGGTCGTGCGTTTTCTTAGCACACGGTCCTTTGTGATCGTGCGTTTTGTTTATGCAGGAGAAACGTCGAGCTGAGCTCGACAAACTGAGTTCGACGATCTCAAAGCATGATTAACGCATGGTTTCTTCGGAACCGTGCGCGAAGGAAACGCAAGGTTTTCCTGTAGCTTCTTGTTCTTGCATTCTGTGATTTTATAGTGCATTTCCTTCACGCACAGGCAACAGCGCCCGTGCGCGAGTAAAATGCACGGTTCCACTATTTTCTCCTGCATTCCCGCGCTCTGTGTTTACCCGTGCGATTTCCTTCGCATATGGGCGGAATCGCCCGTGCGCGAGTAAAATGCACAGGTCAATGCTTCTTCTTCCGCGATCCAGATCTAGAAGTTAAAAATGCACGGTTAGCTCACGGTCGTGTGCGGGACCGTGCGTGACCAATTTTCTTATCTTTTTCTATTTAAGCGCGGGTTTCCAGCCATTTTAGGGAGATTCGTATTCTGGACATTCCAGCCGTCTTTTAGGCCAAATTTCCGCCCTTCCACCTCCGCTCTTCATCTTCCACCAAGGGGAGAAGCTCCGGGCATGCTCGCGAAGGTTATACCTTGCCAGTGCTTGCTCTCAGCCTTCCCTTCATCTTCTAAGCTCTATTTCAAGCTTCGACGCCATTGCTAACAAGCGAAGGGAAGCTTGCAACTTTCTTCCAGATCGTGACACGAAGAAGACGGGTCCATTGGGAGGTAGTGACAGCCCTTCTCTACCCTGGACGCAGTTGAGGACCGAGCTAGGAGGCAAATTGATAACCAGGCGATTCCTTTCGCGAACCATCAACAAGACTTCGGATTCGGTCGATCTCTTGCCTTGTTCTTCCTTTAATGTTGTTTATGTGTTGTTAGAACGTTTGTGTTGATGATGTGCTCTTAGTTTTAAACTTTATTAGTTTCATGTCTATGTGAACTTGTATTATGTATGCTTAAGTTGCTTGAGTTGCGCCATCCTTCCATCCGCCATCCATCAGTTCTTGGCATTCTAGCAATTGCTAGAAGCGTGCGTAGCGAAGAGGTGATTATGACCCTCAAATCGTAGTTCTTACGCTTGCCTACTCTTCCATCCGCCCAGCGATTCGGTGCATAGCGGACCGTGTAGTCTTCCATCCCGCCGGACGAAGTATCGTATAGCGGCATTGCATAGGAGTAGTTGGTAGTGTTTTGTTTTCCTTTTTCGCAATATACCAACCCCCCCCCCTTAGTTAACTCCGACCAAAGGACTTCAATCTCAAGTCCTCCTCTATATTAACTCCCCCCTTACCGTGTTCCTTGAAGAGATTGATACTTGGGGACATCCCATTTTATATTACTTGTGCGACCGGTACACTTGTCGTTAAAACGCATCAAGTTTTTGGCGCCGTTGCCGGGGAACATAGTCGTGTGAGTTTTTGGAGAGGGAGATAGTCGATCGAAGCCCTTTTCCATTTGTACATTGCATGTTTAATTTTTTGCTTTAGTTGTTAGAATTTTTATTTTTCTTATTTCTCTTTGCCATTTTCTGATTTTTGTTTTAGATAGTAGATCCGTGTTATTCTTTATCTTGGTAGTGTAGCACTCTTTGGTAAATTTTCTTGTTCAAAATGTATTCTGTAGTCGAGTGCCATCTTTATGACGTTTTGTGTCGATGCATCAATGTCATGGCTGATTTGAAAGCCGAGTATTGTATTAGATGTTTATTATGTCAAGGTATAGGCCACATGGTGAAGGATTGCCCTATGTTGTGCGGGCCTTCTACCTCTGTGGGCGAGTGTGCAACAGCCTCCCGTTCGTAGGAGACTGTGGTGGACATGCGTACCAGGGTGTTGCCTGACCCATACACTGACATCGCACACCTTGCTCGCTCTTTACCCAGTGAGATTATGGAAGAATCTCTCGCGGCATACAGATCCTTTATGGGTCCCTCGCTCCCTTTTTACGGGATTCCCTTGAGTGATGACGATCACTCTTGTGGTAGCCAGCAAAAAGAGGATTAGGAATCCATGGGCACTCCTATATGGGACACAAAGATTATTTCGGTGGACGGGATGGCGTCTACGACTGAGTTTGCGATGGGGCCTGCTCATTCTATGCATGATTTTGAGAGTCGTTACGCCCCTCCCCAATTTTTGCCTGAGTTTGCTACTCTTTTTTCCTGTGAGTCGGCTGATGATGCCGTAGTTTTGGATGATTCGGTGCATGAGGTTGCGCCGAAGTGGGATGAGGACTCTTCTATCTCTGATGGAGAAGGTGGATCTTCAGAGCACTTTTACGCACCCTGGTGGGATGAGGATTATCCTCTTTCTGATGCGGAGGTTTGTGTTAAATTTTCTCAAGGTGGTCAGCAAGATAGCCCAAACACCAAATTAATATCTTCGGGACTACCCAGTTCACACCTTGAACCAGCGGAAAACTAGGAAGCAGGCTCAACACACCAAGCACATGGAAGAACAAGCAGATCTTATATTCATTTAACTTCTTTACAAAGCGAGGTATACATAGCGAGACATGATTTCGCTAGTATAAACAGCTGTAAACAGAAAGCACCAAAAACCAAGCCGGGCGGACAGCACCGGAATCCGCCGAGACCGCCGAGGTCGCCGAGGTCGCTGAGTCCGCTGAGATCGCCCGAACTTAAGCTGCAATCTGCCGAATAGCCACGGAGTCCGCCGAAGCCGCGAGGCCGCTCGCACACACCGTTATTCGTCTCCTGCTGATGAACTGAGGAACAGACAGCCTACCCGCCTGAGACCGGCAGACAGGTTATTGAAGCTGGCAAAGATGAAACAAAGCTGACAAGCCGGAGAGCGACCTCCTGTCGAATCCGCAGAGACCGCGCAACTTCCAAGTACTTGACCGAAGTCACAGCCAAACTCCTGGCTACTTGAAACTACCCGCGCGACCTGCACACATCACACAGTTAACTTTGAATCAATCCATGCGGACAGAAAAACTGAGACCGCAGCACCTCGCCGAACCCAACTTACTGTTCACTCAGTTACTGTAGACCTACCAGGGGGGTCCTATTTATAGGCGAGGTGAGGAGTGTGGTCACCACCCTAGAGATAACGACACTGCCCGAGCCCGCGCGATACCAAAACACCGTCCGCCGAGTCTGCAAGGACTTAGCCAGATACCAAGGAAAACCGCCAGGAGCAAGGCAACATTGGCAAACCCTCATCAGTCCGCCTAAGATATGCGGACAAGGCATCAGTCCGCAAAGCCTCCAACCACTGCAGGACAGCAACCCCCTTCAATGGTTGTTCGCACAAAACCCGAGGTAGTCCGCAAGACTCAAGCCTCAATCCGCCACAAGTCCACGACCAAAGGAAGATAGCAACAGTCCTCTCGGTCAACAGCGGACTTGGCGGATACTGCGGACACCATGGTCTTGGCACAGAGTGTGACCAAGTCCAAAACCATCAAAGGCTAATGCGAGCATGGCGGTCATATACTCCCGTCCGCCAAACACCCTAGCACACAGACCGCCAGCAGTCCGTAAGCTACTCGCACACCTGCCCAACGCAGCAGCCAACTCTCGGACTCCACACACCAGTCCTCCAATGACCTCCATAGCAAAGCACATGCTGTAATCACCAGAGCTCGACAAGGCCTCAGCCAAGCTCTAAGCCCAGTCCGCAATAGCCCATACCGCGGACACGCCAGTACGCAAGCTTCCCGCGGACATGAGCCAAACTGCCAATCAGCACAAGCTTGCACCACGGCCACTAAGCAATGCACCAGTCCGCAAGCCACTATCCGCTCAGGCCGCTCCTTGGCTAAACCAAACAGCCATCGTCCTATCCGCAGATAACAGACCGCATAGTCCGCGGACTTCAACATACAACCCGCTCAAAAGACAGCCATCTTCCACTAGGCCTTCCACCAGGATGCATACAACAGTCCGCCCAGTCCGCCTAGTCCGCCAACGCTGTCCGCCAGGCCGCCCAGCCTGTCCTGCCAACCACTTCCACTTCACAAATTTCAACACCCCCCTTGAAGTGGGAAGTGGTGACCAAGCCCAGGAAGCTGCGCAAGCGCTCAAAAGGCCCCTTCGACAGTGGCTTCGTGAAGATGTCAGCAATATTATCTTCACTCCGAACATGCCGGACCAGCAGAGATCCTTCCAACACCTTCTCCCTGATGAAATGGTGATCAATCTCTATATGCTTGGTCCTGGCGTGACACACTAGATTGTTAACCAGTTTTAGAGCACTCTCATTGTCACCCCGGAGTAAAGTTAGCCCTTGCACTTCTTCATGAACATCCTCTATAAGCCTCCTCAACCAGATGGCTTCCCGAGCAGCCAAGGCCGAAGCCTTATACTCTGCCTCCGTAGTTGAGACGGACACCGAGTCCTGCTTATTGCTACACCACGAGATGCTATCTGAACCGCAAGTGAACACATAACCTGAAGTAGACCTCCGATCATCCGAATCACCGCCATAGTCAGCATCCGTGTACCCAAGCAATGTGAACTCCGAGTCCCTTCCATAGAGGAGTCCCATGTTAGAAGTCACCTTGACATACTTCAGAATATCCTTCGCTGCCACTAGATGAGATTTCATTGGTTCAGCCATAAACCGACTTACTCAGCCCCCAACAGTATAAGCACTGTCCGGCCTTGTAATCGTCAGGTAAATCAAGCTCCCAACAAGAGCCCTGAACACCAAGGGATCATGAAGAACCCTTCCCTCACCTCGTCGAAGCTTCAGCCCAAGTTCCAGTGGAGTAGAGCACTTCTTCCCTTCGCCCATGCCGAACTGTTTCACAATGCGATCTGCATACCCTTTTTGGCAAATGAGAATCCCACACTCCATCCTCTCCACTTCAAGACAGAGAAAGTGATGAAGCTCTCCCAAGTCTTTCATCTCGAAGCCTATAGCAAGCTCAGCCCTGAGCCTTGATACTTCCCCCTCCGAATTCCCTATGATGATCATGTCATCCACATACAGCAGGACCAAGACTTGTAGATCTCCCTTATTCTTGACGAACAA
This sequence comes from Platanthera guangdongensis, assembly GCA_039583875.1. Lineage (NCBI taxonomy): Eukaryota > Viridiplantae > Streptophyta > Magnoliopsida > Asparagales > Orchidaceae > Platanthera > Platanthera guangdongensis. Next base: position 126,289,128 of record CM077158.1, on the reverse strand, counting down.
GCTTGAATCCGAGTTGGAAGCAAGGTATCCACAGAATTGCAAGTACTCTGCAATCTTCCCATACCAAGCTCTAGGAGCTTGCTTCAACCCATAGAGAGCCTTCCTGAGTTTGCAGACATAGTCCGAATGCTTTTCAGAGACAAAACCAAGTGGCTGATCCATGAAGATGTCCTTGTCAATCTCTCCGTAAAGAAATGCATTCTTCACATCGCGTTTCCACAACCTCCATCCCTTGGTAGCAGCCAAGGTGATCACCACTCTAACTGAAGTCATCTTCGCAACTGGACTGAATGTCTCCTCATAGTCTTCTCCATACTGTTGTGAGAATCCTCTAGCGACCAGGCATGCTTTGAACGGATTAATGCTCCCATCAGCCTTCTTCTTCAACTTATACACCCATTTGCGAGTAACCGGAGTAATGCCATCAACCTTGGGCACAAGGTCCAGGTTTCATTCTTCTTCAGAGCATCAATCTCTTCTTTCATGGCATCTTCCCACTCCTTTACTCCAGTGGTCTCATTGAAGGCTGCAGGCTCTCGCTCATCCAGAGGACCTGCAAAGAAGCAGGAGACAAAGCTCACTGCATTCCCATCACAGTACCGAGCCGGTGGCTTAACAACCCTCTTCGATCTTCGAAGGGTCGGCTCCTTGCCCACTGTTTCGGTTGCTTCTTCGGACTCAACTCCTACTTGGGGCAAGCATTGAGCAGTACTCCCCCTACTTCCTGAGCCAGAAGGCTTAGCCTCAGAGTTAGAAGCAACAGGAGCCGCTGGTGAAACAACAAACTCCTCTTCCAAGCCTTCAGCATCCACCACCGGTGCTTCATCAACCTTGCTACTTCTGGTTAGCTCAATCGAACTGCTTCCATATGACGTCAGCTCGTCAAAGACAACGTCTCTTGACACCACGAACTTCTTCGTCACAGGGTCCATGCATTTCCATACCTTCTTCCGCTCATCGTAGCCAACAAAGACAAGCTTCCTTGCCTTCGCATCCATCTTAGTCCGTGAAGCATCCGGGACATACACGTAGCAAGTTGAACCGAACACCCTAAGGTGTCCAACACTCGGCTTCTCCTTCTGCAACAGCTCAAAAGGAGTCTTCATGTTGATAGGGCTGAGTGGCATCCGGTTGATGACATAAGCAGCACAAGACATCCCCTCCGCCTAAAAGGACCTTGGGATATCTTTCGCATGAAGCCAGTATTTCCAGGTCTCCGTCAGATGACGGATCTTCCGCTCCGCTACTCCATTTTGTTGTGGAGTCTGAGCACAAGTAAGCTCCCGTTGGATCCCGTGCTTCCTGCAGAAGTTAGAAAACTCGGAGGAGCCAAACTCACCCCCGTTATCCGTTCTAAGCTTCTTGATCCGCAAGCCAAGTCGGCGTTCTACCAACTCCTTAAACTCCACAAACAAACGGAAGGCTTTTGACTTCTCCTTTAAGAAGTACACCCAAGTATACCTTGAGTAGTCATCAACTAAGACAAGCATGTATCTGCTTCCACCAAGGCTGGCAGTAACCGTCGGTCCCATCAAGTCGCCATGAATGCACTCCAATGATTTCTTGCTCCTTGTTTGTGATTTATCAAACGGAAGGCGATGTGCCTTACCGTATTGACAGCCCGCGCAAACATGCCCGTCACCAAAGGAGGACAACTTAGGAAATCCTTTCACCAAACTTCTACTAGCCATCACCTTCAGCTTGTCCATTCCAACACGCCCCAGCCTCTCATGCTAGATAGCAGCGCTATCGTTGGCCCTCATCTGATCAACATATGCATTGGTTGCAAGAACAAACAAGTTCTTAACCCTCCTCCCTATATGAGCAACATCAGCCTTAACCGCTGATACATTGCGAAGGAACCTCACGTCTGTTGTCCCAAACAGAACATGATAACCAACATGCACCGCATTGGTCATCGAGAATAGGTTCTTCTTCATGCCCGACATGTGATACACACTTCTTAACGTGAGTGGCCCCTGATGACTACCCAAAGACACAACTCCCTCTTTCTCTACTGCATAAACAGTATTATCAGCAGTGATAATAGCTTCATTACCTGAGTATGCTTGCATGGAGGTGAACTTGGACTTGTCTCCGGTCAGGTGATGACCACACCCAGAGTCCACGATCCACTCGCTGTTGAAGTCCTCAGCAGCTAGGGCGCGGACACAAGTGCCGTCATGAAGGCTCTACACCATTCTGCTTCCTCACTCCTTGAGCAAACTTCCTCCTTTCCCGCAGCATGCCCAGGCTGCAGTTTGAGCTTGCAGTCCCGCTTGAAGTGCCCTCGCTGATGACATCGGTAGCACTTCAAATTCTTCTTCCAGTCCTTATGAGCATTGCTCCTCTCCGGCTGATATGAAGTTGAAGTCTCCTTCTCACCAGCGACCTGCACCTTCTTCTTCTTCTTCCCTTCCCATCCTTTCTTCTTGCCTGAGAAGAGTGCTTCACTACCTTCCTGATTAAGATTAACTCCAGCCATCTGCCTTGCCAAGTTCTCCTGCGATGCAAGCAGATTCTACAGCTCCAGCAAAGACAGCTAAGTTGCCCACCCTTGAATAGATGTCACAAAGGCCACATACTCCTTCCGCAAGCCGCGGATAATGTGCCTTTTCATCTTTGCCTCGGAGATAGGCTCATCAGGATCTAGTGCCGACAACTCAGCACACAAGCTCTTCATCTTTAAGAAGTACTTCGAGATGGAAAGGTCTCCCTGAGTTGCCCTGGCCAACTCATTCTCCAGAAACTGAAGCCGCGCCACATTATTCCTATTGAACAACTCATCAATGGTTGTCCAAATATCAGCAGCCGACTCACATCCAACGATGTGATCAAACAGTTCCGGAGATACGGCCCTCTTGAGGATAAACTCTGCCTTAGCATTTGTTCTCCTCCAGAGCCTAACCTGCTCAGCAGTACCGAACACAGCAGTCACTTCCTGTCTGTCGTCATCACCGACGACTTCCCACAGCTCCTCGCCAAGAAGATAACTCTTCATGCACGACTTCCACTTCTTGAAGTTAGTCGGCGTTAAGAGTTCAATGCCAAGACCCCTTGCAAAGCTCCCTTCCATTGCAACACATATTGGCAACCTTTCAGAAGCTCCGAGCAACAACATAGGTTGATCACCACTCAAGCCCTGAGTAACAACACTGGTTGAGTACCGCTCACGCAACTGAACCTGGCTTTGATACCATGTTAAATTTTCTCAAGGTGTTCAGCAAAATCGCCCAAACACAAAATTAATATCTTCTGGACTACCCAGGTCACACCTTGAACCTGCGGAAAACCAGGAAGCAGGCTCAACACACCAAGCACATGGAAGAACAAGAAGATCTTATATTCATTTAACTTCTTTACAAAGCGAGGTATACATAGCGAGACATGATTTCGCTAGTATAAACAGCTGTAAACAGAAAGCACCAAAAACACAGCCGGGCGGACAACACCGGAATCCGCCGAGACCGCCGAGGTCGCCGAGGTCGCCGAGTCCGCTGAGATCGCCCGAACTTAAGCTGCAATCTGCCGAATAGCCACGGAGTCCGCCGAAGCCGCGAGGACGCTCGGACACACCGTTATTCGTCTCCTGCTGATGAACTGAGGAACAGACCGCCTACCCGCCTGATACTGGCAGACAGGTTATTGAAGATGGCAAAGATGAAACAGAGCTGACAAGCCGCAGAGTGACCTCCTGCTGAATCCGCAGAGACCGCGCAACTTCAAAGTACTTGACCGAAGTCACAGACAAACTCCTGGCTCCTTGAAGCTACTCGCGCGACCTGCACACAGCACACAGTTAACTCTGAATCAATCCGCGCGGACAGAAAAACTGAGACCGCAGCCCCTCGCCGAACCCAACTTACTGTTCACTCAGTTACTGTAGACCTGCCAGGGGGGTCCTATTTATAGGCGAGGTGAGTAGTGTGGTCACCACCCTAGAGATAGTGACACCGCCATAGCCCGCGCGATAGCAAAACACCGTCCGCCGAGTCCGCAAGGACTTAGCCGGATACTAAGGAAAACCGCCAGGAGCAAGGCAACATTGGCGAACCCTCATCAGTCCGCCCAAGCTATGCGGACAAGGCATCAACCCGCAAAGCCTCCAACCACTGCAGGACAGCAACCCCCTTCAATGGCTGTCCGCACAAAACTCGAGGCAGTCCGCAAGACTCAAGCCTCAATCTGCCACAAGTCCACGACCAAAGGTAGATAGCAACAGTCCGCCCGGTCAACAGCGGACTTGGCGGATACTGCGGACACCATGGTATTGGCACAGAGTGTGACCAAGTCCAAAACCATCAAAGGCCAATGCGAGCATGGCGGACATATACTCCCGTCTGCCAAACACCCTAGCACACATACCGCCAGCAGCCCGCAAGCTACTCGCACACCAGACCAACGCAGCAGCCAACTCCCGGACTCCACACACCAGTCCGCCAACGACCTCTACAGCAAAGTACCTGCTGTAATCACCAGAGCTCGACAAGGCCTCAGCCAAGCTCTAAGCCCAGTCCGCAACAGCCCATACCGCGGACACACCAGTCCGCAAGCTTCCCGCGGACATGAGATAAACTGCCAATCAGCACAAGCTTGCACCATGGCCACTGAGCAATGCACCAGTCCGCAAGCCACTATCCGCTCAGGCCGCTCCTTGGCTAAACCAAACAGCCAGCATCCTATACGCAGATAACAGGCCGCATAGTCCGCGGACTTCAACGTACAAGCCGCTCAAAAGACAGCAGGCTTCCACTAGACCTTCCACCAGGCCGCATACAGCAGTCCGCCTATTCTGCCTAGTCCGCCAACGCTGTCCGCCCAGGCCGCCCGACCTGTCCCGTCAACCACTTCCACTTCACAAATTTCAACAGTTTGCACTTCTTTATTGGATGAGGCAGTTCCCTTACCACCGTGGACCTCGAGTTCTCGGATTCTCCACAATACGAATCGTATGATACCAATGATGATCTTTTCTTAGATTTCGCTGAGAGTGATACCAGATCACTCTCTCTTTTCCCGATTATTTTAGGTCTTCTTCTCTTTTATTACTGGATCCCCCTTCTCTATCTGAGCCTGTACAGGATGAGTCTCCACGGGTACGTTGGGATGACGATGAGCCTAGTGCCCATGCCGTTGCCATCGTTTCCTACACATTTGTGGTTGACAACGCCTTGCTACGCGAGGATATGTTTTGTGATAAGATGAGCGAGGACCAGCGCTCCTCCTCTTCTTACTTCCTATTTCCTCTACCTAGATTGTACAGGTATTATTATATAGGTAGAGGGGTACCTGTTTTATCGTCGTATCAGTACCTATTACCGCAACGGATAATGGAACAGTTACCTGTGCACTTTTCCTTTCAGAGGCCCATTAGCTAGAACTATATAAAATTTAATAAGTCATGCTGGGATGACAATAACCCTAGTACTTATCTTTCATTTTCTGCATTTTTATTTTTTAGGTCTATCTTAGTTTAGTATTTCTTTATATATTGTATATTGTTCTTTTGTTTTTGCGGAGCTCACCCCTGCAGGTATTAATGGCAAATTGCATTGGCGTGGTTGTGATTCTTCGTATGGCGGGCCTACTTCAGGTTTTTCACGCGTCTTCTGGTATGCTCACCACCTGAGCATTGGGTAACCTCTTCCCTTGTCTCTATTTGAATTAAATTTCTATATCATTTGTTGTGCATCTTAGTTTAAGTCTGGGGGAGAGTCAGTATGTGTTACCTTTAGCACGCGCACATTTCATGCGCATACTAGATGCTTTTATTGTTTATATTTTGATTAGTTCATCGCATTGCACATCACTGAACCCATATGAGCGCGTGCTTAGCTGTTAGCGTGCTGTGAGTTAAACTCGTCTCTTTTATATGATTTTGGAAAATATTTGGGCTGGCATAGGATTGTCAGACAGAGTAAAATGTTGACTTGTTGTGCTCCTAGTCGAGTCCTCTCGTCTCGTGTAGAAATTTCAATAGATTTAATTTATCTGTATGCTTATAGTTTTATATTTTTCTAATTGTGTAAATTATTTTTATTCTACTCAAAAATTGGTGAATCCGGTGTGAATCCGACGGTAGTGTATGGATGTGTGTAGACGACCGTTAGGTTCGTATTGCTCGAGTCAGGAGGAAGGATATTATTTCTCGTTGGCTAAGAACTTGCCCCAAGCTATTCTTGAAAAATGGGTATAGGTTAGTCATGCATGAGTGTGATGTAGGCCATCATTTTGGCCCGGTTGAGCTTTGAACCATTCCTAACGTCGTATCCTCGCTAAGCCTCGTTGTGCTTACCCATTCTTTTGATTCAGCTCCACCAGTATTTCACCAAAGATTCATAGCCGATCCTAGTCGCACAGCCAAGTCGAGCTTTAGTGTTTTATATTATCATTTTGGGGTGCCGATGTGGTGATATTACATGTGAATATGTGGATGTGCTCCAAGGTTTATATTTTCTGAAATTATAGAAATAAAAAGATAAAAAAAAATATGTGAAAAAGAAAAGTGAAAAGAAAAAGTTTGATTGAAAATACTTTTGGAGGTGTTATTATATTTGGAGTAGGCGGTGCACATTCCCATATGTTAAAAATTAAGTATGGGGGTGTGGTGTACCCACATGTATTTTGGTTAGCGGATAGATCCTTTTTATGGTAGCTCATTTGGGTTTGGTGTGTATCCTTTCTGTTTATGTTTTTTTACCTCACAGAAACCCAAGCCCCATCTCTTCACCTAAAGTCCTACTGATCTGTGCGTGAACCAAACCAGTGCAGTGGAGAGAGTGCGATAGGGCAAGCATATGGTCACCGACATTGGTGGATTCCTTTGGAGGTTATCCTGAGCCCCGATGTTTGGCAATGCTCGCCTAGTGATTAGTCTACTTTCTTCCTACGAGTGACCGGAAGATTCACCGTGATTCCATTTTTGAGTAGTAATAAAAGGTTGATACGCATTGTGAAAAGTATAAACTATTTTGCATACTTAGAAAATTCCTCTATTTATATTTTTATGCGTACGAGCATGTGACTTCCCATTGTACTCTGTATCTCAATTTCTGTATTAGCTATTTTATTTTCTTTATCTGCATAGATTTTGTTTGCTCGGGACGCGCAAACAGGTAAGTCTGGGGGTGTGATGTGTCCGATTTATATAGGGTTTTTAGGACTCATCTGGGCTTATTTTCTTGCACGTGCACTATTTTTTCAATTGGAAAAGTTATATTTTTGTTTAGGGCTTCACTTCACCAATAGTGCATTGATTTGGCCCAATGGGTGTGCAATTGCACATTCTATTGTTGGGAGTAATCACATGGTGCTCCCCATGGTTCTTTTTGATTATTTTTATGTTGTGTATTGTTGTTGGATGCTGATGCTCCATGTTTTGGTTTTTCTGTGCAGGTGTTGCGTTTTCCCCAAGTCTGGAATGTAGGTTTGAGGAAAACGCACGGTCGTGCGTTTTCTTAGCACACGGTCCTTTGTGATCGTGCGTTTTGTTTGTGCAGGAGAAACGTCGAGCTGAGCTCGATGAACTGAGATCGACGATCTCAACACATGATTAACGCATGGTTTCTTCGAAACCGTGCACGAAGGAACACATGGTTTTCCTGTAGCTTCTTATTTTTGCATTTTGTGGTTTTATCGTGCATTTCCTTCACGCACGAGCAACAGCACCTGTGCGCGAGTAAAACGCACGGTTCCACTATTTTCTCCTGCATTCCTGCGCTGTGTTTACCCGTGCGATTTCCTTCACATACGGGCGAAATCGCCCGTGCACGAGTAAAACGCACGGGTCAATGCTTCTTCTTCGGCGAACCAGATCTAGAAGTTAATAACGTACGGTTAGTGCTTGGTCGTGCGCGGGACCGTGCGTGACCAATTTTCTGATTTTTTTTCTATTTAAGCGCAGGTTTTCAGCCATTTTAGGGAGATCTGTATTCTGGACATTCCAGCCGTCTTTAAGGGCAAGCTTCCGCCCTTCCACCTCCGCTCTTCATCTTCCACCAAGGGGAGAAGCTCCGGTCATGCTCGCAAAGCTTATACCTTGCTGGTTCTTGCTCTCGGCCTTCTCCTTCATCTTCCAAGCTCTATTTACCCCAGAGCTAACAAGCGAAGGGATGCTTGTAACTTTATTCCGGATCGTGACATGAAGAAGATGGGTCCATTGGTAGGTAGTTACAGCCCTTCTCTACCCCGGATGCAGTTGAGGACCGAGCTAGGATGCAGATTGACAACCCGGCGATTCATTCCGCGAACCCTCAACAAGACTTCGGATTCGGTCGATCTCTTACCTTATTCTTCCTTTATTGTTGTTTATGTGCTGTTAGAACTTTTGTGTTGATGATGTGCCCTTAATTGTAAACTTTATTAGTTTCATGTCTATGTGAACTTGTATTGTTTATCCTTAAGTTGCTTGAGTTGCGCCATCCTTCCATCCGACATCCATCCGTTCTTGGCGTTCAATCAATTGCTAGAAGCGTGCGTAGAGAAGAGGTGTTTACGACCCTCAAATCCTGGTTCTTATGCTTGCCTACTCTTCCATCCGCCCAACGATTCGGTGCATAGTGACCCATTTAGTCTTCCATCCCGCCTTGTGAAGCATCGCATAGCGGCATTGTATAGGAGTAGTTGGTAGTGTTTTGTTTTCCTTTTCCGCAACATACCAACCCCCCCCCCCCCCCTTAGTTAACTCCGACCAAAGGACTTCAATCTCAAGTCCTCCTCGATATTAACTCCCCCCTTACTGTGTTCTTGAAGAGATTGATACTTGGGGACATCCCATTTTATATTACTTGTGCGACCGGTACACTTGACGTTCAAACGCATCAGAGCCCCAGCATTCTGATGAGAGTACGACACCAGCTGAGGTGCCCACACATCCCCTTCTGCGGAAACTGTGTGATTAGTTGCTGAGCCCCTGTTTGTGATTATTCAAGCTCAGCCTACTGGGCAGGCGCAAGGGTAGGCGCAGCCGGCATTTAGGCCAGAACAAGTTGCGGCGAGGCCAGAACGTGTTGCAGCTGTGGATCCTCGAGCAGTAGAAAGGCAGTTGAAGCAGTTTATGAGCTTCAATCTGCCGAAGTTTACGGGTATGGGATCCCCTACACAGGCATAGGACTGGTTGTCGCGCGTCAAGTAGGTAATGACGACGATTAGGATGGAGGAGGATCAGAAGGTCACCTGAGCCACCTTCTTACTCGAAGGAGAGGCGCGTTTATGGTGGGACGATATATAAGTACAATACTTAGCGGGCAGGCCGTTAACACAAGTGTCGATCGAGGAGTTCTCTCGAATGTTCCTGGCAAAGCACCTACCAGCGGCACAACGCATTGCCATGGAAAATGAGTTCCAAAGGCTGGCGTAAGGAGAAGGCAGTGTTGAAACTTACCTGCATGAGTTCACGAGGTTGGGACGGTATGTGGGTTCGATCTTCGCCGATGAGCAGCGGAAAACAATTCGGTTCTATGGAGTATTGCATGACGAGTTGTGATTCCTGCTTTCAAATACAGTGAACCAAGGAATCAAGGCATTGGTTGACACTGCGTGCGCGCTGGAAAAGGACATGAAGAGATTGCAAGGAAAGCGGGCCTTGGTTGTAACAAAGACAGAGTTCAAGGCGCACCGACCTGGGAAATCATATTATAATAATTAATGGGGAAAGAGGTCCAAGTCGTCAGGACAAGCTCCTTCTACGGTTCCATCGGGTGCAACGTCGGGGGATACGTCAAGGCAAGAGACTCGTATGTGCTTTACTTGTGGACGATTGGGGCATATTGCTCGTGACTGTCGGGCTGTTCCGCCGAAGGGAGAAAAGAAATCGGGAGGGTCCTATGCTGAGAAGGGAAAGGCAGTGGTAGAGTCCTCTGCATCCCAGGCGTAGCCCCGAGTCTACAACCTTGGCCTGCAAGATTCCATTAAGCAGAGTGACGTCGTCACAGGTACGAGTTAAGTTATTGCATTGTTTTTCTTATTGCATGCTTTGTTTATTGTATGCTTTGTATGTGGCTTGTGTGTGAAACAATTGTCACAGGCTTTGTTATTATTCGGAACATGCTGGCGCGAACAATTTTTGATATGGGTGCTTCGCAGTCATTTATGTCTCAAGACTTTGTAGCTCGCATTGGAGTACCTAGTCATGCGAAAACAGAGAGCGTCAGGGTGGTGTTACCGAATGGTTTTTTGATGCTCGCGGATCGGGCTTGTGATGTTGCGGTGCAAATTGGAAGTCGGGAGTTTTGCTTAACTGCATCTGTACTGCCGATATCAGAATTCGACGTGATCTTTGGTATGGACTGGCTTGCGGAGCAGCATGCTTTGATTGATTGTAATGCCAAAGTGATCACATTGGGCCAGAATACCGTGTAGGAGACTAAGTTCGCAAGGATGCGAGGAGTGGGCGGGACCTTGATGTCTGCACTACAAGTCGTCAAGGCTCTTTGGAAGGGCGCGGAGGTATACTTCACGCTAATTCAGGATATTGAGCCAAAGGCCAGTGTGAGTGATGTTTCGGTTGTCTCGGAGTTTGCAGATGTATTCCCTAAGGATCTTCCTAGGCTACCACCCCAGCGGGAGATCAACTTCGCGATCGAGTTGGTGCCATGTGCGAAACCTGTGGCATGCTCGCCATATCGCATCGCGCCAAAGGAAATGGCTGAGTTGAAAATCCAACTACAAGAGTTGCTAGAGCAGGGATATATACGCCCAAGTATGTCAGCTTGGAGCGCACCTGTTCTGTTTGTGAACAAGAAATACGGCGGCTTACGGTTATGTATTGATTATCGCGAACTGAATAAGCTGACCGAGAAGAACAAGTATCTGATTCCATGGATTGATGAATTGTTCGATTAGCTGGTGGGATCAACCGTCTACTCGAAATTGGATTTGAAGTCTAGGTATTACCAGTTGAGGATACGGGAAGGAGACATTCCCAAGACCACATTTGGAACACATTATGGTCATTATGAGTTTACGGTAATGCCGTTTGGGCTATGTAATGCGCCATCGATATTCATGGATCTAATGCACCGAATGTTCTGAGAGTACATGTATTTGTTCGTGATTGTGTTCATTGATGATATCTTGGTGCACTCAAAATCTGAAGTTGATCACGCAAACCACTTACGGTTGGTGTTGCATACCTTGCGAAGGAATAAGCTCTATGCCAAGTTCTCAAAGTGCGAGTTTTGGCTATCGTCGGTGGCTTTTCTAGGCCATGTGGTAAGTGGAGAGGGCATCACAGTGGATCCGTCGAAGATAAGGGCCATACAGGAGTTGCCGATGTTATCTTCGGTGGCTGAAGTCAGGAGCTTCTTCGGACTGGCAGGCTACTACAGACGGTTTGTAGAAAACTTCTCGCGTATTGCTTTGCCTCTGACCGCACTGACGAGAAAGGATCAGAGTTCGTTTGGACGCCAGAGTGCGTGCGAGCTTTTGAAGTGCTGAAGAGTCGGTTGACCACGACACCTGTGTTGTCATCGCCATGTGGTACCGACAGATATGAGATCTATAGTGATGCTTCAGGAAGCGGCTTAGGGGTGTTCTTCTACAAAATGGGAAAGTGATTGCTTATGGCTCACGCCAGTTGAAGGTGTATGAGCGAAATTATACCGTCCACGACTTAGAGTTGGCGGCGGTGATCTTTGCACTAAAGTTATGGAGGCATTATCTGTATGGCGTGAAATTGGATATCTATACGGACCACAAGAGCCAAAAGTATTTGTTGGAGAAGAAAGACCTGAATATGCGACAACGAAGGTGGCTGGAGTTCCTTGGGGACTACACCTTTGCTATTCATTATACTCCTGGGAAGGGAAATGTTGTCGCTAATACCTTGGGTCAGAGGGCTCCGTCGAGGGCCAATTGGTTGCAGAGGCACGATGAACGTCTAATCCAAGAGTTGGAAGCATTAGAGATTTCTTGTGTTGACAAGAATAACTCAGCCATGCATGTCTGAACTAGACGGAGGTGCAATATTACTTTGCGGACAGGATTCAACGAGCAACAGGGATGGATGAAAGTATCCAACGCTATGCAAAAGACGGGCCAGAGGACAAATTCTCCTGGGATGGCGGCCTTTTGCGGAAATAGGGTCGGTTGTGCGTCCCAGGTATGGGTAAGCTGTGAGAAGAGTTGATGTACGAAGCTCATTTTATGAAGTACTCAATTCACCCTGGGAGCACAAAGATGTTCAGAGATATGAAGAAGCTGTTTTGGTGGCCAGGACTGAAGAACGATATCACTCATTATGCAGCTAATGCCAGACATGCGCTTTGGTTAAGGCGGAATGCCAGAAGCCCGATAGTTTCTTGAAGTCATTGTCGGTTCTGGAATGGAAGTTCGATGATCTTTCAATGGATTTCGTGCACAGGTTGCCGAGATCTCAGCGCGGGAATGATCCAATCTGGGTGATTGTAGAGCAATTGACAAAAGTGGCGCACTTCCTTCCAAACAAATGGGACGATTCAGTGGAAAGTTTGGCAAAGCTCTATGTGGAGCAGATTGTATGGCTACATGGTGTTCCTCGTAGAATTGTGTGCGATCGTGATGGGCGCTTTACATCGAATGATTGGAGGCTAATCTATCAGCTGTTGGGCACGAAATTGACGTTCAGTATGACCTTTCATCCCCAAACGAATGTCCAAACTGAGAGAACCATTAGGACAATGGAGGATATGCTCCGAATGTGCGCCCTGCACTTTGGAAAGAAATGGGAAGATCATCTCTATCTGGTGGAGTTTGTCTACAACAATAGCTACCAAGCGAGCATCGGTTTGGCATCATTTGAAGCTCTGTATAGTCATAAGTGTCGTATGCCGTTAGCTTGGGCAGAAGCAGGCGAATCCAAAGTGTATAGGCATAACGAAGCCGAGGAAGCGAACTCGATGATACGCACTATCCGAGAGAGGCTACTGATAGCTCAAGATCGACAAGCAAAATACTACAATGCTAAGCATTGGAACGTGGAGTTCGCGGTGGGGGACTGGGTATATTTGAAGATCAAACCCTTTGAAGGCATGTGCAGTATTCGACGACTGAAGAAGTTAAGTCTGAGATATCTTGGTCCGTTTGAAGTGGTGGAGCGCATTGGGGAAGCAACATATCGACAAGCTCTTTCGGCATACTTAGGTGGATTACATGATGTGTTTCACATCACGGTGATTCGGAAAGCCGTCAAAGATCCAGCTCAAGTGATTGAGACTGATCGTGTTCCGGTGGAGTATGGGCTAAGGACGAAGGTTAGGCCTATTCGGATCGAGGATCGTGCCGATAAACAGTTGTGGAACAAGATAATCAGGATGGTCAAAGTCTGGTGGGACAACTGTGGCCATTAGGAGCTAATATGGGAGTGAGAGCAGACCATGCGAGCTGAATTTCCCACGCTCTTTATGTAACGGTTATGCAGTGCGTGTCAAGTTGTATGATACATTTATGGAATAAAACATCTGCTGTTTACTTTCCTTCCTGTGTGCAAATTTCGGGGACGAATTTTTTGTAAGGAGGGGAGGGTTGTAACACCCCAAATCCCAGGATCGGGAAAAAGTTAGGTGACATGGCCTGGGACACGGGCGTGTCCCAGGGCGTGTCCTACTCGGGTGAGCAGCCGGCGAGTGGTTGATGAAAAATCCATTTCTACAAAAATGAGGGAACACGCACTCTGACACGGGCGTGTCAGAGGCCGTGTCCTCCTCTGCTCGACGAACTTCGTTTGACAAAGTTAAGCTGGAGGCATGTCTGCTGCCGTGTATGGGCACACGGCCTATGATATGGGGGTGTCACATGTCGTGTCCTTTACTGGACATACCCATGACATTTGAGGCCTGGTGAACACGGGCATGACACGGTCGTGTCTTTGGGTACACGGGCATGTCAGTGGCCGTGTCCCGCTAGGGTTGATTTGGTTTTGTGCAGCCTAAAGTACACGACCACAGACATGGGCGTGTTTGAAGGCGTGTCAGGTGACACGGCCCGTGATACGGGAATGTCACTTGGCCATGTACTGGTCTGAATGAGTCGGTTGTGTGGCGCTTAAGGTACACGGCCTGTGACACGGGTGTGTCACAGGCCTTGCCTGGCAAAATTTAACATTTGGTGGCAAAATCGTGGCCGTCCATTTTCTCAGCTGGGATCTAATACCTCTGGCTCCTCACTACTTCCTTAAGGCTGAAGAAGGAGAAAGAAATTCTCATTTGATTTGGGCCATCTTATTTCTAACAACCTAGAGAGAGAGGAAGAAGGAGGAGGAGGAGTGTCGGCCACCGGTGGAGCTGTGGAGTTCCGTTTTGAGATCCGAGGCTAGCGTTGTGGAGGTAAAGACGCTGCGGTCCTTTCCAGCCGGCTAAACATCCATGGCTCTGAAGCGATCTTCAAGGGTAACGATCCTTCTTCCTAGCCATGTGAATACTTGCATTTTGGCATGTGCATAGGATTCCCCCACCAGAGGGTGGCTTGTTACAGGAGTCCCTTGGGTTGATTCATGGAATCCCCAATCATTTGGCATATAGATCCGGAAATGGAGTACAGAATAGGCATGTTGTGTGATGCCCATCTGGACAGGTTGGTCTGGATTGGTGATGTTGCATATACGCACCGGAGAAGACTCTGCGATGAAACATGTAGTTTAAGGTGTCGATGGGTTATGCCTGTGAAGGGTAGTAGCAGGAAGTACTGGATTTGAGATCCAGGAAAATACCCTTGATACTTGTGATGTTTAGTGGGTTGTGCCTGTGAAGGGTAGTAGCAGGAAGTACTGGTACGGAAGTCCAGTAAAGACCCTCTAATGCTAGTGATACTAAATGTGTGGTGTCTGTGAAGGGTAGTAACAGCAAGTACTGGTGTGCCCAGGAAAACACCCAGGTTTTATACCAAACAGGTAATGTGAAACCAACCCGCGCCTTTTCTTAGCCACGACTATGCGGTACTCGATGATGGCAAGACGACTTGAGCAACGGGTGGTGGCTGATCCAACATGCTTTATGTCCATCCGACGTGAGACCTGAAAGTGCGGTCTTTTGCAGCGCATATTGAGAGTTTTAGGCCTGCGCGCCACTACACCATAGGGGGCTACAGGCCAATCCCGGGTCATTTAGACTAAAATGTCTGGCTCCACGCCATGGAGTAAATGCTCAACTTTTACCGTTGGGTTTCGGCCCTGATACGGTGGTGGGACCCTGGTTCCCCGGTACACCAAGAATGTGCCCTGAGTGCATGAATCGTTGGGTTGCATGGCTGACGGTTGTGATGGAATGTTTGTGCATGAGTGCACAATCTATGATGAAACTATGATGCTTTGTTCATATGTGTGACCGGCCTGCGCACCGATGTGTAGTAGCCACTTTTTTAAAAGAATAATTGTAAGGCCATAAGACCAACTAACTTTGTATTTGCTGTACTTTCCCATTTTTATATATCATTGTGGATATGTATATGGTGAACATTCATGTTTGGAGTTCGGTTTCGTGTTATAAGCTTCCGCTAGAATGCTATGAGTTAGGATGTGTAACTCTAGTATCACTCCGTGAATTCGGCGCCTATTTTGTGGTATATGGTGTGGGGCCCCGGCCGGACCTTTTATTATATACTATATGAACGGATGGAGTCGTTACACATGACACTAGCCTTCTACCTAAAAACTGACAGGAACCTAAAGTACTTTTCCTATCCTCTCTGTAGTCTGTAAAGTCTACATCTGAATAGCCTATTAGCTCAAAATCCCTATTCCTATTGTACAAAAGGCCAAGATTCGGTATGCCCTTTAGATATCTCAAAATCCTATTAGCAGCAGAGTAATGTGTCTCTTTAGGGCATGCCTGATATCTAGCACAGACACATATAACATACATGATGTCTGGCCTATTAGTAGTGAGGTATTGGAGAGATGTAATTATCCCTCTATACAAAGTCTGATCAACAGGTTTCCCTACCTCATATTTGTTTAAAGACATATTTGATCCCATGGGAGTTTTCATGATGGAAGCATTCTCCATCCCAAACTTTTTAATCAACTCCCTGGTAAACTTAAACTGGGATATGGATAAACCATTGTCATTGTCTTACTTGGAGACCCAAGAACTTAAGTTCACCCATGCTGCTCATCTCAAACTTCCCTTGCATAAGTTTGGCAAACATCCTACAAAGGTTATCATCAGTAGATCCAAGGATACTGTCATCAACATATATCTAGACTAGGGTGATCTTGCCCTTTGATTCCCTAAGGAATAGGGTCTTGTCTATCTTCCCCCCTTGATAATTTATTTTTAATGAGGAAGCTATACAATATCTCTTACTAAGCTCTAGGAGCTTGCTTTAGCTCATGTAGAGCTTTTCTTAGTATATAAACATATTTAGAATGGTTTGGGAAAATAAAACCTGAAGGTTGTTGAACATAGACTTCTTCTTTCAATTCTCCATTCAAGAAGGCTGAATTCACATCCATTTGGTAGAATCTGACACCTTTGTCTGCAGCATATGCAAGGAATAGTTTGATAGATTCTAGTCTTGATACAGGGCCAAAGGTTTGATCAAGTCAATACCTTCTTCTTGTCTGTACCCCTGAGCTACCGGCCTAGCTTTGTTTTTAACTATAATGCCATTTTCATCAAGTTTATTCCTGTAGATCCACTTGGTTCCTATAACATTTTGTCCTTGAGGTCTGGGAACAAGCTTCCAAACCTTACACCTTTTAAACTAGTTCAATTCCTCTTGCATAGCTACAATACAGAACTGGTCTTTTTCAGTCTCTTCAAATTTCTTATGCTCTCCATGACACAGAAAACAGGAGTACATTGTTTTTTTGAGACATTTTCTACTTATAACTACTCCTTAGCTTTCATCACCAATAATCTGGTGGCCTAGATGATCCCTCAGATGTCTTACTACTGGAGGCTGTCTTGCTTCATCATCACGCTCTTCATGATGCAGATCTTCATCCACTTCCTGTGTGCCTTGTGCTTTCTAAGGAATGCATACACCTTCAACTTTATCTTGAATAGTTGGAGCAGCTTCCTTGAGAGTGAGCTTATCCAACACTAGTTCAGTACTTGCAGAACTAGAAGAAGGGCTTGACATCTCATTATTAATCATATTTGATTCATCAAATATTACATTAACTGACTCCTCTACAACTTGAGTGAAAGATATGGTACCTAAACACCTAGAGGGGGGTGAATAGGTGACCTAAACCTTTTTAAAACTTTGTTGGCAGCAAAACAATTATCTCACAGATTTCTACAGCTAACAGCAATAACAAAATATAAACTGCTAATCCACAGCACAGCACAGCACAGCAGACACACAAATTTATAGTGGTTCCCCAATCTTTGGGTACATCCACTTTCCCCCTTCGCCTATCTAGCAGTGTACTAGATTCGGCCAAACTTCTCCACTATCTCAGAACCCAACTAGGTTCCTACACCTCAGGCCCAAAGCCTTACACTCAGCCACCAAGGCCTACACTCAGCCACCCAGGCCTACACTCAGCCAATCAAGGCCTACACTCAGAGTTCTTCAACTCCTACACTCAGGCAACCAAGCCCTACCCTCAGCCTTTATAATATAGGCTTACAATTCACTCAGATCCAATGGATCCTACAAGTTAAAATTGAATTACAATAACTAACTCTACAACTCAGAAAATAAGAGAGGAGTTGAGAGTTTCTTGAAGAGTTCTTGGAAGAACTCAGCTAGATCCAAACTGACTTAGCTTCCTTCAAAGCTTCTTGAGTAGAACTGAATTAGTCTGAATCCTCTGCAGTTGATCCTTGACCTCTGCTTCTTGAGATCCAGATGATTCTGAATCCTTCTTCTCAGCCTTAGTTCCAAAGACTGAATTCTTGATTGGAGCTCTCTCTCTCCAACTTCTTAGATCTGCAGTTGGACTGTCAGATCTTCTTGTGTTGATCCTCTGTGTATCACTTTTCTGATTACTTGAATAATCTGATCAACCACTTTAATTATTCTCACAACTTGTGACAGCAACTTGTAACTCTTGCAACAACAACTACAACTTCTGTAAACTGTGAGTGCCTATTTATAGGCTTCCTTCATGGTAACCGGCTGGTCCGGTTCATAACAGACTTCTGACTTCTCTGACAGTTGCTGTAGACCGGCTGGATCGGCAGCTGTCATGTCAACCAGTCACTTCTTGAAATTCTCTAACTGTCAGATAGTGTCAAGACTTTCTGTTCTTAAGTGTCGACACTTATAGACTAAGTGTCGACACATGCTGTGTAAGTGTCGACACAAGTCTACAAGGTGTCGACACAATTCCTTGTATGTCTCGACACTGATTCTTCTGCATGTGTCGACACTGAAATTGAGTGTCGACATAAGTACTTGTTCTTCATTCTTTAACTGTATTCTTCTAAGTGTCGACACATCTCCTTTGTGTCGACACATCTTCATGTGTTGAAACTGTCAAGTGTCGACACTGCTTCTTGGTGTCGACACAAGTCTTCAATTTTATTTCTTCAGCTGAGTGTCGACACATTCCCTTAGTGTCGACACTTGTACTTAGAATATTTTGTAAACTTTTTTGTTCTTTGCTAAGTCTCGACACAGCTCCTTGTGTCGACACTTTCTTCAAGTGTAGACTCTTCAACTAAGTGTCGACACATTGTGCTGGGTGTCGACACTTTCTTCAAGTGTTGACTCTTCTACATAGTGTCGACACATTGTGTTGAGTGTCGACACTTACTTCAATTACTGATTCTTCTGTTTGTGTGTCGACACATTGTGCTGAGTGTCGACACATTCTTCATATGTTGACTCTGCTGATTGAGTGTCGACACATTGTGTTGAGTGTCGACACTTGTCCTTAGTCTCTGCAGAATTTTGCTGAGTGTCGACACAACTCCAAGTGTCGACACTTTCTGATGTAGACTCAGCTCTTCTAGGTGTCGACACTTCTGCTAAGTGTCGACACAGCTTTTCTGCATTCTTCTTCACTGAGTGTCGACACAGCTCCAAGTGTCGACACTTTCTGTCTGGTGTCGACTCTTCATCCCAGGTGTCGACACAATGACTCCAAGTGTCGACACTGCTTGTCTGGGTGTCGACACAAGCTTTCTCAAGTGTCGACACTTTCCCTCTGGGTGTCGACACATGGACTTAGAAACTTTTAGCTTCAGTCCAGTGAATATCTATCCTGCACAAGTAACTCAAACAAACATCAAATATATTATGATGTATATCATTGAGTTAGGTGAGGCTTCTTCAAATCAGGTACATTTGACCAATGTACCCAACAATCTCCCCCTATTTGGAGAAGTCATAACCCTTAGTCAATGATATACACCAGTCATAATTAAAAATTAGAGAATGATGTAAAGCAGGTATATGTTAACAGGGTAAACTTAAACATGTAATAAAGCACACATGTATACTCATTCAGCATTACATAACAAACAATAATTAGACACATTCTTCTGAACAATTATGAAATATATTTATCAAAAACTGTTCAAACATTGTTTTTAATACATTTTCAATGATTTACAAAAATGTTTAGATGTAACAGATTACAACATTCTTCAGTCTAATCTTAGTCTAATTCTGATCAGGTTCTTTTATAACAATTCCTTTCCCAGCTTGTACTTTGGCCTTTACAGCAGCAGCAGCAGGCTCAGCATCAGCAGTCTTCTTTCCTTTGGAGTCCTTCTTCTTTAGTTCTTTAGCCTTGATTTTCTGTCTCTCAAAGTAATGATAGGGCTTAGGAAAGTACTTGCTAGGCTCCACAACTGTAGGAGGTAGCTTTCCTAACTTAGCCTTCCTTCTATACTGGACAATGGCTTCCTGCCTAATCTCATGCTTTCTCCATTCTGCTTCTGAAAACCATTTGTTCCTTTCATGAGCATTGTCCTTGGCTGCTTTCCAGGCTGTGAGAATGATGTTCCTAGAAGTAGGGCTCCACTGTTCAAAATCTGGCTTCTGCTCAGCTAATTCCCTAAACTTCTTCTTTGACAGCCTTGTCTCTTCTTCTTTGTCCAAAGCCTCTTGCATAGCTGCTGTTGTAGGTTGAACAACCTTTTCCAGAACAACATGGGACTTTCCAGCAGTTGGGCTATACATGGTGCTTACATCTGCATGAATCATTTCAAAATCTGGAGGTGGATAAATGACTTGAGCTACTTCCTGTTGCTCACCTCCAAGATATGCACTTTGAATTCCTGATTCAGCAACATTATCATCATCACACAGGGGAGGATATCCAAGGGTAGCCCTGATGGAATTTGATATCCACTTAGCATGGTCTGAGCTTGCTTTGACTAACACCCTCTCCCCCTTTATGACTTCTTGTGCAACATGATCTCTTACATCATCTTTCTGGAACCTGATTTGGCTGTCCAAGTACCTGATTCCATCCTTAAAATAAGGTCTAAGCTTTGTAAGCTGTTCAGAAATGACCTTCTGTGAATCCTTGATGGCAGTCTTGACAGCAGCAATTTCATCTTGAAAAGCTTTATCAAATTCAGCCTTTGCAGCAGCAGATGATGTTGAATGTTTAGCAGTCTTATTCTTTAGTTCAGTGACTATAGCATTGTGGGAGGCAGTTAAATTATCATTCATTCTTAATTGATTCTCCAGCACATAGCCTTGCTTTAGTGCTATATCATTTACTTGAGTCTTGATCTTTTCCTGATGAGTTGCCAGAAATACCACTGCATTTCCACCCTTGTGGAAGCATTCATTCATCTCTTTCTTGTTCAGGTTCATCTCAAACCTGATTGATTTTATATCTTGAGCTAAATCAAATTGTAAATACTTGTGGCCTTCATCAATATACTTCTCTATAGCCCTCCTGTGCTCATCCAGCTTAACTTGCATTGCTACCATTAAGCCACTGTAATCAGTTGATGGAGCTTGTTGGACTAAAGAGTGTTGAGCAACAGTTTGTAGAGCCTTCTTGTAGCTCTGACTCCTTCTTTTGAATACAAAGAATTTCTTCTTTTTAGCTTGTTCAGTCTCATCTTCCTCAGACTCTGAAGTACTGGCAATATTTACCCTGTCCTTAGGGCTTGATGGTTTTTCAGCTTGCACATCTAGTGCCTTCTCAGTGTCCAGCCTTAAAGGCTCATCCTGAACTTCCAAGTTCTCCCCCTCAACAGCAGCATCCTTCTCTTCAGCAGCAGCATTCTTGTCCATGTCAAAATACTCTTGATCTAAATTAAGAAATAGATCTTCCATTGTGTATTCAGGAGGTGACTGTGCAGGATAAGTGCTGGGTTCATCAACTACTTTATCAGGAACTTTTTGCACAACAGCAGATGTGTCTTGGAGAACAACATCTGGTTCTTGATTTGCTTGCTGAGTTTGCTGATGGACAGCAGACAAATCAGAATCTATTACAGAAAAATCTAAAGTATTGAGGTCAGAAAGTACCTCTTGGATAATGAGTGTAGCTTGCTCACTCTCCAGTGTAGAGGGTTGTTCTACAGCTGGAGGCTCCCCCTGGCTTGGATCCTTTTGCATGGGGCTAGCTGTAGGCAGCTCCCCCTGGATTTCAGCCACATCTTGAGCAGCAGGGGTTTTGACTACTGTCTCCTCTTCTTGCTCATCAGGTGTAAACACCACCTGTTCTTCACTTTCAGAACTGCTTGAGGACTCTTGTGCCACAACTGCAGTTTTTCTCTTCTTCCTGGGAGGTGAATCTTTCTTAGAAACTTGCTTCTCAGGGGTGGACAGTTCCTTTGACAGCACCCTTTCCCACCTTGAGAAGATCCTCATGTCCATCTTTCTCATGTGGTTGATTTTGCTACCTGTAGCAGAGCTCATTACCTCTGGTATTGTACCAGCCAGGTAGAGACTAAGTATCCTGCCCAGATTGGGCTTCTTCAGACTTTCCTTTATCTTCTCAAAGATAACCATTGACCAATCTGTTTTTAGGTTTAAGATGATTCTGGTCATGACATTGAACATGGAGGCTGACACCCTGTCATGCCCTCCAGGTTTACTGAGGATAACCTTTCCCACTATTTCTGACAGAAACTTTCCTTGAATGTTCATGCCTTTTCTGTTAAAGACAGAACCTATTTTCATCTTAGAGTCAAGACCACACCAGGTAAGTGCTTCCCTGGTCTTAGATGTAGTCACTTCCTCTTCTGCTTGAATTCTAGGTAGCTGAAGTACCTTTCTTAGAGTTTTGGGTGAAATCTTGACTTTGGTGCCATGCACTCTTGATTTGATTTTGTGACCTGAGTCATCTACAGAAGCTCCAGTAAGGAATTCGAGAACTTCCTTCTTCCATATTTTGGTTGGTTCTGAAACCAGATACTCCAATCCAGAATCGGTGACTAGGGTTACCACCGATTTGATTTCTTGATCGCGATTGTCGAACGCGCCACGAACCAGCTCATAGCCTTCATTGACATTCTCCTCGAGCTTGGGTGCCATTAAGGTTTGTAGAATTAGTCTTTAGAAGAGAGAAATGTCGATACAGTAGTTTGGTCTCGAAACTCTGAAAGCGTGTCGACAAACAAAGACAGAACCCTATTTATACCTTTCTGGTTTGAAGACGAACAGGCGGGATGGATTACTAAAGATGTGTCGACACTGGCAATAAGTGTCGACACTGACTTATAATGTCTCGACACACATGTGTCGACACAAGTTTAAGTCATCAGATTTTATGTGTCGACACTTGGTTAAGTGTCGACACCACACTACTCGACATGTAGTCGAGACTTTACTTAGAAAATTCTGAGTAAAACTTAAGTGTCGACACCTCATTAAATGTGTCGACACCAACTCGACATGTGTCGACACTAACATTCTGAAGTGTCGACACCAACTTCCTAGATGTGTCGACACCATTTTCCTGAAGTGTCGACACTTACTATTCTGTGTCGACATAGACTTGTCTATGTGTCGACACCTTTTTACTTAGCCAATTTTTAGTTCTGTAAACTTAGTCTAAGTTTATCATACCTAGTTCAATTTTGAACCTATTGAACTTAGCTTCTTCTAAGGGCTTAGTAAACATATCAGCTATCTGATTATCAGTTTTAACATATTCAAGTGCAATATCATTTCTTTCTACATGCTCCCTAAGAAAGTGATATTTAATCTCAATATGTTTAGTTCTACTATGTGATACAGGATTATTAGCTATTGAAATAGCACTTGTAGAATCACAGAAAAGTGGAGTTCTACTTACCTGAAATCCATAGTCTTCTAGCTGATGTTGAATCCACAGAAGTTGAGCACAGCAACTTCCTGCAGCTACATATTCTGACTCAGCTGTGGAGATAGCCACACTGGTTTGCTTCTTACTACTCCATGAAATGAGTCTTCCACCTAGGAATTGACAGGATCCAGTAGTGCTCTTTCTATCTTCTTTGCATCCTGCAAAGTCTGCATCTGAATAGCCTGTTAGATCAAAATCTCCATTCCTAGGGTACCAGAGGCCTAGATAGGGAGTGCCCTTTAGATATCTCAAGATTCTCTTGACTGCAGTCAAGTGAGACTCTTTAGGGCAGGCTTGATACCTGGCACAAACACATGTAGCATACATAATGTCAGGCCTACTTGCAGTCAAGTATAGTAGGGAGCCAACTATCCCTCTATACAAGGTTTCATCTACAGGTTTCCCTGCATCATCCTTGCTAAGAGACATACTTGACCCCATAGGAGTCTTCATGGTACTGGATGAATCCATACCATATTTCCTTATGAGTTCTAGGGTGAACTTTGACTGACATATGGACAAGCCACTTTCAGTCTGTTTAACTTGGAGACCCAAGAAAAACTTTAGTTCTCCCATACTACTCATCTCAAATTGACTTTGCATAAGCTTTGCAAACTTTTTGCAAAGGCTACTTTCAGTAGACCCAAATATAATGTCATCTACATATATTTGGACAAGTATTACTTTGCCTCTAGATTCCCTAAGGAATAGAGTCTTATCTATTTTCCCCCTTGAGAACTTGTTCTCAATGAGGAAACTAGATAGGGTTTCATACCAAGCTCTAGGGGCTTGCTTTAACCCATATAATGCTTTCCTAAGTCTATAGACATAATGAGGTAAAGTTGGATCAACAAAACCTGCAGGCTGCTCCACATAGACTTCTTCTTTCAAATTACCATTTAGGAATGCTGACTTCACATCCATTTGGTATACCTTGAATCCTTGATAGGTTGCATAGGCCAAGAACATCCTTATGGCTTCCAGTCTGGCTACTGGAGCAAAGGTTTGATCAAAATCAATACCTTCTTCTTGCCTATATCCTTTTGCAACCAGTCTTGCTCTATTCTTAATGATGACTCCTTGTTCATCTAACTTATTCCTATAGATCCACTTTGTTCCTATCACATTGTGATCTTTAGGTTTAGGAACCAAGTCCCAAACCTTGCACCTTTTGAACTGATTAAGTTCTTCCTGCATTGCTTCAGTCCACTGTGGATCTTGTATAGCTTCTTCAAATTTCTTTGGTTCTATTTGAGACAGAAAACTTGAATATACTACAGCATTCTGATTTCTGCTCCTTGTCTGAACACCTTGTCTTGGATCTCCAATAATCAGCTCTACTGGATGATCTCTTAGATGCCTGTTGGCTGGAGGCATCCTTACTTCTGGTTGAACTTCTTCAGCATCTTCATCAAGCTGAGTTCCTTGTACTTCTTCAGCTCCTGGTACATGTAGTTCTCCCCCTGGACATAAGCCATCTTCTTCTACTTGCTGTCTTGCAGCAGGTACATCTTCTATGGTTAGCTTGTCCATCTTCTTAGTAAGACCTGTGGGGCTGCATACATTGCTAGACAACTCATTGTTAATTAGTTTTGTCTCATCAAAAACTACATGCACAGACTCCTCTACAACTTGTGTAGTCAAGTTGTAGACTCTATAAGCCTTACTATTATTGCTGTACCCAACAAACACTCCCTCTTGGGACTTGGCAGCAAACTTAGTTAAGTAAGACTTTCCATTGTTAAGTATGAAGCATTTGCAACCAAAAATCCTGAAATAGGATAGGTTTGGTTTCCTGCCTTTCACAACTTCATAGGGGGTCTTGTTTAACCTTTTAGTGATGGTAGCCCTATTTATCACATGGCATGCAGTGTTAACTGCTTCAGCCCAGAAATACTCTGGCAGTGATGAATCACTTAATAGGGTTCTACCAGCCTCTATCAAGGTCCTATTCTTCCTTTCAGCAATGCCATTTTGCTGAGGTGTTCTAGGTGAAGAGAATTCTTGAAATATCCCAAAATCTTCACACAGTTTTGTCATGCTTTCAGATTGAAACTCAGTACCATGGTCACTTCTAATTTTGACCACTGTACAGTTCAATTCATTCTGAATTTGCTTAACAAAGCTATAGAAGACACTAGGTGTTTCAGATTTCTGCCTTAAGAAGAACACCCAGGAAAACCTTGAGTAGTCATCAACAACTACAAAGGTATAGACCTTCCTACCTAAGCTGTGAATTGGCATTGGACCAAATAGATCCATATGCAAGAGGTATAAACACCTCACAACATCTTTGTTGTCTAAGCTTCTAAAGGTGGATTTTGTCTGCTTGCCCTTTTGACAAGCTGAGCAAATGCCATCTTTGACACACTTAACTTGAGGACCATTCCTCACTAACTCTTTGCTAAAGAGTTTGCTAATAGTCTTGTAGTTAAGATGAGCTAGCCTCTTGTGCCACTTGACACAATGAGAGACTGTCTCATCAGCTACAAGACAGAACAGGAGAACCATTGTTCTCAATCATAATGTCTAAACAGTAGACATTCCTCTTTCTATATCCTGTCAAAATGATCTCTTGATCACTTGACCTCTTGATATGACAACCATTTTTAACAAATGAGATGTCATACCCTACATCACTTAACTGACTTATACTAATGAGGTTGTGTTTCAACCCTTTAACATAAGCCACTTGAGTAATGGTAACAAGGTTTGAAGAGATGTTACCAAACCCTTTGATGATTCCTTTTTCAGAACCACCAAAGGTCACTTTAGGACCATTTTTGATTGGAATGTAGTCCTTCAGTAGTCCCCTTGTTCCAGTCATATGTCTGGAACATCCACTATCCAAGTACCATGTTGGGGTATGGCCACTTGGATTCACCTGCAAAACAAATTAATGAACCTTAGAACCCAAAGTAAACTTGGGTCCTTGGTGATTGTTAGTTTGCAACTTGACAAAGCTACCTGTTGGCTTTCCACCAGGTAACTTGCTACTCACCTTGGCACTGGCATTGTGCCAACAGTCCATTGCAAAGTGGCCAATCTTGCCACAGCACCAGCATTCAAACTTGTTGTACCTTTGCTTAGGTACAACCTTTGCTGTCTTGACTACAGCAGGCTTGTTGAATGTTGGGGCTTTGCCCTTGGACTTGGACTGATCCTGAACAGTCCTAGCTGGTTTAATAAAACCCAATCCAGCCTTTCCTTTATGATGAACAAATTCATCAATCAAGGGTAGCACTGATTTAGGTTTTGAAAACCTAGCAACTAGCTCTCTTTCCTTCTGGAGATTGATCTCCAGTAACTTAATTTGATCATTTTTATAAGTGATAGTTCCCATCTGAATCACAGTAATGTGTTTCAGCCTGGCTACCTCATTGAGCTTTTGATCAAATTCCTTCTCAAAGTCTGTTGCAGCTGCCTTTAGATCAGCAATTTCCTTTGCCTGACTTTTGGCAAGGGACTTGCTTTTCTTATAGGCTTGCAACAGTACTTTATATTCATCTAAGAGCTGATGAATATCTCCCTCAGATTCAGAAACACTTCCATCACTTGATGAAGATGAATCTGACTCTGAACTAGAACTGAAATCTGAACTTTGAGTTGGACTTTGTACCTGACTAGGTCCTGGCTGCTCCAGGATTTTGGTACTTTCAGTCAATGCCATCAGTCCTTGGCACTGACACTCTTCTTGTTCATAGATTGATTCCATGATCTGCATAAAATCCTCTTCTTCTTCAGCAAATAGCCCTATGTAGGCTTCAGCATCTGTCTCAGTGTCTGAAGAAGAAATGTCTGAAAGAGTCTTCTCATTCTTTGCAACAAAGGACTTCTCCTTCTTTCCTTTGAAGTGAGTCTTCTTTTTGTCACTGGATTCTTTTCTTCTCTCAGGACAATCTGCAATAACATGACCCTGTCTATTGCAGCAGTAACACACTATCCTTAGACCCAGTTGCCTTGCTAGTCTTTGTCTTTTTCTTGTCCTTCTTTGAAGGCTTCTTCTCCTGATACTGAACTTCTTTCCCTTTGGAAAATGAAGGTCTGGACCTCCACTGTTTCTTCTTCAGGAATTTCTGAAAATGTCTGGTGAATGCAGCAAAGTCTTCATCACTTTCACTGCTTGTAGACTTTGTGCTAACAGACTCATCAGATTCTGATTCAACTACCTCTGGAGGAGGAGTTGATGACTTAGTCCTGCCCTTTCTAGGTACTTCTGACTTGAAGGCAACAGTCCTTTCCCTGTGCTCAGTCCTTGTTGATTTTTCCTCCTCTTTTCTCACAGACAGCTGCATCTCATAAGACAGCAACTTGCCAAACAGTGTGGGAGGAGGAATTTCTCCCAACTTTGCCATTTCTCTGATGGCACAGATCTTAGTGTCCCAATCTTTGGTTAGGGACCTCAAGAACTTATCATTCAATTCATAGTTAGTGAACTCTCTTCCATAGGACATGAGTTCATTAACAATTCTATAGAACTTCTTGTAGCATTCAGTGATGCTATCTCCTCTTCCTTGCCTAAAGCTCTCATACTCTTGATTAAGCAAGGACTTTCTATCTTGCCTAACTTCTTCAGAACCTTCCATATAGACAATGAGGGTATCCCACATTTCTTTTGCTGTTTTACAGTGAATTAGGTTCTGAAAAGTTGCATCATCAATGACACTTACTATTATGTTTTGTGCCCTTTTGTCCATAGTGGCTAGGACAATTTCATCCTTGGTCATCTCAGAGAAATCCTTTGGAGTCCTCTGATTTGCATCCAATACTGAGATCTTCATGGGCACATATGGCCCCTCTTTGACTGTGATGTAGATTCTAGGGTCAGAGGCTTCCATGAACAGCCTTACCCTCTCTTTCCAGATTCCAAAAATCTCTTTTCTGCATATGGGCAGTTTCATTGAACCCAATTCCTTGTGATTCTCTGAAGAACCCATGTTTCTTGATTTTCTTGAAACTGTGTTCTGACTTACACTGAATCTGCCAAACTGGATCTCCTCAGACAGTTAGTCCTTTTTGAGGAACCTCCCTCTGATACCACTTGAAAGATATGGTACCTAAACACCTAGAGGGGGGGGGGGGTGAATAGGTGACCTAAACCTTTTTAAAACTTTGTTGGCAGCAAAACAATTATCTCACAGATTTCTACAGCTAACAGCAATAACAAAATATAAACTGCTAATCCACAGCACAGCACAGCACAGCAGACACACAAATTTATAGTGGTTCCCCAATCTTTGGGTACATCCACTTTCCCCCTTCGCCTATCTAGCAGTGTACTAGATTCGGCCAAACTTCTCCACTATCTCAGAACCCAACTAGGTTCCTACACCTCAGGCCCAAAGCCTTACACTCAGCCACCAAGGCCTACACTCAGCCACCCAGGCCTACACTCAGCCAATCAAGGCCTACACTCAGAGTTCTTCAACTCCTACACTCAGGCAACCAAGCCCTACCCTCAGCCTTTATAATATAGGCTTACAATTCACTCAGATCCAATGGATCCTACAAGTTAAAATTGAATTACAATAACTAACTCTACAACTCAGAAAATAAGAGAGGAGTTGAGAGTTTCTTGAAGAGTTCTTGGAAGAACTCAGCTAGATCCAAACTGACTTAGCTTCCTTCAAAGCTTCTTGAGTAGAACTGAATTAGTCTGAATCCTCTGCAGTTGATCCTTGACCTCTGCTTCTTGAGATCCAGATGATTCTGAATCCTTCTTCTCAGCCTTAGTTCCAAAGACTGAATTCTTGATTGGAGCTCTCTCTCTCCAACTTCTTAGATCTGCAGTTGGACTGTCAGATCTTCTTGTGTTGATCCTCTGTTTATCACTTTTCTGATTACTTGAATAATCTGATCAACCACTTTAATTATTCTCACAACTTGTGACAGCAACTTGTAACTCTTGCAACAACAACTACAACTTCTGTAAACTGTGAGTGCCTATTTATAGGCTTCCTTCATGATAACCGGCTGGTCCGGTTCATAACAGACTTCTGACTTCTCTGACAGTTGCTGTAGACCGGCTGGATCGGCAGCTGTCATGTCAACCAGTCACTTCTTGAAATTCTCTAACTGTCAGATAGTGTCGAGACTTTCTGTTCTTAAGTGTCGACACTTATAGACTAAGTGTCGACACATGCTGTGTAAGTGTCGACACAAGTCTACAAGGTGTCGACACAATTTCTTGTATGTCTCGACACTGATTCTTCTGCATGTGTCGACACTGAAATTAAGTGTCGACACAAGTACTTGTTCTTCATTCTTTAACTGTATTCTTCTAAGTGTCGACACATCTCCTTTGTGTCGACACATCTTCATGTGTTGAAACTGTCAAGTGTCGACACTGCTTCTTGGTGTCGACACAAGTCTTCAATTTTATTTCTTCAGCTGAGTGTCGACACATTCCCTTAGTGTCGACACTTGTACTTAGAATATTTTGTAAACTTTTCTGTTCTTTGCTAAGTGTCGACACAGCTCCTTGTGTCGACACTTTCTTCAAGTGTAGACTCTTCAACTAAGTGTCGACACATTGTGCTGGGTGTCGACACTTTCTTCAAGTGTTGACTCTTCTGCATAGTGTCGACACATTGTGTTGAGTGTCGACACTTACTTCAATTACTGATTCTTCTGTTTGTGTGTCGACACATTGTGCTGAGTGTCGACACATTCTTCATATGTTGACTCTGCTGATTGAGTGTCGACACATTGTGTTGAGTGTCGACACTTGTCCTTAGTCTCTGCAGAATTTTGCTGAGTGTCGACACAACTCCAAGTGTCGACACTTTCTGATGTAGACTCAGCTCTTCTAGGTGTCGACACTTCTGCTAAGTGTCGACACAGCTTTTCTGCATTCTTCTTCACTGAGTGTCGACATAGCTCCAATTGTCGACACTTTCTGTCTGGTGTCGACTCTTCATCCCAGGTGTCGACACAATGACTCCAAGTGTCGACACTGCTTGTCTGGGTGTCGACACAAGCTTTCTCAAGTGTCGACAATTTCCCTCTGGGTATCGACACATGGACTTAGAAACTTTTAGCTTCAGTCCAGTGAATATCTATCCTGCACAAGTAACTCAAACAAACATCAAATACATTATGATGTATATCATTGAGTTAGGTGAGGCTTCTTCAAATCAGGTACATTTGACCAATGTACCCAACATTGAGTTATCAAGTTGTAGATCCTATAAGCCTTACTATGATTGTTGTACCCAATAAAGATCCCCTCATAGGACTTGGCAGCAAACTTAGTTATTTAAGATTTCCCATTATTGAGCACAAAGTACTTGCTCCCAAAAATTCTGAGATATGTAAGGTTTGGTTTTCTGCCCTTCGAGATCTCATATGGAGTCTTTTTGTGGCATTGGTGATAGAATCCCTGTTGAGGACATGACAAGTTGTGTTTACAACCTCAGCCCAGATAGGTGTCATTCAGTAATCTTCTACCAGCCTCTATGAGAGTCCTATTCTTTCTCTCAGCAATCCCATTTTGCTGGTTTGTTTTTGGTGAGGAAAACTCTTGTTGGATCAGGCGCATACCCAACTGTTTCAAAAGCTCGGACTGTTGGAAATGGCGCTACTTAATTTCTTAAATAAGTAGCAGAGCGCCACGAGTCAAGTGAAGGAACGCCGGACCCAACAATCCCCCCGGTGGACAGCACAACCCGTTGGCTCAGAGGTGGGGTTACCACATAGCCTACATGGCTCAGGGGCGGGGTTACCACATGTACACGGTTGCCTGACCTGCCGGACCCAAATAGGTAGAAGGGAAAAATCGGGATTTAATAGCGCCCCCGGTCTTGAACCTGTGGCCCATCTAAAACCAATTGTTGGATCAAGCGCATACCCAACTGTTCCAAAAGCGTGAACTGTTGAAAAGGGCACTACTTAATTTCTTAAATAAGTATCAGAGCGCCACGGGTCAAGTGAAGGAACGCCGGACCCAACAATCCCCCACCCCAGCGTCCAGCATAACCCGTCTGCTCAGAGGTGGGGTTACCACATATCTCATATGGCTCAGAGGTGGGGTTACCATATATCTCATATGGCTCAGAGGTGGGGTTACCACATGTCCACGGTTGCCAGACCCGCCAGACCCACACAGGCAGATGGGAAAAATCAAGATTTAATAGCCCCCCCCCCCCCGATCTTGAACCTGTTACCCCCTCTGGTACCAATTGTTGGATCAAGCGCATACCCAACTATTCCAAAAGCCCTGACTGTTGGAAAGGATGCTAATTAACTTCTAAAATAAGTAGCAGAGCGCCACACGTCAAGTGAAGGAATGTCGGATGCAACAACTCTTGCTAAATGCCAAGTTCTTCACAAAACTTTGTCATGCATTCAGATTGAAATTCAGTCCAATGGTCACTTTTGATTTTTACCGCAGTACTGCCAAGCTCATTCTGTATTTGCTTGAGAAATATCTTGGAGACATCAGGGGTTTCAGACATTTTCCTTAAAAAGAAAACCCAAACAAATTTGGAAAAGTCATCAACAACCATAAAGGTGTAGACTTTCCTACCTAGACTATGAGCTGACATTGGACCAAACAAGTCCATATGCAAGAGGTATAAACGCCTCACAGAATCTTTAGTCTCAATGCTTTTAAAGGAAGCTTTGGTCTGCTTGCCCTTTTGGCATGCAGAGCAAATGACTTCTTTAGAGCACTTTATGTTACAACCATTCCTAACTAACTCTTTACTATTGAGCTTACTTATAGTCTTATAATTCAAATAAGCCAGCCTCTTGTGCCATTTGACACAATGTGAGGCTTTCTCATTTGCTACAAGGCAAATGAGAGAGTATGAAGTTAGAAAAAAAAAATTAGACAATAAACATTCTCACTCCTAGTGCCAGTCAAAATGACCTCTTGGTCACTTAATCTCCTAATATGGCGCTTATCCTTTTGGAAAGATATGACAAAGCCAAGATCACATAATTGGCTTATGCTTATAAGGTTGTGTTACAACCCTTCCGCATAAGCCACTTTTGTGAAAGTGACTAAGCAATTTGTAACCTTACCATAAGCTTTGGTGATCCCTCTTTTTGATCCACCAAATATCACCTTGGGCCCATCCTTTATTGGAAGGAACCCTGATTGATAATTTTGCATCAAGTCTGAAAACTTAATGCGGTAAAAACTCCAAAAATAGGTGAGGATTCACGCAGCGACCCGGCGGTTTATTTAAGTAAGGCGGAAGTGGTTTTTTTTAGAAAACGGGACGCGCATATTTATTTATTTTGGATATAAAAAAGTTGTGATCGAGTTTTAATGAAAGGAGGCAAGTGCACCTATCGTGAGTAGTACAGGATATTCCGGGTGGAATATCGAGGTAGTGTTGTTCTCGGGGTCGGTTCGATTATTTCTACTCTTCCCTGGAGGGGACTATTCTTTTACCGATGATTATCTTGTCGGGATATTTATATATATATATAAAAAAAGAAAATGAAAGCATAAAATTAAAGTATAAAAGGTGGAGCCGATGAAAATCATAACGCAACGGCATCGAATCGATTTAGAACTAAAATATACTTTAAATAAAAAGAGATCCTAAATTTCTAATTAATTAAGGCGGAGACTTGGCCGTGGAGGTTCCACTAGAATGATCTTACTTATCTCTAGGACTATCTCTCACCTGAACGCTAAGACTATTCGACCGAATGTTAGTCCGACGAAGGATTCCTCTTAACACCCGCATTATGCTAAGAATCCCTCTATTGGGTGGGAAACCCAATCCGGTAGAGTTGGCGCGCCTCCTCTCTGGAGGGTTAGTGCGGAACTCTCTTTGCCAAGGGGTGATCTGTCCATACGCACGGCCTCTCGGCTAGCATATGGAAAACGAAAATAGGGCACACACATCGATATGTGGTCCTACGCGTCGTTAACCCCGGGCAAACCATAAGTACTTTAATTAATTAGAAAAATGAGACCTTTAATTATTTTAAGCTATTTTATTTGTCCCAATGCTCTTCGATACTGAGGGCTAAGAAAAGTTAGCTACTCATCGGAATGGGGACGGCAGCGAGAAAAGTAATAAATAAAGCAGTAAATGGAAAGCAGTAAAGAAAGCAGTATAATAAAGCAGTAAAAGAAAGCTTTAAAGGAAAGCAGAAAATTGCAAGTCCTACTCAAACGAGTAGGACTGAAATGAAAGCAGTAAAATACAAGCCCTACTCGAATGAGTAAAACTGAAATGAAAGCAAGTGCTACTCAAACGAGTAGGACAAAATAAATGCAACACACACACACTCGACAGAATGTAAAACTCTCACACACACACTCTCGACATAAAGTAAAACACACACACACACACTGCAGGAAAGTAAAAACTCACACACTCTACTGAATGAAATAAAGCAAAGCACCATTTAACTCTTAATGAGTAGGCAGAAATAAATGCGCACAAAACAGAAATGTAAAAAAAACTAACTTATCAAAAAATTAAAACGACTGCATTTCTACCACTAGAATGCGGTAGAAATGCGTAAAAAGTGAAAATAAAAATTAAACGAGCGAAAAAGTTTGCAAATAAACTCAAATTGCAAGTGCTCGGAAAATTAAAATGAATACATTTCTACCGCTAGAATGCGGTAGAAATGCATAAAAAGAAGTCGAAAAAATTAAAAGGACAAAAGTTTTAAATGAAAATCAAAGTGCATGAAAAATTAAAACAACTAAATTTCCATTCTTATGATTTTAAAAAAATGCTAGAAAAGTGATAATAAAGTTAAAAGGAGTAAAAAGTTTTACCGATAAAAACGAACAAAACTAGCGAAAAAGATTAAAAAAACCACTTTTAAAACGTTTTTTTAAACTCATAAGGATGGACATGATATGAATGGAAAAGCTAAACTATGAAAATTATGAAGATTATAAAAGCAATAAAACTAAGTTAAACTCATACACACACACTCGGGTATAAAAAAAGAACGAAAAAACTAAGTTAAAACAAGATAGAAAGATAAGATTGCATAAGAGTAGGTTGTTTCGATTCATTCCAATGCCAGAATAAGAGATGAAAAACAAATTTTATTAAGTTAAAAAGAACGAGTTACAAAGGAACAAAAATAAAAACTAAGGAGAGGGGGAGAAAATATCCCTTACATAGCATTTAGAACTCATCCGAGCAGCATAACACTTATAAAAAATGGTTCAAAAGGGGAATAAGATTACATACAGAACACTGGTATTTATAGACAAAAAATTACATGGGACACGCCCTCTGACACGGGCGTGTCAGTGGGCGTGTCCGCACTATTCCTGATGGCGGCCGTCGATTTGATGGGAAAGTGGACTTCGGGCTGGACATGTGTCGGTCTCGCGTTGGTCATGCCACAGGTCATGGGCGTGACGCTAGGCGTGTCAAGAAGGTGGATCTGGGCGCGGGTCTTTGAGCTGTCACCGGGTCATATCGAGTTGAAAAATCGTCGAGCGGGAAGATCTAGTTCGACGATCGTCGAGCGCAAGATCGTCGAGTGCGGGTCTTTGTCAGCCAGGTGGAGCAGAGACGCCCCAGGTCACGGCGTAGCTCTGAGCATGTCGGGGGTTCGACGATCGTCGAGCGTAAAGTCGTCGAGCAGGAAAATCGTCGAGCGGAGGATCGTCGAGCGGAACATTTCGTCAAGCTTGATTGAGCAGTCACGCCCCAGATCACGGGCGTGACGGGTGTTCTACAATCGTCGATAGGAAATCAGCAAGTACGGAAATCATCGAGCGGAAATCGTGGAGCGCTGGACACGGGTCATGTCACGGGCGTGTGACCGGGCATGTCAAGCAATTTCTTCAGAATTTTCGGATTCCACAGGTTTTGCGATGTTACGCCCCAGTCACGGGCGTGACCAGCAAGTCACGGGCGTGACTTGTCAATTTTTGGCAGATTTTTATTTTTTTTCATGAAAAATAAAATTAATTATGTTAGCAAAATATTTACAAAAATAGGAGTAATTTATTAAGGAAAAATAAGTAAAATGACAAAAAGTAACTAAAATGACTTATTTATCGTACACAAAAATGCGTATATTTACAATTCATCAAACCCCTTCAGATTGCTATTTATTCTGATCATGTGCCTGGAACAACCGCTGTCCAAGTACCATATAGGGCTATGAATACTGGGACTAACCTGCAAAATTATTTATTTTACCTTAGAACCCCAATATCTATTGGGTCCTTGGTGCATGTTAGTCTCAAAATGAACATGTCTACCAGCATTTTTTATGACTGGTAGAGTGACGTTAGCTCTAAACACACTCGGGTTGTGCCAGCAATCAATGGCATAGTGGCCTATCTTGCAACAACACCAACACTCATGGATATTGTACCTTCTTTTCTGAGATGGCCTGCTAGCGGTGTCGACAACAACTCTCAGTTCAGAAGGTGCAACACCATTCCTGTTCTTTTGTTTCTCAGCCCAGTCTAACTAAAGGTGGGTTTGGTAGTAGAAGTGCTTGGGATATCTTGAGCCCAACCAACAGCAGCCTTCTTTTTAGAAAGCATGCTCTTGATGACCTATGAGATGCCTAAGTCTGGTCTACTAACAGACTTTCCCTTGGTCTTAGAGTGGGTTGGAATATTCTAAATATCGGCTACAACTTGACCCTTGAGTGGAGGGGCTGATGCACCAAACACAAATGGTCCATGATGGGTCATTTGAATTTCCTCACGGGCTTTCTTAAAGTCACTTGTATCTTTGCTATATTTTCCACCATTGCTGTGAGCATTTTTGTTCACACCAGTAGATCTACCATTCTTTTAGTGACCAAGGATGCTCTCTTGGTCATACCTATTAGAGGGTAGTAACACTCTCTTGAAAGGAATGGGAGGCTTGTAGGCTAGTGGCTGCATTGGTGCTTTGCCCTTTCCCTTGGGATTGACAAATCTTGTGCTTCCTTTGAAACCCAACCCCTTCTTACCCTTTTGGGAAAAGGAGTCTATCAAAGGTAGCACTGAACTTGTATTTGAAAAACTAGCCACTATTTCCCTCTCCTTTTGGAGTTTTCCTTCAAGATTCCTGATATGTCATTCTTGAAGGTTATGGTGCCCATCTAAATGACAGTAATATTCTTTAGCTTGCTAACTTCTTTTATCTTCAGATCCAACAGGGTTGCTGTCTCAGAGTGCTGGGAAACAGCAAGCTTTAGAGATGCAATTTCCTGAGCCTGCTATTTAGTCAGCTGATTACATCTTCTAAATGCTTCTAGAAGTTCACCATATTTATCAATCACTTGATTGATGTCTTATTTAGATTCAGAACCACCTTCATCCCTGGACGAGGATGCTTCTGAACTAGGACCAGTCTTATAACTAGACTTAGATGAAAAGTTGAATGGAGAGTGTACCTTAGATGGACCAGGCTGATCCTGGCTGGACTTCTCATCTAGTCATGCCATTAGCACAATATAGGCTTGAT
Organism: Platanthera guangdongensis; assembly: GCA_039583875.1. Classification (NCBI taxonomy): domain Eukaryota; kingdom Viridiplantae; phylum Streptophyta; class Magnoliopsida; order Asparagales; family Orchidaceae; genus Platanthera; species Platanthera guangdongensis. The sequence continues at coordinate 126,252,540 of CM077158.1, read as the reverse complement.
CATCCTCATATGATTCTGATGAGGAAGAATCAGTCCAACTTTTCTCCCTCTTAGCAATGAAGAGATTATCCTTCTTGCTTCTCTTATGGTGATGATTCTTCTCACCAGCCTCCTTCTTTCAGGACATTCAGCCACAACATGACCTGGCTTGCAGCAGCAAAAATGTATAATCTTATTAGAAACATGTTTACTAGGTTTTGGGTCATACCTGCCCTCCTTGGAGGGTTTCTTCTTGTTTCTATAATAGTCCTCCTTGTGTTGAAAGTAAGAGGTATGTTTGCTCCTCCACCCCTTCTTCTTCATCATCTTCAGGAACTGCCTTGAGAAAACAGCAAACTCCTCATTAGACATATAACGACCTGATTGCTCTTGATATTTACTTTCTAACTCAACTGGCCTTCTAGGTGGAGAAGGATTCTTCTCCTCTTAGAGCTATCAGCCTTGAAGTCCACAACAGATTCTTTGTCCTGGGTTCTGCTAGTCTTCTCTTCCTCCTTCCTTACTCTCAGCTACATCTCATATGATAACAGCTTACCAAACAGTATAGATGGTGGAGTATCTGCTAGCTTAGCCACTTCTCTAAAGGCACATATCTTTGTATTCTATTCTCTAGTAAGAGACCTAAGAAACTTATCATTCAGCTCATAGCTTCTAAAGACCTGACCATAGGTTCTTAGTTCATTAACTGTTCTAAAAAACCTCTCATAGCAGCTAGTTATGATCTCCTCCCTGATCTATCTGAAAGCTTAATACTCTAGATTGAGCATTAACTTTCTATCATCTCTAACTTCCTCAGTACCTTCCATGTACACTACCAAGGTGTCCCATATTTTTTTGGAGGTCTTGTTGTGCACAAGGTTTTGAAAGGTAGAGTCATCTATGACATATACTATAATATTTTGTGCCCTCTTATCCATATTAGCTAGAATGACTTCATCCTTAGTCATCTCTGTATACTTCTTTGGAATCTGGATGTTGACATCAAGAACAGATATCTTCATAGGGATGAAGGGTCCTTCCTGAACTATAATATAGATCCTATGTTCAGATACCTCCATGAACAATCTGACCCTTTCCTTTCATATGCCAAAAGTCTCCTTCCTGCAGAGAGTAAGTTTCATGGATCATAGCTCTTTGTGATTCTCTCCAGAACCCATCTGAGCTAACTGTCAGCTACCAAGGAGATCTACTAAGACTATTAATCCTTTCTTGAGTAACCTCCCTCTGATACCATTTGAAAGTCTTTAAATATGAGGGTAGCTAATCATCTAGAGGGGGGGGGGGTGAATAAGTTATTGGACTCTTTTTAGATTAATTAAAGGCTTTTACTGTTTTAGGTCCTACTGTGTTTACTTAGTTCAGATTTCAAGAAAACAATACACAACACACCAAATATTTATAGTGGTTCCCCAGTGTATGAGTACATCCTGTAACGCCCCGAAACTCGAAAGAGCGACGGAGGACATTTTGGGCCAAATTCGGAATCTGGCAGTAGGCACACGGCGTGGGACACAGGCGTGTCCCAGGGCGTGTCAGGCTGGAGTCGACGACTTGGCTGCGAAGTCGACATTTTGCCCTCGACGAAGTGTCGAGACGGGGCACACGGCCTGAGACACGGGCGTGTCTCAGGGCGTGTCGAGACCGTGTCGACAACCGGTCCGGGGTGTCGACATTTTCGCTCGACGAAGTGTCGAGACATGGCACACGACCTAGGACACGGGGGTGTCCAAGGCCATGTCAGGCAGTCGACGAACTTCGCTCAATGAAGTGTCAAGATAGTGAACACGGCATGGAGCCCAGGCGTGTTCTAGTGGACACGGGTTAGGACACGAGCGTGTCCAAGAACCCGTGAGAGTCTCGGGTTGTTTTTGGGCTGTATCGATGGGTGCACACGGCCGACCACACAACCATGTCAGTTGGAACACGGGCGTGTCAGGTCAAACACGGGCATGTCGGATGCCTGTGTGTTGTTCCAGGCGCATCGATTTTCATGGAGAATGAGGGACACGGCCCTGAAAACGGGCGTGTTCCAGGCCCTATTCGGTCCAGATTGTACATTTCAGACCCGAATCAAGGCCGTTCGTTTCTTTAATTTGGGATCCGATGGATGGGTCTTGCTCCTACTGGGATATACCCGGGATTGGGCCTTTGAAACCCTCACTTTTACTTGAGTGGTTCTATTTCTAAGTCAAGAGAGAGAGAGGAGAGCAAAGGAAGAAGAAGAAGCTAGATCCGGCCTTTGGAGGAGCTTCGAAGCTCCAAATCGCGAGCCGACTTCGGATCTATGGAGGCGAAGAGAGTGCGGTGCTTTTCATCCGCTTACTTTTCCATGGCGCCGAGGAAGAACGCAAGGGTAACGATTCTCTTCTTGAGCATGTGAAGCTCTCCTTCTTTGCATAGGTAGCCTGCTCTCGCGAGTTTGCAGTGAGTGGAGGTGTTCCTTCGGGTAGATATGTAAAGTCCCCGTTGTTTAGAGTCCGTATTCGAGAATGGATATAGGCATGTTGTGTGAAGCCTAACCGGACATGTTGGTCCGGATTGGTGATGTTGCATTGCATAAATACCGGAGAAGACTCCGTACGATTGGTTGTTTTCGGGTTTTCTACGCGGTAGATTGCAACAGGGAGCCTTGGGGATTAATCCAAAGGTGCACCCGGAAAACTGGGCGGATGCGTGATCTTGCCAACTTGGTGGCCTGAGAGCCAACTTAAACATAACCGAGTTATGTGATTTTTGTGATGGAAACGGGACTCGGGAGAAGTTTGACGTGCGCATATGGTTTAAATTACCGCTGCGATGTGAGCACGGGTTAGATGGAACAGTACCCATTCTATATCGTTCGGGTTAAAGAGACCTAAGGTTACATGGCACTTGCCATTGGCATAGATGAGGGTCTTTGGCGGTCTATGGTTTTAATTACCGTGACCCCATGCCGGGAAGATCAATTGATCATTATTTGGTCATCCAAAGGGACGGTGGTGAGTCGACAGACTTAGACTGTGTTCGCCGAGAATGTGCCCTGAGTGCACGGGGTGTGTGGCCGTATGATCCTACGCCTGTGATGAAATGAATATTTATACACTGCACGCTTATGATAATAAAATGCAGGGAAGGAGCATCGCCACCCCGAGTTGGGGGCGGGATCGTTATAATTTGGTCAGCATTGCTGACCGTTGCTTTGTTTGCCACCGTGCGATTGTTTTGTTGCTTGCAGGTGCTGCTGTACCGAGCGGTCAATAGCGCGCTAAAGCCCAAATTGCGAATCCGGCCCTCGAAGGACTAATTGGAGTGTTTACTACTTTTATTCATGTATGCCCGGCCTGCGTGCCGTGGTTTGTAAATCATGTAATATTAAGTAAACAATTTTGTAAGGCCTTAAGGCCAGTACTTGTGTATGTACTACATTCCTATTTGGTATATTAGTGGACATTCGTGCTCTTTGTGCTGGGTTCTTAATTGCAACTTATATAAACTGCTTCCATTAGAATGCTCTGTGTAGGATGTTGGATTGGTTGGATGGTTTCCATGAGTAACCACCCAGTCTGTCTGTTGTATATGGCGTCGGGCTCCGGCCGGACCTACTACTATATGCTATGCGACGGATAGGGCGTGTTACAATTTGGTATTAGACTATTGGTTTTGGTCGGGCTTAAAATGAATTCGTGGACGAATTCTTTTTTAAGGGGTGGTGAGCACATGTGTGTGCGTCATCGTTATAACAGTAAAATAACTCATGAATGTCCACTTAGGAATGAAAATACACGTGTTTGGGGAACCTGCGTGTTCCTATAATTGATGTTTGCAATTTTATTTGGTCGCTTAACGGTGTTTTGTACCACTATAGGTGACCAGAAGTGGTGCTGGGCCGTCGAAACGTCGAGTTTCTGAGGCTAGCAGTGCACCTAATGAAGCTCCTGCAACACCTCTATCGGCTGAGACCATACGATGGGTGGCCGAAGTAGTGTTGGCCATGATTAATGCGTAGCCTGCATAGCAAACGCAGCAGCCCGCTCTTGCGATGGAGCAGGTACCGCTGCAAGCGGCTGAGCAGCGAAGAGTGGAGCAGGTGGTAGAGGAACCGCTGGTGCCAAGGAGGGCAACCGAGAGACAACTCAAGCATGTCATGAGCTTTAATCCTCCGGTATTCTCGGGGTTGGGAACCCCATCTCAAGCTGAAGACTGGCTCTCCACGGTGAAGAGATTCATGACAGCAACGGAGACGGAGGAGTGGAAAATGACCACCATTGCTACGTTCCTTTTGGACGGTGAAGCGAGAATGTGGTGGGAAGGATTGGAGCTGCATCTATTGAGAGGTAGGAAACTTGTTGATATCTCGATGGAGGAGTTCTCAAGATTGTTCTTGGCTAGATACCTCCCTTCGGCGCAGAGGATAGCGTTGGAGAACGAGTTCCTGAAGTTGGTTCAAGGAGACAATAGCGTGGATGAATATCTCCACGAGTTTACTCATTTGAGTCGATATGCTAGCTCCACCATTGCGGATGAGGAGCGCAAGATGAATCTATTCTACGAAGGGTTGAGAGATGAGTTGAGGTTACTACTCTCGGGGCCGATGACGCAGGGTTTCTTGACCTTGGTCAACACGGCCCGGTCCTTGGAGAAGGACATGAAGAATGTACAAGCGAAGAAGTGCGTTGGTGATAAGAAGTCTGGGTTCAAAGTGCCGACTACTTCAAAGTCTGGCTATTAAAGATTCTTCAAGAAGCATAAGACTTCGGGTTCAGCCCCTTCTGGTGCTTCTGGGGTGACTACGAGTCGGACCCTGGGCGCGTGTTTTACTTGTGGAAAGCCGGGGCACTTTGCCCGTGATTGTTGGAGCGGACGTCCCAAGTACGAAAGAAAGCCGGGATCGACTTTTGAAGAGAAGGGCAAGGCGGTGGAGTCAACCGCGTCTCATTATGCTCCGGCCCAACCGAGGGTGTACAATCTTGCCAACAGGAGGCCATCAAACAGGCGGATGTGGTGACAGGTATGGTTTAATTTATAGCAAGTTAATTTCTTTAAATACTTAATATGCACATGTTACCTTACCACTGCTTGTTTAGGGTTTGTTTTGATTTGTGAAAATCCGGCAAGAGCACTCTTCGATACGGGAGGTTCACACTCCTTCTTGTCCGAAGGATTTATATCACGCATCGGAGTCCCTTCTTCGATGACGAAGGATAAGTTGGATGTGTTGTTGTCCAATCGGTGTTCGATGCACGCGGATAGGATATGCAATGTTAAGATTCGTATTGGGAATCAGGAGTTCGATCTGCAAGCATCGTTACTTCCGTTGGTGGAGTTCGACGTTATATTTGACATAGACTGTCTCTCGGAGCAGCATGCCTATATTGATTGCGGTTGTAAGGTAGTCAAGCTGGGAGGAAGTTGTGAGACGACTTTTACGGGCTTAAAGGGGTCGAGCAAGACGTTGATGTCTGCTCTTTAGGTGGTGAAGGCGGTTCGTGTCGGTGTAGAACTGTTCTTTACACTAGTGGAGGTTGCAAAGTCGAAGCCCGCCTTGGATTGTATTTCAGTGGTATCGGAGTACCCTGATGTGTTCCCTGCAGATCTTCCTGGAGCCCCGCCTTAGTGAGAGATAGATTTCATGATTGAGCTAGTGCCAGGTGCAAAGCCTGTGTCACGATCTCCATATCGGCTAGCGTCTAAGGAAATGGCGGAGCTGAAGGTTCAACTGCAAGATTTGTTGGATCAAGGGTATGTGCGCCCAAGTTCTTCACCTTGGAGCGTGCCTGTCCTCTTTGTTAAGAAGAAGGATGGAAGCTTGAGGCTATGTATTGATTATCGGGAGCTCAACAAGTTGATGGAAAAGAACAAGTACCCGATTCCCCGGATCGATGACCTTTTTGATCAGTTGGTCGGGTCGACGGTGTACTCGAAGTTGGATCTCAAGTCTGGGTACTATCAGTTGTGAATAAGGGAGAGTGATATCTCGAAGACAGCGTTCAGTACGAGATACATGCATTACGAGTTTATGGTCATGTCGTTTGGGCTGACTAATACGCCGTCAGCGTTCATGGATTTAATGAACAGGACCTTCAGGGAGTACTTGGACCACTTTGTGATCGTCTTCATAGATGATATATTGGTGTACTCGCAGAGTGAGGAAGATCACTTCAAGCATCTTCATTTGGTTTTGGAGATGCTAAAGAGGAATCAATTGTATGCCAAGTTCTCGAAGTGCGAGTTTTGTTTATCCTCAATGGCGTTCCTCGGTCATATAGTGAGTGGAGAAGGTATTGCAGTGGATCCGGCGAAGATTGTTGTGATACGGGAGTGGCCTAAGCTTTCTACGGTAGCGGAAGTCCGGAGCTTTCTGCGGCTTGCCGGCTATTATAGGCACTTCATAGAGAACTTCTCGCGGATAGCGTTACCTCTCACTACTTTGATGAGGAAGGAGCAGAAGTTCATTTGGACGCCGGAGTGCGCGCGAGCTTTTGAAGAGTTGAAATATCGGTTGACCACGGCGCCTGTGCTGAGTTCGCCATGTGGGACCGAAGATTATGAGATTTATTGCGATGCTTCGGGCAGCGGTTTGGGTTGCATGCTACTGTAACATGGAAGTGTGATAGCTTATGGCCCGAGACATCTAAAAATGCACGAGAGGAACTATCCGGTCCAGGACTTGGAGTTAGCGGCCGTGATATTTGCCTTGAAGCTGTGGAGGCATTATTTGTACGGTGTGAAGATTGATATCTACACCGATCACAAGAGCCCGAAGTATCTGATTGATCAGAAGGATCTGAATATGCGACAGCGTAGATGGATGGAGTTCTTGGGGGACTATACATTCAAGATCCACTACGTGCCTGGTAATGGTAATGCGGTTGCGAACGCGTTGAGTCGTCGGGCCCATGCTCAAGCCAATTGGCTGTCGATCCATGACGAGCGGTTGGTTCGGGAGTTGGAGGCGTTGGAGATTGTTTGTGTGGATAAGCAATCAAGTGCTGAAGCAGCACTGAATTGGACTGAAGTCTAATATGACCTGGCTGATCGGATTAGGCAGGCTTTGGATTTGGATGTTCATATGAAGCAGTTCATGGTAGAGTCTCTGGATGGGTCAAATTCCCAATTCGTTGTGGAGGACGGATTGCTTTGGAAAGACGGTCGTGTGTGCGTCCCAAGTGTGGGCAATTTGCGGGTGGAATTGTTGTACGAGGCACACCATACCAAGTACTCAATTCACCCGGGGATCACGAAGATGTACCGCGATGTAAAGAAATTGTTTTGCTGGCCGAGTTTGAAGAAGGATGTGGCACTTTATGTGGCGAAGTGCCAAACTTGCAGCTTAGTGAAGGAGGAGTGCCAAAAACCGGGAGGATTTCTTAAGTCCTTGCCTATTCCAGAGTGGAAATTCGACGACATCTCTATGGACTTTGTGCACGGTTTGCCAAGGTCGCAAAAGGGGAACGACGCCATTTGGGTGGTCGTAGATCGGCTAACGAAGGTGTCGCATTTCATTCCGCATAGGAAGGATGATCTGGTGGAGAAGTTGGCAAAACTATATGTGGATAATATAGTACGGCTTCACGGTGTTCCCTGCAGCATCGTGAGTGACCGAGATGGGCGGTTAATGTCCAATGATTTGGGGCTAGTGCAGCAAATGTTGGGAACAAAGTTGAAATTCAGCACAGCCTTTCATCTGCAAACGCATGGGCAGACCGAGAGGGTCAATAGAACCATGGAAGACATGCTTCGCATGTGTGTCTTGGACTTTGGAAAGCAATGGGAAGACAAGCGAGTATTCAAATGGCGCCCTTCGAGGCCCTATATGGTAGAAAATATCGCACGCCGTTGTCTTGGTTAGAAACGGGTGAGTCAAAGTTGTACAAGCGCCAAGAGGTGGAAGATGCTACATCTTTGGTTCGTACCATTCGGGAAAGGTTGCTTATCGCTCAGGACCGGCAAGCGAAGTACTATAATGCCAAGCACGGGAACATGGAGTTCGCTGTGGGCGACTATGTGTACTTAAAGATCAAGTCATTCAAGGGTGTCTCGCGGGTGCGGCGATTGAAAAAGCTAAGCCCGAGGTACGTTGGGCCGTTTGAAGTTTTGGAGCGGGTTGGTGAAGCAGCCAATCGGTTGAAGCTTTCAGTGGAGCTTAGTGGTTTACATGATGTATTCCATATATCGGTGCTATGGAAGGCGGTGCAAGAGCGTTCGCAAGTGATCGCGGTTGATCAAGTGCCGGTGGATAGTGGGTTGATGACAAGAGTCAAGCCCGTGCGGATTGAGGACTCGGAGGTCAAGCGGGTACGCAATAAAGAGATCAGGATGGTCAAGGTCCGATGGGACAATTGCGGTCGTGAGGAGCTCTCTTGGGAGCGAGCGAAGACTATGCTTGACGAGTATCCGGAGTTGTTCCGCTCAGGTACAATATAATTTTGGTACTTGTCTTTCCTTTATATAATTTCGTGGACGAAATTCTTTTAAGAGGGGGAGAGTTGTAATGCCCCGAAACTCAAAAGAGCGACGGGGGATGTTTTGGGCCAGATTTGAAATCTGGCAGTAGGCACGCGGCCTAGGACATGGGCGTGTCCCAGGGCGTGTCAGGATGGAGTCGACGACTTGGCCGCGAAGTCGACATTTTGCACTCGATGAAGTGTCGATACGGGGCACACGGCCTAAGACACGGGCGTGTCTCAGGGCGTGTCGAGCCTGTGTCGACAACCGGTCCGGGGTGTCGACATTTTCGCTCGATGAAGTTTCGAGACAAGGCACACGACCTAGGACACGGGCGTGTCCAAGGACGTGTCAGGCAGTCGACGAACTTCGCTCGACGAGGTGTCGAGACAGTGAAAACGGCCTGGAGTCCAGGCATGTTCGAGTGGACACGGGTTAGGACACGGGCGTGTCCAAGAACCCGTGTGAGTCTCGGGTTGTTTTCGGGCTGTATCAATGGGTGCACACGGCCGACCACACGGCCGTGTCAGTTGGAACACGGGCGTGTCAGGTTGAACACGGGCGTGTCGGATGCCCGTGTGTTGTTCCAGGTGCGTCAATTTTGACGGCGAATGAGGGACACGGCCCTAGACACGGGCGTGTTCTAGGCCATGTTCGGTCCAGATTATACATTTTAGGCCCGAATCAAGGCCGTTCATTTCTTTAATTTGTTATCCGACGGTTGGGGGTTGCTCCTACTGGGATATACCCGGGATTGGGCCTTTGAAAACCTCACTTTTACTTGAGTGGTTCTCTTTCTAAGTCAAGAGAGAGAGGAGAGCAAAGGAAGAAGAAGAAGCTAAATCCGGCCATTGGAGGAGCTTCGAAGCTCCAAATCGCGAGCCGACTTCGGATCTACGGAGGCGAAGAGAGTGCGGTGCTTTTCATCTGCTTACTTTTCCATGGCGCCGAGGAAGAATGCTAGGGTAATGATTCTCTTCTTGAGCATGTGAAGCTCTCCTTCTTTGCATAGGAAGCCCGCTCTCGCGAGTTTGCGGTGAGTGGAGGCGTTCCTTCGGGTAGATATGTAAAGTCCCCGTTGTTTAGAGTCCGTATTCGAGAACAGACATAGGCATGATGTGTGAAGCCTACCCGGACATGTTTGTCCGGATCAGTGATGTTGCATTGCATAAATGACAGAGAAGACTCCGTGCGATTGGTTGTTTTCGGGTTTTCTACGCGGTATATTGCAACAGGGAGTCTTGGGGATTAACCTAAAGGTGCACCCGGAAAACTGGGCGGATGCGTGATCTTGCCAACTTGGTGGCCTGAGAGCCAACTTGAACATAATCGAGTTATGTGATTTTTGTGATGGAAACGGGACTCGGGAGAAGTTTGACCTGTGCATATGGTTTAAATTACCGTTGCGATATGAGCACGGGTTATATGGAACCGTACTCGTTCTATGTCATTCGGGTTAAAGAGACCTAAGGTTACGTGACACTTGCCATTGGCATAGATGAGGGTCTTTGGCAGTCTATGGTTTTAATTACCGTGACCCATGTCGGGAAGACAAATTACTCATTATTTGGCCGTCCAAGGGGACGTTGGTGAGTCGACAGACTTAGACTGTGTTCATCGAGAATGTGTCCTGAGTGCACAGGGTGTGTGGCCGTATGAACCTACTCCTGTGATGAAATGAATATTTATACACTGCTCGCTTATGATAATAAAATGCAGGGAATGAGCATCGCTCCCCCGAGTTGGGGGCGGGATCGTTATAATTTGGTTAGCGGTCAATAGCGGGCTAAAGCCGAAATTTTGAAGCCGGCCCTCGAAGGCTTAATTGGCGTGTTTACTGCTTTTATTCATGTATGACCGGCCTACGTGCCGTGGTTTGTAAATCATGTAATATTAAGTAAACAATTTTGTAAGGCCTTAAGGCCAGTACTTGTGTATGTACTACATTCCTATTTGGTATATTAGTGGAAATTCGTGCTCTTTGTGCTGGGTTCTTAATTGCAACTTATATAAACTGCTTCCGCTAGAATGCTCTGTGTAGGACGTTGGATTGGTTGGATGGTTTCCATGAGTAACCACCCGGTCTGTCTGTGGTATATGGTGTCGGGCCCCGGCCGGACCTACTGCTATATGCTATGCGACGGATAGGGGGTGTTACACATCCACTGTCCCTCTGCCTTTCTAACAGTGTGTTAGACAAGGCACTTCTCCAATACATTTGGCTCCTCAGAGATTACAGCATGATCCCACTAGATCAGTTAGTCTCCACCAAGACTAACACATAGTCTCACAAACCACCCACACAGTAATCACCTAATCACCAAACACATGCTTAATTGCCCTCAACACAGGCTGGGAGATCAGCTCCACACAGATCCTACACTGGATCCACACACAACCTTTATAATTTAGGTTTTACAACACATATCACACAAGATCCTATACAACCTATTTAATCAAGGCCTATACATAGATCTTTGAATAGATCCAATAGAAATTTAATGTTAATTAAAACTTTGATTCAAGAGATAATGTTCTCTGAATCAAATTCTTCTTGAGCTGAGTGACTCTCAGCCCTATATTCTTCTCAGTAATAGGAAAGATGATCTTCAATGCTCTGCAGCTTGTGCTAAATGTTCTTTCAAATCTTGATTCTAATCATGATGACGAAAGGGGGGGAAATGAACTTTAATCAGTTAACCTGTAAGTCAGGTTATAATTCCACTGTCTTCCCTTCTGTCCAGTGAGAATCCGGAACAAATATCTTCTTCTTCTTTGATTCAGAGATTGATCTTCAAATTCAGCTCAGATTGAATCGAGAAGTTAGGGCTTGCCTGGTTGATTCCACTTCTTCAAATTATTTCTCTTCACTTACCGAAGCATATATCGATTGCTTCTGCTATCTCAGAAACCTTTAGATTCTGCGAATTGAAGCTTTTGTTTCTGCAACAATGGCGGGCAAAGAAGACGAACTCCCGCTCCTCTTTTTTCGAAATGAATTAATCTATCAGAAAATTATTTCGATCCTGATCTCAGCTTCTATTTATAATCCCGTCATCCGACGAGTTGATTTACATGTGCCGTTATTTTAATGACTGATTATATCCTTAGCTTTACAGATTTGGATTAACAACAGGCTGACAATGACGTTAATGACGATTTACAACACTTTCATAATGAGGTTGAAATACGTTGGCTTGTTGACTTTGCTAACATCACCCCTTTGTGGACTTAGCCAAATTGTCAGAATCCACCAAGGCGTTAAGTGAATAAGCACCACTCAATGAATCTGGACTTAAAAACTTTTCAGCACTGCTAGGCATTGAGTGGCGTTGAGTGAATGTCCTTCACTCAATACTTTTATACTTAGATTAGTCTTCTGCTTCTTCAGCAACCTTGGCTTTGAGTGGCGTTGAGTGAATAAGGTTCACTCAACACTTTTTTCCTTAATCTAATCTTCAGCCCTTTCTGCATTCTTGGAGTTCAGAGCGTTAGGTGTATTCACTCAACGATTCTAGACTTTAAAAAAATTCTGGTTTCTTCTTAGGTGCTGACTGACCCAGCATATCTCAAAGCTTTCTTCTTCTGGCATTGAGTGAACTTGCTTCACTCAATGCTTTTGTACTTAGAAAATTTTTACTGTCTCTCTTCTAAGGCTTTGACATAATCAACATGACATTGAGTTATGAAGCTTCACTCAATGCTTCTGGACTAAGCATATTTTTCTTTGCTAGAAATTCTGCGGCTTTGACTTAGGTAGCAATACTTGACGAATTTTGTTGTATGGTGTTGAGTGAGTTGAGCTCACTCAACACCTGTGGACCTAACAGTTTTTTCAGCTTCCAATGCTTAGGCTTTGGTAGAATAAACCAGACTCAATGATTCTGTCTATATGGCATTGAGTGAGTTGACTACACTCAACGCCTGTGGACTTAGCCATTTTTCAACTTTCCAATCTGCCAGGCTTTGACTGTCCAACCTTCTCTCAGCGCTATTAGCTGTATGGCATTGAGTGTATATGCTTCACTCAATGGAGGTGGACTTAGCCATTTTTCTGCTTTCCAATCTGCTAGGCTTTGACTTTCCTTCCATCTTTCAATGCTATTAGCTGTATGGCATTGAGTGTATATGCTTCACTCAATGCTTATGGACTTAGTCATTTTTCCTGCATCTCTAGCAATAGCCTTGAAGTTTGGCGTTGAGTGAGCTGACCTCACTCAATGTCTGTGGATTTACGCAAATTTCCTTCCTATTCAGATATCTTCTTTGAGTCCACCTGTCAATGTCACTTGAACCACCTATCCAATCAATATGACATAGACCAACCTGCATGCAGTAACTTAAACATACATCAAATACAACTATGTATATACCAATGACTTATTTGACTTCTTACAAATCTAGGACATTGGGACCAATGGACCTAACAGATATGGTGTTGACGACAGTCACATAGAACTGCCTCGCCACCTTCGGATCCCCCTGATCCGGACCTAGACTCCTCCGCAGCTAAACATGAGACATTGATGGAATGAGGAGGGGACGTAACGTAACGTGCTGATGAGGGGGCAACCAAAGATGGCGTTGTAGCTCTCGGAGCTTCAACAATGACGAACTGACAGTTCCTTGACACCCTCCCCCCAGTGTCACATGCAGTCCCACCCCTCCCTCGACTTCCTTCATCTCCCACAAAAACCCGAAAAACAGTCCATCCGAGGACAAATGCCTTTGAGCCTCCACCTTCATCTCATCAAACGCTTTCTTAAAGATTATGTTCATAGAGCTCCCATTGTCCACTAGAATCATGGAGACCGTAAAATTTTCTACGGCGGTCTGGATCACCAAGGCATCATAGAACGAGTCTTCATACTCTAGCATATCCTTCGATGAGAAAGTAATTTTATCCTCCGGAGGGGGAGTCTCAGAGGTCGAGGAGACGCTCCTCTTGTACATGGTCTGGAAGCTAACCTTACTAGTGGATTCAATCCCTACTCCCACATGGATCACTCTGATCCCTCCTCAGCCCGGTCCTCGCACCTATCTTGTCCTTTTCCTGGCGGAACTTCTTCGAACCTCACGGGCGGATGTTGCCACACTTTCCCTGGCCTCCCTCATCTCCAGAAAATCTGGGCAGGTGGCCGTTGCATGACCTTCCTCCTGATGGAATCACAGAAAGGCAACGCCAACCTGTCTTCCCTTCCCCTTGTTCCTCCTCGAGCTCCTCTTCTTCCGCCTCTTCCTCGGGCGAACTTCATCACCTCCTGCTGCTACGGGAGGGGGGGCCCTCATCCCTTATCTCCACTCCAGTTGATTAAAACTTACCTGCCAGCAGAAGTTCTCTCCAACCTGGAAACCTCCGCTACACCTGATGATGACCTTCTTGGGGCCTCCATCCCAACCAATTGTTCGGCTACCGCTTCACCCAAATCTTGTGCTACCCCCCCCCCCCCCCTGTGCCCCTGACCTCGGGGCTCTTCTCTCCTCTATCTACCTCCCTGCACCTAGCTCCTTCACGTCCTTTTCTACCAACTTGGACAGCTTCTTGGCAAACGCTGGGTTAGCCATCTCGATTTTTGTCTCCTTTGTCGCCCTGTGCAACAGCTCCTCGAAGGAACGAGGGCACTCTCTTCAGCTCCATGCTAAAAAAACATGGCCTTAGCCCTAGGGTGAAGGCGAGCATCACGGTGTATGCTGACATCTCCTGGACTAGCAGGATCTCCTCTTGGAACCTATCAACGTAGTGTCCCAGCGTCTCCTCCAACCTCTGCTTGATGGCAAAAAAGCACTCTGCCCCCTTCTTCCTCTTCTTCGATGTCGAGAACATCAATAAGAACCCACGACACAAATATTCAAAGCAATGGATGGAACTCACTGGCAACTGGTGAAACCAGTCCCTGGACTTCTCCTTCAAAGTGATGGCACAGAGCCTGCACTTGAAGGCATCTGACATCTGCCTTATGGAAATGGCATCCTCGAACCATTGCACATGTTGTACGGGGTCATCCCTGCCCGTATAGTAAGACATATTTGGTTCCCTAAACCCACCGGGAACCTGGGCTGAGACGATCACCTCACTAAAAGGGCTTCCACCCCTAACATGGTGAGAGGGCATATCTCGAGGTCTCGGCTTGCTGACCCTATCAGCACAAGCTGGCCTGGTGAAGAGCTTCCGCCCAGCGACATCCCTCTCGCCAATCTCCACTGAGATCTCCTTTCTATGGATGCTTTTCGGGAGTGTTCTCGCCTAAAGAAGGGGCCGCAAACACTGGAACCGGAGGCATCACCCATTCGCTTCTCACAAAGAATGCCAAATAGATGGTTTGCAAGAATTCCCGCCTGAAGTCCTCCAGCATCCCGATCGTCACCCCACTCGCCGTAGGTGGAGAACCTCCTGACCCCGCTCCCTCGTCCTTGCCTCTTGTAATATCCTTTAGACTTCTAGACCCTTAGGATGGTATTGTCATGACTGGGTCATGACAAAACCCTGGGAAGTGTCAAAAGGATAGGGTGACTTTGGGAATTTGTGTGTGAACCACCTTGGTCTGCAAATAGTAGAATTCTAATTACTAGCTTAGGGTTGACCTAAGAGCTTCACCATCACTCCATGACCCCACCACAATATCACAAACATATTAGAGGTTCCTTTAGAGCCATGGGGACCAACTAGGGCCAAATAAAATGGTCAAGTTGGCCAAATCAACCCAAACCTAATCATGTCAAACAAAGCTCATACATGGTCAACTGACCTCCCCTTGGCCAAAGGGACCCACCTAGATGTTCCCAAGCCCTAATGGAGTCTAATGGGTCACCAAGGACCCATTGGGGTCAACCAAAGAGGCTAAGTTGACTGAAGTCAACCATAACCCTAAAAAGGTCAAAATGCCCTGACTAAGGGTCAAGGGACCTCCAAGATGCCCAACCAACCCTACTCACGCCTTTGTAGACTTAAGGGGAGACCAATGGGTCACCAAGGACACATTGGGGTCCACCGAAATTATCATGTTGACCAACGTCAACTCTACCTTAAGATTTAAGTCAAATTAGCCCAAATGGGGTAACCGAAGCTCAAGCCCATTTCCCCCACTTTGGCTAACCTTATTTTAATTAAAATTATGAGCTAATGGGCTTCCAACAGGCTGGATTATACATCAAAATCAGCCTTGATGACTTAGAGAGAGAAAAGCTCCAGTTTTCCCCTTTAATGGAAGAGAGAGAATGTGGGGAGTGAAGCCCATTCATGGCTTGGAAGGCCAAAGGCCCTCCCTTTTTACTGGATTATTCCTCGCTGTTCAGTTAAGAGAAGATTAAGGGACTTTCCAACCCTTTCTAGTGGCTGGGTGCAGTGAACCCACCTTGGCCGAATGCCACCTTCAATGGCCATTAATGGCATTGATGCCATGGCCACTTATTCTCCCCTTTTAGCAAACTTAAAAGCATCCCTGGGTCCATAGCAATATTTTCCACTATTCCATTGAAGGAGCAGAGCAAGTTGGTAGTGTTGTTGTAGAACAACGATTGGAGGCACCACCATCCATGGTATTACGACGATCAGCCCGCCTCCATCCCTCCACTAAGGTCATCCCTCATGAAAGTGCAGCTAGATCTGATATACTCTAGAGGGGTGGTGAATAGAGTATATGGTGCTTGAAAACTTTTTACAACAATTGTTTTAATCTGAGTGAGTAGGGAAGCAGTTAATAAATCTAATCACAGAACTAAACTAATCATAAGCCAATCACAGAACAATCACAGCCAGAAACAAAAATAAAGACAAGCAAACCAGATGACACAAGGAAATATAGTGGTTCCCCTAAACTTGGGTACATCCACTCTTCTACCACCCTAGGTAGGAATCCATTGCAGGATGAGTTGATCAGGTGTCCTGGGCACCAATGAGCTTTTGATAAGGTGCTCAAAAACCAAATCAGAGTTTTTGATCAGGTGTCTTGCCACCAATGAGCTTTTGACAAGGTGCTCAAAAACCAAACACAAACTTTTGAAGGGAGTTTGAGAAACCCTTTATAGAGATGGGGATGAGAGAGTTATGGAAGTCTTCTCTTTCTCAAAGCAGCTGAGAAGACTATGTGGATTTGATGGTGTCAAAGCTCCCCCTGAGTCCTTGAGATGTTCAGGAAAAGAAGCTTTGCTGTAGGGTGATAGGCCTTCAGAAGTTGATCTCCAGCAAAAGGTGATTTCAGCAACAGCTGAAATGTTAGGTGTCTGGGGTCTTGAAAGATGTTGGACTTGAACACTTGAGATAAGAGAGATCAGAAGATTTCAGAAAAGTTGATCTCCTTGGATGTGTGTTCTTCAGAGAATTCTTTGAGAGAAAATGTTTTGAACTTGTGTTCTGAGGATTATTGATTTCTGTCTCTGAGAGATTCAAAAAAAAATTCTTCTCTTTTATTCTCTGGTACTGAATAGAAGAAACATCCTCGGTCAAGAATAGCGTTGGCCTGCATTAATTGCATCCTTAATTGCAAAATGTCTTCTGGAGGAAAGTCCACACAAATATTCCTTGAAAATCCCTTAAAACTTGGTCCAGAAATAAATGAAAACGGCTAGAAAATCTTCTGAATTAATTGCAGAATAACTCCTTAACTGATCTGAATTTGAATCTTGAAAATCCTTGAAGTCATCAGAAAACGTCGAACTGAGCTCTGCTATCGTCGAACTGAGCTCAGCGATTTGGACTTATACTGCAACAAAATATCGTCGATCTGAGCTCAAAGATCGTCGAGCTGAGCTCAGAGATAGAGATCCAATACTGAGTCGAAATCGTCGAACTGAGCTCGCAGATCGTCGAATGGAGTTCGACGATATGTGGAAGTTGAGCTCAGCGATCGTCGAATGGAGTTCGCCGATCTGTCGATGTTGAGCTAGACGATCGTCGATCGGAGTTCGACGACTCATCGTACTGAGATCGACGATATGACTTGGTCTCAAACTGAAAGATTCTTGGTCTTGAGGGCAGCTTCCAACCTAGACTTCTAACCCTTAGACTCAATTCTAATTGACCTTTTAAGCTATACAGGAGGTCAAACATTGGTTTCCTAAAGACATAGTGATCCTGACCCAAAACAGTAATAGGGTGTTCCAACAATCTACCCCTATTTGGGTTAGGATTACTATTTACAGAGTTTGGAAAAATTAAATAACACATACAAGCAACAATACAAAAAAGCAAAAAGCTGGACATAGCAGGACCACAGATATATGTATCATCCCAGATAATAATCAGAAATCAGAGAGATTGTCACCTTACATAATCATTTCTTTTCCTTGCTCTTAATGAGTTTGATTTCTCTGTTGGGGTTGAGAGCTTCCTTCTTTGATCTTGTATCATCTGCTGCACCTAAAGAGGTTTGCTGTTTGGGCCTGAGAACTACAGCTTCAGGATGCAGCTCCATGTATCTTTCAGAATCAAAGCATTTGCTTGACCCATATCTTTACAACTCTTTCTTTCTCTGTTCAGACATTGTAGTGATGTTGGATGAGTCTTTGCCTTGCTCTTTAGCTTTCTTGATCTGATCCAGTGCAGCAAACTCTTTCATCCTTGCAGTCCAAGCAGCTGGATTATTCTCAGGGTCTTCAAATGGTACTGGTGGCTCATATCTATTTGAAGGGTTATCTTGAGGAGGCCTGGATGAAACTGTTTCCTTTAATTTATAGGGAAAAGGACCAGAGGTGGTGTCAGATGAAATTTGTCCTTCCCTGGAGTAGGGATGTTGCCTTGAGTATCCTTTAGAATAAACTTGAAATTCTCTTTGACTGCCTCTATATCCTCCTCTTCTGGATTGAGAGCCCCTGGACTGGCTTCCCCTATGATAAGATCTAGCATGTGGCTGATAGGGGGTTTGACTTCTAGCAGGGGGCTGAGCAGCTGAACTTCCACCTGCACCTGCATCAGGAGGAGGTGGTGGAGGAGGATGAGGATGTTCGAATTGAGAAGAGCCTTTTTCATATTTCCTTTTCTTCTTCATTGCTTTAAGTTGATTCTTTGAGTACTGCATCCAGTGCTCAGTTATGGGGCAATCATGAAGAATATAATATGGTATATCATTGTTGTCCTTGACCTTGGCAGGAGGTACTCTCTTCATAGCTTTTCTCCTTGCCTTTCTCTTCCTGGCAATGGTAGCAGAAGAATCATCAGAATCTGTCTTAAACTCATCACTTTCAGAACTTTGATCATCATACAGAGCATCAATCTTTTTCATCAAATCTTGCTTGAGCTGGATTGAAGCAGATACAGAACTGGTAACAGGAGTTGAAGCAGCAGCAACAGCAGCAGATACTGAATGTGTGGCAGTTGAAGTTGAGGCAGAAGCAGAAGGTTGAAGCAGTAGCAACAGCAGTTGGGGAAGCAACAGTTTCACTTACAGAAACAGTAATATCAGCAGCAGAAATATCATCAGAAAATACAGAAGGCTCAAACTCATGTGCCTCTGTCATAAGGATCTCCTTAGAAATTGGCTCATCAGTAGTATCAGCAATAGTATCAACAAATTTTTCAGCAGAAAGGGCAGCAACATCAGAAACAACAACACTGCTTTCAGCAGGAGTAGCAGCAGCATAAACTAAGTTAACAAAGGAAGTGATGATGCTGGGGTCACAACAAGAGAAGTGCACAAGGGCCTTGAGCAAATCCTCTGGGGGCTGGATAGTAACTATCTCTGGAAGACAAGCTTTCTCTGGCAGACAACTGAAATACATTGAATCAAATTCTGAGAGCAAAGACCTGAGGTCTATTGGAAAGACTGCAACAGGAGGTTGAACTGGATCTTGAAACACAGCAGCAGCAGCAGCAGCAGGCAGGCTCACTGAAACAGCAAGAATAGTAGCAGGCAGGCTCACTTCATAGTGCATCTCCCCCTGCCTAGATTCAGATAAAGCTGGATCAAGGCACACTACTGAAGGGGCTGCCTGAGGGAATAAAGAGGAGAGCCTGGCATAAAGAGCTGCCACTGACTCGATTAATGGAGCCAAGGAGGTCTCCAAAAGAAGAGATAGCCTGGGGGCTAGCAATTCATAAAGCCTGTCAGCAAGGGCTGGAATATCTACTTTCTCAGTAGTGACTGGAGCAGAGGTAGAGGATGGAGGTGTAGCTGTTGATGATGGTAGTGGAGAGCTAGTGTAGGGAGGAAGAGATGGTTGAGGTGTGGGTAAGGTGTTGATGGAGGACAGTGGGATGAAGATAGATGGGGTGAAGGTGGGTTGAGCAATGATTTCTTGCAGAAGATCTTGGTAAGATGTTGAGGATGAGGGTAGCTCAGGAGGAGAGGATGGTGAGTCATCCATGAAGGAATCATCAATGAGGTTGAAGGATGGAATGGAGGGTGATGAAGTGGCAATGTTTGTTGGAGGGTAGGAGTATAATGGATGGAATTGTTCTTCTGTTGTTGGTAGAGTAGGGATTGGAGATGGTATGGATGTTGTAGAGGGGCTGGAGATGATGATGGTGGATGGAGTATGAATGGTAGATGGAATTGGAAGAGATGGAATTGGAGGAGGAGGAGGAGAGGCATCAGCAGGCAGGTCAACTGCAGGGGCAGAGGCCTGTGGGGAAGTGACTCTGACAGTCCTGGTGCCTGAAGGAGTGCTGGAAGAGGGCCTGCTGGGCTTGATGATCTGCCTGTCCCATTTACCAAAGAGGGCACATGGCAGTCTCTTGGAAGCATTTATGTGTATCCCAGAGGATGGCAGCAATGCAGGGCACCTATTCTGCAGAAAAATGCCTAATATCCTTCCAAAATTTACAAAACTTTTGTTAATTTTCTTCTTAATGAGGTCAAAGAAGACCTCTCCCCAATTCAGGTTCTTCATGTCCACTATGGCTCCCATTAAGCAGAGCTGATACCTTGAAATTGTATCATGGGCAGAGTGCTTAGCCAAGAGGACTTTGCCAACTACATCAGCCAGGAATCTGTATTCCCCCGACAGATTCTTTTTCAACAGCTTACTAGGGTTAGCCTCAGAATGACCCATTCTGGCAAGCAAGTCAACATATTCTTCTCCAGACAAATCAGTAGAATCTCCACCAGTTCTTAACTCAAAAACCTCTGTCAGAATTGCTGGGGTCAAGGGTACCTGAGTGCCAGAGATTGATCCAACAATGGTGTTTTGATCCTGATTGTGTGCAGTGTAGACCCACTCTTTAATTTCATCAGAAGCAAGCTTGATCCTTGTAGTCATGATTGCAGCAAGTTTCTGCTCTTTGAATAGCTCTAAGATATCCTGAAAAACCTGGTCTGTCGTGCTGAAGGCTTCCATGTCTATGTCAAAGCCGGCATCAAATTTCATGGCGGCGAGAACAGCAACAGAAACAGCCATAGTTACCTGCAAAGATTCAACAAACAAAACGACCAAGTGTAGAAATGTTTGGAGGGAAAGAAAGTTTTTGCAGAGAAATCGAAAGCGCAAAGGAGAACGACGGCGAAAAATGAATTTTATATTAGGGTTCGACGCAGAAATGGAAAGATCGTTGAACTCAGTTCGACGATCGGGGCTGCTAAAGGAATCTGAAGAGTCTTCAACATCGTCGATCTCCGTTCGACGATATTGGAGAGCGTCAAGCTGTGTTCGATGATCGTTCAGAGAAAAAAATCGTCGAGCGCCGCTCGACGATCGTTGACCGGAAGAGATAGTCCATACTATCTGAGAAACGCTGAACTCAGGTCGACGATTTCGGAAATCGTCGATCTCCGTTCGACGATCTGGGGGAAAATCGTCGAGCGCAGTTCATAGACCAGAAAAACTCTAGACACTAAGAAAAAAATCAAGATGTTTGCCTACTCTTGGTCAATTTTTTTTAAACTTTTAAAAATCTTGGATATTATTTAAGACTCCCTCCATCTAACATTCCTAACTAATTTAGGAAGAAGATCTGTTTCTTTTCATCCAAAGGCTTGGTGAAAATATCTCCCCTTTGTAAATCAGTTGGGATATATTGTAGTTCAATTTTATTCTTTTCAACATTATCCCTTAAAAAGTGATGTCTAATCTCTATGTGTTTTGTCCTACTATGGAGGACTGGATTTTGAGCTATAGAAATAGCACTGCTGTTATCAAAAAAGATTTTATACTTCTCTAAGTTGTAGCCATAGTCTAGGAGTTGGTTTTGAATCCACAAGATTTGTGAACAACAATTGCCTGCAGCCATATATTCAGCTTCAGCAGTTGAGGTTGACACAGAAGTTTGTTTCTTACAAAACCAGGAGACAAGTCTGTCACCAAGGAACTGACAAGTTCCACTGGTGCTTTTTCTGTCAATTCTGCATCCAGCATAATCGGCATCAGAAAATCCAGTTAAATCAAATGCTGAATCTTTTGGATACCATAGACCTAGATTTGGACAACTTTTAATATACCTGAGAATCCTCTTTACAGGTGTTAGGTGTGACTCTCTAGGGCTTACTTGGAACCTAGCACATATACATGTAGCAAACATTATATCTGGTCTACTCGCTGTAAGGTACAGTAAAGAGCCAATCATTGCTCTGTATATTGTCTAATCAACAAGTTTCCCATGTTCATCAGCATCCAATACAGCATTAGTAGGCATAGGTGTTTTCATACAAGATGCTTCAGACATGCCAAATTTCTTAACCAATTCATTTGCATACTTGGTTTGAGAAATAAAGATGCCTTCAGCATGCTGTTTGACTTGCAATCCTAGGAAGAAGGATAGCTCACCCATGCTACTCATTTCAAATTTAGAATGCATTAGGTTGGAAAACCTTCTGCACAATTTTGAGAGTAGAACCAAAAATAATATCATCTACATAGATCTGTACTAGTAGGGTATGGGACTTATGGGTTCTAATGAAAAGAGTTTGGTCTACTCTACCCCTCAAAAATCCATTTTCCAAAAGGAACCATGCTAGGGTCTCATACCATGCTCTAGGAGGTTGCTTGAGACCATATAATGCTTTGTTCAATTTAAAAACATAATGAGGATAAGTTGGAGAGATAAAACCTGGAGGTTGTCTGACATATACTTCCTCTTTGATGTCTCCATTTAGAAATGCACTTTTGACATCCATCTGATATACCTTGAATCCTTTATGTGCTGCATAAGCTAAAAAGATTCTGATGGCTTCCAATCTTGCAACTGGTGCAAAAGTCTGGTCGTAGTCTATTCTTTCTTCTTGAGAATATCCCTGAGCAACTAGCCTTGCCTTGTTCCTTACAATTACTCCTTGATCATCTAGTTTGTTTCTGAACACCCACTTTGTTTCAACAATGGGGTGATCCTTAGGCTTTGGCACTAGTTCCCACACTTTGTTCCTTTCAAATTGATGCAACTCTTCTTGCATTGCAATGATCCAGTGTGGATCTTGCTCTGCATCTTGAATGGACTGAGGTTCAATTTAAGATAGGAAGCTGGTGTGCAACAGGTTTTGGTTGACCTGACTTCTGGTTTGCACACCAGCTGAGATGTCTCCAATTATTTGGGAAATTGGATGGTCTCTTGATGTTACTAAATCAACAGGGGGTGTTGATTGTTCACCAACCTGTGTTGTTGTTTCCTCTTGTGGTACAACAACTGGCTCTTCAAGTTGTTCTTCAATATGTTGAATACTTTCTTCATCTTCACTGCTTTCATCCCTTTGAGTAACCTGTAACTTGTTCAAGTCTTCAACAAGAGAATGTTCCTGCAAAGGTTCTATGGTAGAAGGGATCTTCTCCTTGAAAGACATGTTAGATTCATCAAATGATATGTGAACAGATTCCTCAATTTTTAGAGATGATTTATTATAAACCCTATAAGCCTTGCTGATCATGGTGTATCCCAGAAAAACTCCTTCGTCAGCTTTAGCTTGAAATTTTGCTAAATATTTCTTGTCATTATTATGTATATAGCAAATACAACCAAAGACTCTAAAATAATCAACTTTAGGTTTCTTCCCTTTGAGTAATTCATAGGGAGTCTTTCCCTTTAGTTTATGTATCAAACTTCTATTCAGCACATAGTTGGAGGTGTTCACTGCCTCTACCCAAAAGGATAGAGGAAGGTGAGCATCTGACAATAATGTAGTGGCAGATTCAATAAGGGTTCTATTTTTCCTTTCAGCTACCCCATTTTGTTGAGGAGTTCTAGGAGCTGAGAAAGTATGCCTGATCCCTTCACTCTGACAGAACTCTTGCATAAGAAGAGAATCAAACTCTGTCCCATGATCACTTCTGATCAGGGCAATGTGAGTATTGAACTCAATCTATATACATTTGAGAAACTCTGTCAGACACTTAAAGTTATCAGACTTCTTCCTTAGAAAGAACACCCAAGTGAATCTAGAGAAGTCATCTACAACTACTAAAGTGTAAGATTTCCCTCCTAGGCTTTGTACTGTGATGGGTCCAAAAAGATCCATGTGTAACAGATACAATATCCTAGGTGAATCACTCTTATTAAGTGACTTAAAGCTGTTTTTAGTTTGCTTGCCTAATTGACAGGCCCTATAGAGTCCTTCCTTCTTGTAGGGGCCAGAAGGTAGTCCTCTAACAAGGTTATCCTTGGATAGCATAGCAATAGTTCTAAGGTTTAGGTGTCCTAGTCTCTTATGCCATAAAATATTTGGTCTACAAACAGAATTGAACAGGCAAATATCTACATCTGTTGAAAGAAAATCTACTAGATAGATGTTACCTTTCCTTTTACTTGTCAACACAGTTGTGTTGTCCTCTGACTTGATTTTGCATAATGCTTTGCTGAAGGTCACCTGGTAGCCTTCATCACACAGCTGATTGATGCTTATTAAGTTGTGCTTCAGTCCTTCCACATAAGCTACCTTCTTGAATGTTACTGATCCAATCTGGACTGCACCATATCCTTTAGTTTGTCCAAAGTTTGAGTCACCAAAGATAACTTTGGGTCCAAGCTTGGCTCTAAAGGATGTGAGGTTGTCCTTGTTTCCTGTCATGTGCTTAGAGCACCCACTATCGAAGTACCATTGCTGGTTAGATGTTGGATAGGTCTTCACCTGCACATAAAATAATTCATTTGTTTTTGACCCAGTTTACCTTGGGCCTAGGTTGATAGCCTTTAAATTCTGAAATAAAAGACATCCCAAATTGACTCTTATATCCTTCAGGATGATATCTTCTTGGAGGTATAATCCATTCAGTATAAGGGTTAAAGATTTGGGATGAAGGACCCTTAGGATTTGATTTTGATTTGCCCTTGAAAGAATTTCCAGAGCTCTGACCTCTGTTCGACGATCGTAGAGCTGCGTTCGACGATCTTGGGTCAGATCATCGAGCTCCGTTCGACGGTCGTCTATGGCAGATTTCAGAAACTTGAGATCGTCGACCTAAGTTCGACGATTTTGCCTGAGATCGTCGATCTGCGTTCGGCGATCGTCGATCTTCGTTCGACGATTTTTGCTAGAACATAGTTTTCTTGGGCAGATCAGAATTTTTCCTAGCTACCTCTATAACTCCCTTTCCTTTATCAGAGATGAACTTGATTGGAGTTGTTAGAACTATGGGTTGGCTGGATGAAGCACCCAAGCCCAGTGTACTATTAAGTCTGGAGTTCACTGTGCTTGTGATGTCCATCAGCTTGATACTTCTCCCATTAAGGGATTCTTCAAGCTTCTTGGCCTCAGATAGCTCACTTTTCAGTGAAGCTATCTGCTCCCTACAGCACTCCAACTCCTGAGAGAGTTTGAGGTTTTCTGACTTTAAGGTATTATGTTCAGATAAATGATTTCTGAGAGAGATAATTTCTTTCTCAGATTTTAGCAGGTCTAAACATAATGCTTTAAATTCAGATTTAAAGTCCTCTGAATTAAAATCAAATGAACTAATTACCTGATCTTCTTCAGGTTGAGTCTCTAAATCTGACTCTGACTCCTCTTCATCTGAATTATGTTGTGAGGCATTGATTGCCATCATGCAGAACTCTTTCTCTTCTGCATCATCTTCATCATCACTGGAGCTGGATGAGGCTTCTGACTCCTCTTCAGTCTCACTCCAGGGTTCAGCAACAAACCCCTTTCTTGTATGTTTGTTTTTGCTTGAGGAGGGTTTGCCATTGCCATTCCTCTTGAAGTCTTTCTCCTTTCTTCTTTCTTTCTTGTCCCTTCTGTCCTTGTTTTTGTTTTCTGGACAGTCAGGAACAATGTGCCCTGGTTTCCTGCAACCAAAGCAAACAATTTTTTTATTATTAATTGACTTATCATACCTTGGCTTATCATGCTCCTTGTATGATCTCATTCTGATGTCCTTTCTGGCCATCTTGTAAAATCTTTTGGCCAACAGACTGAGCAGTTCATCATTGCCTTTGACTTTGTCTTCAGGCTGATCTTCAGTAGCCTTGAAGGCTATTGTTTTCTCTTTTCTTGTGGCTGGTGTGGCAGCCTTCTGTTCTTCTTCTCTATTCTTGATGAGTAGCTCATAAGATTTGAGCTTACCCAATAGAGCTTCTATGGTGATCTCATTCAAACTTCTGGCATCCTTGATTGGCTAGATTCTTGAATCCCAAGTGCTAGGGAAGCACATTAGAATTTTGTCATTAAGTTCAGTTAGTGAGATCTCTTTATCCAAGATCCTGAGTTCACTGACTATTAGACTGAGCCTGTTGTACATATGTCCCACTGACTCAGTTTCTCCCTTCTTGAAATTCTCATATTGAGATATGAGGTGGGATCTCCTATCCTTTCTCTCATCAGCTGAGCCTGAGACTATTTCAAAGAGTTTATCCCAGATTTGCTTTGCTGAATTGCATTCAGCTACCTTTTGAAAGATGTCATCAGACATGGTCTGGGCTAAGATGTTCATAGCCTTGGCATCAGCTACCTTCCATTTCTTGATATCAGCATCTGTTCCTGATGGAAGTGGAAGAACATTTGTACTTGAGTTCTCTGGGGGTCTTGGACAAACTGTCAAAACAGAGTTGAAAATATCATCGTCAATAGAATTCATGTATAATCTGATCCTTGCTTTCCAGAGTGCAAACTGGGATAGATTGCACACTGGAGGTCTGGTGCTAGCATAATCTTTGTTTTGGGCCATGATTTGTGAAAACAAAGTCTAATACTTAAACTCAAAAGAAAACAGATCCAACTAGGAATCTTTGGGTTCAGGTGTTAGCATGTACAACCACCAAGGTGTGGTATGTATAACCAACCTGCCTCTGATACCAATTGAAAGTGCAGCTAGATCTGATATACTCTAGAGGGGGGGGGTGAATAGAGTATATGGTGCTTGAAAACTTTTTATAACAATTGTTGTAATCTGAGTGAGCAGGGAAGCAGTTAATAAATCTAATCACAGAACTAAACTAATCATAAGCCAATCACAGAACAATCACAGCCAGAAATAAAAATAAAGACAAGCAAACTAGATGACACAAGGAAATATAGTGGTTCCCCTAAACTTGGGTACATCCACTATTCTACCACCCTAGGTAGGAATCCACTGCAGGATGAGTTGATCAGGTGTCCTAGGCACCAATGAGCTTTTGATAAGGTGCTCAAAAACCAAATCAGATTTTTTGATCAGGTGTCTTGCCACCAATGAGCTTTTGACAAGGTGCTCAAAAATCAAACACAAACTTTTTAAGGGAGTTTGAGAAACCCTTTACAGAGATGGGGATGAGAGAGTTATGGAAGTCTTCTCTTTCTTAAAGCAGCTGAGAAGACTATGTGGATTTGATGGTGTCAAAGCTCCCCCAGAGTCCTTGAGATGTTCAGGAAAAGAAGCTTTGTTGTAGGGTGATAGGCCTTCAGAAGTTGATCTCCAACAAAAGGTGATTTCAGCAACACCTGAAATGTTAGGTGTCTGGAGTCTTGAAAGATGTTGGCCTTGAACACTTGAGATAAGAGAGATCAGAAGATTTCAGAAAAGTTGATCTCCTTGGATGTGTGTTCTTCAGAGAATTCTTTGAGAGAAAATGTTTTGAACTTGTGTTCTGAGGATTATTGATTTCTGTCTCTGAGAGATTCAAAAAAAATTCTTCTCTTTTATTCTCTGGTACTGAATAGAAGAAACATCCTCTGTCAAGAATAGTCGTTGGCCTGCATTAATTGCATCCTTAATTGCAAAATGTCTTCTGGAGGAAAGTCCACACAAATATTCCTTGAAAATCCCTTGAAACTTGGTCCAGAAATAAATGAAAACGGCTAGAAAATCTTCTGAATTAATTGCAGAATAACTCCTTAACTGATCTGAATTTGAATCTTGAAAATCCTTGAAGTCTTCAGAAAACGTCGAACTGAGCTCTGTTATCGTCGAACTGAGCTCAGCGATTTGGACTTATACAGCAACAAAATATCGTCGATCTGAGCTCAAAGATCGTCGAGCTGAGCTCAGAGATAGAGATCCAATACTGAGTCGAAATCGTCGAACTGAGCTCGCAGATCGTCGAATGGAGTTCGACGATATGTGGAAGTTGAGCTCAGCGATCGTCGAATGGAGTTCGCCGATCTGTCAATGTTGAGCTAGACGATCGTCGATCGGAGTTCGACGACTCGTCGTGCTGAGCTCGACGATATGACTTGGTCTCAAACTGAAAGATTCTTGGTCTTGAGGGCAGCTTCCATCCTAGACTTCTAACCCTTAGACTCAATTCTAATTGACCTTTTAAGCTATACAGGAGGTCAAACATTGGTTTCCTAGAGACATAGTGATCCTGACTGAAATCAGTAATAGGGTGTTCCAACACCTCACCTCCTTCTTCAGTGGATAGATCCACTCTTAACGGAAGCCAGAGTTGAGGCCAATTGGCCCAAGTTCGGCATGGTCGAAAGCTTGAATTTACAAGCTATTTCTTCCACCCACAAACCCCGATTCCGACCACCTGTGGACGGGCCTACCACTGCTTATCGATGGCCAACAGCTCAACGAAGGTGGTGGTGGCGTTGGCCGGCCGAGGAGAGGCTAAGGTGGCCTGGAAATTGCCTCCCAAAATAGCCCAGAACGGGATAATCCCGACCATTGGCGCGTTGGGGAAGATGAATGGATCCCGTCTATCTTGCGTTAAGATTTGTGCGGGATTAAATAAAATCAAACTATAGCTATGGTATTATTCTATCACACAATTTGCAGTGTTTTGAATTAAATTTTAAACAAATACCTAGGTGTTGTTTCAGAGAAAATGGTCAACAAGAAAATTGTATCTCTATGGTTCTACATTAATTTGAAATTGGTTTCAACCCATTTGGGTAAGTGGTTTGACCAGATCACTCATTTTGGTGAGGTTTATACCTAGGCTAGACCAGAGTCTATTTTGAGAGCCCCCATTAATCCAGCCATCCAAATGACTTGAAAGTTTGGATGCGGGTCACTCTTACCTATACCTAGAATATATCCAAAAATGAGAATTTTTGGAAAATGATTTCTAAGGTTATGGAAAACATTTCATTTTTCATGTAGGATTTAATTAAGGTGTCTAATGATCTCCAAACCCTCCAAAAGTTTGATGAGTGGTCCTTGGGGCCATCATAAGGCTCTGTATAAATTTTCATCCTTTATGGTGATGATTTGGTTTGAAAATAAGCAAACCATAAGTTGGACCAAGAAGGGGTAGTTAGGCCAAGGTGCCCCTTGTGGGTGTTGAGTGTCCAAGTCACCTCAACAGAGGTTGAAACTTGGGCCACTGATATGTTATAATGTCAAACACCCTCTCATGGAGTTTGGGTGGATTAGGGTGGATTTGCCCTAGAACCCTAGTTCAAAACATAGGGTTTAACTTATGTGGTTTGTAAAGGACATCGGGTGATATGTCATTGTATGGACTTGGTGTTTAGTCCATGTGAACTTATTGTGCTGAAATGCCCTAGGGTGGAATTTGGTAGTATTTGTAAACATGCACCCAACTTTAATCACTTGGAAACTAATTAGTTCTTTACACCTTAAGGAATAAATATGGGGTCATGCGACCTTGGATCCTTGTGAAATTTAGGCAGAAGAGTTTCTATAACTGTATGAGTCTCTGGAAATTATTATAGTATGTTTAGAAAATAGTATCCTATACTTGTAGTTATGACCTTCATCTTGCCCCATGTGATGATTTAGAAGTAACCATGGTTAGATTAACTTATAATGATATGAAACTGTGGAAAGGTTATTTAAATATCATTTAGAGGCACTAGTAAATTATCTGGAATATTTGGACATTTTGCCTTAGTACTTCATGTGTTAAGTGAACTAGTGCACCATGTTTTGATAAATAGCTAATAATTATTATGTCTTGCTGTAAAATTGTGTTACTTGGCCAAAGAATGTTTTAGGGCATAATACAATCTAGAAAATTATTTCATGTCACTTGGATGAGTTTATGAGAATGTTTCTTCACAAAGTGCACTTTAGAGGATTTACTTGAATTATTTTTATACATGGCTTACTGACCTTGAAATTGCATGAAACTTAGTCAGTAGTGTTTTATGATCATTATAAGGCTCTGCTAAGTTTTATATAAATTTTGGATTATGATTTATGGTACTCCCTTCTTTAACCGCAATTATTTGAATTACATTGATTTATTTTTTTAGATATTATTACATTTATAAATGTCTATGAAATTTGGTGTTCATTAATACTTTATAATCATATAGTATTCATAATTTTTGGATAGCCATACCTTAAGGAAATCTAGTACTTCATGTTCAAAATTACTCATGGCCAAACTTTTGGGAAAATTTAAAAAATGCTAAATTAGATAGGAAAATTACAAGTTTCTGTATTTGGGCCAAATTTTTCATGATAGACCCATAATAATTATCTTAGGGCATTTGGATGGAAATTTAGAGTACCTCCTATCATGTACATCATATAGCTTAGGTTGGTCTAGATTTAGTAAAGCTGCGGAAATTGGGATAATATGAGGAATGGACATAGGGAGATGGGGTTATTGGTTTACTGATCTTGGTAAAGTGAAAAAGAAAAAAAAGAGGCCTTCATTAGGATTCATGATGAGGAGAGTGATGGGTTGTCTAGAGTTAAGAGGTGCTCGGGATCGACGAAAGAACATCTTTCCTATGGAGGGAGAGAGAGTCAAAATACACTAGTGCTAGATCCAGAGTAATATTAAAAAGGGATCGGGAATTGGGTATTAACCAATAATAGTAAGTGCCTTGCAAAAGGGAGCTTTGGGCTTCAGCTCATCGTAGTTCTTAGTGCCCCCGAGAGCCCTTCACAGGGAATGCCCTTGGCAGTCCTAGGTTAATGTAAGCCATAAGACTAAATGGATTACAAGAGTAATTAGAAATAATCTAGGGTTACACTTTCACTCACACTCCCCGGTGTTGCGGGAGTTAGGTTGGATCACACGAGCGATAGGCTCAGAGGTTTTGGGGATGGGAAGGTTAGCTCGGCGAGCCGATGGTTCAGTAGATATTTGTGATGGATGAGATAGTCCGGGGAGCTTTGGCTCGGTAGATAATTATGATGGACTGGATAGTCCGGGGAGTTTGGCTCGACTGGAAAATATAGTAATTTTGCATGTGCATAAGAAAAAAGGTGGTGGGTCTTCGGTATTGGAGAGTCGTCACACCGAAACTAGTATGTTGACTAAGCAAGTGTGGCTTATAACTAGGACAAATAAAGTCCGGTGCGCAGCCGGCAAGAGTTGTAACTCCTCGAAAGTCGGAAATGATCTGGTGGCGTCTTAAGGTCAATCTGGGGCCTGATAAGGGTCACACGGCCTGGGACATGGGCATGTCTATTGCTGTGTCCTGCTACGAGTTAGACGATTTTCTGTGTGGTCGACAAAATGCATTCGACGATCCTTGGAGGTCGGGCACACGACCTGAGACACGGGTGTATCCAGGGCCGTGTCCTGCTCTGTGTTGGCCAAGCTGTGTTGAGTGTAGAACACGGCCTGGAATACAGGAGTGTACTGGTCGACATGGGTGTGTTAAAAGTTGACACGGGCGTGTCTAAGCCTGTGTCCTGGTCGGGATGCGACTATTTTAGCGTTGTTTGAGGTACACGGCCTATGACATGGGCGTGTCCATGGATGGCACGGGCGTGTCCTAAGCCGTGTTAGATGTCGTATCCTGTTCTGTGTTTCACTGGGTTACGATGAGTGTGAGACACAGCCTGTGATATGGGCGGGTCACAAGCCGTGTTCGGCCCAAGAAAGTGATTTTTAGGGGCGAATCATGGCCGTTCATTTCCTTCAAATAGGATCCAATGGTCTAGAGATCTCCCTGCTGTTATAAGGCCGGGAGTTGAGGGTTAAGCCCTCATTTCTCTTAAGGCTTTCTCTTTCTAAAGTGTTAGAGAGAGGGGAGAGCACGAAAGAAGGAGAAGGAGAAATCCAGCTGCCGGTGGAGCTTCGGAGCCCCAAATTGCAAGTCGAGTACAGATCCGTGGAGGCAAAGCCGTTGCTGTGCTTTTCATCCAGCTAGTTTTCCATGGCGCCAAAGCGAACCTCTAGGGTAATGATTCTCTTCTTAGACATGTGAAGCCCTCTTCCTTTTTGCATAGGAAACTCTCTCTCGCGAGTGTGCGGTGAGCGTGAGTTATTCCTTTGGGTAGATATAGTTTATCCCTGTCATTTTGCATATAGATTCTGGAATCGAAGTACGGACATAGGCACGGTGTGTGAAGCCTACCTGGACAAGTTAGTATGGATCGGTGATGTTTTCATTATGCTTTTATTGCCGGAGAAGACTCCATACCGTTTCATTTTTCGAGTTTTCTACATGGTAGATTGCGACCGGGAGCCTTGGAGACAAACTCCAAGGTGCACCCGGAAAACTGGGCAGAAGCGTGATTCTGCCATCTTGGTGGCCTGGGATCCAACTTGCACATAACTGGGTTATGTAAATTGTGCGATCATTTTGGGACTTGGGGAAGCTTGACCCATGACTATGGCTTAAATTGACATGATAGTGTGAGCAACGGGTTAGGCGGAACCGTACACGCTCTATGTGGTTCGGTTAAAGCGACCTAAAGTACATGGTACTTATCGTTGGCATAGATGGATGGTCTTAGGCTTAGGCTGGAAAGACTTTAATGCTCATGAGGTTTGCCGTATAGGGGGCTGTGGTGAGACCGCGGATATAACCGGGTTCACCGAGAATGTGCCCTGAGAGCACGGGGTGTGTGGCCGTGCGTGCCTATGCCTGTGGTGAAGTGTAATTTCACTATCTTGTTTGATGATACTAATAATATGCAGGGAAGGAGCACTGCCGCCCCTAAAGAGGGGCGGGGACGTTATAATTTGGTCAGCTTTAGCTGACCGTTGCTTTTGTTTGCCACCGCTGCAGCGGAATGTTGATTGTAGGTGTTGCGGAGCCTAGTGGCAAGTAGCGGGCTGAAGCCCTGATGCTGAGCCAGCCCTTGAAGGCCAAAGCGAATGTTTACTCTTTTGATTGTATGTGACCGGTCTGCATGCTGATGTATGGAAGACATTTATTGTTTAAGTAAACGCTTGTAAGGCCATAAGGCCAAGTACTTTGTGTATTTGTACGCTCATTCCTACTTTGGGTTTTTAGTGGGCATTCAAGTTGTGGCTTGGGTTCTTTTCTTTGCAACATTTAAAATGCTTCTGATAGAATGTGCTCTGTGTAGGGCTTGTGATATTGGAGAGTTGGTTTCATTTAGTAACCCTTCGGTCTGTCTGTAGTATATGGCGTCGGACCCCGGGCAGACCTACTGCTATATGCCATGTGACAGATAGGGTTGTTACAATTTGGTATCAGACTACCTGTTTCTATCTTGCTTATTTGAATTCATGTATGAATTCTTTTAAGGGGTCGTGAGCACATATATGTGCATCATCATTATAACCTAAAAAGAACCCATGAATGTCCACTTAGGAATGAAAATACACATGTTTGAGGAACCTGCGAGTTCCTATAATTACTTTTTGCAATTTTGTTTGGTCGCTTAAGAGTGTGTTGTACGACTATAGGTGACCAGGAGTGGTGCTAGACAGTCACAACACCCGCTTTTTGAGGCAAGTAGTGCACTGAATGACGTACTTACAACCCCTCCTTTGGCAGAATCTATAAGACTTCTGGATGAAGCGGTGTTTTTGAAGATAAATGCCCAGTCAGGAAGACAAGTGTAGCAGCCTGCCCCTGATGTGGAGCAGGTACCTCTTCAAGAGGAAGAACCTAGAAGGGTTGAACAAGTGGTGGTAAAGCCATTGATACCAAGAAGAGGAATAAAAAAGCAGCGCAAACATGTAATGGGATTTAACCCTCCGGGTGTTCTCGGGGACTGGAACCCCAACTCAAGTCGAAGATTGGCTCTCTCAGGTGAAGAGAGTCTTGACGGCTACGGAAATGGAGGAATGGAAGAAGACCACCATAGCCACCTTCCTGTTGGATTGAGAGGCGAGGTTGTGGTGGGAAAGGGTTATAACTGCATCACTTGGTTGAAAGACAAGTCACAGATGTCTCGATGGAGGAATTCTCGAGACTATTCTTGGCAAGGTACCTTCCATCGGCTCAAAGGTGTTAAATTTTCTCAAAGTGGTCAGCAAGATAGCCTAAAGCCAAATTAATATTCTCAGAACTATCGAGTTAACACTTTGATCTTGCGGAAGCCCAAAGAGCAAGCTTAACACCACATGCAAATGGAAGAAATTAGATCTTATTTTCATTAACTTCTTTATAAGGCGAGGTATACGTAGAGAGACATGATTTCACTAGTACAAAAGCTACAAACAGAAAGCTCAAAAAACAAGCCGGGCAGACAACAATTGAAACCGCCGAGACCGCTCAGTCCGCCAAGATCGCTGAAGCCGCCCGAACTGCTGCAAGACGCTGAATAGAACACGGAGTCCGCCTGAGACCACGAGGTTGGGCGGACACACCATTATTTGTTGCCTGCTGAGGAACTGATGAACAGACCGCCTACCCGCCTGAGACCGGCAGACAGGTTATTGGAACTTGAACAAGCTGAAGCAGAGAACCACTGACAAGCTGCAGAAGCGACTAGCTGAGACCTCAGAGACTGCACACATCCAAGTACTTGACCGAAGTCAAAGACAAACTCTTGTCTCCTTGAAGCTATCCGCGCGACCTGCACACATCAAAACGTCAGCTCTACTCAACCCACGCGGATAGAGAAATTCAAACCGCAGCAATCGACCAAGCCCCAGTTACTGTTCACTCAGTTACTGTAGACGTGTCGGGGGGTTCTATTTATAGGAGAGGTGAGGAGTGTGGTCACCACCCTAGTGAATAGAATCACCTCCCTAGCCCGTACGCTAACTCAACCCAGTCCGGCAAATCCGCACGGACTTGACCAGACCATTCCTCCAGGAGCCAGAACAAAACACCAGTCCTCCTCTATGCAGACTCACATGCTGCCGACCTACCTAACACTGGCACAAAGCCAGTCAGCCCAAAGCAAACAGCGCTAGACTGTCACCCAATACAGCACACGGACACCCCCGCAACACAAGCTGCAACAGCCCGCAATACCATATTACGCGGACTCAGGAGACAGTCC
The DNA here is from genome assembly GCA_039583875.1 of Platanthera guangdongensis. NCBI lineage: Eukaryota > Viridiplantae > Streptophyta > Magnoliopsida > Asparagales > Orchidaceae > Platanthera > Platanthera guangdongensis. Next base: position 126,217,701 of record CM077158.1, on the reverse strand, counting down.
GCAGAGCTCGGCAAACAACGTCACCCCGCCAAGAGTCCACGACCAACAGGCAATCCGCCCAGTCAACAGCGGACTCTGTGAACACTGCGGACACTGAGAACTTGTCATAGCAAATGACCAAGTCCAGTAGCCCACCAAGCACTGGCGTGAGCTCGGCGGACACAAAAGCTCCAGACCGCCTACCAACAGGACAATCCTCCCCAGGATGGGTAACATCCACTTCATCATGGATAGCTCGGCAAGAAGCAAGGCACCGTCTACACAGATGCGGACTCCGCGGACGCCAAAGCATGGAAAAGGGCAGAGTCCGCAAGCTCTACCCACACAGCTCTCAACAACGGACACCTACCGGACTCCAACACCAGACCGTGCAGTCCTCCACAGCAGAACATCGCTGCACCACCTGAGCTCGGCAAAGGATACATCCGAACTCCAAGGCCAGTCCGCAACAGCGGACACCGCAGACTCTCCAGTTTGCCAAGTCTCCTGTGGAAGAACTCCCAAACTACTGGATAACAAGCTTGCAAAACCACAAGTCCGTAGATCATCATATCCTTCAGCCAGCGAACTGCAGTCCGCTCAGACCGCTTTGCTAGAAGCTCAACCTTGGCCATAGCCTAACCAAGCCTCATAGCAGACCGCCTAGGCCGCGCATCAAGCCGCACACCAGGCCGCACAGGCTACTCCATAAGAATAGCCAAGCCACCAAGACAGCCAACACTTAGGACGCAACATGCAGTCGTCCCAGGCCGCGGACTCAGACCGCTCAGGCCGCTCAAGCTGCTCTTCAACAGTCAAGCCAGCCAATGTCACCAGGCCGCACCAGGAGTCCGCCCAGGCCACGGACTAAGTCCGCACAGGCCAATTACACTGCCAGGCCTGTCCATCACCCACTTCCACTTCACAAATTTCAATAAAAGGATTGCTACGGAGAATGAGTTCCAGAGGTTGATGCAGGGAGACAGTAGCATGGATGACTATCTCCATGAGTTTATGCAGTTTGGTCGTTATGCTATCTCTAAGTTTGTTGATGAGGAGCATAAGACCAACCGGTTCTACGAGGGTCTGTGTGATGACCTAAGGTTACTACTCTCTAATCCTATGACGCAGGGCTCCATAACCTGGTCAATACTGCCCGATCGTTGGAGAAAGATCTGAAGAGTGTCAAAGGAAAGAAGGACTTGAGTGCGAAGAAGACGGAGTTCAAGGTGCCAATATCCTCAAAGTCTGGGTTCCGTAAGTGGAAAAAGAAGGCTAGGACTTCAGGTCCAGCCCCTTATTCTGTTGCATCAGGTGCAACTACTGGCCGAACCCCGGGAGCATGCTATAACTGTGGGAAGCCGGGACACTTTGCCCGAGATTGTTGGAGCGGACGTCCAAAGTCCGAGAGGAAGCCTGGAGCAATGTACTAGGAGAAGGGGAAGGTGGTGGAGTCAACCACATCCTACTATTCTCCAGCGCATCCTAGGGTGTACAATCTTGGCCTGCAAGAGGCCATAAAGCAGGCTGACGTGGTGACAAGTATAGGTTAAATAATAGCAGTTTAGCTTTATATATTTGTTACCTTTTGCGCGTTAGCTTATAACTGCTGGTGCTAGGCTTTGTTTTGATTTTCGGCTATCCGGCGTGAGCACTATTCGATACGAGACCTTCACATTCCTTTTTGTCCGAAGGATTTGTTTCGCGCATCAGAGTACCTTCTTTGATGGCAAGGGACAAACTGGATGTGTTGTTGCCTAATGGGTGTTCAATGGGCGCGGATAGAGTTTGTTGAGTAAAGATACAGATTGGGAGTCAAGAGTTTGACTTGCAAGCGTCACTACTGCTGATAGTGGAGTTCGACGTGATCTTTGGGATGGACTGGCTCTCGGAGCAGCGGGCATACATTGATTGCAACCGCAAGGAGGTCAAATTGGGAACTGATCGTGACATGACTTTTGTGGGCATAAAAGGATCGAGCAAGACTTTGATGTCTGCTCTCCAGGTGGTTAAGGCAGTTCATGCTGGTGCAGAGCTGTTTCTCACTTTGGTGGAAGGTTCGAAGCCCAAGCCTAGTTTGGACAGCATCCCAGTTGTATCTAAGTTTCCTGACGTGTTCCCTGACGATCTCCCTTGAGCTCCACCTTAGCGAGAGATCGACTTCACCATTGAACTGGTGTCAGGTGCCAAACATGTGTCACGCTCTCCGTATCAGTTAGCGCCTAAGGAGATGGCGGAACTGAAAGTTCAACTTCAAGAGTTGTTAGAACAGGGGTGTGTGCGTCCAAGTTCGTCGCCTTGGAGCGCACCGGTCCTCTTTGTTAAGAGGAAGTACGGAAGCTTATGGCTCTGCATTGATTACCGAGAGTTGAATAAGCTAACAGAAAAGAAAAAGTATCTGATTCCAAGGATCGATGATCTATTCGATCAGTTAGTTGGGTCAACGGTGTACTCGAAATTGGATCTGAAATCCGGATACTATCATCTGAAGATAAGAGAAAGCGACATCCCTATGACAGCTTTCAGCACGCGGTATGGGCATTATGTGTTTACCGTCATGCCATTTGGGCTGACAAATGCGCCATCTGTGTTTATTGATTTGATGAACAGAACGTTCAGAGAGTACCTGGACAAATTCGTGATAGTCTTTATCGATGATATATTGGGGTACTCGCAGTGCGAAGAGGATCACTTGAAGCACCAGCATATGGTGTTGGAGACATTGAGGAAGAACCAATTGTACGCCAAGTTCTCCAAATGCGAGTTCTGGTTATCCTCGATAGTATTCCTTGGCCATATAGTTAGTGGAGAAGGGATTGTAGTAGATCCGGCGAAGATAGTAGCGATAGAGGAGTAGTCTGTGTTATCTACAGTGGCGGAAGTACAAAGTTTCCTAGTACTTGCTGGCAACTAGAGGCGCTTCGTAGTGAAATTCACGCGGAAGGCGTTACCCCTCACGACTTTCACGAGGAAATATCAAAAGTTTATGGGGTCATCGAAGTACGCGCAATCTTTCGAATAACTAAAAAGTCAGTTGACCACGACGCCTATTCTATGTTCGCCGAGTGGGACCAAAGGATCTGAGATTTACAGTGATGCTTCAGGCAGTGGCTTAGGGTGTGTTCTACAAAAACATGGGAGTGTAATAGCTTACGGCTCACGCCAGCTGAAGGTGCATGAGAGGAATTATCCGGTCGATGAATTGAAGTTAGCGACCGTGATATTTGCTCTGAAGGTGTGGAGGCATTACCTGTACGGTGTGAAGGTCGATATCTATACCGATCACAAGAGCCTGAAGTACTTGTTGGATCAAAAGGACCTAAACATGCGTCAGCGTAGGTGGATGGAGTTACTGGGCGACTACACATTCAAGATACATTATGTTCCTGGGAAAGGCAATGTGGTGGCGGATGCGTTGAGTCGCAGGGCGCCCGCGTAGGCCAACTACTTGTCGGTTCATGACGAGCGTTCGATTCGGGATTTAGAGGCATTAGAGATCTCTTGTGTTGACAAGCAGACGAGTGCCGAAGCACAATTGAACTGTACAGAGGTGCAGTATGACCTTGCTGATAGGATTCAGTAGGCTCTGGTTTTGGATAGCAACATGAAGCAGATCATGGATGTGGCTTTGGATGGGTCAAATCCCCAATATGGTGTTGTTGATGGACTGTTATGGAGGGACAGTCATCTGTGCATCCCAAATGTGGGTAAACTGTGGGAGGAATTGATGCACGAGGCTCATCTTACCAAGTACTCGATTCACCCAGGGAGCACAAAAATGTTTTGTGATATGAAAAAGTTGCTCTGGTGTCCAGGACTTAAGAAGAACGTGACACTTTATGTGGCGAAGTGTCAAACGTGCGCCTTGGTGAAGGCGGAGTGCCTGAAGCCTGGAGGTTTCTTGAAGTCCTTGCCTATCCCGGAGTGGAAGTTCGATGATATTTCAATGGATTTTGTGCATGGGTTGCCAAGGTCGCAGAAGGAAAATGACGCCATCTGGGTGATCGTAGATCGATTGACGAAAGTATCGCACTTCATTCCGAATAGGAAAGATGATTCAGTGGATAAGCTAGCAAAACTCTATATAGATAACATTTTTTGACTGCACGGTGTGCTCCACAGCATCGTGAGTGACTGAGATGGGCACTTCATGTCCAATGACTGGAGGTTGGTGCAACAAATGTTGGGAACCAAGCTGAGTTTCAGCATGTCCTTTCATCCGCAGACGTATGGTCAGATCGAGAGGGTCAACGGGACGATGGAGGACATGCTTTGCATGTGCGTCTTGGATTTCAGAAAATGGTGGGAAGATCATCTGTACATGATGAAGTTTGCTTATAACAATAGCTACCAAGCGAGTATTCAAATGGCACCCTTCGAGGCCCTTTACGGTAGTAAATATCACATGCCGTTGTCTTGGCTGGAGACGGGTGAGTCGAAGCTGTACAAATGACAAGAAGTGGATGGTGCCACATCATTGGTACAAACAATACGAGAACGATTGCTGATCGCCCAGGACAGGTAGGTCAAATACTATAATGCCAAGAATAAGAACGTGGATTTCACTGTTGTCGATTGGGTATATTTGAAAATTAAGCCGTTCAAGGGTGTCTCACGGGTTCGGCGTTTGAAGAAGCTGTGTCCGAGGTACCTTGGACCGTTTGAAATTTTAGAGCGAATTGGTGAAGCGGCTTATCGACAAAGTTATCAATGGAACTGAGTAGTCTACATGACGTATTCCACATATCGGTGTTACGGAAGGCAGTGCAAGAGCCTTCACAAGTGATTGCGGTCGATCAGGTACCAGTTGATAATGGGTTGACGACGAAGGTCAAGCCCGTTCGCATTGAGGACTTTGAAGTCAAGCGACTTCGTAACAAAGACATCAGGATGGTCAAAGTCCGATGCGATAACTACGGTCGTAAGGAGCTATCATGGGAGCGAGAGAAGACCATGTTGGAGGAGTATCCTGAGCTCTTCTACTCAGGTACCGTTTAAGTTTGAGTACTTTATATTCCGTAATTTCGGGACGAAATTCTTTTAAAGGGAGAGAATTGTAATGCCCCGAAACTCGAAAATGATTAGGTAGCATCTTAAGGCCAATCTGGGGCCTGATAAGGGTCACACGGCCTGGGACATGAGCGTATCTATGGTCATGTCCTGTTATGAGTTCGACGATTTTCTGTGTGGTCGACGAAATGCATTCGACAATCCTTAGAGGTCGGGCACACGGCCTAAGACACAGGCGTGTCCAGGGTCGTGTTCTACTCTGTGTTAGCCGAGCTGTGTCGGGTGTGGAACACGGCCTGAACAAAGGCATGTACTGGTTGACACGGGTGTGTCAAAAGTTGACACGGGCGTGTCTAAGCCCGTGTCCTAGCCGAGAAGCGACGGTTTCAGCATCTTTTGAGGCACATGGCCTATGATACGGGCGTGTCCATGGATGATACGGGCATGTCCAAATCCATGTCAGATGCTGTGTCTGTTCTGTGTTTCACCAGATTACGATGAGTGTGAGACACGGCCTGTGACACGGGCGTGTCACAAGTCGTGTTTGGCCCAAGAAAGTGATTTTTAGCAGCGAATCGTGGTCGTTCATTTCCTTCAAATAGGATCCAACGGTCCAGAGATCTCCCTGATATTATAAGGCCGGGAGTTGAGGGTTAAACACTCATTTCTCTTAAGGCTTTCTCTTTCTAAAGTGTTAGAGAGAGGGGAGAGCAAGGAAGAAGGAGAAGGAGAAATCCGGTCGCCGGTGGATCTTCGGAGCCCCAAATTGCAAGCCGAGCCCAGATCTGTGGAGGCAAGGCCGTTGCGGTGCTTTTCATCTGACTAGTTTTCTATGGCGCCAAAGTGAACCTCTAGGGTAACAATTCTCTTCTTGGACATGTGAAGTCCTCTTCATTTTTGCATAGGAAACTCTCTCCCACGAGTGTGCGATGAGCGTGAGTTATTCCTTCGGGTAGATATGGTTTATCCCCGTCGTTTTGCATATTGTTGAAGTATTAGACCGGGCGGCCTGACGGTCTAGTCTGGCGGGTTGTTGACCGCGCGGTCTAGTGTTTCCCTTCCAGCAGGTTCGTGTTCAGACTGTTGTTGTTTGTAGTTCGAGTGGTCTGGCGGTCTCTCTCAAAAGCTTGGAGACCGGGCAGTCTAGCGGTCTCCTATTGAGGCATGTTCTCTTCCTGCTGGAGTTGCCGAGCGGTTAGCCCATTTATCTAACCGCGCGGCCTGTGCGGTCTCTTTAATTTCTAGCCACTCAGCACTGTACATTTTTAGTCCCACATTGTTTGTCTTTACTCTCTCCTATCTCCTCCATTCTATAAAAGTGAGGTCATACCTTTGTAAATGATATCTTTTTGGATAATAAAACTTTCAATTATTCAAATTTCTTCCTGTTTGTTAGCTGATTGTTAGTTGCGTGTTTGCTACATTTACATGTTATCAGAGCCACTGATCGATTCGTCGTGATTCCGTCTTTGGCTCTTCTGTCCACACGGCTTGTCCAAGCGGCTTCTTTGCCTTGTTGTTGCCCTGTTCGCGTGCTTCCTTCGGTCTATTCCCGACCTGTTCTCTCGGGTCCCTTGCTTCCTCTTCTCTTCTGTTCGCTCGGCCTCTTTCAGTTCGCGCGACCTCCTTCCCTGTGCCTTGGTCTGCTTCCTGGCCGCTGGTGTTCTGCCACCGTGCCACTGCAGCTTCTTCTCTTTATCCCGCTGCGGTTTCGCCCTTGTTCGATGCGGTTTCTTTCTAGTGTCTCGGCCTCCTCCTTAGGTCGTGCGGCTTTCTCTCCTTTTTTTCTCTCCCCGTGGCTTCTCTTCTTCTCACGTGGTTTCTCTATGGCCAATTCCGGTCTCTCCCCCGTTATCTCTACCTCCACCACCCCTGCGGCTCCTCCTCCTCCTACTCCTTCTGGCAACCTTGGCATGCTTTCTAAACTTGTTGGCTCCAACTATCCTGATTGGAGTGTTTCTTTCACCTTTCTTCTTCGCTCTTAGCGCAAGCATCATCACCTCACCGATGACCCTCCACCTCTTAACTCTCCTCAATTTGATGACTGGGATGCGAATGATGCACTTGTCCGCACTTGGCTAGCCAACAGCCTTTCTGATGAGTGCCTTCCTGTCATTCAGCATGATGAGACAGTCAAGGCTGCTTGGCTTCACCTAGCTGCTCTTTATTCAAAGGGGGGCCAGACGTCCCGCATTTATACTCTTTATGTGGACCTCTTCGCCTGCCGTTCCATGTCTCCTGCTGCGGCTTATAAGAAGGTTCAGGCTCTTGGCGCAGAGATCCTCCAGAATCGCCCCTTCTCCGCGGACTTGGCCAAATAGCACAAACACTTCCAGGAACTCCTGGTTGTTTGTTATCTTCTCCGCCTTCCCGATTCCTATGATATGATCCGCCAGCAGATCTTGGGTGAGGCGGAGTCTCCCACTTTGGATGCCACCGCGGCTCGCATTGCCGCTGTTACTTCGCTTCTCCAGCATCCTCTGTTGACCTCCCCTCATTCCCAGGACTCCTATGCTGACCAGGCTCAGCGGGGGGGGGGGGGGGGGGGGGGGGGGGGCCTAGTGGCCGCAGCTACTCAGGCAGGCGCGGTTCGTCCTGGTTCCTCTGCTCTCACTGTGGTCGTACCAGCCATTCTGTTGACCGTTGCTGGCAGAAACATCCTCATCTTTGACATTCCGGTGATGCACCTTCCTCGACCTCCGCCTCCTCTTGGATGTCTGCCTCTGTGGCCACGACTTCAGGTAGTTCCCACGTCGTTACCCAAGCACTACCAAAAAATTGACCTTTAATAACGAAGTTTTTGTCACTAAATATTGAAGCATGGTCACTAAAGACATTCAGTGACCAAATTAAATCCATCACAAAGTGGTCACAAAAGCCCCGCCACTAAATGTTTTTTCTGTCCAAAAAACTTTTCGTCACTAAATATGTATATTTAGTGACCAAATCATTTCAGTCACAAAAAAATATTCGAGTGACCAAAATACAATGGCCACAAAAAAATATTTTGTGACAAAGAATGTCCCGACACTAAATATCTTTAGTGACAAATTAATTTTGTCACTAAATGTACATATTAAATGACTACATTAATTTGGTCACTAAAAGGGGTTTTAGTGACCAAATTAATTGGGGCACTTGAAAATTTTAGTGACCAAATTAATTCGTTCACTACAAGCAAGTAATTTTAATAACAAAATTAATTCGATCACTATATGTGTTTTTAGTGATAGAATATTAGGTCACTAAAAAGACAAACATAATAGTGATAATTTGCCACTAAACTTTGTTCAATTCCTCACAGAATAGCATAAAATTATTTCATTTTCTATTTACTAACATTCATATTTTGACATTCAAACACAACAATAAATATATACTCAATTGCAACAAGAAAATTGTTCAACATAAATTATTTGATTAATGGAGAAAAAGAGGGTGGGAGATAGCCCAAACCCCTCAATAAAGAGTAATTGTGTTTTCATCTATAATTAAATTGAAATACATGAACAAATATTTATAAAAAAAAATAATCTATAAATATTCAAATCTAACAATAAAAAGCATTCAAATTTTAGCTCATTCTCCAAGTGTCATTGTCCTAAGTTTCCATTATGTTGTCTTGGTTGTAGTATGTAAATATTAGAGCAGTTGATTCCTCAGACTGATTATGATGTAGAATGGAGCTCTATGATGAATCACCAGCATTCATCTCCTCAAATTTGGCCTCAAAATTGCTGAAAACGTATGTAAAAAGGAACAAAATGCATGATAAATCAAAGATGTTAAAAGTTGAGTGGTAAGGCAGTTGTTACGTGACTAGATAAGTATCTATTTGACCCATGACACCTCTAAGAACCATTATATATCTCCTCTGAGAATTTTCCCTAACCTTTATATGCATGAGGTGCAAAAATAATGACAAGCATATAGTGATACATGGAGCAGTAAAACTCAGTCAAAGAATTGCAAGCTCAACATCACTTTATGCCTACCTCATCAGGATCTGGGACTTCCAAGGTAGTGCCAAGTGGTGCATGTCCCGCAAACAGTGTTTGATTCTGCACACAAAGAAGAAAATAATTAATCGCTTGACTAGATAAAGTAAGAATTATTTACATCACATTTTTATATAGTCGACAAGTAACAAAGTGAGATTATGATAAAATATAGGGCACAATGACGACAAAAGATCCATATAGCCGACCTCATACACTATAGTGGGATATAAAGGCTTGAGTGTTGTTATTGTATAGACGTCAAGTAACAACGTATACATTATACATCTATGAAAACCTGAAAGGAAGGTAGGTTGTTGATATCCTCTATAGTCACCTAAAGGCACCTGTATATGTTGGAGAGATGTAAAATGAAGGGTCGATGGAATATATGAACATAGGGTTAATTTTGAAGCACTTACTTTGAACTATTTTCAACTTCACTTAGTTCCCGCATCCGTTCCTTTATTTTACTGTGAGGGGCTTTTAAATCAGGATAAACAAAATCAAAGTCTAGAGATAAATGTGAAATAATTAGTAACATAATTAATGTTATCATCCAAATTACACTCCTGCAGAGTAAGGTTCTCACCCTCAACCTGAAGAGAGGATAAAATGTGAAAAAAAAAACATATACTAGATATGACAAGCCACGTTTTAGAGAAAAACATGGCCAAAATCTGAATGCAGATCGTCATTTAACAAAAAAAGGAAATTTCAGCATGCCTGTAAAATTGAAGCATCGTCAACATCACCAGATCCCAATTCCTCAACCCCCTGCTAAAGGTCAGACAACTAATTATTTTTGAAAGGTACTGAAGGTTATAGATGAAGGAACATTGCATAAATGTAAATAAAATTTTACTTCTAGAGGATGTTGTTATTCTGGTGTTTCTCTCGGTTCAATTCCATCTAAAATATTCGTGATGCCATATACCCGTCTATTTTTCACCTACATAACAACATATCTATTAGCACATCTCGCACTCATTTTAAACACATTTTCTATTAAGTTACTTCTAACGTACAAAGTAATCTGTAGGGCTAACCTCCAAAATTTCAGCAACTTTGTTGAACTCAACCAAACCATTCTTTGACTATGTAAGTAAATTAATGAATTTCTTGGTCAACAAATCTCCATTTTAGTTTAAAAAAACTAAAAAATAAGTAGGTCGTAATTCCAAATACTAACACTGAATACACTGATTACGGGCACACACTTGACAAATCTTCTAGTTCGACAAACCACATAAATTACCTAAATAGTTATCCAATTGGAAAGTAGCTGCTGGTGTTGGAAGATTGCTAGAAGGGGAACCTACAAAAGGGTAGGATTAATATGCAAATGGAATAAACCCCAGGCACAGTAATGGTGAGCAGGCTTATCTATATTAAAGATTGTGATAAAAAAATGAACTTGAGCCCAGGTTGGACCATCCTAAAGTTTAGAATATTAATAACCCTATTTGCATGTTGACAACCTTAATCAGAAGAACTTTAGTTGGGTTGCTCTATAGAAAAATCATCTCAAGTATTCTCTGAATGGATTTATATGCTGGAACCACTTGAAAAGAAGGTTTTTCTCTGGGCAGATTTATGTTCCTCAAAAGAACCTCATGTGAAAGAATTCACGTTTATAGGACTTATGTATCAATATACTTATCTATCTGTCAAATACCCCATACTGGACAGACTAAAGGCACTGTTCAATGTAGAATTTTTTTAAAACTCGGTTCTTATCTTTAAAAAAATATATAAATCTTATACTAAAATGTGATTAGTGTTGTAATATATAGCTTGAATTATAATTTAAATTGTCATTTTCTTGACAAAAAAAATAGTCATAAATATTTTGCCGATTCTCCAATAGGAGCTGTTTGGGAGCAACAAACAATGTCAACAGTAGTAGTTTCAGGAACAATGCTGACAGCAACCAAGGGGATGGTGGTTGTTGAAGCCAAAATTGACCTTTGTGGAGTTTGGGGTCCCAAGAAAGCGGTGATCTCACACCCACTACACCCGGAGGAACGTCACAGACCAAAGATCAAGAAGCTAGAAACAGACCCTCGGCTCTAGCGCGGAGGTCCCACCTCACACCCGGAAGGCTACCTGAGCACTTCCCCTCCCTAGCCAATGCTCGAGCTAGGGTGCCTTGGAGGAGCTCTCTCTACTCTACAAAGAAGAAGCTAAGGGAGGAGCAAGAAAGGAAAACGTCCTCTCCAAAGTCACCCAAGGGGGTCTATTTATAGTTTTCCAAATCTCATGGGCCAGAATGACTGAAATACCCTTAGTGCCAAAAGACTTTGGGCCAATAGAAGACAGCCACGCCGGGGGGTAGAGAGGTAATTCCCCCCCCCCCCCGAGGGCAAGATAGTAAAAGCAGGGGGGCAAGGGCGAGAACCCGGCCTCTGGCCGGTCTCACCCCGCCAGGCCGCCAGGCAAGGAGGGGCAGGGGCGAGATCCTGTCCCTCGGCCGGTCTCGCCCCGCAAGGCCGCCAAGCAAGAGAAGGCAGGGGCGAGACCCCGGCCCCCGGCCGGTTCGCCCCGCCAGGCCGCCAGGCAGGAAGAAGGCAGGGGCGAGACCCCGGCCCCGGCCGGTCTCGCCTTGCCGGGCCTCCAGGCAGGAAGGGGCAGGAGGGAGACCCCGGCCCCCGGCCGGTCTCGCCCCGCCAGGCCGCCAAGCAGGAGAAGGCAGGGGCGAGACCCCAGCCCCCGGCCGGTCTCGCCCCGCCAGGCCGCCATGCAGGAAGGGGCAGGGGCGAGACCCCGGCCGGCGGCCAGTCTCGCCCCGCCAGGACAACAAGCAGGAGAAGGCGGGGGCGAGACCCCGGCCCCCGGCCGGTCTCGCCCCACCAGGCCGCCAGGCAAGAAGGGGCAGAGGCGAGACCCCGGCCCCCGACCGGTCTCGCCCTGCCAGGACGCCAAGCAGGAGAAGGCAGGGGCGAGACACCGGCCCCCGGCCGGTCTCGCCACGCCAGGCCTCCAGGCAGGAAGGGGCAGGGGCGAGACCCCTGCCCCCGGCCGGTCTCGCCCCACCAGGCCGCCAAGAAGGAGAAGGTAGGGGCGAGACCCCGGCCCCCGGCCGGTCTCGCCCCGCCAAGCCGCCAGGCAGGAAGGGGCAGGGGTGAGACCCCGCCCCCCCACAAGAGGGCCACTGGGGGGAGGCAGATTTTTCCTCCCCCTAGTAGTATATTTCCAAGATAGAGCCAAAATTGGCCACCAAGAGTGCTCATATGTCAAAAAAGCTTAAAGCTATACGGGGGCGAATACGGGGTTGTACACAATCCCCGCTCTTTTTGAGGTTGGCACAAGCTCGGAAAGAAATGTCCAACCCGACATATTTTCTGAGTGCAATTTCCTTGCGCGCCTCTCCGGGGAGTCAACCTGTCACGCCAGTGGATGGGAGCCTGGGTGACGAGACCCCCTCCGGGTAAAAAAGACTTCCCCCTCCGGAGGGGTCAACCTGTCATGCCAGCTATGGGATCCTGGGTGGCGAGACCCCCTCCGGGTAAAAACACTTCACCCTCCGGAGGGGTCAACCTGCCATGCCAGCTATGAGAGCCTGGGTGGCGAGACCCCCTCCGGTTAAAAACACTTCACCCTCCGGAGGGGTCAACCTGCCATGCCAGTTATAGGATCCTGGGTGGCGAGACCCCCTCTGGGTAAAAAATACTTCACCCTCCGGAGGGGTCAACCTGCCATGCCAGCCATGGGAGCCTGGGTGGCGAGACCCCCTTCGGGTAAAAAATACTTCACCCTTCGGAGGGGTCAACCTGCCATGCCAGCTATGGGAGCCTGGGTGGCGAGACCCCCTCCGGGTAAAAAATACTTCACCCTCCGGAGGGGTCAACCTGCCATGCCAGCCATGGGAGCCTGGGTAGCGAGACCCACTCCGGGTAAAAAATACTTCACCCTCCGGAGGGGTCAACCTGCAATGCCAGCAATGGGAGCCTAGGTGGCGAGACCCCCTCCGGGTAAAAACACTTCACCCTCTGGAGGGGTCAACCTGCCATGCCAGCTATGGGAGCCTGGGTGGCGAGACCCCCTCCGGTTAAAAACACTTCACCCCCCCCCCCCCCCCCCAAAGGGGTCAAAATGTCATGCCAGCTATGGGAGCCCGGGTTGCGAGACCTCCTCCGGGTAAGGGACTTGGCTCCCACGAGAGATCAACCAGCCTTGTCAGCTAGATGAGAGCCTGAAAGCGGAATCCATCCCGAGGTGTGACCTTTCCCACCCTCTGAGAGATCAACCTGCCCTGCCAGCTAGGTGAGAGCCTGACAGCGGAATCCATCTCGAGGTGAGACCTTCCCACCCTCCGAGAGATCAACCTGCCCTGCCAGCTAGGTGAGAGCCTGACAGCAGAATCCATCTCGAGGTGAGACCTTCCCGCCCTCTAAGAGATCAACCTGCCCTGCCAGCTAGATGAGAGCCTGGCAGCGGAATCCATATCGAGGTGAGACCTTTCCCACCCTCCTAGAGATCAACCTGCCCTGCCAGCTAGGTGAGAGCCTGGCAGCGGAATCCATCTCGAGGTGAGACCTTCCCACCCTCCGAGAGATCAACCTGCCCTGCCAACTAGGTGAGAGCCTGGAAGCGGAATCCATCTCGAGGTGAGACCTACCCCACCGTCCGAGTGATCAACCTGCCCTGCCAGCTAGGTGAGAGCCTGACAGCGGAATCCATCTCGAGATGAGACCTTCCCACCCTCCAAGAGATCAACCTGCCCTACCAGCTAGGTGAGAGCATGACAGCGGAATCCATCTCGAGGTGAGACCTACCCCACCGTCCGAGAGATCAACCTGCCCTGCCAGCTAGGTGAGAGCCTATCAGCGGAATCCATCTCGAGGTGAGACCTTCCCACCCTCCAAGAGATCAACCTGCGCTGCCAGCTAGGTGAGAGCCTGGCAGCGGAATCCATCTCGACTTGAGACCTTCCCGCCCTCTAAGAGATCAACCTTCCCTGGCAGCTAGATGAGAGCCTGGCAGCGGAATCCATCTCGAGGTGAGAACTTTCCGACCCTCCGAGAGATCAACCTGCCCTGCCAGTTAGGTGAGAGGCTGACAGCGGAATCCATCTCGAGGTGAGACCTTCCCACCCTCCAAGAGATCAACCTGCCCTGCCAGCTAGGTGAGAGCCTTGCAGCGGAATCCATCTCGAGGTGAGACATACCCCACCTTCCGAGATATCAACCTGCCCTGCCAGCTAGGTGAGAGCCTAGCAGCGGAATCCATCTCGAGGTGAGACCTTCCCACCCTCCGAGAGATCAACCTGCCCTATTAGCTAGATGAGAGCTTGGCAGCGGAATACATCTCGAGGTGAGACCTACCCCACCCTCCGAGAGATCAACCTGCCCTGCCAGCTAGGTGAGAGCCTGGCAGCGGAATCCATCTCGATGCGAGACCTACCCCACCGTATGAGAGATCAACATGCCCGGCCAGCTATGTGAGAGCCTGGCAGCGGAATCCATCTCGAGGTGAGACCTTCCCACCCTCCGAGAGATCAACCTACCCTGCCAGCTAAGTGAGAGCCTGACAGCGGAATCCATCTCGAGGTGAGACCTAACCAATCGTCCGAGAGATCAACCTGCCCTGCCAGCTAGGTGAGAGCCTGACAGCGGAATCCATCTCGAGGTGAGACCTTCCCACCCTCCGAGAGATCAACCTGCCCTGCCAGCTAGTGTGAGAGCCTGGCAGCGGAATCCATCTCGAGGTGCGACCTTCCCACCCTCTGAGAGATCAAGCTGCCCTGACAACTAGATGAGAGCCTGGCAGCGGAATTCATCTCGAGGTAAGACCTACCCCACCCACCGAGAGATCAACCTGCCCTGCCTGCTAGGTGAGAGCCTGACAGCGGAATCCATCTCGAGGTGAGACCTACCCCACCCTCCGAGAGATAAACCTGTCCTGCCTGGTAGGTGAGAGCCTGGAAGCGGAATCCATCTCGAGGTGAGACCTTTCACACCCTCCGAGAGATCAACCTGCCCTACCAGCTAAGTGAGAGCCTGGCAGCGGAATCCATCTCGAGGTGAGACCTCTAGGCATCTACGAGAGGTACTACCGACCCTGCCCAGCTAGTGAGAGCCTGGGCAGCGGGACCGTCTCGGAGCAAAAGGACTAGGCATCTCAATTAAACCTTACCAAATCCTACATCCTCAAACGGGGAAAAATACGAGTTATATCATCCCATGACTCAGCTGGTCAGGGGTAGCACCTATTACAAGACAAGAAAAGGGAAAAAACTACCGCAAGGCGATGCACCCTCATGGGGCCTGGGCATGATGGCCGTCTTCCGCTTCCTTCTACCTCGGACACTTCCATCTTGGTCAAGCTCTCCATGACCTTCTCCATCTCCTCTGCCTTGGCCAACCAAGAGATGGTGTTGACGGCCGTGACGTAGCACTGCCTTGCAATCCTGGAGTCTCCCTTGACTCTGACCTGGATCCCTCGGAAGCTGAACTTGAGGCATTGGTGGAAGGAAGATGACACGCAATGAAAGGCGCTGATGAGGGGACTTCTGAAGATGGCGTTGTAGCTGCTCGGAGCGTCAACAATGACGAACCGGTAGTTCCTTGAAGCCCCTCCCAACTTTACTTGGAGTCCTACTCCACCTTCGACCTCCTTCCTTTCTCCTGAGAATCCGAACAGGGGTCCGTCCGAGGCCAACACCCTCCTATAAACCTATGGTGGCAGGGCACCTGAACAAAAACCTGTTAGTGGATTCCTACCAGGGTCGTAGAAGAGTGGATATACCCAGTTTTTGGGAACCACTATAAAATCTTTGTGCTATCTGGAATGCTCTATTCTTTTATTTGTTGTGCTGTGATTGTCTTTTGTTTTTATCTATCTTTATAACATAGATACCACTTATTTTAATTCCGCTATAAAAATTAATCAAAGTTTTTTTAAAATACTCTATTCCCCCCCCCCCCCCCTCTAGAGTTAAGCCAGATCAATCCCTCCCTTTCAATTGGTATTAGAGGACAAGGTTATTTTGTTTCATAGGCTAACACCTGAACCAAAATATCTTTGGTAGATCTAATTTACTCTAGTGTCTTTTTCAATCATGGCACAAAATAAAGAATACTCAAGCACCAAACCTCTAGTGTGCAATCTGAACAAGTTTGCACTCTAGAAGGCAAGGATTAGATTATATATGAATTAAATTGATAAGACATGTATAATTTAATTTTGACAGGCCCCCTACTCCTTCTGCAACTACATCAACAAGTACCTCAGCAGTTCCACCACCTAAGTGGGTAAAGGCTCAGAAGAAGTTAAAGATAACTGATGTAAAAGCTATGAACATCCTAGCTCAGACTATGTCTGATGATATCTTCCAGAAAGATGTTGAATGCTCTTCAGCCAAAGGGATCTGGGATTCCCTAAATGCAATGGTTGCTAGCTCTACTGATGAAAGAAAAGATAGATGATCTCATCTCATTTCAATATATGAGAACTTCAAGAAAGAAGAGTCAGAGTCAATTGCAGATATGTATAATATACTCAGCTTGATCATCAATGAGCTGAAGAACCTGGACAAGAACATATCACTGACTGAGATCAATGATAAGATCCTAATGTGCTTCCCTAGTATATGGGACTCCAGGATCTGGCCAATCAAGGAGGCCAGAAGACTGAATGAAATATCCACTAAGTCTCTACTAGCCAAGTTCAAATCTTATGAGCAGCTTATGAAGACAAGAAAAGCAGTTGAGCAGAAGACCTCCTCATCAGGAAGGAAAGAGAAAAACATTCCTTTCAAGGCATCTGAAGAAGTAGAAGATCCATCAGCAGTAGCTGTTGGGAGACAATAAACCCAACAGTTATCTAGGATAGTGTTTCTTTTGTTAAATTTTTGTTTGTATTTCATTTTTTGGGTGTGGTAGCCCAGCTGTGTGATGAGCTCTCTGTTGCACCACGTGGTCAGCAGTGTGAAATAGACTGAAAACTCGGGCGTGTGCAAAATTTCACTGTGCACGACCATTGGTCATGCACACTACTTATAATCGCACGACCACTGGTCGTGTGCATGCCCAGTTTCTTTTTATTTTTATTTCCAGCCACTGTCCACTGTGCGTGTGCCCTAATCTCCCGCTTGGTCCGCTGTGCATGCGTTGTCGGCGCTCATCCTCTTCTCGATTCCTCTCTGGTGGTTCGGCTCTCTCTCCTCCGATAGGATCCCTCAACTTCATATCTCTCTTCCTCACTTTGCTGTAATGGAGCCTAGACGCCGCCCTATAGTAAAGGCCTATCAACGATCCGGTCGTGCTTCAGCAACCCCTGCATAGATTTTGGGAAGAATTGGAACCTTTGCTAAGGCAGAGCATACTCAACGCTATAATTCCTTGAAGGACAAGCCAATCCTCTCTCAGCGGCTTGTTGACTGGAACGAGCTGTGTTCCATTGGGGATAACGGTGCATTAGCAGAGGCCGTGCTCATTCTCTACTCTTTTGATTTTTGGATCAAGTTATTCGAGTGCGACGAGCTTGGCTTCCGGGAATTGACATTGGAATTCCTTTCCACATTCACTTGGGAGACAACGGCGGACAACCACTATCTCCCCACTTGTTCCTTTCGGATGATGGGAAATGTCTTCACTGTCACACTGCCCGAGCTTGCCATTCATGCAGGCGTCTATTCCGAGGCAGAGGCATCCCAGATTAATTTCCCCGAATTGTGCATTGATTTTCCAGAGGGTGTGACTCCGCGATCCACTTGGCATTCTCTGACTGGAGGGCACGAGGAGTACGTAGCCCGCTGTGCCAAGTCAACAAAGATTGTCTCCCCCGCTCTCAGGTTTATGCAGCATTTGCTTAGTCACTCACTCACCGCTAGGGCCCTGAACAAGAATGTGGTGGGGTGGCAGGATTTGATCTCCTTATTTAGCATGCAGCAGTAGTACCCCCTCCATTTGGGGTATATGCTGGCCTATTTCTTCCACCACGAAGCCACTTATGGTCTCGCGGGCGCGATCCGGGGTGCTTACTACATTACCCGCATTGCCAAAAGTTTGGGAGGTTGGGGCCAGCTACCTCCGATGGTGCAGGTCACTGCACCATCCATGATCTCCAGGGCCAACCTGGTGAGTTGCCATTTGCTACGTGTGGTTGGGAGAAAAGGTGGCCGAAAGTTTATTGTTCGCATGCCTGGTGATGCGCCTGCGGGTAGAGATGAAGGGGAAGATGAAGGAGAGCCGGGTGAATCTTCCGCTATGGGTAGGCGGAGTGCAGGACTGCCACCACAGCAGAGTCAACAACAACTGAGGCCTCCCATAAAGCATGAGGGGTAATCTAGCCGTCAGTTCAGCTCAGCCAAGAGCGGGGCGTCCCATATTTTTTCGAGCGCCTTGCTGATCTGGAAGCTTCCCAGTTTTGGATGCAGGATTTTATTTATCAGCAAGCAGTGCGAGGCGGGATGAACATTCAACCACCGCCCACTCGTGTCGCCCCATCAGCACCTGGTCCACGTCCGTCGCCCATCGAGATCCACGACAGTGATAGTGAGGGGGAGTGAGTGGAGCGCACCACAGAGCTAGTCTACCATGCCTTCTGTTTCTTTTCCATTGTTCGTATTTCCTGAGCAAGACAACTACTATATTTTTGTGAGCGCCCATCTGGGAGCCGACTGTTGTCTTTTTTTTTATGTTTCGATATTCTATTTGAACCGCTAATATAGGTATTTGGTCCACCTTAAGGACAGTAAACAAGAGGGCTTTTGGGAGACAACCCAAGTTGGACCGTTTGGTCCTATGTTGTGTTTTGATTTCTTTTTATATATTCATATATTCCTGTTTCCATATTTTGTTTGGCTGACATCCTTCAATCGCAGGTGCAGGAATATTTGAGGCGCGGCAACTTTGCCGCACTTGGACATCTCATTGCACGACTGGTATGCTCAATTTTGAGCATAGGTACTTCCTACCCTAGCTGTTTATCAAATATGACTTGCTGATTTTTACTAGTTGTTGATTTTAAGTCTGGGGGGGAGAGAATGCCTGTGGTCACTACACCACACTTTCTGTTGCCTACCAGTATCTTGTTTACTTATTTCTTGCTTTATGTTGCACACACTGAATCACCCACACGAGTGCGCTCTTACCCACGCGCACAACCCGAGTCAAATTTCTTGCTTTTGTGTAAACTTTAAAATAGTGGTACTGGCTTAGGATTTCAGGATTGAGTAGTTCGAAACTCATGCAGTGCTCCTAATCGAATTCTCATGGTTTGTGTAGAGTTAGGATAGAATTAATTTTTCTTTATGCTCGTAGATTTATTTTTTTCTACAAACGTAAATATTATTTGTACTGCTCAAAATCTGAATCTGGGGTAATCGAACGATAGTGTAGGAATGTGTATAGCCGCCACTAGACTCGTATTGCTCGAGTCAGGAGGAAGGATCATCTTTCTCAGTGGCTAAGAACTTGCCCTAAGCTACTCTCGAAGCATTGGTGCACGGTTAGTCAAGCGTGAGCATGCCGTAGGCCTTCATTTTGGATAGTTTGAGCCTTGTTTGGCCTTTCCTACCTGTTAACAGTTGCATGCCAAATTTGTGCCTACCCTTCCTTTGATCCAGCTCCACTCACTTTCACCAAGGCCTGAAGCTAAACCCACCATCGCAATCAAATGCTTGAGCTGATTTGTATTTACTGTTTTGCGGAGATTGTGATAAGTGGACATTGTTTTTGGGGGTGCTGAATTTATTCACGTTTTGATTGCTCCGTTTGGGGATTGCTAGCGCAGAAAAGAAAACAAAATTTACGAAAATAAAAAGCCGATTCGCGCAAAAGAGAGAAAAATATGAAAGAATTGCTTTGAGATTTCGATCCCCATCCTCTTTATTGATTTTGGTCAGGTTCAGCCGTGTTCACACCCGGATTTCAAGCTAAGTCTGGGGGTGTGTGCCCCATTCATTTCTAAGTGGCTGTTTTGGTTTGGGTTTTATTCGCTCGCCTTGGTTGCATAGAGCCTTCATGTTTATCTTTGACTACCAAGTCGTCGCCTAAGCCACATTTTCTCATACAAGTCCTACTGATTCACGCTTTAGTCTAACCCGCGCCGTGGAGGGAATGTGAACGTGCAAGCGTATGGTCCCCGACATTAGTGGATTCCTTTGGAGGTGATCCTGAGTCCCGAACTTTGGCAATGCTCACCTTAGTGGCCTGCCTACTTTCTTCCTACACATGATCACAAGATTCTCCAGAATTCCAATTTTGAGCAATTACAATATTTATTTACGTCTGTCGAATAGTTTAAACTACGTGGTATAATTAAAAAGTTTTCTATTATATCTTCTATACCCATGATATATTTGATTTCTCATCTTACTTCTTTTTGAAATTTCTGAGCCAGTTAGCTATCTTCTAGTCCACGGAGTAATGATTTGCTCGGGACGTGCAAATGGTTAAGTCTGGGGATGTGATGAGTCCACATTTTACACTGATTTTTGGACTCATATGGGCTAGTTTTATCGTCTTATCACTACACTTGAGAGCCTTTATTGCTCATATGTGCTTATGTACCTATTTCACGATTAAGTGCACTGTAGGCCCGTTTCTGTGTGCTTTCTGTGTTTCTATATTGTTGTTATTCTTTAGCCCTATCTCGGGGATGTGGTGTGCACGTTCTGGTGGCTTATCTGCCCCTTCTGCTGGTACAGTGGTAATGTGCGTGTTCCGGAATCGCTCGGGAGACACCGACGTTGCAGGAATACTGCGCACGACCACTGGACTTATTACGCACGACCACTGGTCGTGCGCTACTGATCGTGTGCATTACATTCCCTTTTTCCTAATCCTGTCTCGGTAATCGCACGAGCACTGGCCGTAGTGCGCATGACCACTGGTCGTGCGCCACTTCTCGTGCGCATATATGCTGATGCTTCTTGTCCAGGTTGCAGGTCTATTTGGAAAAGTCGCACGATCATCGACCTACAGGGCGCACGACCACTGGTCGTGCGCCACTGATCGTGCGCACTACTTCTGCTGCCTCTGTATTTAAGGGCCTTCTCCGCGATTTAGGTCAACGCCTGTCATTTGCTGCGATCGGAGAGTGCGCGGGAATCGCCATTTAACTTCTCCAGCTGCTCCTTCACCTCCACCTTCGTCCGGAGGCCATTTCCAACTACTCCGAAGCTTTTCAACCCTCCGGCGAAGCCCTCGGCCATTGATGACTTCATCTCCAAGCTTTCCTGCGGAGTTGGTGAAGTAGATAACCTAGAGAACGGACTTAAAGGCCTTCGAGGTGATAGCTCGTTGGTACCAGAAGCCTCCTTGGACTCAGCCCGGAAGCGGATTGACAACTCGCTACTCCGACCACGACACGCGGTGGATCTTCACTCACTTTTGGTTTACTCCTCTTCCCCTTCCTCTGTAGTATGGAATGTTTTGAGTAGTGTAATGAATACTTCCATCCATGAACATCAAGTTTATTTTATAACTAATGGTATGTTAGTATCTTCTTATGCTTGTGAGTATTGTCTGTGAATGTGCCTCGCTCACCCCACATCCACTTCATTCCCGTGTCTTGTCCGATTGCACTCCACACAAGAACACTGCAATCCATTAGCTTCCCTTCCACTCGCCCAACTGAAGTTCGGCATCGCGGCCGACAAACCCACTCCACCTTGCGAAGCGGTGCCTTCGACCCACATAGATTTTACTAGTTCAGTAGATCAAACATCCACAATCTCCCAAGTCCTCTATTTCCTTGTTTTTCTATTTATAACTCTCATAACGATATTCTCCGTACTGTTGCCCTTCTACGCTAATTGCATTCCTCAAGAGACCGACACTCGGGGATTTATTCCCAAAACTTTATTACTTGTTCGACCGGTGCGCTTGTCGATTTACACGCATCAACCCCCATCCAAAATTTCAAGTCATTTGGATGGCCGGATTGATGAGGGCACTCAAAATAGTCTCTGGTCTAGCCTAGGTATAGACCTCACCAAAATGAGTGCTTTGGTCAAACCACTTAACCAAATGGGTTGAAACAAATTTTATATTAAACTAGACCCATAGAGCTACAATTTTAATGTTGACCATTTTCTCTGAAACAGCCGGTAGGTATTTTTTAGAATTAAATTCAATACACTGCAAATTGTTTGACAGAATAATACCATAGCTATAGTTTGATTTTATTTAGTCCAGCACGAATCTTGGCACGAGATTGACGGGATCCATTCATCTTCCCCAACGTGCCAACGACCGGGATTGTCCTGTCCTGAGCAGTTTTGGGAGGCGATTTCCTGACCACCTGAGCCTCTCCCCGGCCGGCCAACGCCACCACCACCTTCGTTGTGGTGGTGGCCATCGATAGGAGGTGGTAGGTCGGTCGGAGGTTGCCGTAATCGGGGTTTGTGGGTGGAAGAAATAGCTTGAAAATTCAAGCTTTCAGCCATGCCGGACTTGGGCCAATTGGTCTCAACTCCGGCAGCCGTTAAGAGTGGTTATATCCACTGAAGAAGGAGGTGAGGGAGGACCTTAGTGGAGGGCTGGAGGTGGGCCGATCGTCGTAATGCCATGAATGGTGGTGGCACTGATCGGTATTGTACAACAACATTACCAACTTGCTCGGCTCCTTCAATGAAATAGTGGAAAAGATTGCTATGGACCCATGGATGCTTTTAAGATTGCTAAAAGGTGAGAAGAAGTGGTCATGACATCAATGCCATTAATGGCCATTGAACGTGGCATTCGACCAAGGAGCGTTCACTGCACCCAGCCACTGGAAAGGGTTGGAAAGTCCCTTAATCTTCTCCTAACTAACCGGGGAGGAAGAATCCAGCAAGAAGGGAGGGACTTTGGCCTTCCAAGCCATGAATGACCTTCACCCCCCACCTTCTCTCTCCTCTATTAAAGGGGGAAAATGGAGCTTTTCTCTCTCCGAATCATCAATGCCGATTTTGGTGTCTCCTCCAGCCTATTGGCAGCCCTCTAGCTCATAATATTAATTAAAATAAGGTTAGCCCAAGTGGGGGAAATGGGCTTGAGCTTGGGTTAGCCCATTTGGGCAAATTTGAATTAAATCTTAAGGTAGAGTTGACCTTGGTCAACATGACCATTTAGGTTGACCCCAATGAGTCCTTGGTGACCCATTGGCCTCCCCTAAAGTCTAGGAAGGCTTGCGTAGGGTTGGTTGGACATCGTGGAGGTCACGTGACCCTTAGTTAGGGCACTTTGACCTTTTTAGGGTTATGGTTTACTTGAGTCAACTTAGCATCTTTGGTTGACCCAAATTTGTCCTTGATGACCCATTGGCCTCCCTTAGGGTTTGGGAAGGTCTAGGTGGGTCCCTTGGGCCAAGGGGAGGTCAGTTGAAAATATATGAGCTTAGTTTGACCTGATTAGGTTTTGGGTTGACTTTGATCAACTTGACCATTTTAGTTGATCCTAGTGGGTCCCCATGGCTCTAATGGACCCTCTAATTGGTTAGTGATGTTGTGATGGGGTCATAGAGTTATGGTGAAGCACTAAGGTTAACCCTAAGCTAGTAATTGGAATTCTACTATTTTTAGACCCAGGTGGTTCACACACTAATTCCCAAAGTCACCCTATCCTTTTGACACTACTCAGGGTTTTATCATGACCCAGTCATGACAAAACCATCCTAGGGGTCTAGAAGTCTAAGGGATGTTGTAAATCCCAATACATACAAATAAAAATTTTGTCTTCGAAATTCAAGTTAGGCCTACGAGGTTTCAAGTATGAGAAGTAAAATGTATCATCCCGAGATGTTATAGGGAATACCTGATGTGAAAAGCTCCGGGTACCTTTACTGCATCAAATCCTGTGGCTCCCATGTGTGCTCCTCTTGTCCATGATTCCTCCATAAGACCTTGACCAGCGGAACTTTCTTGCATCGTAAGACCCACATCCAAGTATCGTCTATCCGGATCGGCTCCAAGTACACTGATCGATCAGAAGCTATAGGCCCATCAGTCATCGTAATCTACTGCTCCATCCGAAGTAGAGCTCTCCTGAGGGAGGAGATGTGGGAGACATCGTGCAAACCCGCTAGCTCTGGCGGCACCTCCAGTCTGTACTCCAAGGGACCGTTCCGCTCCAGTATCCTGTAAGGCCCCATGTATATCGGACTAAGCTTATTCCAACCACGCACCCGCAAGACTCCATGCATTGATCGTTTCTTCAGAAACACCTGGTATCCTACCTGAAACTCTACCTTACAATGCCGAGAATCATAATACTCAGCATGCCTGCTTCTGGGCCTCCAACATCTTGTCTCGTATGAACCGCACATGAGCATCTATATCCTCGACGAACTCCAAGCCCAGTGCCTTTGGATCCTCATCCTAAATCAAAGACAAAGGAGTCCTACATCTTCGCCCATATAAAGCCTCATAAGGGGCCATGCTGATGCTAGACTGGTGGTTGTTGTTGTACAAGAACTAAATAAATGGTAGTTTCCTCTACCGTTGCTCTTCATGGTCTAGTATGCAAAGACGCAACAAATCCTCTAGTGTCCGATTGGTGTGTTGTGTCTGCCCATCCATCTGAGGGTGGAAGGCAGTATTGAATGTCAACTGTGTCCCCAAATACGCCTGGACTGACCTCCATTCCTTATATGTAAATTGCCCATCACGATGGGACACTATCGTCCTCGGCACTCCAAGGTATCAGACGAACTGCTCTACAAACCTCCGCACTAATTCACCCACTGAAGCGTCCTTCCTGATCGGTAGAAATTTGGCGACTTTTGTCAATCGATCGACGATCACCCATATCGAGTCATACCCCACATGTGACCGAGGAAGGCCATGTATGAAATCCTTTATGATATCATCGAAATTCCACTCCGGCACTGAAGTGGTTGCAACAATCCGGCCAGACTCTTACATTCTTCCTTC
Organism: Platanthera guangdongensis; assembly: GCA_039583875.1. Lineage (NCBI taxonomy): Eukaryota > Viridiplantae > Streptophyta > Magnoliopsida > Asparagales > Orchidaceae > Platanthera > Platanthera guangdongensis. Next base: position 126,192,849 of record CM077158.1, on the reverse strand, counting down.
ACTAACTGATAGGCCTCGCAACGGGTAACGAAGTATGTGATATACCTCTTCATACCTGGCTTGTACATTATCCTCTTTAGGTTGGCCATCATCTTGGTGATGCACAGGTGCACCGAGTACCTGCTATAGTGAGCCTCGGTCATAATGTCCTCTGGAATCCTGCCCCCAGCCGGTATGTGCACCCGTCCTCTAAAGCATAACAACCCATCTCTCTATGTATACTCCCCGGCTGTGCCTGCCTCCAAGGTCCTGAATACTGGCTTTATCTTGTCATCCCTTCGCTGCTCTACCCTGATACGATCTCGAATATCATCGGTAGTGCTCATCGTGGATAGATACTCCTCATAAAGCTCCGAGTCATCCGAGGACACCAAGGTAATCTGCATATCCTCCATCATCTGTATCAGCACCATAGTCATCAACTGGGGCTCTGCTCCTAAAGTGGTAGCGCTCCGGCTCAGTGCGTCCGCCACCACATTCATCTTCCCTAGATTGTAGTGTATCGTTTACTCATAATCAGATAGAAATTCCACCCATCGCCTCTGGCGGACATTCAACTCCTTCTGTGTATCCACATATTTCAGATTCTTATGATCCGAAAATATGTCACAGTGCACCCCATAGATGTAATGCTGCCAAATCTTTAGAGCGAACACCACTGCCCCCATCTCCATGTCATGGACAGGCTAGTTCTTCTCGTGCTTCTTTAGCTGATGAAAGATATTGTACCTAATCACCTAGAGGGGGGGTGAATAGGTGACTTAAATCTTTTTAACTTTTTAGACAGAATTCAGATTATAACACAGAATTATATTTACTTTATCACAGCACACAATCAGCAATCACAGAATTCTACAAGTACACCGTAGACACTCAGATTTATAGTGGTTCCGCAAGGTTTGGGTACATCCACTTTCCCCCTTCGCCTATCTAGTAGTGTACTAGATTCGGCAAAACTCCTCCACTATCTCAGATCCTCAGATCTTACACTCAGAACCTCAACTAGGTTCCTACAGCTCAAGCCTAAGGCCCTACAACTCAGCTTCTTCACAAAACCTACACTCAGCTTTCTCACAAAGCCTACACTCAGCCACCAAGGCCTACACTCAGCCACAACAGGCCTACACTCAGAGATACAAATCTCCTACACTCAGGCACTCAGGCCCTACACTCAGCCTTTATAATTACAGGCTTACAAAATCAGATCCCTAAGGATCCTATAAGATAATATGAATACAAATTGTAAACTCTACAACTCAGAGACAAGAGAGAAGAGTTGAGAGTTTCTTGATGAGTTCTTGGATGAACTCTGCTGAGATCAATCTGACTTGGCTTTCTTCAAAGCTTCTTGAATATAGAACACAATAAGACTGATCTCCTCTGCAGTTGATCCTTGATCTCTGCTACTTAAGAATCAGAACAAAATCTGAACCCTTCTTCTCAGCCTGGTTCCAACGGCTGACTTCTTGGATGGAGCTCTCTCTCTCCAACTACTTAGATCTTCAATTGAATCTTCAATGAATAGCTAGATCTTCTTCTTGTTAATGAACAACTTCTTCTATAGACAGTATAAGCCTATTTATAGGCCTTCTTCATGGTAACCGGCTGGTCCGGTTCATAACTGATTTCTGACAACTCTGACAGGTGCACTAGACCGGCTGGAATGGCAGCTGACAAGTCATCCAGTCAGTTCTTGAAAATTCTGTAACTGTTTAAAAGTGTCGAGACTGTCTGTATTTAAGTGTCGACACTTATAGACTAACTGTCGACACAAGTTGTCTAAGTGTCGACACTAGCCTACAAGGTGTCGAGACAACTCCTTGTGTTGTAGATTTTATATCTCAACACTGCTTCTTCTTCATGTGTCGACACTGATATTAAGTGTCGACACAACACTTTGTTCTTCAGCACTTTGTTGTATTCTTCTAAGTGTCGACACAACTAGTTTGTGTCGACACATCTTCATGTGTTGAACTTGTTAAAGTGTCGACACTTCTTCTTGGTGTCGACACATGTCTTCAGTGTTGATACTTGCTGAGTGTCGACACAGCTCCTTGTGTCGACACATTCTTCTTCTGTTGAGACTTTTGCTGAGTGTCGACACATCTCCTTTGTGTCGACACTTGTACTTAGAATATTCTTGAACTTTGCTAAGTGTTGAGTCTTCAGCTGAGTGTCGACACATTCTTTCTTGTGTCGACACTTTCTTCAAGTGTTGAGTCTTCTGCTGAGTGTTGACACATGCTTTCTTGTGTCGACACTTTCTTCAAGTGTTGAGTCTTCAGCTGAGTGTCGACACATGCTTTCTTGTGTCGACACTTTCTTCAAGTGTTGACTCTTCTGTTGTGTGTCGACACATTGTTCTGGGTGTCGACACTTATACTTAGACTCTGCTGAATTTTGCTGAGTGTCGACATAGCCTTTAAGTGTCGACACTTTCTGATGTAGACACAGTTTCACTGGGTGTCGACACAACTGCTAAGTGTCGACACTGCTTCACTGCACACTTCTTCATTGAGTTTCGACACAGCTCCTTGTGTCGACACTTTCTGTGTGGTGTCGACTCTACATCCCTGGTGTCGACACAAATACTCCAAGTATCGACACTGCTTGCCTGGGTGTCGACACAAGTTTTATTAAGTGTCGACACTTTCCCTCTGGGTGTCGACACATGGACTTAGAAACTTTTTCATCTTTCCTTCAAAACCTGCACAAGTAAACTCAAAACACATCAAATACATTTTGATGTATATCATTGAGTTGGGTGAGGCTTCTTCAAATCAGGTACATTTAAACCAATGTACCCAACAATCTCCCCCTATTTGGAGAAGTCATAACCCTTAGTCAATGATATACACCATACAAAATAAAGTCATAGTATAATGTAAAGCAGGATTATGTAATCAGGAAAGAAACATAACATGTATTAAACAAACATGCATACACAGATATCATCACAGAACAATTATGCAATAGATTTAGCATATAACACATTGTTCCAATATCTTGATATATTCATTTTCCAAAAGTTTACAAAGTGTTTAACAATCAAAATATTACAATTGTAAACTGAGAGAAATTCTATTCTATTTTTGTTCAGCCTCCTTAATCACAATTCCTTTTCCAGATTGTACTTTGGCTTGAACAGGGGCTTCAGCAACTTCAGTTTCAGCAGGCTTTTTCCCTTTCAGCTCCTTCCTCTTTAGCTCTTCTGCTTTAATCTTTTGCCTCTCAAAATAATTATATGGCTTGGGAAAGTACTTGCTAGGCTCCTGAGCAGTAGGAGGTAGCTTTCCCATCTTGGCCTTCCTTCTATATTGCACTATTGCTTCTTGTCTTGTCTCATGTTTCCTCCATTCTAGTTCAGAAAACCATTTATTTCTGTCTTGTATATTATCTTTTGCAGTTTTCCATGCAGTTAAGATAATGTTTCTTGAAGTGGGGCTCCACTGCTCAAAGTCTGGTCTTAGTTCAGCTTGCTCCCTGAACCTCTTCTTAGACAGTCTGGCTTCTTCTTCTTTCTGCAGAGCTTCTTGCATAGCTTCAGAGACTGGCTGAACAACTTTCTCTATGATGACATTTGGCTGACCCCCATGTGGGCTATACATTAATTGTATATCAGCTTGAACCATATCAAAATCTGGAGGAGGGTAGATGACTTGAGCCACTTCAGGTTGCTCCCCTCCTAGATATGCAGGATGTATTCCAGATTCTGCCACATTATCATCATCACAAAGAGGAGGATATCCAAGAGTAGCTCTGATAGAATTAGAAATCCATTTAACATGATCAGAGCTGGCTTTGACTAACACCCGCTCCCCCTTTATGACTTCTCTAACCATGTGATCCCTCAGATCATCCTTTTGAAATCTTATTTGGGCATCCAAATAGTTGACTCCATCTTTAAAGTAAGGTTTCAACCTTTGGAGTTTGTCAGTTATGATCTTCTGAGAGTCTTGTATGGCAGTCTTAACAGCAGTAATTTCCTCTTGGAATGCTTTGTCAAAGTCTGCTTTAGCTGTAGCATTAGCTGGAGTCTGCCCTGCAGCTAGATTCTTCATCTCTGTTACTATGGCATTGTGAGAAGCAGTCAAGTTATCATTCATTCTAATTTGATTCTCAAGTACATAGCCTTTCTTGACTTCAAGTTAATCCACTTGAGCTTTTTTCTTCTCCTGATGTGTAGCCAAGTACACCACTGCATTCCCTCCCTTGTGGAAGCAGTCAGTCATCTTCTTCTTATTAAGATTCATTTCAAATCTTATAGACTTAATATCCTAGGCCAAATTAAACTGTAATGATTTTTGCCCTTCATCCACATACTTCTCAATGGCTTGCCTGTGCTCATCCAGCTTAATTTGCCTAGCAACCATCAGAGCACTGTAATCTACAGTTGGAGTTAGCTGTAGTGATGGTTGTGGTGCTATTGTTTGCAATGCCTTCTTATAACTCTGGCTCCTTCTTTTAAATACTTGAAATTTCCTTTTCTTTGCCCTTGAAGCTTCCTCATCTTCAGATGCTGATGTACTTGTTATCTCTACCCTCTCCTTAGGTAGCTCCTCAACAGCTTGGGGCTTCACAGGCTCTTGCCTAGCAGGTTCTTCAACAATTACAACTTGCTCCCCTTCAACTGGAGCATTCTTCCCCTCAGCAGCAGCAGTTTCCTTGTCAAGGTCTGCTTGATCCAGATTTAGGAAGAGATCTTCCATGGTAAATTCTTGTGGAGAATGGGCTGGAGAAACTCTTGTCTCATCTACCACTGGATCAGATACAACTTGAAGTTCAACAGTTGTGTCTTCCATGACAACATCTGGGAGTTGGCTATCCAGCTGAGTTTGCTGATTATCATTACTTAATGGATCAGATAAAATAGTATCCTCTATAGGGAAATCTAAAGAATTAAGCTCAGTGATTACCTCAAGTATGATGTTGGTTGCTTGCTCACTCTCAAGAGGAGTTGGCTCATCCACAACTAGTGGCTCCCCCTGGATTTGATCCTGGTGTAAGGGGCTAGATTGTGGTAGATCCCCGTTCCTCTCAGTAACTTCTTGTTGAGCTGGAGACTTTCCAGCATCTCTAGTGTCTTCTTCTTCAGGAGTGAAGACAACTTGCTTTTCACTACCAGAGCAGCTAGATGAATCCTGAGCCACTGTGGCAGTCTTCTTCTTCTTCTTTGGGGGTGTTACTTTCTCAGGAGTTATTTTCTCAGGGGTTGGCATCTCCTTTGACAAAACCCTGTCCCATCTAGAGAATATCCTGAAGTCCATCTTTCTCATATGGTTGATCTTACTGCCAGCAGCTTGACCTATAACCTCTGGTATTTTACTAGCTAGGTATAAACTTATTATTCTACCCAAATTGAGTTTCTTCAGACTCTCCTTGATCTTTTCAAAGATAACAATAGACCAATCAGTTTTTAGGCTGAAGATTATCTTGGTCATGAGATTGAACATATGGGCAGATACCCTGTCATGCCCTCTAGGCTTAGTTAAGATCACTTTGCCAACAATTTCTGATAGAAATTTACCTTGACTGTTCATGTCTTTCCTATTAAATACAGATCCAATTTTCAGTTTGGAATCTAGACCACACCATGTCAATGCTTCTCTGGTCTTGGAAGCAGTAACTTCTTCTTCTTCCTTAGTTCTTGGTAACTGAAGGACTTTCCTCAAACATTTTGGTGAAACCTTCACTTTTTCTCCATGGACCCTGGACTTGATCTTGAATCCAGATTCGTATACTTTAGCTCCATTCAGAAACTCTAGAACTTCCTTCTTTCAGATCTTAGTAGACTCTGAAACAAGAAATTCTAACCCTGAGTTTGTGACTAGGGTTATCACAGTCTTGATCTCCGAGTCTGCATCCTCAAATGCGTCTCGCACCAGTTCGTATCCTTCATTGACGTTCCCTCGAGCTTTGACGCCATTAGGGTTTGAAGAATTTGACTGGAGAGAAGAGAGGTGTCGACACACAAGTTTGGTGTCGAAACTTTTGAAAGCGTGTCGACAGACTAAGGCAAAATCCTATTTATACCTTTCTAGGTTTGAAGATGAAAAGGCGGGTTAACTAACTTAAATTCTGTCGACACAGTTGATATGTGTCGACACAGACTTAAAATGTCTCGACACCAATGTGTCGACACAAGTTTAGTCAACAGAATATATATGTCGACACTTGATTATGTGTCAACGCCACTTAACTCGACACATAGTCGAGACTTTACTTAGATAATTCTGAGTAAACACTAAGTGTCGACACCACCTTGGATGTGTTGACACCTACTTGTCATGTGTCGACACTAACTTTCTGAAGTGTCGACACTAACTTCCTAGATGTGTCGACACCTTTTCCCTGAAGTGTCGACACCACCTTTCTTTGTCGACACAGATATCTCTGTGTGTCGACACCTTTTTACTTAGCCATTTCTATAAACTTATTCTAAGTTCATCATACCTAGTTCAATTTTAAACCTATTGAACTTAGTTTCTTCTAAGGGCTTAGTATACATATCAGCTAGTTGATTATCTGTTCTAACACATTCCAGTAAAATATCTTCTTTCTCTACATGTTCTCTAAGAAAATGATATTTTATTTCGATATGTTTGGTTCTACTATGGGAAACAGGATTATTTGCAATTGATATAGCACTTGTAGAATCACAAAAGAGTGGAGTTCTACTTACCTGAATTCTATAGTCCTCAAGCTGATGTTGTATCCATAGAAGTTGAGCACAGCAACTTCCTGCAGCCACATATTCTGACTCTGCAGTAGAGATAGCCACACTTGTTTGCTTTTTGCTGCTCCATGAAATCAGTCTTCCACCCAAGAATTGACAGGTTCCAGTTGTGCTTTTTCTGTCTTCTTTGCATCCTGCAAAGTCTGCATCTGAATAACCTGTTAGTTCAAAATCTCCATTCCTATGGTACTAGAGGCCTAGATAAGGAGTGCCCTTTAGATATCTCAGTATCCTTTTGACTGCTGTCAAATGAGTCTCCTTAGGGCATGTGTGATACCTTGCACAGACACATGTAGCATACATGATATCTGGTCTACTTACAGTCAAATATAATAGGGAGCCAACTATCCCTCTATACAAAGACTCATCTACAGGTTTCCCTGCATCATCCTTGCTAAGAGACATACTTGACCCCATAGGAGTCTTCATGGTACTGGATGAATCCATACCATACTTCCTTATGAGTTCTAGGGTGAACTTGGACTGGCATATGGATAAACCATTTTCAGTCTGTCTAACTTGGAGACCCAATAAGAACTTAAGTTCCCCCATACTACTCATCTCAAATTGTCCTTGCATTAGTTTTGCAAACTTTTTGAAAAGACTACTTTCAGTAGACCCAAATATTATATCATCTACATATATTTGGACTAGTATTACTTTGCCTCTGGATTCCCTAAGGAATAGAGTCTTATCTATTTTCCCCATTGTGAACTTATTCTCAATGAGGAAACTAGACAGGGTTTCATACCAAGCCCTAGGGGCTTGCTTTAACCCATACAATACTTTCCTAAGTCTATAGACATGATTAGGTTGAGTTGAATCAACAAAACCTGATGGTTGTTCCACATAGACTTCCTCTTTTAGATTACCATTCAGAAAGGCTGACTTTACATCCATTTGGTAAACTTTAAATCCTTGAAAGGTTGCATAGGCTAGGAACATCCTTATGGCTTCCAGTCTGGCTACTGGAGCAAAGGTTTGATCAAAGTCAATACCTTCTTCCTGCCTATATCCTTTAGCAACCAATCTTGCTTTGTTCTTAATGATGACTCCATGTTCATCCATCTTGTTCCTATAGATCGACTTGGTCCCAATTATGTTGTGGTCTTTAGGTTTAGGAACAAGTTCCCAGACCTTGCACCTCTTGAACTGATTCAGCTCTTCTTGCATTGCCTCAATCCAATGAGGGTCTAGGATGGCTTCTTCAAACTTCTTTGGTTCAACTTGGGATAGAAAACTGGAGTAGATTGCTTATACTACTAGACAACCATTGTTAATAAGCCTAGTTTCATCAAATACTACATGTACAGACTCTTCTACAACATGTGTAGACAAGTTGTAGACTCTATAAGCCTTACTTTGTTGCTGTACCCAACAAAAATTCCCTCTTGGGACTTGGTAGCAAACTTAGTCAAGTAAGACTTTCCATTGTTAAGTATAAAGCAATTACAACCAAAGATCCTGAAGTAGGATAGGTTTGGTTTTCTGCCTTTCACAACCTCATAGGGGGTCCTGTTGTGGCTTTTAGTAATGGTAGCCCTATTAATAACATGGCATGCAGTATTAACTGCTTTAGCCCAGAAATATTCTGGTAGTGATGTATCACTTAATAGGGTCCTACCAGCCTCAATCAAGGTTCTATTCTTCCTCTCAGCAATGCCATTTTGCTGAGGTGTTCTTGGTGAAGAAAACTCTTGAAATATCCCAAATTCTTCACATAGTTTTGCCATACTATCAGACTGAAATTCAGTACCATGGTCACTTCTTATTTTGACCACTGTACTATCTAGTTCATTCTGAATTTGTTTGACAAAGCTATAGAAGACACTAGGTGTTTCAGATTTCTGTCTTAGGAAGAACACCCAGGAAAACCTATAGTAGTCATCTATAACTACAAAGGTATAGACCTTCCTACCTAGGCTGTGAACTGGCATTGGACCAAAGAGATCCATATGCAAGAGGTATAAGCACCTCACAGCATCTTTGTTTTCAATGCTTCTAAAGGTTGATCTAGTCTGCCTGCTCTTTTGACAAGCTGAGCAAATACCATCTTTAATACACTTAACATGAGGACCATTCCTCACTAACTCTTTGCTAAAGAGTTTGCCAATTGTCTTGGAGTTTAAATGGGCTAGCCTCTTGTGCCATTTGACACAATGAGAGACTGTCTCATCAGCTACTAGACACACTGGAGAACCATTGTTCTCAACCATAATGTCTAAGCAGTAGACATTTCTTTTTCTATAACTAGTCAAAATGATCTCTTGATCATTTGACCTCCTGATATGACAACCATTTTTGACAAATGAGATGTCATATCCTACATCACTCAATTGACTTATACTAATAAGGTTATGTTTCAAACCTTTAACATAGGCCACTTGAGTAATTGTAATATAGGAGTTAGATATGTTACCAAAACCCTTGATGATCCCTTTTTCAGAACTACCAAAGGTGATTTTTGGGCCATCCTTGATGGGTGTGTAGTCCTTTAGTAAACCCCTTGTTCCAGTCATATGTCTGGAACATCCACTGTCCAAGTACCATATTGGGGCATGGCCACTTGGACTCACCTGCAAAATAGATTAGTGAACCTTAGAACCCAAAGAATTCTTGGGTCCTTGGTACTGGTTAGTTTGCTTCCTAACAAAACTACCTGCAGGTTTTCCAACAGGCAGTTTGCTACTCACTTTGGCACTAGCATTGTGCCAACAATCCATTGCAAAGTGGCCTACCTTGCCACAGCACCAATGTAACGCCCCCGGTTTTTCTGTGCTTCGTTTGATCTTTGGCTGGCGTTACGATGGCGTATTTCTGGCTTTTTGCCGTTGTAGAGCGTGGTCTTAGCTCTTAGGGTTCCCTGTGTAGCCTGTTTGTAGCCTGTTAGCAAGATTCCCCAGCTAGCCGGAGTCTTTTGATGACTCGGTTGGGCCTCTTAGGGAATGCTTGTGTTTTGGCTTCGGGAGGTGTTATCCCGGGTTTTGTTCGTCGAATGTTAATTTCGACTTCGTAGTTGCGTTCGTAGCGTGGGTTTTTAGCTGCGGCGTAAATTTCGTCTTTTTCCGAGAAGTTTCGGGTTGTTTTGATATTGGGTGTAAATAGTAACTATTATGTATTGTGGTTTATCATTATTACTCTGATATATAGTCTTGGGTCAGATTAGGGCTAGGTTCCATTTTGGTTCTTTCCTGTTTCTCTATTTGGTAGAAGTCGTCGCCCGTCGTGCGAGAGGAGGAGCGTCGCCGACCTACCCTAGCCTTCGGACGCCGTTTTCCTGGAGTTTCTGCGGTCGGATCTTGGTTTCGAGAGTGGATCTGGGCTGCCCCCGTCGGAATCTGCCTTCTTTCTACTCCTCAGCTTGCTGCCCTGCGGCCAGATCCGCAAGCGGGGGAGGCCGCCGACCGAGTTCCTGGTTTTGAGGCGAGTGATGTACCCTCGTCCTTGCCTAGTTGATCTTTGCCTTCTTTTGATTTAATCTTTTATCTCTTTTGTGTAGATCTGAGGTGTAAGCTAGGGCTTGTTCCCGATCATGCCATGGTTAGTGTAGGAAGGTCCAGAAAATCTCAGTTTTCCTGAGGGATTTCGTCTATTAGGGGCAGTTTTGGTTTGGTCTAGGTCGAGTAGGTACCATTGCCGACGGAGGTCGTGCTCGAGAGAGAAGAGGATTTTTCCCCGTTCCCATTTTTGTTCGTTTGCTGGATCTGGCTCCTGTAGCCAATTGGGGTGTCGACACTGTTGTGTCGACACCGGCCAGTCGTTGTGTCGACACTGGCTTTTGTAGTGTCGACACTTGGTGTCGACACCAGCTGTGGCAGTGTCGACACCTTGTGTCGACACTGGCCTTTGTAGTGTCGACACTTGGTGTCGACACCAGCCGTGGCAGTGTCGACACCTTGTGTCGACACTGGCCTTTGTAGTGTCGACACTTGGTGTCGACACCAGCCGTGGCAGTGTCGACACCTTGTGTCGACACTGGCCTTTGTAGTGTCGACACTTGGTGTCGACACCAGCCGTGGAAGTGTCGACACCTTGTGTCGACACTGGCCTTTGTAGTGTCGACACTTGGTGTCGACACCAGCCGTGGCAGTGTCGACACCTTGTGTCGACACTGGCCTCCGTAGTGTCGACACTCGGTGTCGACACCGGCCGTGGTTGTGTCGACACCTTGTGTCGACACCGGCTTGTCGAGGTGTCGACACTGGTGCTGCGCTTGTCTTGGGGTCAGGTAGACTCGGGGTTGGTTCAGGTTGGGCGTGCAAGGCCGCGTCGGTTGGACCCGACGTTTTGTCTTGGGTTCGTGAGTTCCTTAGGACTGTTAGCTTGACTTTTTCCCTAGGGGGGGTGCTTTGGGTGTTCGGCTATGTTCTGCATGCCGACTCTTGGGTCGTGGCAGGTGGTGGAGTTTTGGTGGCCTCTAGAGGGGTGGTTTTATGTGGAGAGCTGTGGCCACCGCCTTTTGCCCCGGTTTGGGTTGGTGTGTGTGGGACCCTAATGCTGCCACTGTTTGACCCTTAGCCCTTTTTGGGTCTGATTCTAGTTATACAATCAGACCCATGTCTGACCACTGCCACTCACCCACTTGTTAGGACTGTTAGTCCCTTTCCTGTTTATGCTTTCCCTTTCTTTTGGCATATGTATATGTCTTGATGCTGTTGCAGGCTTTATTGGTGGGGCATGTTGGTTTTAAATGCTCACCCTTGGTGTGCCCTGCGGTGTCATAGACAGTACTCTTTTCTTGCTGCCTTTCCCTTTTTCTTTTCTTATAGCAGCTTGTTGCCGGGTTGGTAAACCCTTCATCTTATTGCTCATTAACCTATTGCTCTAATTACTTTTGATGTTTCCTTGCTGAGGTGTTCTTTTCTTGAATGCCTCAGGTCCAGGTTGTAGTCAGTTCAGCGGCTAGTTCTTTGGAGGGGCTTGTCGGTGGCCTCTAGGGTAGCTGAGATTGCTGATCCCCGTCTGTTGTGAGGTAGCTCTTTACTCTTCTGTATAGACATACATACTCGTCAGTGGGTTCGTGTCAGGTTGTTGGCTGATAATACGTTTGTAGTCAATTTTATTAGGATATTTTCGGGGTTTTAAAGCCAATCATGTCTTGTAAAGTACTTGTTTTGATTCCCCTTTGTATATATTTTTGTCGCTAATGCATTTTTTCTGCTTTTTGCAGGTTTTCACGGCTTTCAGCCGAATTTTGCTGTGACACGCCCCAAGGTCACGCCCTACCAGGGCGTGTACCTACCCAGAGGAATGAAGCAATTGGTCCGAATCTGCATTCCGTGGAAACTTAGTGTACACGCCCTCGGTCACGCCTGTGACACATCCGACACGGGCGTGTACTATAGGCGTGTCCCCAGGTTCCGAGGAATCGCCGCAGCGCGCTCGTCTTTCCCGCTCCACCGCCGCACCGAAATTGTCACGCCCCAGGGTCACGCCTGACCCGGGCGTGACATATGGGCGTGTACTTCAGCAATTCCGCCCGTCACCTCCAGCATTCAATTTCAGCTCCCAAAGTCACGCCGCAAAGAACACGCCCCAGGGTCACGCCCTACCAGGGCGTGACCGGTGGGCGTGTACCGCAACAACTCCGTCAGAATTCAATTCCTGCCCGAAAAAGTCGCGCCGAATGTGTCACGCCCCAGGGTCACTCCCGACCAGGGCGTGATAGGGGGGCGTGACCCGACCCGAAAAATTCTATAAATAGAGCCCAACTCCAGGGGTTTTAGGACAACTTTTCGCTTTGAGAGGGGAGGTTCTGTCCTTTATTTTTCTGAACTTTTAAGCATGTATTTTCATTTCTAGTTCGTAGCTCTAGCTTTATGCTTTTCCTGTATTAGCTCCTAGCTTCTTTCTGTAGTATGACGCTAATGATAGTGTAGTTTCCTTTTCATGTTCTTGTAATCTCTCATTTTCAAGCTGTAGATCACTGTTTCTCTTAATAAAAAGTGTTGTTTTCTTTTTCGTTCCTGCTCTGTTTTCAGTATTTTTCTTCTACTCATCTCCCTCTTCCACCTCACCATGATTAACTAATCCTCTATGTACTCGATCTAATTGATCCGAGGTTCGAGTGATTAGGTTATGATGCTTTGAATTTTACCTTTTCTTTTTAGGGTTTAGCTTTGAATTACTCTTGATTTATCACGGGTTGGAGGTATATTATCGATATATACTCTCCACCTTTGCTTTCATTCTGGGCTAGCCGAGAGGCCAAAGGTTTGAAATGAGCACTCAAGAGTAAAGGGAGTTGTTCGCACCCCTCGAGAGAGGCAGATGTTCAAATCTCCCGGATTGGAGTAAAATCCATTAGAGGGGTTCACCGCGTAAAGCGAGTTTTAGGCCTCCGATTTAGGCGAAAGTCGGTCGGACCTTCCTAAACTCAGTTAGGCACGGCCTTCGAGAGAAGCGTGTCAATATTCATGGAACCTCCACGGTCAAAGACCTTTACCCTAATTAGCTTAGGTTTATTTATCGTATTTTTCTAACCACTCTTGCCGAGGTGATTTCTGATCGAGTGCATTTTCCCTTCATCGTTACTAAGCTTAAGTTAATCGCTCTTTTAGCTCTCTTTATCTGTTCATACAAGTAGTTCTCTTCTTTTAGTACATTTAGCCAAACCTTATTTTGCCGTCGATAAAATAATAGATTTCGTGTGAGTAAGCTTACTCAACTGTTCCCGGATTTCAATACGACACTTGTGTCCCCTAGCTGCATTTCGATAGGTATACTTGCCTTGATGAATTGTTAGTTTGGTATTTTCTCTTTGCAGATATCTCAGAGACAATCATTGGCGCCCACTGGTGGCCTTTTGTGATGCTGAATATGAATATAAACTGCTGTTTTTGCCTATTTGAGGTTGGTTACTTGCTTCTGGGAAGGATTTATGCTAGGCTGCATGTTAGATATTTTAAAAATCTAAAAGTATTAATATATGTACTTCATGCATAACATGTTTTCTAAAACAAAGACACTATCTTTTTCTCGTTACATGGGAATGTTATGTAGTACGGGATGCATAACATTTTCATGTGTACGCCGCCCATGGCATGCACTAAGGTTTTTTTTTTAGAATGCATAGCACATCATGCATAGCATATCATTTCATAAGCACAACGTGCCAAGCTAAAGATTTGCAAGATGACATATGTACACACATGGTTTTGAGTCAAAAAGAATATAAATACATGCATTCATGGTTTAGGCACCTGAGTTAGTATGATGGTGGTGAACCATCTTAGGATAAGCATAACATCATCATGGTGAAAACGACTCCCAGAGCAAGTTTTGCAGTTGAAGTACATATTCAAGTGTGTTTGTCCGTACCGGGTAGTTTTGTTCTAGTTGATGGGCTAGGATTTGTCTAAAGTTTGTGCGATTTTAGGATGGCGAGACGTCCTGCGACGAGATCGACCCCCCAGTCCGAGGGTGAGACGTCAGGAGCGCAGAGCGATGAGTTGGTAGAAAGCTTGCGACAGAGTAATGAGGAGTTATCGAGGCAGGTAGTGGCTATGCAGGCTCAGATTCAGTCCCTTGTAGCTGTGGTGGCGGGGCAGCCCCCGAGAGCTCAGGACCCCGCAGAGGGGGTAGCTTTCCCTGCCCCTCCTGATCCTCCCGTGCCTTTGGTTGTAGTGCCCCCGGAGATGGCGTTCATATCCCAGTTTCAGCGGCTGAGACCCCCTACCTATGATGGACAGGCCGATTTCATGATTTTGGATGACTGGCTGATTACCATTGAGGAAATGTTCTCGTACTCAGGGATTACGGACGAACAGAGAGTGATGCTCGCTGCCTACCAGCTCAAGGGCTTAGCAAAGAATTGGTGGCTGAGGGAGAAAGAGAGCTTAGTGGCAGGTTGCACTTGGGAGTCATTTAAGGTGCTGTTGTTAAGTAAGTTTTTGCCTTCATTCGAATGGGACCGGCTAATGAACGACTTTCTTCACTTAAAGCAGAGGAAACTCACGGTTAGTGAGAATGAGATTGAGTTTAGTAAGTTGAGTCGGTTTGCTCCACGTCTGGTGAGTGTTGAGGCAGACCGAGTTAAGCGATTCCTGGGTGGATTAAGAAGCGACATACAACAGTTAGCGAATGCTTATGGAGCAGTCAGTTACGCCAGTGCGGTTGAAGCTGCTTTGAGAGTTGAGGCCATTGAGAATGCCAAGAATAGAGGCCAGCAGTTAAGGAAAGATAAGCGGAAGTCCGGTGGAGGGAAGAGCCCTCAGGAACCTGATGCTGTCGCAAGGAAGAAGGTCAAAGAGATTTGTAGCTTTTGTGGCCGGCCAGGCCACCCCTTTGAGAAGTGCTTCAAAAGGTTGGGAGCGCAGAAGAAGGAACAGGTGCACGTGATTCAGGGTACTTCCAGGGGAGACTTGGTGTGTGCCATGTGTGGAAGGAAGGGGCACGAGGCTGCCCGTTGTTGGTTAAAAGATAAGGTCTGTTTTCAGTGCAGCCAGAAGGGTCATCTCAAGACAAGGTGCCCCCAGACCCAGTCTATTCTGCAGCCAGTTCCCCTCCAGGCTCTGCCACCGCCTTAGCAAGTGGATAAAGGAAAAGGAAAGCTGAATGTGCTCTCGGCAGACGAAGCGCAGACCTCGACCCAGGTTATCTCAGGTTCGACTCCTCTCCAGTCGTTTCGTTACGTTCCCTTTTTGGTTGTAGTTTCGTTTTGGAGCTTGTTGCCTTAGATGCGTATGTAAATTCGTAGGGCGATTTAAGGTAAAGAATCGCTGGGCGTGCGTTCTCTTCGATTCCGGCGCTACCCACTCGTTTGTGGCTAAAGCCTTTGTGGAGCGGTTCAGTCTGGGCCTAGATCGTGTTGGTGGTGCCTTCTGCGTTAAGTTCCCCTCCGGCAACTCTGTGGTTGCGGACCTGGGTGTCCTAGATTGTCCAATTTTGTTGGGAGATTTCCTTGCCAAGGCAGATTTGATGGTGATTGACCTGGAGGACTTCGACGTTATTTTGGGCATGGACTGGTTGTCAAGGTACGATGCTGTGATCCAGTGCAAGGGTAAGCGCTTGGACTTCGTCAAAGACAACGGTCAGCCAGGGAGCATTTATGGGTATTCTCTCCAGGAGTCTCCAATCATTTCTGCGGTGCGTGCTCGAAAGTTGCTTGTTTCTGGCTGTTTTGCCTGTGTGGTTTCTCTGGTAGGGTCGATTATTAGTAAGCCCCGTTTGGAAGAAATTCCTGTGGTGCGTGACTTTTCTGATGTGTTTCCAGACGACCTTCCCAGTCTTCCACCTGATCGAGATGTCGAGTTTGTAATAGATTTGGAGCCAGGTACGCGTCCTATCGTTAAGGCGTCGTACCGGATGGCCCCGCGAGAGCTGGAAGAGTTACGGATTCAGCTGGATGAGTTGTTGGAAAAGGGCTTTATAAGGCCAAGTTCTTCGTCTTGGGGTGCACCAGTGCTGTTCGTTAAAAAGAAGGATGGGTCGATGAGGTTATGCATCGACTATAGAGAGCTGAACAAGGTTACGATTAAGAACAGGTACCCTTTGCCGCGAATCGATGATTTGTTTGACCAACTGCGAGGTAGTGCCGTGTTTTCCAAGATAGATCTTCATTCGGGCTATCACCAGTTGAGGATTCGGGAATCAGATGTTCCGCAGACGGCGTTCCGCTCTCGTCATGTGCATTTTGAGTTTTTAGTTATGTCATTCGGTTTGACTAATGCGCCCTCAGCTTTTATGGATTTGATGAACAGAACTTTCAAGGATTTTCTAGATAAGTTCGTGATTGTCTTTATAGACGATGTTTTGGTGTATTCTAAGGATGCAGAGGAGCATGATCGACATTTGCGCCTAGTCTTGGCGACTCTGAGGGACCATAAGTTGTACGCCAAGCTGAGCAAATGTGAATTTTGGTTGCCTCAAGTTTCTTTTCTAGGTCACGTGATTAATAAGGAGGGAATATCGGTGGACCCAGAGAAGATCGATGCTGTCATGGATTGGGCGAGACTTGTTACCCCCAAAGAGATCAGAAGCTTCTCGGGTTTGGCGGGTTATTATAGAAGATTTGTAGAAGGCTTCTCTACCTTGTCCGCGCCGTTGACCAAGTTGACACAGAAGAATGTAGCCTTTATATGGGATGATAAGTGTGAGAAGGCTTTTGAGGAGCTAAAAAGGAGGCTATGCTCGGCTCCAGTTTTGTCTTTGCCTGCGGGGGATAGTGAATATGATATTTATGTGGATGCATCACATGTCGGTATGGGCTGCGTTTTGATGCAGGGCGGGAAGGTGATTTCGTATGGGTCGAGGCAGTTAAAGACTCACGAGAGGAACTACCCTACGCATGACCTGGAGTTTGCAGCTGTGATCTATGCATTGAAATTGTGGAGGCATCTGCTATATGGCGCGTAGTGCAAGATTTTCACGGATCATAAGAGTCTGAAGTATGTCTTCACTCAGAAAGAATTGAATCTGCGCCAGCGGCGGTGGTTAGAGTACGTGGCCGACTATGATGTTGAAATTCAGTATCATCCAGGCAAAGCAAATGTGGTGGCTGATGCCCTGAGTCAGAAGTCAGGTAAGATCTTTAATCTCTCCGCCGAGCGTCTAGTGGAAGAGTTTCTGTTGATTGACATTACCATGTGAAGCTGTGACTCGCAGAGTAGTATAGCAATAGAAGAACCTTCGTGGATTTCGCTTACGAGACTGCATCAGAAGGACGATCTCGATCTTTTGCATTTGTTTCTTCGATCTAAGAAGGGTGAATTACCATATTTCTCTATAGATGATGCGGGTACCTTGAAGTACCGTGGCAGGTTTTGCGTCCCCGCAGTTGGAGATATCCGAGATATGGTGTGCAGAGACGCCCACGGATCTAGTGTTGCCTACCATCCAGGGTCTACCAAGATGTATCATGATTTAAAACAGATTGCCTGGTGGTACGGGATGAAGAAGGACATAGCCAGATTTGTTTCAGAGTGTTTCACTTGCAGGCGCGTGAAAGCCGACCATGGGAGGCCTGGTGGCAAGCTGACTCCCTTGGAGATTCCGATGTGGAAGTGGGAGAGTATCTCGATGGATTTCATTACCGGCTTACCGAGATCGCCTAAGGGGCATGATTCAGTTTGGGTAATTGTAGACTGATTGACGAAGAGCGCTCATTTCGTGCCATTTAAGATCGATTATCCGATGAGGAAGATAGCCGAGCTGTATCTGGAAGAGGTTGTCAGATTGCATGGTGTACCCGTAAGTATCATATCAGATCGAGACTCCAGGTTCACGTCTCGTTTTTGGAAGAGCCTTCAAGAAGGGTTGGGTACAGATTTGAGATATTCCACAGCTTATCATCCGCAGACCAATGGTCAGACAGAGCGAGTAAATCAGATTGTGGAAGATATGATCCGATGTTATATTCTGGACCACGGAGGAGCGTGGGACGAGCGCTTGCGGCTTATGGAATTCGCATATAACAACAGTTACCAAGAAAGTTTGCAAATGGCTCCCTTTGAAGCTCTATATGGGAGGCGCTGCAGGACTCCCTTGTTTTGGGCTGAGCTTGGCGAGGGACCTTTGTTAGGACCAGAAGCGCTTGAGGAGATGGAAACTGCTGTGAAGCTTATTCGGGAAAAGCTTCGGATAGCCCAGGAGAGGTATGAGAAGAACGCCAATCGGCGTAGATCGGACTTGGAATTTGCGGTGGGGGACTCGGTATACTTGAAGGTCTCCCCGTTGGTTGGAGTCAAGCGGTTTGGCAAGAATAGGAAGTTGGACCCGAGGTATGTGGGGCCATTTCCGATTGTTGAGCGGATTGGGGTATCAGCCTACAGGCTGGCTTTGCCCGCAAATTTCCCGGGCGTGCACGATGTCTTTCACGTCAGTCAGCTGCGAAAATGTGTGATGAATGGCAGGCAGGTTTTGGATTCTGTGGCTCAGTTGGAGCCGAATCTTTCTTATGTGGAGGTGCCTGTTCGTATTTTGGATTCTCAAGTTCGGACGTTGCGGAAGAAGACTATTCCGATGGTTAAAGTTTTATGGAGAAATCAAGATGTGGAAAGCGCGACTTGGGAGTTGGAGTCGGCGATGAGGGAGGCTCACCCTCATCTGTTTCCCTGATCTTGCGCTTGGTATGTTCTATTTTGTTGTTTATTTAGCCCTTTCCCGGCTTTTTCTCTCTCCTTCTCTATAGGACTGTTGTGAGTAAAGTTTCGAGGCGAAACTTTCTTTTAGGGGGAGTGGCTGTAACGCCCCCGGTTTTTCTGTGCTTCGTTTGATCTTTGGCTGGCGTTACGATGGCATATTTCCGGCTTTTTGCCGTTGTAGAGCGTGGTCTTAGCTCTTAGGGTTCCCTGTGTAGCCTGTTTGTAGCCTGTTAGCAAGATTCCCCAGCTAGCTGGAGTCTTTTGATGACTCGGTTGGGACTCTTAGGGAATGCTTGTGTTTTGTCTTCGGGAGGTGTTATCCTGGGTTTTGTTCGTCGAATGTTAATTTCGACTTCGTAGTTGCTTTCGTAGCGTGGGTTTTTAGCTGCGGCGTAAATTTCGTCTTTTTCCGAGAAGTTTCGGGTTGTTTTGATATTGGGTGTAAATAGTAACTATTATGTATTGTGGTTTATCATTATTACTGCTGATATATAGTCTTGGGTCAGATTAGGGCTGGGTTCCTTTTTGGTTCTTTCCTGTTTCTCTGTTTGGTAGAAGCCGTCACCCGTCGTGTGAGAGGAGGAGCGTCGCCGGCCTACCCTAGCCTTCGGACGCCGTTTTCCTGGAGTTTCTGCGGTCGGATCTTGGTTTCGAGAGTGGATCTGGGCTGCCCCCGCCGGGATCTGCCTTCTTTCTGCTCCTCAGCTTGCTGCCCTGCGGCCAGATCCGCAAGCGGGGGAGGCCGCCGACCGAGTTCCTGGTTTTGAGGCAAGTGATGTACCCTCATCCTTTCCTAGTTGATCTTTGCCTTCTTTTGATTTAATCTTTTATCTCTTTTGTGTAGATCTGAGGTGTAAGCTAGGGCTTGTTCCCGATCATGCCATGGTTAGTGTAGGAAGGTCCAGAAAATCTCAGTTTTCCTGAGGGATTTCGTCTATTAGGGGCAGTTTTGGTTCGGTCTAGGTCGAGTAGGTACCATTGCCGACGGAGTTCGTGCTCGAGAGAGAAGAGGATTGTTAAATTTTCTCAACGTGGTCAGCAAGATAGCCCAAACACCAAATTAATATCTTCGGAACTACCCAGTTCGCACGCTGAACCTGCGGAAAACCCAAGGACTAGAGGTTGCACCCAACAAAACAATGGAAGCCCAAGAAGGTCTTATTATGCATTCACTTCTTTACAATCTGAGGCATATATAGCGAGACATGATTTCGCTAGTATTACAGCTGTAAACAGAAAGAACCAAAAAACAAGCCGGGCGGACAGCACCGGAGTCCGCCGAGACCGCGAGGTCGCCGAGACCGCCGAGACCGCTGAGCTCGCCCAAGCTGTGCTGCAATCCGCCGAATACCACGGAGTCCGCCGAGACCGCGAGGCCGCGCGGACAGACCATTATTCGCCTCCTGCTGAACCCGAACTGAGGAACTCCCCTACCCGCCTGAAACCGGCGGACAGGTTATTGAAGCTGGCAAAGTTGAAACAGAACTGACAAGCCGCAGAGCGACCTCCTGCTGAGTCCGCAGAGATCGCACACTTCCAAGCACTTGACCGAAGTCACAGCCAAACTCCTGGCTCCTTGAAGTTATCCGCGCGACTGTTCACTCAAGTTACTTAGGTTACTGTAGATGTTCCAGGGGGGTCCTATTTATAGGCAAGGTGAGGAGTGTGGTCACCGCCCAAGAGATAGCGACACCACCCTCAGTCCGCGTGAATACAACCACCGTCCGCTGAGTCCGCATGGACTTAGCCGGATACCAAGGAAACCGCCAGGAGCACGGCAACTGTTGACGAACCCTCTCCAGTCCGCCTGAGCTAAGCGGACAAGGCATCAGCCCGCAAAGCTCCAACCACTGCAGGACAGCAACCCCCCTTCAATGGCTGTCCGCACCAACCCGAGGCAGTCCGCAAGACCCACACCTCAATCCGCCACAAGTCCACGACCAAAGGCAAACAGCAACAGTCCGCCCGGTCACAGCGGATTTGGCGGATACGGCGGACACTATGAACTTGGCACAATGTGTGACCAAGTCCAAAACCATCAAGGGCCAGTGCGAGCATGGCGGACACAAAGTCCCGTCCGCCAAACACCCTAGCACAGACCGCCACCAGTCCGCGAGCACCTCGCACTTGTCCAACGCAGCAGCTTCCTGCCGGACTCCAAGAATCAGTCCGCCAACAGGTCTCCACAGCAAGACCTGCTGTAACACCTGAGATCGACAAGGCCTCAGCCAAGCTCAAGGCCCAGTCCGCAACATCCCAAACCGCGGACACACCAGTCCGCAAGGCTTCCCGCGAACTCGAACCAACCCGCCTTTCAGCACAAGCTTGCACCCGCGACCACTGAGCAAAGCACCAGTCCGCAAGCCTCTCTATCCGCAGATACCAGGCCGCACCAAACCGCGGACTCCATACAACAACCCGCTCAGAACACAGCCGGCTTCCACCAGACTTTTCACCAGGCCGCAAACCTCTGTCCGCCCAGTCCGCCCAGTCCGCCAAGGTTGTCCGCCACAGGCCGCGCGGCCTGTCCCGTCACCCACTTCCACTTCACAAATTTCAACACTCCCCCTTGAAGTGAGAAGTGGTGACCAAGCCCAGCAAGCTGCGCAAGCGTTCAAAAGGCCCCTTCGACAGTGGCTTCGTGAAGATGTCAGCAAGATTATCTTCACTCCGAACATGCCCGACCAGCAGAGACCCTCCAACACCTTCTCCCTGATGAAGTGATGATCAATCTCTATATGCTTGGTCCTGGCGTGACACACTGGATTATTTACCAGTTTGAGAGCACTCTCATTGTCACCCCGGAGTAAAGTAGGCCCTTGCACTTCTTCATGAACATCCTCTATAAGCCTCCTCAACCAAACGGCTTCCCGAGTAGCCAAGGCCGAAGCCTTATACTCCGCCTCCGTGGTTGAAACCGACACTGAGTCCTGCTTCTTGCTACACCACGAGATGCTAGCTGATCCGCAACTGAACACATAACCTGAAGTAGACCTTCGATCATCCGAATCACCGCCATAGTCAGCATCCGTGTACCCGAGCAACGCAACCTCCGCGTCCCTTCTATAGAGGAGTCCCATGTTAGAAGAAGCCTTGACATACTTCAGAATTCCCTTCGCCGCCACTAGATGAGATTGCCTTGGTTCAGCCATATACCGACTTACTCGGCCAACAACATAAGCTATATCCGGCCTTGTAATCGTCAGGTAAATCAAGCTCCCAACAAGAGCCCTGAACACCAAGGGATCATGAAGAACCCTTCCCTCATCCCGTCGAAGCTTCAGCCCAGATTCCAGTGGAGTAGAGCACTTCTTCCCTTCGCCCATGCCAAACCGCTTCACAATGCGATCAGCATACCCTTTCTGGCTAATGAGAACCCCGCACTCCTTCCTCTCCACTTCCAGACCGAGAAAGTGATGCAACTCTCCCAAGTCCTTCATCTCGAAGCGTATAGCAAGATCTGCCCTGAGCCTTGCTACTTCCTCCTCCGAGTTCCCTGTGATGATCATGTCATCCACAAACAGCAGGACCAAGACTCTTAACTCTCCCTTCTTCTTGACGAACAAGCTTGAGTCCGAGTTAGAAGCCAGGTATCCACAGAATTGCAAGTACTCTGCAATCTTCCCATACCACGCTCGAGGAGCTTGCTTCAACCCATAGAGAGCCTTCCTGAGTTTGCAGACATAGTCCGGATGCTTCTCAGAGACAAAACCAAGCGGCTGATCCATGAAGATGTCCTTGTCAATCTCTCCGTAAAGAAAGGCATTCTTCACATCGAGTTGCCACAACCTCCATCCCTTGCTAGCAGCCAAGGCGATCACCACTCTTACAGAAGTCATCTTCGCAACTGGACTGAATGTCTCCTCATAGTCTTCTCCATACTGCTGTGAGAATCCTCTAGCGACCAAGCGAGCCTTGAACCGATCAATGCTCCCATCAGCCTTCTTCTTCAACTTATACACCCACTTGCAAGTAACCGGAGTAACGCCATCAACCTTGGGCACAAGGTCCCAGGTTTCATTTTTCTTCAGAGCATCAATCTCTTCCTTCATGGCACCTTCCCACTCCTTCACTCCAGTGGCCTCGTTGAAGTTTGCAGGCTCTCGCTCATCCAGAGGACCTGCAAAGAAGCAGGAGACAAAGCTCACTGCATTCCCATCACAGTACCGAGCCGGTGGCTTAACCACCCTCTTCGATCTCCGAAGACACGGCTCCTTGCTCACGGCTTCCGTTGCTTCTTCAGGCTCCACTCCTACCTGGGGCAAGCATTGAACAGTGCTCCCCCTGCTTCCTGAGCCAGAAGGCTCAGCCTCGGAGTTAGAAGCAACAGGAGCTGCTGGTGAAACAGCAAACTCCTCTTCCAAGCCTTCAGCAGCCTCCACCGGTGCTTCATCATCCTTGCTACTTCCAGTTAGCTCCATCGTGCCACCTCCATATGACGTCAGCTCGTCAAAGACAACGTCTCTTGACACCACGAACTTCTTCGTCACAGGGTCCATGCATTTCCATCCCTTCTTCCGTTCATCATAGCCAACAAAGACAAGTTTTCTTGCCTTTGCATCCAGCTTTGTCCGTGAAGCATCCGGGACATGCACGTAGCAAGTTGAACCGAACACCCTAAGGTGTTCAACACTCGGCTTCTCCTTCAGCAACAGCTCAATAGGAGTCTTCATGTTGATAGGGCTGAGTGGCATCCGGTTGATAACATATGCAGCACAAGACATTCCCTCCGCCCAAAAGGACCTTGGGATATCTTTCGCATGCAGCCAGCATTTGCAGGTTTCCGTCAAATGACGGATCTTCCGCTCCGCTACCCCATTTTGTTGTGGAGTGTGAGCACAAGTAAGCTCTCGTTGGATCACGTGCTTCCTGCAGAAGTTAGAAAACTCGGAAGAGACAAACTCCACCCCGTTATCAGTTCTAAACTTCTTAATCCGCAAGCCAAGCCGGCCTTCTACCAACTCCTTGAACTCCACGAACAAACGGAAGGCTTCCGACTTCTCCTTTAAGAAGTACACCCAAGTATACCTTGAGTAGTCATCAACCAAGACAAGTATGTATTTGCTTCCACCAAGGCTGGCAGTAACAGTCGGTCCCATCAGGTCGCCATGAATACACTCCAATGGTTTCTTGCTCCTTGTTTGAGATTTATCAAACGGAAGGCGATGTGCCTTACCGTATTGACAGCCCGCACAAACATACCCATCACCAAAGGAGGACAACATCGGCAACCCCCTCACCAGACTTCTACTCGCCATTGCCTTTAGCTTGTCCATGCCAACATGCCCCAGCCTCTCATGCCAGATAGCCGCACTATCATTGGCCCTCATTCTATCAACATAGGCACTGAGTAAGCCTGCATGGAGGTGAACTTCGATTTGTCTCCGGTGAGGTGATGACCACACCCGGAGTCGACGATCCACTCGCTGTTGAAGTCCTCAGCAGATAAGGCCCGGACACAAGTGCCCGTCATGAAAGCTCCTCCCCATTCTGCTTCTTCACTTTGCGAGCAAGCTTCCTCCTTTCCCGCAGCATGCCCAGGCTGCAGTTTGACCTTGCAGTCCCGCTTGAAGTGCCCTCACTGATGACACCGGTAGCACTTCAGATTCTTCTTCCAGTCCTTAGGAGCATTGCTCCTCTCCGGCGGATACGAAGTTAAAGTCTCCTTTTCACCAGCGGCCTGCACCTTCTTCTTCTTCTTCCCTTCCCATCCCTTCTTCTTGCCTGAGAAGAGAGCCTCGCTGCCTTCCTAATTCAGATTCACTCCAGCCATCTGCCTTGCTAAGCTCTCCTGCGAGGCAAGCAGATTCTCCAACTCCAGCAGCGACGGCTGAGTAGCCCATCCTTGAACAGATGTAACAAAGGCCACATACTCCTTCCGCAAGACCGCGGATAATGTGCCTTTTCATCTTTGCCTCAGAGATAGGCTCATCAGGATCCAGTGCCGACAGCTCAGCACACAAGCTCTTCATCTTTAAGAAGTACTTGGAGATGGAAAGGTCTCCCTGAGTTGCCCTGGCCAACTCATTCTCCAGGAACTGAAGCCGCGCCACATTCTTCCTATTGAACAACTCATCAATGGTTGTCCAAATATCAGCAGCCGACTCACATCCAATGATGTGATCAAACAGTTCCGGAGAGACAGCTCTCTTCAGAACGAACTCTGCCTTAGCATTTGTTCTTCTCCAGAGCCTCACCTGCTCAGCAGTACCGAAAGCAGCAGTTACTTCCTGTCTGTCGTCTCCACCGACAACTTCCCACAGCTCCTCGCCTAGAAGATAACTCTTCATGCACGACTTCCACTTCTTGTAGTTAGTCGGCGTTAAGAGTTCAATGCCCAGACCTCTTGCCAAGCTTCCTTCCATTGCAACCACCTGTTGGTATCCTTCAGCAGCTCCGAGCAACAACACAGGTTGAACACCACTCAATCACTGAGTAACAACCCTGGCTGACCTCCGCTCACGCAACTGAACCTCCGAAACCTCAGAAACCTGGCCCTGATACCATGTTAAATTTTCTCAACGTGGTCAGCAAGATAGCCCAAACACCAAATTAATATCTTCGGAACTACCCAGTTCGCACGCTGAACCTGCAGGAAAACCCAAGGACTAGAGGTTGCACCCAACAAAATAATGGAAGCACAAGAAGGTCTTATTATGCATTCAATTCTTTACAATCCGAGGCATACATAGCGAGACATGATTTCGCTAGTATTACAGCTGTAAACAGAAAGAACCAAAAAACAAGCCGGGCGGACAGCACCGGAGTCCGCCGAGACCGCGAGGTCGCCGAGACCGCCGAGACCGCTGAGCTCGCCCAAGCTGTGCTGCAATCTGCTGAATACCACGGAGTCCGCCGAGACCGCGAGGCCGCGCGGACAGACCGTTATTCGCCTCCTTCTGAACCCGAACTGAGGAACTCCCCTACCCGCCTGAAACCGGCGGACAGGTTATTGAAGCTGGCAAAGTTGAAACAGAACTGACAAGCCGCAGAGCAACCTCCTGCTGAGTCCGCAGAGATCGCACACTTCCAAGCACTTGACCGAAGTCACAGCCAAACTCCTGGCTCCTTGAAGTTATCCACGTGACTGTTCACTCAAGTTACTTAGGTTACTGTAGATGTGCCAGGGGGGTCCTATTTATAGGCAAGGTGAGGAGTGTGGTCACCGCCCAAGAGATAGCGACACCACCCTCAGTCCGCGCGAATACAACCACCGTCCGCTGAGTCCGCATGGACTTAGCCGGATACCAAGGAAACCGCCAGGAGCACGGCAACTGTTGACGAACCCTCTCCAGTCCGCCTGAGCTAAGCGGACAAGGCATCAGCCCGCAAAGCTCCAACCACTGCAGGACAGCAACCCCCCTTCAATGGCTGTCCGCACCAACCCGAGGCAGTCCGCAAGACCCACACCTCAATCCTCCACAAGTCCACGACCAAAGGCAAACAGCAACAGTCCGCCCGGTCACAGCGGATTTGGCGGATACGGCGGACACTATGAACTTGGCACAATGTGTGACCAAGTCCAAAACCATCAAGGGCCAGTGCGAGCATGGCGGACACAAAGTCCCGTCCGCCAAACACCCTAGCACCGACCGCCACCAGTCCGCGAGCACCTCGCACTTGTCCAACGCAGCAGCTTCCTGCCGGACTCCAAGAATCAGTCCGCCAACCGGTCTCCACAGCAAGACCTGCTGTAACACCTGAGCTCGACAAGGCCTCAGCGAAGCTCAAGGCCCAGTCCGCAACAGCCCAAACCGCGGACACACCAGTCCGCAAGGCTTCCCACGAACTCGAACCAACCCGCCTTTCAGCACAAGCTTGCACCCGCGACCACTGAGCAAAGCACCAGTCCGCAGGCCTCTCTATCCGCAGATACCAGGCCGCACCAAACCGCGGACTCCATGCAACAACCCGCTCAGAACACAGCCGGCTTCCACCAGACTTTTCACCAGGCCGCAAACCTCAGTCCGCCCAGTCCGCCCAGTCCGCCAAGGCTGTCCGCCACAGGCCGCGTGGCCTGTCCCGTCACCCACTTCCACTTCACAAATTTCAACAAGGATTTTTCCCCGTTCCCGTTTTTGGTCGTTTGCTGGATCTGGCTCCTGTAGCCAATTGGGGTGTCGACACTGTTGTGTCGACACCGGCCAGTCGTTGTGTCGACACTGGCCTTTGTAGTGTCGACACTTGGTGTCAACACCAGCTGTGGCAGTGTCGACACCTTGTGTCGACACTGGCCTTTGTAGTGTCGACACCAGCCGTGGCAGTGTCGACACCTTGTGTCGACACTGGCCTTTGTAGTGTCGACACTTGGTGACGACACCAGCCGTGGCAGTGTCGACACCTTGTGTCGATACTGGCCTTTGTAGTGTCGATACGTGGTGTCGACACCAGCAGTGGCAGTGTCGACACCTTGTGTCGACACTGGCCTTTGTAGTGTCGACACTTGGTGTCGACACCAGCCGTGGCAGTGTCGACACCTTGTGTCGACACTGGCCTCCGTAGTGTCGACACTCGGTGTCGACACCGGCCGTGGTTGTGTCGACACCTTGTGTCGACACCGGCTTGTCGAGGTGTCGACACATTGTGTCGACACTGGTGCTGCGCTTGTCTTGGGGTCAGGTAGACTCGGGGTTGGTTCAGGTTGGGCGTGCAAGGCCGCGTCGGTTGGACCCGACGTTTTGTCTTGGGTTCGTGAGTTCCTTAGGATTGTTAGCTTGACTTTTTCCCTAGGGGGGTGCTTTGGGTGTTCGGCTATTTTTTGCATGCCGACTCTTGGGTCGTGGCAGGTGGTGGAGTTTTGGTGGCCTCTAGAGGGGTGGTTTTATGTGGAGAGCTGTGGCCACCGCCTTTTGCCCCGGTTTGGGTTGGTGTGTGTGGGACCCTAAAGCTGCCGCTGTTTGACCCCTTAGCCCTTTTTGGGTCTGATTCTAGTTATACAATCAGACCCATGTCTGACCACCGCCACTCACCCACGTGTTAGGACTGTCAGTCCCTTTCCTGTTTATGCTTTCCCTTTCTTTTGGCATATGTATATGTCTTGATGCTGTTGCAGGCTTTATTGGTGGGGCATGTTGGTTTTAAATGCTCACCCTTGGTGTGCCCTGCGGTGTCATAGACAGTACTCTTTTCTTGCTGCCTTTCCCTTTTTCTTTTCTTATAGCAGCTTGTTGCCGGGTTGGTAAACCCTTCATCTTATTGCTCATTAACCTATTGCTCTAATTACTTTTGATGTTTCCTTGCTGAGGTGTTCTTTTCTTGAATGCCTCAGGTCAGGTTGTAGCCAGTTCATCGGCTAGTTCTTTGGAGGGGCTTGTCGGTGGCCTCTAGGGTAGCTGAGATTGCTGATCCCCGTCTGTTGTGAGGTAGCTCTTTACTCTTCTGTATAGACATACATACTCGCCAGTGGGTTCGTGTCAGGTTGTTGGCGCCCACTGGTGGCCTTTTGTGATGCTGAATATGAATATAAACTGCTGTTTTTGCCTATTTGAGGTTGGTTACTTGCTTTTGGGAAGGATTTATGCTAGGCTGCATTTTAGATATTTTAAAAATCTAAAAGTATTAATATATGTACTTCATGCATAACATGTTTTCTAAAACAAAGACACTATCTTTTTCCTCAACGTAAAACACTATTTTTCATACCTATTATATTCACCTTAGAGTCATGCTCGTGTAAGTCGTCCCCCGGGGACACTTATGCTCACTTAGGGTGTCAGTTTAATTGAACCGAAGTATTTTTTGCTGCGTATAAATATAGTTTTAACTGTGGACTAGCTGATCCACCGGGACGAGGGATACGGCCATTCTTCGTAACTGATTTTCTTTCATATCGAATCAACAATTTTCCTTAAAATGTAATGTCTGAAGTTTTTCCTGAGCGTGTGCAGTTATCCCCTGCACTACGTGGCATCACGGCACATGTTTTCTCTTACTCTGATACGATTTTACCATTGAGAAAATGCGGGTTGTGACAACCAACACTCAAACTTATTATACCTTTTCTTAGGTACAGTCTTAGCTATTTTATTTACAGCTGGCTTGTTGAGAGTTGGGGTTTTGCCCTTGGACTTGGACTTGACAGTCCAAGCTGGTTTAGTAAACCCCAGTACAACTTTACCTTTTTGATGAACAAATTCATCAATTAAGGGTAGAACTGACTTTGGTTTAGAAAGCCTAGCAACCAAATCTTTCTCCTTCTGAAGACTAATCTCCAGACTCTTAATTTGATCATTCTTAAATGATATAGTCCCCATCTGAATCACAGTTATGTGCTTCAGTCTGGCTATCTCATTTAGCTTTTGATCAAACATTTTCTCATAATCAGTTGCAGCCATTTTGAGACTTGCAATCTCCTTAGCTTGACTCTTGGCCATGGATTTGCATTTCTTAAATTCTTGCAACAGAACTTTATATTCATCTATCAATTGATGAATATCCTCTTCAGACTCAGATGCACTCTTATCATTTGATGATGATGAATCTGTTTCTGAACTTGCACAAGAAATTGAACTTAAAGAACAATGTTGTACCTTACTAGGTCCTGGCTGCTCCAGGATTTTGTCACTTTCTGTCAATGTCATTAGCCCTTGACATTGACTGTCCTCTTGTTCATATATAGAGTTCATGATCTGAATGAACTATTCTTCTTCTTCTTCTTCAGCAAACAGCCCTATATATGCCTCAGCATCTGACTCAGTTTCTGATGAAGAAATGTCTGACAGGCTCTTATCCTTTTTGGCAACAAAAGACTTTTCCTTCTTGCCCTTGTATTGAGTCTTTTTCTTGTCATTGGACTCCTTCCTTTTCTTTGGATAGTCTGCAACAACATGTCCTTGTCTATTACAGCAATAGCATACAATTTTTGAAAGAGTTGCTTTGCAAGACTTGGTCTTTTTCCTCTCTTTATTTGAAGACTTTTTATTCTGATAATAGTCTTCTTTACCCTGTGAAGTAGATGGCCTTGTCCTCCACTGTTTCTTCTTTAAGAACTTCTGAAAATGTCTTGTGAAGGCAGCAAAGTCCTCATCACTTTCACTGCTTTCAGACTTTCTGCTGGCTGACTCATCTGACTCAGTTTCAGCTACTTTTGGTGGTGGAGTTGGTGACTTACTTCTGTACTTTCTGGGGGCTTCTGTTTTAAATGTCACTTTCCTTTCTTTATGTTCACTTCTTGTAGATTTCTCCTCTTCTTTCCTCACCATCAATTGCATTTCATAGGACAGTAGTTTGCCAAACAGTGTTGGTGGAGGAATTTCTGCTAACTTTGCCATTTCCCTAATGGCACAGATCTTGGTGTCCCAATATTTTGTAAGGGACCTTAAGAACTTATCATTAAGCTCATAGTTACTGAAATCTCTTCCGTAGGACATTAGCTCATGCACAATCCTATAGAACTTCTTATAACATTCAATTATGCTATCAGCCCTACCTTGCCTAAAGCTTTCATATTCTTGGTTTAGCAAGGATTTTCTTTCTTGCCTCACTTCTTCAGAACCCTCCATATACACTATCAAGGTATCCCACATCTCCTTAGATGTCTTGTAGTGTATCAAATTCTGAAAGGTACCATCATCTATAGCACTCACAATGATGTTCTGAGCTCTTTTGTCCATTGTGGCTAGAACAATCTCATCCTTTGTCATTTCAGAGAAATCCTTAGGTGTTCTCTGATTTGCATCTAAGACTGAAACCTTCATGAGCACATATGGCCCTTCTTTCACTATAATATAAATCCTAGGGTCTGAGGCTTCCATAAACAGTCTCACCATTTCCTTCCAAATGCCAAATATTTCTTTTTTGCAAATGGGTAGCTTCATGGATCCCAATTCCTTATGATTCTCAGTGGAACCCATGGTTCTTGATTTTCTTGATTCTGTAAATTACTTAGACTGAATCTGCCAACAGGATCTACTCAGATAGTTATGTCTCTTTTTGAGTAACCTCCCTTTGATACCACTTGAAAGATATTGTACCTAATCACCTAAAGGGGGGGGTGAATAGGTGACTTAAATCTTTTTAACTTTTTAGGCAGAATTCAGATTATAACACAGAATTATATTTACTTTATCACAGCACACAATCAGCAATCACAGAATTCCACAAGCACACAGTAGACACTCAGATTTATAGTGGTTCCCCAAGGTTTGGGTACATCCACTTTCCCCCTTCGCCTATCTAGTAGTGTACTAGATTCAGCCAAACTCCTCCACTATCTCAGATCCTCAGATCTTACAATCAGAACCTCAACCAGGTTCCTACAGCTCAGGCCCAAGGCCCTACAACTCAGCTTCTTCACAAAGCCTACACTCAGCTTTTTCATAAAGCCTACACTGAGCCACCAAGGCCTACACTCAGCCACAACAGGCCTACACTCAGAGATACAAATCTCCTACACTCAGGCACTCAGGGCCTACACTCAGCCTTTATAATTACAGGCTTACAAACTCAAATCCCTAAGGATCCTACAAGATAATATGAATACAAATTGTAAACTCTACAACTTAGAGACAAGAGAGAAGAGTTGAGAGTTTCTTGATGAGTTCTTGGATGAACTCTGCTGAAGTCAATCTGACTTGGCTTTCTTCAAAGCTTCTTGAATGTAAAACACAATAAGACTGATCTCCTCTGCAGTTGATCCTTGATCTCTGCTACTTAAGATTCAGAACAAAATCTGAACCCTTCTTCGCAGCCTGGTTCCAACGGCTGACTTCTTGAATGGAGCTCTCTCTCTCCAACTACTTAGATCTTCACTTGAATCTTCAATGAATAGCTAGATCTTCTTCTTTTTAATCAACAACTTCTTCTGTAGACAGTATAAGCCTATTTATAGACCTTCTTCATGGTAACCGGCTGATCCGGTTCATAACTGATTTCTGACAACTCTGACAGGTGCAGTAGACCGGCTGGAATGGCAGCTGTCAAGTCATCCAGTCAGTTCTTGAAAATTCTGTAACTGTCTAAAAGTGTCGAGACTGTCTGTCTTTAAGTGTCGACACTTATAGACTAAGTGTCGACACAAGTTGTCTAAGTGTCGACACTAGCCTATAAGGTGTCGACACAACTCCTTGTATTGTAGATTTTATATCTCGACACTGCTTCTTCTTCATGTGTCGACACTGATATTAAGTGTCGACACAACACTTTGTTCTTCAGCACTTTGTTGTATTCTTCTAAGTGTCGACACAACTCCTTTGTGTCGACACATCTTCATGTGTTGAACTTGTTAAGTGTCGACACTTCTTCTTGGTGTCGACACATGTCTTCAGTGTTGATACTTGCTGAGTGTCGACACAGCTCCTTGTGTCGACACATTCTTCTTCTGTTGATACTTTTGCTGAGTGTCGACACATCTCCTTTGTGTCGACACTTGTACTTTGAATAGTCTTGAACTTTGCTAAGTGTTGAGTCTTCAGCTGAGTGTCGACACATGCTTTCTTGTGTGGACACTTTCTTCAAGTGTTGAGTCTTTAGCTGAGTGTTGACATATGCTTTCTTGTGTCGACACTTTCTTCAAGTGTTGAGTCTTCAGCTGAGTGTCGACACATGCTTTCTTGTGTCGACACTTTCTTCAAGTGTTGACTCTTCTGCTGTGTGTCGACACATTGTTCTGGGTGTCGACACTTATACTTAGACTCTGCTGACTTTTGCTGAGTGTCGACATAGCCTCCAAGTGTCGACACTTTCTGATGTAGACACAGTTTCACAGGGTGTCGACACAACTGCTAAGTGTCGACACTGCTTCACTGCACACTTCTTCATTGAGTGTCGACACAGCTCCTTGTGTCGACACTTTCTGTCTGGTGTCGACTCTGCATCCCTGGTGTCGACACAAATACTCCAAGTGTCGACACTGCTTGCCTGGGTGTCGACACAAGTCTTCTTAAGTGTCGACACTTTCCCTCTGGGTGTCGACCCATGGACTTAGAAACTTTTTCATCTTTCCTGCAAATACTTAACCTGCACAAGTAAACTCAAAACACATCAAATACATTTTGATGTATATCATTGAGTTGGGTGAGGCTTCTTCAAATCAGGTACATTTAAACCAATGTACCCAACAGCTGACGTCAGGCATATTCTATCACATGTCCATACTGCATCAATATAATACCCATCCCCTGAAACGACGCATCAGTATACACTAGGAAGCACTCCATCCCGGATATAAGAGCAAGGATAGGGGATGATGTAAGCCAACCTTTCAACTCCTGGAAGGTAGTCTCACTCTGTGGCGTCCAAATGAAAGGAGTGTCCTTCCTCGTCAAGGAAGTGAGCGGAAGGGCTACTGAGGGAATCCTGCACAAACTTCTGTTAGTACCCGGCTAATCCCAGAAAACTTCAGACAACCGTAGTCGTCTTCAATTGAGGCCAGTCTCGCATTGCCTGAATCTTCACGGGATCACATGCCAATCCTGCCCCACTGATGATGTGGCCTAAAAAGGCTACCTCCGTCAGCCAAATTTGGCACTTGCTGAATTTGGCATATAACTGGTGCTCCTTGAGTTTCTCCAAAGTCAAGTCCAGATGTTGTGCATGATCTTCCTTCGTCCTCGAATAAATGAGGATGTCATCTCTGAACACAATGACAAACCTGTCGAGGTATGGCTCGAACACTCGATTCATCAAGCTCATGAAAGCTGATGGCGCATTCGTGAGCCCAAAGGACATCACGATAAACTCGGACACGCCATATCTGCTGCTAAACTCCATCTTCTGGATGTCTTCTTCCTGGATCTGTAACTGATAGTACCCCGACCTCAAATCCAGCTTCGAGAACCAATGTACTCCCACTGGCTAATCAAATAATTCGTCGATCCTTGGCAGTGGATAGGGGTTCCAGATTGTGATAATACGTTTGCAGTCAATTTTATTAGGATATTTTCGGGGTTTTAAAGCCAATCATGTCTTGTAAAGTACTTGTTTTGATTCCCCTTTGTATATATTTTTGTCGCTAATGCATTTTTTCTCCTTTTTGTAGGTTTTCACGGCTTTCAGCCGAATTTTCCTGTGACACGCCCCAAGGTCACGCCCTACCAGGGCGTGTACCTAGGGCGTGTAACCCAGAGGAATGAAGCAATTGGTCCGAAACTGCATTCCGTGGAAACTTAGTGTACACGCCCTCGGTCACGCCCGTGACACACCCGACACGGGCGTGTACTATAGGCGTGTCCCCAGGTTCCGAGGAATCGCCGCAGCGCGCTCGTCTTTCCCGCTCCACCGCCGCACCGAAAGTGTCACGCCCCAGGGTCACGCCCGACCCGGGCGTGACATATGGGCGTGTACTTCAGCAATTCCGCCCGTCACCTCCAGCATTCAATTTCAGCTCCCAAAGTCACGCCGCAAAGAACACGCCCCAGGGTCACGCCCTACCAGGGCGTGACCGGTGGGCGTGTACCGCAACAACTCCGTCAGAATTCAATTCCTGCCCGAAAAAGTCGCGCCGAATGTGTCACGCCCCAGGGTCACGCCCGACCAGGGCGTGACAGGGGGGCGTGACCCGACCCGAAAAATTCTATAAATAGAGCCCAACTCCAGGGGTTTGAGGACAACTTTTCGCTTTGAGAGGGGAGGTTCTGTCCTTTGTATTACTGAACTTTTTAAGCATGTCTTTCCATTTTTAGTTCGTAGCTCTAGCTTTATGCTTTCCCTGTATTAGCTCCTAGTTTATTTCTGTAGTATGATGCTAATGATAGTGTAGTTTCCTTCTCATGTTCTTGTAATCTCTGGTTTTCAAGCTGTAAGATCACTGTTTCTATTAATAATAATTGCTGTTTTCTTTTACGTTTCTGCTCCATTTTCAGTATTTTTCTTCTACTCATCCCCCCTCTTCCACCTCACCATGATTAACTAATCCTCCATGTACTCGATCTTAATGATCCGAGGTTCGAGTGATTAGGTTATGATGCTTTGAATCTTACCTTTTCTTTTTAGGGTTTAGCTTTGAATTACTCTTGATTTATCACAGGTTGGAGGTATATTATCGATATATACTCTTCACCTTTGCTTTCATTCTGGGCTAGCCGAGAGGCCGAAAGTTTGAAATGAGCACTCAAGAGTAAAGAGAGTTGTTCGCACCCCTCGAGAGAGGCAGACGATCAAATCTCCCAGATTGGAGTAAAATCCATTAGAGGGGTTCACCGCGTAAAGCGATAGGCCTCCGATTTAGGCGAAAGTCGGTCGGACCTTCCTAAACTCAGTTAGGCACGGCCTTCGAGAGAAGCGTGTCAATATTCATGGAACCTCCACGGTCAAAGACCTTTACCCTAATTAGCTTAGGTTTATTTATCGTATTTTTCTAACCACTCTTGCCGAGGTGATTTCTGATCGAGTGCATTTTCCCTTCATTGTTACCAAGCTTAAGTTAATCGCTCTTTAGCTCTCTTTATCTTTTCATGCAAGTAGTTCTCTTCCTTTAGTACATTTAGCTTAAGAAAACCTTATTTTTCCGTCGATAAAATAATAGATTTCGTGTGAGTAAGCTTACTCAACTGTTCCCGGATTTCAATACGACACTTGTGTCCCCTAGCTGCATTTCGATAGGTATACTTGCCTTGATGAATTGTTAGTTTGGTTATTCTCTCTCCTTGCAGATATCTAAGAGACAATCAAGTTTTTGGCACCGTTGCCGGGGAAGCAACGCTTGTTGATAAATTGAAAACGCGAATATATTAATTTTATCACTTCTCTTTCTCAGCCTCCTTCTTATATTTTTTCCGCCTACTCACTTGAGTTAATTGGCTGGATTTTGTTAAGTGTGCGTATTTTTAATTTTTCCGCCTACTCACTTGAGTTAATTGGCTGGATTTATTTCAGTAGAGTGTGCGTATTTTATTTTTCCGCCTACTCACTTGAGTTAATTGGCTGGATTTATTTCAGTAGAGTGTGTTTACTTTCTGTCGAGTGGGTGTGTTTTAATTTTTTGTCGAGTGCGTGAGTATAGCTTTTAATTTCCGCCTACTCGCACAGAGATAAATGGCTGGATTTTAATTACCGCATTCGTAATAGAAACCCACATCACAAAATTTTCTACACCACCTAACTCTCTCGAAAAGGGCAAAGTGGCTCTAAATGCCACTATCTTGTCTAGTACCTTGCGAACCCTTCATCGGGTAGCCCTTGGGAAGTTCGGGAGTTAAAACATAAAAAAATCTATTTCAAAAAATTTTTCCAACTTCATTAGCTCTTTTACTTTTTAGTCTTGCTTCTCCTCTCTTCTTCTAGTGTATGACCCGCGGAAGTCCGTCGGTTACTTTGGACCTGGACCACGAAATTGAGCGTACTCTTCGGAGAAGATCGCGATTTCAAGGCCCTACTACCCAAGTGCCGGTTGAGGATTCCGAGTCATTTTCTACCTTAAGAATGGCAGAACCCAACGTGGAGGAAGTCGTGCAAAGGCCTATGTCCTATTATGCACGACCAAATCTCGAGGGTACAGAAACTAGTATAGTTCGCCCTGCAATAAATAATAATAATTTTGAACTAAAGCCTAGCATAATTCAAATGGTGCAGCAGTATGTGCAATTTGACGGGCTTCAAGATGAAGACCCGAACGCACACATAGCCAGCTTTCTTGAGATTTGTGACACCTTCAAGATAAATGGTGTCACAAATGATGCTATTAGGCTAAGATTATTTCCTTTCTCTCTTAGAATTAAGGCTAAGCAGTGGCTGAACACCCTTCCTAAAAATAGCATAACTACTTGGACGCAATTAACTGAAAAATTTTTGGCCAAGTATTTTCCGCCTGCTAAAACTGCTAAACTTAGGAATGACATTTCTGCCTTTGGACAAATAGACTCAGAGACCCTTTATGAAACCTGGGAAAGATTTAAAGAATTATTAAGATGATGCCCACATCACGCTCTGCCTGTATGGTTGCAGGTGCAGACGTTTTATAATGGGCTAAATCAAAGCACGAAGCAAATAATAGATGCAGCTTCTGGCGGTACTTTAAACCATAAGACCCCGGAAGCAGCTCTTGAGCTGTTTGAAGACATGGCCATGAACACTTACCAGTGGAATGTGCCTAGGTCCCGCCCAAACAAACCTGCAGGTCTCTTTGAAGTGGACAACGTCTCACAACTCGCACTGCAAGTTGAAATATTAAGCAAAAAAATTCCGGAGATGACTGCTGCCTCCGCCCCTCAGGTATGGGAATCTGCAACTCATCCCGCTGAACATTTGGATTATGTAAATAATATGCCTAGAACTGCTTTTAATAATTTTTCTGCTGCGAATTATCATCCTCCTGGTTTTAATTTTCCGAATAGTTATAATCCTGCGTTAAGAAATCATCCGAATTTTTCGTGGAGCAATCCATCGAATGCTGTGCGCCCGCCACCGCAAAGTGATTTTTCTGCTCCACCACCACCTCCTCCTCAAAGTTTTCCAAAACCTCCAAATTTGGAGGAAGTGTTTTCAAAATACATGAATGCTAATGACGCTACGATTAGGACCTTAACCGGAAGTGTTAAAAACTTAGAAAATCAGGTAGGACAGCTCGCTAAAATGATTTCTGAGCGACACGTAGGGTCTCTTCCTTCCAATACCGAGCCCAACCCGAGAGAGCAAGCGAAAGCTATAACTCTTCGGAGTGGGAAGAAAGTTCCTGGTATGGTAAGAGAAGAACCCGAGGCAAGCTCCGCTCCCGTTTTAAAAAATCAAAGCTCCGCTCCCGTTTTTGAAAATCAAAGCTCCGTTCCCCTTTTAAAAATTCCATCCTCTGCCGAAGAAATTATCACCCCTATCGTAGAAAAAGAATTCACTCCTCCACCCACCTTTAAAAATAATCCATCCCCGCCATACCCTTCCGAACTTAATAAACAACGACAGGATGATCAATACACCCGTTTTTTGGAAATGTTTAAGCAAATCCACGTAAATCTGCCTTTCCACGAAGCCATATCCCAGATGCCGAAGTACGCAAAATACCTTAAGGACCTCCTAACTAACAAGAAGAAGTTAGAGAACCTTTCTCATGTCACGTTAAATGCCGCGTGCTCGGCGGTTTTGACAAACGGATTACCGAAAAAAATCAGTGACCCGGGTAGTTTCTCTATCCCGTGTGTCTTCGGTGATCTCTTTGTCAAACACGCTTTAGCCGACTTAGGTGCGAGTATTAATCTTATGCCCCTCTCGTTGTTTAAAAAGTTAGGAATTGGTAGTCTCAACCCCACACGCATGAGTATCCAGCTAGCCGACAGGTCAGTCAAATACCCGTTAGGAATAGTGGAGGACGTCCTAGTCAAAGTTGACAAGTTCATCTTCCCGGTGGACTTTGTCATTTTAGACATTGAAGAAGACGTCGAGGTTCCCCTGATCCTTGGCCGACCCTTCCTTGCCATCTCCCGAGCTATCATTGATGTAAGCAATGGTAAGCTCTTCCTTCGAGTGGGCGACGATGAGGTAACTTTCTCTATCACCCCCTCGATGAAGAACACACTAGCTAATGATGACTCCTGTTTTTTCATGGATACCATAAGTGAAGAATTCTTCTCTCCCACCTCTGATTTTGACAAAGAATTTTCCAATTTTTGTTCCTCTCCTACTCTTCCAACTGAATCTCTACACATAAGTGAAGAATCCTCCACTCGCCCCTCTGATTTTGAAAAAGAATTTAATGATTTCTGTTCCTCTTCTACTTTTCCAACTGAATCGCTGCACGAAGCCTCCATGGCCGCTAGCAACACCCCTTTTAATTTTACATATAAAAAAGTGTACGAGGACATAGTTTTTGAAAAAGAACAAATTTCCAAGAGCTCGTATGATGACCCCCCTACCTTGGAACTGAAAGAACTACCAGAGCACCTTCAATACGCTTTCTTAGAAAAGGACTCTAAGCTGCCTGTCATAATTTCGGCCTACCTCACGGATGCACAAAAGAATAAACTTCTTTCAATTTTACAAAAGCATCGCCAAGCTATTGCTTGGCAGATATCTGATATCAAGGGCATAAGCCCATCTTTCTGCACTCATAAAATCTTAATGGAAGATAATTCTCGTAACTCTATACAACCTCAGCGCCGTATAAACCCAAACATGAAAGACGTAGTTAAGGGCGAGGTTATGAAATTGTTAGACGCAGGAATTATCTATCCTATATCCGACAGTAAGTGGGTTAGCCCAGTACAGGTAGTACCAAAGAAGGGAGGGATAACCGTCGTAAGTAATGAAAATAATGAATTAATCCCGACTCAGACGGTGACCGGATGGCGAATGTGTATAGATTACCGTAAGTTGAATGACGCCACCCGCAAGGATCACTTCCCCTTGCCGTTCATTGATCAAATTTTAGAACGACTTTCCGGACATAGCTTTTATTGTTTTCTCGATGGCCTCTCGGGGTATCTTCAAATCCCCATCTCCCCCGAGGACCAGGAGAAAACTACGTTTACTTGTCCCTTCGGCACCTTCGCCTACCGAAGAATGTCGTTTGGATTGTGCAATGCGCCGGCTACATTCCAACGATGTATGCTCGCCATCTTTGACAAGTACGTAGAAAGCAT
This sequence comes from Platanthera guangdongensis, assembly GCA_039583875.1. Classification (NCBI taxonomy): domain Eukaryota; kingdom Viridiplantae; phylum Streptophyta; class Magnoliopsida; order Asparagales; family Orchidaceae; genus Platanthera; species Platanthera guangdongensis. The sequence goes on along the minus strand of CM077158.1, from coordinate 126,153,526 downwards.
TATGGAAGTCTTCATGGATGATTTCTCCGTCTTCGGGAATTCCTTCGATAGTTGCTTAGAGAACCTTGAAAAAGTCTTAGAGCGATGCGAAGAAACTAACCTCGCCTTAAATTGGGAAAAATGTCATTTTATGGTAAGGGAAGGGTTAGTTTTGGGACATAAAATTTCTGAAAGGGGTATTGAAGTAGACGTTGCGAAAATAGAAGTTATCGAGAAACTGCCGCCACCTACGAACATAAAAGCCATAAGAAGTTTCCTGGGTCATGCGGGTTTCTACCGCCGCTTCATAAAGGACTTTTCCAAAATCACCAAGCCCCTTACCCATCTCTTAGAAAAAGACGCCCCATTCATCTTTGATGACCTCTGTCTAGCTGCCTTCAATTTAATAAAAGAAAAATTAGTTAATGCGCCAATCATGATAGCTCCGGTGTGGGATCTTCCATTTGAAATAATGTGTGATGCGAGTAGTTATGCGGTGGGAGCCGTACTAGGTCAACGTATTTCCAAAAACTTCCACCCCATTTATTACGCTAGTAGAAACTCTCACATCTGCACAGGAAAATTACACCACAACCGAGAAGGAGCTCTTAGCTGTAGTATTCGCATTTGACAAATTTCGCCCTTATATTACTCTTTCGAAAATTATTGTTTTTACGGACCACTCGGCCCTCAAATATCTTCTCTCTAAAACGGATGCCAAGCCTCGCTTGATTCGCTGGGTCTTACTCCTCCAGGAGTTTGACTTAGAGATCCGTGATAAGCGAGGTGCCGAGAACTTGGCCGCCGACCACCTTTCGCGCCTAGACAACCCGTTTATAGAACAATTAGATGAAAATTCTTTTCATTACTATTTCCCTGATGAGAAGCTTTTCGTAATTAACACATCTACTTCTCCTTGTTTTGCCCGCATCGCCAACTATCTAGTATCCCGTGTGCTCCCAAAAGAGTTTTCATCTCAGCAAAAGAAGAAATTCTTTTCTGAGCTGAAGAACTACTTTTGGGAGGACCCGCATCTTTTTAAAGTCTGTGCAGACCAAGTGATCAGGAGGTGTGTTTCCTTGGATGAAGGATTAGATATTATTAAACATTTGCATGAAGGACCGACAGGTGGGCACTATCAAGCTGCTCGCACCGCTCACAAAGTGTTAAGCGCGGGTTTTTACTGGCCCAGCCTGTTTAAAGACGCGCATGCCTTTGTGAGTAGGTGTGATAGTTGCCAACGGTCGGGGAATATTTCGAATAAAAATGAAATGCCACAAAATTATTTTCTAGAGTGCGAAGTTTTCGACCTCTGGGGGATTGATTTTGTCGGCCCTTTTCCTTCTAGCTTCGGGAATAAGTATATTTTAGTTGTCGTTGATTATGTTTCACGTTGGGCCGAAGCCCAAGCTCTTCCTACGAATGACGCCCGAGTCGTAGTTAATTTCCTCAAAAAATTATTTTCTCGATTCGGTACGCCGCGCGCTATCGTTAGTGATAGGGGTTCCCATTTCTGTAACGCGCAATTTTCAAAAATCCTAACTAAATATGGCGTTACTCATAAGCTTTCCACTGCCTACCACCCCCAAACTAACGGACAAGTCGAAGTAGTGAATAGAGAAATAAAATGAATTTTAGAAAAGACTGTTTCCACATCTAGAAAAGACTGGTCAGCCAAATTAGACGATGCTCTATGGGCCTACCGAACATCGTACAAAATCGCCGTCGGCTGTACGCCATATCGGTTGGTTTATGGAAAGTCGTGTCATTTACCCGTAGAGTTAGAACACCGCGCCTTTTGGGCCTTGCGATTTTTAAACTTCGATCCCCACTCTGTCGGCGATTTTAGAAAATTTCAACTTAACGAACTCGACGAGTGGCGCTCTTACGCTTATGAAAATAACAGACTTTACAAAGAGCGGACGAAGCGTTTACACGACCGACATCTTAGGCACCCAAAAATCTTTAAGCCAGGCGACCAAGTGCTTCTTTATAACTCTCGTTTACGTTTATTCCCGGGTAAATTAAAATCACGATGGTCTGGGCCTTTTACTGTTTTAGAGGTCTTTTCTTATGGTACTGTTTTAATTTACCACCCTGATAAGGGTACTTTCAAAGTGAATGGTCAGCGTCTTAAACTGTATTTCTGTGATGATGTCAGTCTCAACCCAGTTAACTCTATCTTTCCGGTCCTGACATTTGATTAATCTGAACATTATTTTACTCACAAACTTTGACATTTATTCGAACTTATTTTTAAAACAATATTTGAGACAATCTTATTTTGATGCGTCGAGCTCAAACGACGCTTTAAACAAAGGGCGCTCTTGGGAGGCAACCCAAGTTATCTTTTTCTGTTTTCTTTCTTTTACACTTTTTGCCCCGACTGACTCCGGCAAGCTGAAACTTCTGCGATCGCCTGCTCCAATGGTTCTGCTTCCATGCCAAAGTCCGTCGGACGACGTTTCATGAAGATCCACAGCACAGGCATGGAGGAGCGGTATCACACAACTTGCCCTGCAAAATAAAACCGGGGAAGTACCTGCTTTTCAATTCTGTCTTTTATTTCTGTACTTTACTTTTCTCTCGTTCTCCGACCTCCTTCTCCATTGCGGACAATGTAGATTTTCAGCTTGGGGGAGGACTTCCTTCTTTTTGTTTTCTTTTTGTTTTGAAAATATCCCAAAAAAAAAATCCAAAATTTCAAAAAATTTCAAAAACATTATTATATATATATAGCTGCATTTTGGTATTTCAATAAGTACCCCATGTTTATGTTTTGTTTTTCTCAAACTTCTTTATAAACAACGTAGTTAATTATAATTTTTCTAATCATTCTTTTTAATCATATTTCACAAGTAAAATGTTGGTCATGCTGTGTTTCTAATTCACGGTAGCATGTTAAGCTAAAATATTTCTCTAAACCGTGCATTTCTATTATGGTTTTCCGTTCTTTATTTTCTTTACTTTCTCTAAAAATTTATCATCCACTATTTTCCTTTTCGTCTTTACATGATTTTTGTAAGAACATATTTTGAATAACGTAGTAGATATGAACGATCCAAGTGACATATTATTTTTATTTTCAAGATAATTTCATCAATCTTCTTTTATTATCTCGAACTTGCTTTTTGAAATTTATCGACTCTATGTTTTAAATAAATTTAAAAAAAAAACGCGTGAAAATGATTTAGGCCATTTTTGTTTACGTTTGAGCTTTCTTGCCAACCTAAACTCTTTTACCACTAGTTCGCCGCTTTTGAGCCTTTTTTCCAAATTCATTTGATAAACTCCACACACCATTTCATTTTCACCAAAGCCCAAATTCCTACCTATCTAATCACGCTAATTTTGTTTGATAGGAAATTTTGTCTTATCTGTGGAAATATTGTTGAAAAAGGTGTACTCAAAAGCAATAAATTGAAAAAAAAACAAAAATGAATGAAAATAATAAAAAAAAACAAAGAGAGATAAATAATCATAAAGAGAAAAAAATAAATTTATTTATACATATTTTGTTTAAAATAATTTTATTTTTTTTGAAACTCGTTGTTTTGGTTTAGTGTGATTTTTAAGCCTCCATGTTTATATTTGAATTCCACTCCTATTCATATTCCTAAACCAAACGTTTCGGTCCTATTAAGTCCTTTTGATTCACGCCCTTTTTTTAATTTTATTTAACAACTAAGAAAAGAAGAAAAGTAAATCAGTTTTAGTTTTGGATTTAAACTTAGATTTTTGTTATTTAATTGATATAATTATAATGCGTTGCTTGGATCTAGTAATAACTCAATACGTTCTTTTCATTTTCATTGCCTTACTTAAATCTATTTAAAGAATTTCGTCAAAATTCTGGATGATTTATTTTTATTAAGTAAAGTTTATAAATGTTAAACCATACCTAAATAATTGTTTTAGATTTACGTTTTACATTCTCCCTACCTAGAATTTCGCATAGTACTTGTGTGAGTATGATTAAAACCTTTTGAATTAGTCACTTTTTATGATTAGCTTGTCTTTATATCTTTGCTTGGGGACACGCAAAACTTAAGCTTGGGGGAATTTGATAATACGTTTGCAGTCAATTTTATTAGGATATTTTCGGGGTTTTAAAGCCAATCATGTCTTGTAAAGTACTTGTTTTGATTCCCCTTTGTATATATTTTTGTCGCTAATGCATTTTTTCTGCTTTTTGCAGGTTTTCACGGCTTTCAGCCGAATTTTGCTGTGACACGCCCCAAGGTCACGCCCTACCAGGGCGTGTACCTAGGGCGTGTAACCCAGAGGAATGAAGCAATTGGTCCGAAACTGCATTTCGTGGAAACTTAGTGTACACGCCCCTCGGTTACGCCTGTGACACACCCGACACGGGCGTGTACTATAGGCGTGTCCCCAGGTTCCGAGGAATCGCCGCAGCGCGCTCGTCTTTCCCGCTCCACCACCGCACCGAAAGTGTCACGCCCCAGGGTCACGCCCGACCCGGGCGTGACATATGGGCGTGTACTTCAGCAATTCCGCCCGTCATCTCCAGCATTCAATTTCAGCTCCCAAAGTCACGCCACAAAGAACACGCCCCAGGGTCACGCCCTACCAGGGCGTGACCGGTGGGCGTGTACCGCAACAACTCCGTCAGAATTCAATTCCTGCCCGAAAAAGTCGCGCAGAATGTGTCACGCCCCAGGGTCACACCCGACCAGGGCATGACAGGGGGGCGTGACCCGACCCGAAAAATTCTATAAATAGAGCCCAACTCCAGGGGTTTGAGGACAACTTTTCGCTTTAAGAGGGGAGGTTCTGTCCTTTGTATTTCTGAACTTTTTAAGCATGTCTTTCCATTTTTAGTTCGTAGCTCTAGCTTTACGCTTTCCCTGTATTAGCTCCTAGTTTATTTCTGTAGTATGATGCTAATGATAGTGTAGTTTCCTTCTCATGTTCTTGTAATCTCTGGTTTTCAAGTTGTAAGATCACTGTTTCTATTAATAAAAATTGTTGTTTTCTTTTACGTTTCTGCTCCATTTTCAGTATTTTTCTTCTACTCATCCCCCCTCTTCCACCTCACCATGATTAACTAATCCTCCATGTACTCGATCTTAATGATCCGAGGTTCGAGTGATTAGGTTATGATGCTTTGAATCTTACCTTTTCTTTTTAGGGTTTAGCTTTGAATTACTCTTGATTTATCACGGGTTGGAGGTATATTATCGATATATACTCTCCACCTTTGCTTTCATTCTGGGCTAGCCGAGAGGCCGAAAGTTTGAAATGAGCACTCAAGAGTAAAGGGAGTTGTTCGCACCCCTCGAGAGAGGCAGACGATCAAATCTCCCGGATTGGAGTAAAATCCATTAGAGGGGTTCACCGCGTAAAGCGAGTTTTTAGGCCTCCGATTTAGGCGAAAGTCGGTCGGACCTTCCTAAACTCAGTTAGGCACGGCCTTCGAGAGAAGCGTGTCAATATTCATGGAACCTCCACGGTCAAAGACCTTTACCCTAATTAGCTTAGGTTTATTTATCGTATTTTTCTAACCACTCTTGCCGAGGTGATTTCTGATCGAGTGCATTTTCCCTTCATTGTTACCAAGCTTAAGTTAATCGCTCTTTAGCTCTCTTTATCTTTTCATGCAATTAGTTCTCTTCCTTTAGTACATTTAGCTTAAGAAAACCTTATTTTTCCGTCGATAAAATAATAGATTTCGTGTGAGTAAGCTTACTCAACTGTTCCCGGATTTCAATACGACACTTGTGTCCCCTAGCTGCATTTCGATAGGTATACTTGCCTTGATGAATTGTTAGTTTGGTTATTCTCTCTCCTTGAAGATATCTAAGAGACAATCAGATTATCAACCAGTTTAGTGCACAATAATCGATGCACAACCTGAGGGTCCCATCCTTCTTCTTCACAAAAAAGACCAGAGCTCCCCAAGGCGAGGAACTCATCCTAAGGAATCCAGCCTCCACTAGATCCTTCAACTGACTCCTGAACTCCACCAGCTCCTTTGGAGGCATCTGGTAGGGAGCCCTAGACAACAGCTTAGCTCCAGGAAGCAACTAAATCTGAAAATCCTTCTCCCGATGAGGCGATAATGCTGGTAGTTTCTCTAGAAACACATACACAAAGTCCCGCACCACAGATATATCTGCAACAGCCGTCTCGGCCTCGACCATCTCAAAGAATACCTTATCCCCTCCCTGCATGTGGGCCTTGACGGCCTGAATATAGGATAGCATCTTACGAGATACGAGAGTAATACCTTCAAAGGTCGCGAAGGTGCCGTCATAACTCAGTATAACCTTCTTCGTCGGGCAATCTATCTGGGCATGGTTCCAAGTGAGCCATGTCATCCCCAGAACCAAGTCGAAGTCTGGCATCCTCAAGACCGTAGTCGGGGCCTCGAGAGTCAGTCTATTAATAGTCACCTTCAAGAGGCACTTAGCAGTAGCTAAGACCTCCGTCCCATTGGGGAGACGCACCCTCCTAGCGACTCCGGTATAATGCCTGACTCCTTCTACTCCTTTTACAAACTCCTTAGAGACGAAGTTGTGTGATGCCCCCGTATCCACCAAGGTATGGGCAGGCTTGCATCACACCATAACTATTCCTGTTTATTTAAGTATGTTTAGGTAACCGAACCTTTGTTTTCTTTCCTAGTATGCTACTGTTGTTTGTTGTTTCAAAAATTCCAAAAGTAAATAACAACATAAAATTACTAGTATACCTGCAATCACCCTGCCCGGGTCTCGAGGTGGAGTCAAATCTAGAGCATACACCTACTCCTCCTCTTGCCTCCGATCTCTGCCCTGGAAACCAAGTCCTCTTCCACGACATCGACCTACAAAATGCTGAGCGGGCAGGGCAGCCTATGGTCTCGGCAAAGGTGCTCCTCTCATAGGATAGTTCCTCTAGATGTGCCCACCTGATGACAGTTGTAGCACTCTGGCGGGGGAGGTGCCACACATCTGGGCCTCTGTATCTCTTGCATCTGAAGAGGTTGAGGGGCCAATACCACCGGCTCCCTCAGCTCTTGTCTCACCTCTTGGCGAGGTTGGTCCTCTGCCCTTTTCTCATCAGCAAAGCGGCCCCTCCGCTGATCATTCCTGCTTCCCCGACCCTGATCCTCAGTTGGCCTCTTCTAGCCTCGAGTCGTGTGCCAATCAGCCTCCATCCTCTTTGCCATCTCCAGGATTTGCGGCATAGGTCCGTCAGTTACAAACAGAAGAGCCTGTCTTAGATCCTCTCGAAGGCCCTTATAGAACCTCTTGGTATACCCCACTTCATCCAACTGATAGGAGCTCGCAAACCATGCTATGTGGTTGAACTCATAGTGGTACTCCACCACCATCCTGTTGCCCTGCCTCAGCTATAGGAACCTGTAAGTCCCCCTTTTTTTCAAACCTCGGGGGTCGTATGCCCAGAACTGCCGTTTTGCGGTGGCCCCGACACTTGGGAAAGCCGCCATTACAAAACGCCGATTCTGTCAACCTTTTTGATCATCATAGAGAGAGTAGTATTCAGGAATGAAAGAGCTGAGTCCACAAATATCATATATAATAAGAGAAATCACAACATGTCCATAAGTAGAAAAGAGAGTACTACGAAATAACATAACAGAAATATAAACGGGCTCAAGCCCGATACATCAGATCCTCGCTACAATCTCTCGTGGAAGCTATAAAAAGACAATCACTCATAGAGCTAGTCGCTGGTGCTCCGGTACTAGACTGGACCACCTCCATGAGCATCGTACTCCGTTGGTGTTGGTCCCTAGGCAACTGGTCCCTGTCTCCCATCCGGATCCCCTGTAATGTTATGGTCTGAAAACTATTAGTCATAAAGACTAAGCCCTATCATACCCTACCCCTCCCCCCATGGCTCCTAGGCACCGGGCGGGGAGGAGGAAAGGGAAGCTATAAGGTGGAGAGTACAAAGTTGTAGGTGACAGTGGAACTAGTCTAGCATTTCTATAATAGTATGCAGTAAGGTGAGCAAGTAGAGTAAGAAAGTAGAGTAAGCAACATATGTAAGAAAGACAAGGTAAGAAGTAAGTAACCTTAATTTATATGAATGCCCATACAAACATATAAGTTAAGGGGTCTTCCGCAAGGCTCCCAACATATAAAAAGCCCCATACCAATTTATACGTTGGGGTGTTTGTTGTATGCAAGTATGTTATGCCATGATTCATGCAAGCATAACCCACGCAAACGACTCTATGCGGACAGACCTTTAGTTCCCCCGATTTAGGCAGCTAGCTTCACTCCCAGGAACCTCCGTAGTGAAAACGGAGAAAGTGGGTTGGGCCCTAACTCCTAAGCGGGTTGAAAGTGAAGGTTAGATCTGAAATACTTTATAGGGGGGGGGGGTGAATAGAGTATTGTGGTCTCTACAAAATCTTTACAACTTTTGTTGTAATCCTAGGCAAACAAGTAAGCAAACAAAGTAATAAGTACAACAACCTAACAAATTACAGAACACAGCCAAAAACAAAAGAAAAAGGGCAACCAAACGACACAAGAAATTATAGTGGTTCCCCAACCTGGGTACATCCACTCTTCTACCACCCTGGTAGGAATCCACTCAGATTTTTGATCAGGTGCCTGACACCCATGAGCTTTTGTTCAGGTTCTCAAAAACCAAAACCTCAAGTCTTTTGGTAGGAGACTTACAACCAGGAATAATTTTGAAGGGACTTAAAACCCTGTACAGAGGAGGAAAAAGGGTGATGGTGTCTTCTCTTTCTCAATAACAACTGAGAAGACTAGTGGATTGATTTCAGCATATTGCTCCCCGTGAGATCTTGAATGGATCAGGAAATATGGAGCTCTGCTTCAGGGTGATAGGTCTTCAAAAACTTGATTGCCTTGACCAGAGATTGCTTCAGGAACTTCTTTGACAGATATACTTATTGTTGTCCTTCTGAAGTTATCCTGTAGTGTTGAAAGAAGAAGACTCTTGATGGAGATTGCATATTCTTCTTCTTGATGATGATGTTCTCTGGCCTAGGCTGATTGCAGTGTGTAAAGCTTTTGATTTCTGTAAGACTTCTTGAATGTAATGTCTGTCAGCAAGATTGGTTGATCTTTTCTTTTCTTGAAACTGACTGAAGAACACACTCGAAATTTGAATCCTCGAGCATTAAATGCAGTCGGCCTGGGAAGGAAGCGATAATGAATGAATTACCTAACTGTTCCATGGAAAAACGGCATGTAATAATCCATGATCAATGCTCATTCTAACGGTAATATTCCGAGAAGATTGAGCATTAATTGCTCAGGAATCATCGCCAAGAAAATGGACGGAAAATTGGAGAAGACCAAGTCTGGAATCGCCGAACGAAAAACAGAAATCGTCGACCTGAATTCACAGTTCGTCGAGCTGAGTTGATGAGTTCGTCGACCAGACAATAGCAATTAGTCTTCAAGGGAAACTTGTCAATTCTGCTAAAATATTCGTGGAACTGACAATCATCATTCTTCGAGCAGACAATCATCATTCATCGACCGAAGAATGATTGTGGACTTAGAATCTGAGAAGTCTCTGGATGAGAAGGATTCAGATAGTCAACCGGAATTCATCGACCAAAGAATATGGTTCATTGAGCTGAGATCGACGAACGTCGAGCACATTTCCTTGAGCTGAAAATTTCTCTAAGTCTTGAGTTTCTCTGGCAGTCTGGGGGATGGCTGGTCCACAAGATGATGTTCTAAGGACAAACCCTAGACTTTAGGATACAACCAATGACCCTGACTATACAAGGTGGGTCAAAGACATCCTAACTCAGTGAACATAGCCCAAATCCAAACTAGGGATCCAACAATCTCCCCTATTTGGGTGAGGCCACTAAGTGAAGACACAAACTGGAATAAAACAAAGCAGTAAAAGCATATATCTGACAGAGAATTTATAACACATATAGCAGATATATAAAAGCTTTGTTCAGAAACATAACCAGAGAGTTGTAAAAGAAAGAAAAACTTAGATCATATCTTGCTCTTCTTGGATTGGTCTTTGTCTGTCTATTTGTTGTTGCTGCTGCTAGCTCCAGGCTTTGAGAATTTGATCTCTCTGTTTGGATTAGCTGCCTGAGCTACAGTCATTGTCATATCAGCTATACCAAGCATATTCTGAGGAGAGGCTATGAGAACAACAGCCTCTGGATGGAGCTTCATATAGTCATCAACATTGAAAAGTTTGTTTGCTTTGTCAAACCTTTTAATGATGGCGACGACCACCATGACGGACAACTGGGTGATGAAGACGACGTTCATGGCGGTGTTGCCGTGGCAGAGATGACGACGTCCATGGCGGTGTTGCCGTGGCAGAAGATGACGACGTCCATGGCGGTGTTGCCATGGCAGAAGATGACGACGATGCTCCCCCAACAAAAGACTTGCAGCGCCCTAGCGGGAATGGCTACAATCTTCGCCCACCTAACAAAATTAAGAGTTAAATTTATTTTACTAGTGGTTTGCATTTATCTTTTATATGTGGTATTTGAAACTATGTTGTTTTCTATCATTTCATTTCGGACAATATTTTATTTTGGGCTGCTAATAACCACATGGTTGTAAGCCTTATACAAGGCCAAATTTTCATTTGTTATGGAACTATTATTGAAAACAAGACAAAATTGCTTGCCATAATCTCATTGCCCTCTTCCTTCTCCTCTTAGCCGCCGCCCCCCTCTAGGCTTCCCTCTCTAGGAGTTCGGCCACCCTTCTCCTCCCTTGCTTGGCCGCCCCCTTCTACTCCTCTTTCCCTCTAATCACCACTCGTTCTCCCACCTCTCTACGCTTTTCCACCAACACCGTATTCAACCATTAGTATTTCTCAACCACCTTGGAGGACGGGGATCGTGTGCAAGGAAGAACCAAATTTTTGGGGAAAACTCGTCCACGGCGAGAAAGCGAAGGAGACGAGCAAGATCTTCATCCGCGGTGCGTTTCCCGTGGGTCCAAAGGAAGAGCGGTCATCTTGGTGGATCCAAACATCTCGGATCTACACTTCCGAGCGGGGTAACGAAAATTCCTACACAAGAGATTTTCCCTCTTGATTAGTTCTTTTGGTGGACGACTTTCGCATGATTTCTCGAATCGTTAATTTTCGCGGTGTTTCTAATAGTAGATCTAGATTTTCATTTGGTTTTTTTCCGAAAGATCTAACGAGAGGATTGGCGCTCCTCGCTTTTGTTTTTGTTGGGATAGATCCTACCACTCTTTGAATCGTGATTTATTTTTGGGTGGATCTGTTTTGGTACAACTCCAAGCTCGACCGGAATCAATATTATTCCATTTAGCCGGAAAGGATTTTGCCCTTTAGCCATTCTCCGTTCCACTTGCGGATCGGCTACCCGTATGTTAGCGCGAACGATAAATAAAATTCATTGTGGTCGCTGCGTTTCGTTTGTGTGCAGGTTAGGGAGCGTTAACGTTGTAAAGGTCGTAGTCACACCCTTCGTGTAGGATCCCTAAGGCATAGCCTACATCAATTTTTGGTTTCAGAGGGAGGTTCGTGTTGATTTCTCAATCGACACCGTCCTTACGCTTTCCGGTCTTAGGACGTCGACCCACACTTGGTCGTGCACGTTTCGTAGACACAAAATTTGAAAAAAAATTTCCACCACCTGGTCTGCATATAACAAAAGTCAAAAACAATTTTCTGCAAAAAAAATTGCCAAAAAAAATTCTGAATTTTCTACTTTTTTTTTCTACGCATAAAAGTCAAAAAAAATATTTTCATTCTCCAAGTCATTAAGCGTATAAAAATCATTATTTATAAAATTCTTGCCCAAACAGTCTCTTGTCTAGGTGAGGCACCATGTATCAGTGTTGTTCATGCGCACGAGGCTTGGCACGGAGTATCCTCCATCCACATCATACATGGCCGACCAACATGAAGATGGTGAGCCCGCTCCTGCAACAATTGCGGCGCTTAGGGAAGAGTTTAACACCAGGTTCGATGCACTCACTCAGTTAATACAAGGGTTGGCTGTAAATCAGGCGGCGCCTCGAAATCCCGGCTTTGGGATAAATCGACCGGGGCAGCCACCCTATCCCGCCAACCAACGAGAAGAGAGACAAAATCTCCCTCGTGATCCGGATTATGAATACACACCCCGAGCCCCTTATGAGTTCGACTTAACTAGGGCCATTAAAATGGAATCACCATCCTACGATGGCATGGGTGAACCCCAACTCTTTCTAAACTGGATCATGGATATTGAGTGCTATTTTGAGTGGCACAACCTGACGGATGTTGAGAAGGTACAAGTAGCACAAATGAAACTTCTGGGTAGAGCCAAAACATTCTTGTTGAACGAAGAGAGGCGTCTAGGCACCGTGAATGGAGCACCCCCAATTAGGTGGGCAGCCATGAAGGCACTCCTGCATGACCAATATGTCCCGGCGTATCACCGAACCCAATTGTTCGACGAGCTAGCCAACCTTCGTCAAGGGGGCAAATTGGTAGCGGAGTACGTGGGACGACTCAAGGATATGATGGTGCGTTGTGATATTCGAGAAATGCCCAAGGTTACACAATTTCATTTCCGTAATGGACTTAATGCGGACATCCAAGGCAAGCTTTTGCGTTATGGTCACACGGACCATAACACAACATTCAATGCGACATTGGATATAGAAAAGCGCAATGCCTACAAGTCCAAGGGTCGAGCATTCCAGAAAGGAAAATCCATCTTAGGACCCCCACCTTCGTCATCCATGCGAGACAAAGGGAAGTTTCCGATCGACTGATTCAAGTTCCATAGTAATTACCGCTAGGAACAATAAAATTACCGATGGTGAGAGAGTTCCAGTAGGATGAATTAATAAGACTAATGCTACCTGTTATTCGTGCGGAATTCAAGGACACTACTCTAGTCAGTGTTCTACCAAGAGTAAGCCACTGGCACTATTAGAGTCCACGTCTGGGCCTGTCGAGCTCGTCTATAAAGCTGGCGGTGAATCAGATGCCGAGCCAAGTGATATCGAAGATGAGTCTTATATGATGGTTATGAGGTGTATCTTGGCCACACCGCGTGCACCGGATGAGCACAATCAGACGAACATATTTTCTTTGAAGTTTAAATGTGGTGAAAAGTGGTGCAAGTTAATAATAGACAGCGGAAGTTGCATGAATGTCATTTCGGAAAATGCCGTCACTCGTATGCACCTAGTCCCCGAACCACACCCCCAGCCATATAAAATAGCGTGTGTGAACAAAACGTCTATCGCGGTTTCTAAGTGTTGTTTAGTGCCACTTACGTTGAAGAGCTATGTCGATAAACTGTGGTGCGATGTCATCCCCATGGATGTATGTCATGTACTTCTAGGGCGCCCGTGGCTCTATGATTATGACGTGACCCATTTCGGGCAAGCCAACACTTACGAGTTCAAGTATAATGGTAAGACCATTGTACTGAAACCCACATCGCCAAGGATCCTTCGGTTGCCCCCAAAGACACAATTGTGCCTGCAGAAAGAAAAAATTATATGTTTGATAAGTAAGAAGGAGTTGGAAAGCGAGACCTTCTTGGACGGCGTCCTGTATGCATTAGTATGCCTACAAGGTAAGGAAGACTCGCCCATTTTAGAGAATATACCGTTATCTCTGCGCACTATATTGGAAGAGTATAAAGACGTCTATCCGGAGGACTTGCCATCTAAGTTGCCACCCATGAGAGATATTCAGCATGAGATAGATTTCGTCCCGGGCTCTTCATTGCCTAACCATCCACATTATCGGCTCAACCCCTCCGCACATGAGGAGCTACAAGCTTTAATTTCGGATTTGCTAGCAAAGGGTTTTATCCGCCATAGTAAGAGCCCATGCGCCGTACCGGCCCTCTTGGTTCCAAAGAAAGATAAGTCTTGGCGATTGTGTGTAGACTACCGGGCCATAAATAAAATTACGGTCAAATATAGGTTCCCCATTCCCGTCTGGACGACTTATTAGATATGTTATCGGGCGCCGCCATGTTTTCAAAATTGGATCTCAAAAGTGGTTATCATCAAATACGGATACGGGAAGGAGATGAATGGAAGACGGCTTTTAAATCTAAGGATGGGCTCTATGAGTGGTTGGTGCTTGGGGAAGGGCTCACTAATGGACCGAGTACTTTCTCTCTATTGATGACCCAAGTTTTTAAGCCATACAAGGGTAAATTCGTAGTCGTATACTTTGATGATATCTTAGTATTCAGCCGTTCACAAAAGGATCATGACACACATCTAAGGACAATCCTATCAACCTTGCGCCAAGAAAAGCTATATATCAATCTAAAAAAATGCTCCTTTAGTGTGACATTCGTAGAGTTTCTAGGCTACATAGTGAGTTCCGAAGGCATTCATGTTGACCCAAAGAAGTTCCAAGTGATTAAAGAATGGCCTGAACCAACAAATATTCGGGAAGTTAGAAGTTTTCACGGCATGGCCACATTTTATCGAAGGTTCATCCAAAACTTTAGTAGTATCATGGCACCAATCACCGAATGCATGAAGAAAGGAGAATTTCATTGGACTAAAGCGGCACTCGCGCGTTTCAAATGATTAAGGACCGGATGTCTGAATCCCCATTATTACACTTGCCGAATTTTAGTAAAGTGTTTGAATTATCATGCGACGCATCAGGAATAGGGATCGGAGGAGTCTTAAGTCAAGATGGACATCCGATAGGATATTTTAGCGAAAAACTTGCCGGTCCAAAGTTAAATTATTCCAATTATGATCGTGAGTTCTATATCGTGATCTGTTGTCTCCAACATTAGCGACACTATCTTATCTCAAAGGAATTTGTAATCTTGTCCAATCATGAGGCATTAAGATTTGTAAACTCCCAAAGTAAGATCAGCTCTCGGCACGCCAAATGGGTCTCATACCTTCAAGAGTATACATTCATTATCAAGCACCTCAAGGGTACGTTAAATCGTGTGGCGGACACCCTTAGTCGCGTCACTCTATTACTATCTACCATGTAGGTATCGGTCATAGGATTTGAAAGAATCAAAGATGAGTATATACAGTGTCCGGATTTTAAGGAGATATATTTCGCCGCTCAGGACAATTCCCCTTCCACTATTTCGGTGTACTACATCCGTGATGGGTACCTATTTAAGAATACGCAACTATGCATTCCCCGGTCTTCGCTACGCCATTTTATAATATGGGAGTTACATAGTGGAGGACTAGGAGGACACTTCGGTCGCGATAAAACGATCACACTTGTAGAGGATAAATTCTTTTGGCCGGGTCTCAAGCCAATGGTCAATAAAATCTTCGGGAGCTGTCGCGTTTGTCAATTAGCCAAGGGTGACAAGACCAATGTCGGTCTTTACACACCCCTTCCGATTCTGTCTGCCCCATGGGTGGATGTTAGCATGGACTTCATTTTGGGCCTTCCACTGACATTTAGGCGTCACGATTCCATCTTCGTCGTAGTGGACCAATTCTCAAAAATGGCTTATTTTATCGCTTGTCATAGCACCAACAATGCTTCACACATCGCTAAGTTGTATTTTAAGGAGGTCGTGGCACATCGGGGTGTCCCCAAAACCATCGTGACTGATAGAGATGTTAAGTTTACTAACTACTTTTGGAAGACACTATGGAAGCTGTTGGGCACTCGACTTATGTTTTTGTCGGCCTATCATCCACAAACGGATGGGCAAACAGAAGTGGTTAACCGGAGTTTGGGTTGGTTACTTCGTTGCTTAGTAGGTGATCATAAGGGTACATGGGACCTTATTCTTCCTCACGCTCAACTAGCCTACAATAATTCTAAAAATAGGTCCACCGGGTTATCGCCAAATGAGATAGTGCATGGATATAAGGCGCCCGTGCCTCTTGACTTGATTCCGTTACCACCATCATTTAAATCAAGTCAATTTGCACAGGTCTTCGCATCGCACGTTCACACTCTCCATGAGCACATAGGCAAGACGTTAGCTAAACAATATGCTATTTATCAATCGAATGCTAACATACATAAGCGAGCAGTCCCCTTAAATATTGGCGATTTGGTAATGGTACGTCTTATCCCTGAACGGATGCCTTTGGGCACCATAAAAAAATTAGCGAATAGGAGAGCCGGTCCTTTTCGGGTTTTGAAGAAGCTAGGTGAAAATGCATATTTATTAAAGTTACCCGCTGATTGGGGAATCTCCCCTGTTTTTAACATTTCGGATTTAACGCTCTATATCGCTCCACCACCTGAACTGTCAGTCTCTCCATTTCATATTTCCACTATACCGTCTAAAGGGGTGGCGGTGAGAATATTTCTGGACCGCTCTCCTTTCGGATCCTTCGGGTGGTACATTGCCTATTGATGATGCAACTTGATTTTCTTCTGCGCCAAACGCTTTTCCAAGATTCCCCCGGACCGATTTCTTGCCTGACAAGATTTTGCAGGATGCGGTGTTTTCTACCCCCGACAGCGACGTTCACAGGTTTTTGGTCAGATGGCGAGGTCGTCCAGCTTCGGAAGACTCTTGGGTTTCTTCGGCAGAGCTGGCTCTTCTTGATGTAGATCTCCTCCACTGTTACCATCCAGCCCACTCATCGGCGATGAGTCCTTTTGAGAGCGGGAGGATTGATGGCGATGGCCACCACAATGGCCAACTGGGTGATGAAGACGACATCCATGGAGGTGTTGTCGTGGTAGAAGATGACGACGTCCATGGCGGTGTTGCCATGGCAGAAGATGACGACGTCCATGGCGGTGTTGCCGTGGCAGAAGATGACGACGATGCTCCTCCAACAAAAGACTTGCGGTGCCGTAGCGGGCATGGCTACAATCTTCGCACACGCAACAAAATTAAGAGTTAAATTTATTTTACTAGTGGTCTGCATTAATCTTTTATATGTGGTATTTGAAACTATGTTGTTTTCTATCATTTTATTTCGGACAATATTTTATTTTGGGCTGCTAATAGCCGCATGGTTGTAAGCCTTATATAAGGCCAAATTTTCATTTGTTATGGAACTATTATTGAAATCAAGACAAAATTGCTTGCCCTAATCTCATTCTCCTCTTCCTTCTCCTCTTAACCGCCGCCCCCCTCTAGGCTTCCCTCTCTAGGAGTTCGGCCACCCTTCTCCTCCCATGCTTGGCCGCCCCCTTCTACTCCTCTTTCACTCTAATCACCTCTCGTTCTCCCACCTCTCTACCCTTTCTCCACCAACACCGTATTCAACCATTGGTATTTCTCAACCACCTTGGAGGACGGGGATTGTGTGCAAGGAAGAACCAAAGTTTTGGGGAAAACTCGTCCACGGCGAGAAAGCGAAGGAGACGAGCAAGATCTTCATCCGCGGTGCGTTTCCCGTGGGTCCAAAGGAAGAGCGGTCATCTTGGTGGATCCAAACATCTCGGATCTACACTTCCGAGCGGGGTAACGAAAATTCCTACACAAGAGATTTTCCCTCTTGATTAGTTCTTTTGGTGGACGACTTTCGCGTGATTTCTCGAATCGTTAATTTTCGCAGTGTTTCTAATAGTAGATCTGGATTTTCATTTGGTTTTTTTCCGAAAGATCTAACGAGAGGATTGGCGCTCCTCGCTTTTGTTTTTGTTGGGATAGATCCTACCACTCTTTGAATCGTGATTTATTTTTGGGTGGATCTGTTTTGGTACAACTCCAAGCTCGACCGGAATCAATATTTTTCCATTTAGCTGGAAAGGATTTTGCCCTATAGCCATTCTCCGTTCCACTTGCGGATTGGCTACCCGTATGTTAGCGCGAACGATAAATAAAATTCATTGTGGTCGCTGCGTTTCGTTTGTGTGCGGGTTAGGGAGCGTTAACGTTGTAAAGGTCGTAGTCATGCCCTTCGTGTAGGATCCCTAAGGCATAGACTACATCATTTAAGTTCTTCTTTTCTATATTTAGACACAGTTAAGTAACCTGAAATGTCCTTTCCTTCAGCTTTTGCTTTATTAATCAATGAGAGGCCAATCTGTTCCTGGAATCTGGCCATTCTAGCAGTGTTAGTTGTTTCAGGATCCTCAACAGGAACAAGAGGTAAATATGGTTTTTCAGGACTGTTTGCCTTCTGTTCTACAGATACATTTTGTTGTTGCTGCTGAGGTTGTTGCTGTTGAAGTTGTTGTCTGCCTGAAGATTGTTGCTTCTGTTGGTATCCTCCTGAAGACTTGCTCTGATGCCTTTGGTAGGTTTGTACAGGAGCAGGCTTTGAAATTGAGGAACTGGAAGTACCAGCAGCTGGAGGAGGAGGAGGATCTCTCCTGTATCTCTGAACTGGTGGTGGAGAATATCTCCTACTTATTTTCCTCTCCTTTTTCTGATTCTTTGACAGCCACATCCAAGCAGGCATTCCCTTATAAGGAGTAACATTATGCAAGATGTAGTAGGGAGTGTCAGCTGTTGGATTGGGCTTAGGAGCAGGAGGAGGAGGAGCCTTCCTTTTCTTTGACAACATTTGCTTCTTCTTCTTGGCAACTTCTTCATCTGAATCATCTTCATCATCATCTTCATCATCTTCACTGCCAGAACCCTGAGGGTTATCATATAGAGCACCCAATGCTTTCAGGGTAACTGTAGAGATCTGGGGCTTGGCAGGTAGAACTAGAACTGGAGCTGAAACTGGAACTGGAACTGGAACTGGTGAACTGATTAAGACTGAGCGCTCTTCTAAAGCTTTACTCTCTTCCTCAATGTCTGCCAGAATCAATGCATCCAGGTCAGGCATTGGGGATTCATCTATAACAAAAATAGGGGCAGAAATCTCTTCTGGGGGGGGGGGGGAGATATGGCTTGCTCTGGAATAGCAAAACTGTCACTAAGTTGCTTAGCAACTGTAGGACTTATTGGAGAGGTGACGGGAATAATAGCCAAGGAGGGCTTAGTAGAAGGGAACTATACATAAATTATATCAAACTTTCTCAACAAAACATCCAAATCAACTGTGGGATTTCAATGGAAATCACCAACAGTTTTTATCTGCTCTGGAACTGACTCATCTAATTCAATGTCAGTATCCATGAAATGAATCAAGTCAATCAAATCCGAATTAAATTCTGTCAAAATTGCTACTTCTGCATCTGAGACTGCTGTAGGAGGAACTGCTGTTGCAGCTGAAACTGTTGTTATATCTGCTGCTGCTTCATCTGAAACTGCTGCTATATCTGCTGCTGCTTCATCATAGAGCATCTCCCCCGGCCTGGTTTTAGGAGAACCTAGAGCCAGGACCATGAATGAAGAGGGGGTAGCAGAAAGAAGAGATACTTGGGCAGATAAATAATTGATAGAATGTACAAGAGGTGTAATGGCCTCTGTGATTAGGGATTTGAGGAGGGGAGTGAGCATGGTTATGATGGTAGATACAGAGGTGGGTCCAAAGATGGAGAGATAGTTGGTGATGGTAGAGAAGTAGATGAAGTGAGGGGAACAGATGGAGGTGGAATGGCATCTGTTATGGTGGAGTCTGGTGGAGGTGGAAAAGGGGATGGTATATCAAAATGTGGAATGTTAGACAGATGAGGTGGAGGAGGTGATGCTGGAGGATACATAGTAGGGGATACATGAGTTGATGGAGAAACATGAATGGGGGAAGTTGGAGGAATTGGAAGATTTGTTGAAGATGGAAGATGGGTTGCTGGAAGAGGTTGTTGAGATGGGATTACCTCTTCTGCAGGGTGGGGAGTGGCCTGCATGGACCTTGTGCTCTCAGAAGCTGGGATGGAGGAGGAGAAAGCCTTGGATGTCTTAGAGATCATCCTCTGCCATCTGCCAAACAAAGCGCATGTGAGGCGCTTGCTGGCATTGATGAATATGGTCGGGGAGACCATGAATTCACCAGCTTTTGCTTGAAGGAAAATCCCCAGGATTCTTCCAAAGCATACCTCTTTCTTACTATTTTTCTTCTTTATCAAATCAAAGAAGATCTTGCCCCAATCAACGTGACGCTTGTTGACCACCGCGCACATGACAAGGAATTGGTATCTTGTTATGTAGTCGTGCGCGGAGTACTTGCCCATCAACACTTTTCCTACAACATCCGCCAAGAACTGGTAGACGACAGAAAGCTGTTTCTTTAACAGCTTGTTAGAGTTACTCCCAGTAAACCCCATCAGATTCAGCATCGAACTATACTCATCAGAATCTATATCCAAATCTTCTTCGCCATTTCCCAACTCAAAAATTTCAGAAATAACGGCGGGGGATAAACAAACAACATTACCCCCGATAGTCCCTGTCAATGTGTTGTCCTCAGAAGCAGAAGTAGTATATACCCATTATTTAATCTCTATTGCATGAAGTTTGATTCTCCTGGTCATAAAATCCTTGAGACCCAGCTCTTCTAGAATTTCCAGAATGTAAAGAAATATAGGATCAGAATGCTGAAATGAATCAAAGTCCATATCAAAGCCTGCATCGAATTTCATTGCAGCCTGGGTGCTCGCTGGAATCACCATTGATTACCTGCAAGAGAAACAAACAACGATCAAGTGCAACAGGAACTGAAAGCGCGGGACGGAGGTCGAAGAAAACTTAGATATAGGGTTTTCCTGAATATGAATCGATAAACTCCGTTCCACGAAAAAGAAAACAGTTCTCCGAACAGAGGTCGATGAAATAAATTATTGATAAATAATTCGTCGATCTCATCCAGAAGAAACGAAATCAGTTCGTCGAACTTCGTTTGACGAAATAACTTCTGAAGTAAAGTTCTTCGATCTCAGGTCGACGAAAATTGTTTCCACACAGAGAATTCATCGATTTCCATTCGACGAGTATCTCTCAAACTTTCCCTAATTCGTCGAACTCCGTTCGACGAACTCTGGAGAATTCGTCGAATGTAGACAGAAACTAATTTAACTCATCTCCATTGATCATTCCCAGTTGATTTATAAAAAACAGATGATTTTTCTCATCCAAGGGTTTGGTGAAAATATCTGCTCTCTATAAATCAGTAGGAATATGGATTAGGTTAATTTTCTTTTTGTCTACATTATCTCTAATGAAATGATGTCTTATATCAATATGTTTAGTCCTACTATGGTGAAGTAGATTCTGTGCTATAGCAATAGCACTAGTGTTATCACAAAATAATGTTGAATTATTTAAGTTGACACCATAGTCTAGGAGTTGGTTTTGTATCCATAACATTTGTGAATAGTAGCTGGCAGCAGCCATATATTCTGCTTCTGCAGTTAATGTAGACACAGATGTTTGCTTTTTACAAAACCAAGAGACAAGTCTCATACCCTGGAATTGGCAAGTTCTAGAGGTACTTTTCCTGTCCACTATACATCCAGTATAGTCGGCATCTGAGTATCTAGTTAACTCAAACTCTGACTCTACAGGATACTAGAGTCCTAGATTTGGGCAACTCTTTATATATCTCAAAATTCGTTTTAGGAAAATAAGGTGAGATTCTTTGGAGTTCACTTGGAACCTAGCACAAAGGCATGTGGCAAACGTGATATCAGGCCTGCTAGCTGTTAGGTATAATAGGGATCCAACAATTCCCCTATAAAGCTTCTGATCTACTGGTTTCCCTGCTGCATCAGAATCCACAACAACATTGGTAGCCATAGGTGTTTTCATTCCTGAAGCATCACCCATCCCAAACTTCTTAATAAGCTCTTTAGCATACTTAGCTTGGGAGAGGAAGATACCATCAGGGAGCTGCTTCACTTGGAGACCAAGTAAGTAGGAAAGCTCACCCATGCCACTCATCTCAAATTTGGAATGCATGAGGTCATCAAACCTCTTGCATAATTTGAGATCAGTAGACCCAAAGATGATGTCATCCACATATATTTGTACTAATAAGATTTGATCCTTATGATGTCTAGTGAAAAGAGTTTTATCTATGGTTCCTCTTATAAATTTATGCTCTAAAAGAAAGCTTGCTAAGGTCTCATACCAAGCTCTTGGAGCTTGCTTTAAACCATAGAGAGCTTTATGCAATTAAAACACAAAAGAGGGTTGAGTTAGAGACATAAAACCTAGAGTTTGTTCCACATAAACCTCTTCTTGAAGCACTCCATTCAAAAATGCACTCTTGACATCCATTTGGAAAACTTTGAATCTCCTGTGAGCTGCATAGGCAAGGAATATTCTTATGGCCTCTAACCTTGCAACAGGGGCAAAGGTTTGGTCATAGTCAATTCCTTCCTCTTGCCTGTATCCCTGAGCAACAAGCCTAGCCTTGTTTCTCACAATGTTTCCTTGAGCATCCAGCTTGCTTCTGTAGACCCATTTGGTTCCAATAATTGGGTAATTATGAGGTCTTGGAACCAAATCTCAAACTCTACATCTCTCAAACTGATTCAGTTCCTCTTGCATTGTAATGATCCAGTGGGGATCTTGCTCAGCTTCATGGATGGAGAGAGGTTCAATCTGAGAGAGAAAACATGCATGCATCAAGTCTTGGTTGAGTTGATGTCTTGTCTGTACACCTGCTGAAATGTCTCCAATCACTTGAGATCTGGGGTGATCTCTAAGTGTGACAACATCAGTGGGTGGAGTTTATTCAGCACCAGCTTCTATAATTAATTCCTCTTGAGGAATGTTATTAGCTGTTGAGGGAAGTTCAGCCACTTCCACTTGATTTTCTTCTTCACTGTCTTCAGCAACCTGTGGAGAAGGATGGGTTGACACCTCTTGGGTAAGGTTTAGTCCATCCATAGACTCACACAGTTGTGGAACCTGCAAAAAGCTTTTGGTAGAAATCTCTTTCTCCTTATAAGACATGTTAGCTTCATCAAAAGTTACGTGGACTGACTCTTCAATTTTAAGAGAGGATTTATTAAAACCCTATAGACATTGCTTACTTGGGAGTATCCTAGAAAAATCCCTTATTCAGCCTTAGCCTCAAACTTTCTAATGTATCTTTTGTTGTTTGTGTGAATATAACAAATACAACCAAAAACTTTAAAATATGTGATTTTAGGTTTCTTTCCTTTAAGCAATTCATAGGGGGTCTTATTTTTCAGCTTATGTATGAGGCTTCTATTCAGGGCATAGTTAACAGTGTTTACAGCTTCTGCCCAAAAGGATAGAGGCATGTAAGCATCTGCCAATAATGTACCTACAGCTTCAATGAGTGTCCTATTTTTCCTTTCAGCTACCCCATTTTGTTGGGGAGTTCTAGGAGCTGAGAAGCACTGCCTGATACCTTCCTTCTCACAGAACTCATGCATAAGAAGAGACTCAAACTCTATGCCATGATCACTTCTGAGCAATGCAACATGAGTAGAGAACTCAATCTGTATGGTCCTGAGAAAATCTATAAGAACCTTGAATGTATCTGACTTAGTTCTCAGAAAGGCCACCCGACTGAATTTGTAGAAGTCATCAACAATTACTAAAGTGTAAGACTTCCCTCCTAGGAATTGTACTACAATGGGCCCAAATAGGTCCACATGAAGCAAATACAAAATCCTAGGTGAATCACTTTTATTAATAGATTTGAAACTAGTTTTAGTTTGCTTGCCAAATTGACAAGCCCTGCATAGGTTTTACTTCTTGTAGGGACCAGAAGGTAAGCCTCTAACAAGGTTGTGTTTAGATAACCTAGCTATATTTTTAAGGTTTACATGACCTAATATTTTATGCCACAACTCATTTTGGTTACCAGTGATATTGAGTAAACAAACATCAGTTTTGACTGAAATAAAATCTACTAGATATATATTACCTTGTCTAGTTCCAATTAAAACAGTTTTATTTTCATTTTTAACAATAGAACATGAGGTAGAGTTGAAGTGTACCTGATAACCTTCATCACATAATTGGCTTATGTATATTAGGTTATGTTTGAGTCCTCTTACATATGTTACTCTCTTGAAGGTAACTGTTCCAATCTTTACTGCTCTATATCCTTCAGACTGGACATTATTTGAATCATCAAAGATCACCTTTGGTCCTAGCTTGGACTTGTAATTAGATAGATTGTCCTTGCTGCCTATCATATGCTTGGAGCAACCACTATCCAAGTACCAGGTCTGACTCACCCTTGGACAGCTCTTCACCTGTAATGAAAAAACAAAAATTAATTGTTCTTGACCCAGGTTACCTTGGGTCCTTTATTTTGTTGAAATGAAAAGCTGGATAAAACTGATAAAGTAGGTTGAGATTTATAACCTAAGGGGTGATATCTCCTAGGTGGAATAACCCAATCAACTACTGGAGTGAATGGTTTATTAGCTGGCTTAGAATTTCTGTAAGAGAAATGATTTATGTTTGGTCCTTCTGGGTTCGATGAGTTTCTGTAAGTTCGTCAACCAGAGTTTGACGAATAGGGCTGAGATCGTCGATCTCTGCTCAGAGAATGACAATAGTCATTTTCTGCGCCCCATGTTCGTCGACCTCTACTGGATGAACAATACAAAGTTCGTCGATCACAGTTAGATGAATTGTTATTACTGAAGTTTGCGTTCAACGTTCATCGATCTAGGTTCGACGAACGGGCCACATTTGGTCGATCTGAGTTCGACGAATGCTGCTGAATCTTGTTTTTATTAGCTGTTTTCTGATTTTTATTGCTCTTGTCTATGGGTTTTGGATTGTTTTCAGACATTGGTTTATCTATTATCTTCTCTTTTCCTTGGCAGAAATAAATTTAATGGGTGTTGTAAGGATATTTTCTTAATTATGGGGGAGGGGGGGGGGGGGCAAACCAGATGATGTACCCAAGCCCAGCTTGCCATTTAATCTGGCATTTACTGTGCTTGTTATGTCCATCAGCTTGAGACTTCTTCCATTGAGAGATTGCTCAAGTTGTTTAGCCTCACATAAGTCAGATTTTAATTTAATTATCTGCTCATTTGCTAAAGTTAGTTGATCTTTTAGTTTAAGATTTTCTGAGTTAACAGATTCAAGGTTTCCTAGTTTTTCTCTAAGGGTTTTTATTTCTTTCTCTGAACTAATTAAATCTAAACACATAGTCTTGAATTCAATTTTAAATGAATCATAGTTATAATCAAAACTTGAAAGAACCTGATCTGCCTATAACTCTGAGGCTGCCTCATCTTCAGATTCATCTTCTGATCCTGAACTGCTCCTGGAGGCATCAATTTCCATAAGGCAAACCTCCTTGGATCTTGCTTCTTCCTCTTCTTCAGTTGAGCTGGAGGAGGATGATTCTTCTTCAGTATCACTCAATGTTTCAGCAACAAAGCCTTTGTCTCTCTTTTTGTACTTGTTGGAGGAGGGTCTGCTGCTGTGTTTTCTCCTGCAGTCTTTTTCTCTGCTTTTCTCCTTCTTCTGGCTTTCTGGACATTCAGAGATGTAATGTCCAGGTTTTCTACATCCAAAGCACACAACCTCCTTGGTTGGTGTCTTGTTATATTTGGGCTTATCATCTTGCCTGGATGATTTTCTTCTGAAGTCCTTTCTAGCCATCTTATAAAATCTTTTTGCAAAGAGGCTCATTAGTTCTTCATTGGATGTTGAGGTCTCACCTTCCTCTGATGCCTTGAAGGCTATACTGTGATCTTTTCTCACTGGAGTTATTGATTTTTGTTCATCTACTTCTCTTGATTTAATCAACTGCTCATAAGATTTTAGTTTACCTAGCAGAGATTCAGTTGATATTTCATTTAGTCTTCTGGCTTCTTTGATTGGCCAGATTCTTGAATCCCAAGAGCTAGGGAAGCACATCAAGATTTTGTCATTCACCTCTATAAGGGTGATATCTTTATCCAAGGTTTTAAGCTCATTGATGATTGAGCTCAACCTATTGTACATTTCAGCAACTGATTCAGCCTCATCTTTCTTAAAATTCTCATACAGGGATATGAGATTTGATCTCCTGTATTTCCTTTCATCAGCTGAACCAGCTACCATTTGGGGTTGAGGGAGTCTCAAATGGACTTAGCTGAGGTGCACTCAGCCACCTTTTGAAATATATCATCTGACATAGTCTGAGCCAAGATGTTCATTGCTTTTGCATCTGCAATTTTGGCTTTCCTCTGAGCTTCAGTAATATCTGGAGGAGGTACTGCAGTCATATTTGTAGAAGTACTTCGAGAAGCTGTAGGTGCTGGAGGTACTTCTGTTAAGATGAAAGCAAAGATATCTTCATCAATAGAATTCATATACAGTTTGATTCTTGCCTTCCAGATGGCAAATCTGTTAAGATTGCATACTGGAGGTCTGATGCTTGCATAATCTTTGTTTTAATCCATTCTGTGAAGAAATAAATCTAATAAAGGAAACAAAAATAATCAGATCTAACAAGAGGGATCTTTATGGTTCAGGTGTTAGCCTGTGCAACCAACAATAACCAACCTGCTAAGGTGTGGTAGTTTAACCAACCTCGCTCTGATACCAATTGAAAGTGAAGGTTAGATCTAAAATACTC